>CAKAOJ020000027.1:5002500-6202500 GCA_916701645.2 Sebastolobus alascanus | reverse complement strand
AGATGCTGTGTCTCAATTCGCGTAATTCTGTACCTACACGCTATTTTGAGTGAATAAGTGCGTTCACACTGACAAGTATGGCAAAATGCAGCGCACTACGAATACCCAGATGGTGTCCTCATAATCATACTCAGAAAAGTTGAGTGTGGGACGCTGGACACTTCTCACCCTCGACGGTCGCCAGCAACGATTGCTCTGGCAAACACCACACTATACAAATGTGAGTTAAGTACCACTATACTGTTGTCAGATAGAAGACGTCTGTCTCATTTATTGGGTTAATTTAGCAGTCTGTATTGATTTGGTACCGCAAACGATAATGCAATAAGCGTCGATCGTCATTTCCGGTGAATGCACAACAGCTGTGTTCGATTTGAGACAACACTACCCTATTGAAATTCATGCACTACGCAAGTAAATACATAGTGTACACAGTGTACTACATGGAAGTGAACTAACAGAAGTATCCAAATTGAGACACGGCAAGAGATTTTTAAAAAAAGGTCGATATCGATGCAGTGAAGGTTGGGATATCCTGACTTTTGGTCCCTAGTATGGGTCAAGCTCCACAAAAACCCTCGATCCTTCCACTTCCCATAATGCAACTTGATGGCGTCTTTCATGACACAATGTCTTTGTAGCGAAAGCAGCATGTTAGCTTACCGCGGCAGTGGCGGTTCGAATCCTACCCGTGGCCCTGTGCTGCATGTTGTCCTATCCATCTGTCCTATCTAATAAAGGCAAAAAGACCAAAAAGAAATAAGCTATAAAGAAGAAGAAGAAGAGTCGATGGAGTCTGCCTTTAACAACAAAGACATGCTTTTCATTCATGACTGTAAATATAACTTCTCATTCTGTTTAACCTCTAAGAATAATCTCTGCAATGCAACAGGATAGTTGTAAGGGATTATGTGATATTAGCTTTTAATGTTCTCCTTCATTTAGATTAAAATAACTTCAAATGACTCGACTTTATTAAAAGCCATCTGAGACTTTTCTCCTCTTGGCCTCACTTTGTTGTAAAGCTGTTTTCAATGCAGCACGTGTGTCCCCAGGTTGTAATAAAAACTGACTTTTTCCTTTAATCATGTGAAGTAGTTAAAAACTCATATTAAAACCAAACCTCTAACTGAGTGTCTCTGTTTGCCAGGAGGACATTTTGGATACAACGAAGTGGCCATGATACCAGCTGGAGCCACTCACATCCGAGTCACCGATAACAGCAGGAACTATCTAGGTAAGCCTAACACACACACACAGAGCACCTGGCCTGCCGTGTAGATCAGATTCAGCTTTCTGCAGAAGACCCACTTTGCGTCCCTGGCTCCATGGCTGCAGTGTAAATCAGGCAGTTAAAGTAATTCCTGTACTTGCCATTACTTCCTCTCCCCGGAGACAGGAGGAGCTCAGCAGTCCCATCTGGTCTCTGTTTTCCAGGCAACAGAATAACCAAGGGCATCTATTCTCATCCTTGTTTATGAGACCAAAATAAAACAGGCCCCCTGAAATGGCACACAGTGTTTTCTTGAAAGGGACGCTCGTAAAGGCTTTATCTGACCGCTGGGGCACGGCAGGTGAAGGTACTTGTTTCCATTTCATGTCATGGAAAATCTCTCTCCCACCACTGAGGAGAGACAGCTGCCATATACAGTCAGCTGGCATATTTCTGTTTCTGACAGCCTGTCTTTAACTCACATGGCCCACTGATATGGAGAGATTATTAGAAATATTTCACTGACTTATCAACACTGAATAACTCCAAACTTTCCCTTCCTCCATCCCTCATGCAGCGCTCCAGAACGGTCGCTCCCAGTTTGTTATCAACGGTAACTGGAAGATCAGCATCCCAGGCGAGTACAACGTAGCCGGGACGAAGCTGCTGTACCGGCGCTCGGCAGACACCTGGGAGAGCTTCGAGGTACCAGGACCGACCCAGGAAGACCTCCATCTAATGGTGAGAGCTCCGAGATACTGGAGCAGGACATCATGTGGTCTCAGGAGCTGCAAATCTCTTGACGTTTTGTTGATTTTGCCTAGTCAAGTCAAGTCAGTTTTATTCACTAGTGCAGTGCCTGTTCGGTGTGAGTGTCCATCCGTAATGGGTGATTGGCCTCCAAAAGTTCAGCTTACAGCGTTGTTGAGAACCACATTATGGCTGCTTGTACCCGCCAAGTTTGAAGTTGATTGGATGAACAGTTATCGAGATATGCGAAGAACAGTGATGCACACACAGACAGATAGATTTTACTTCCTTTACAGTTAGATGATGCTGCTACAGCGCCACCTATTGATCAAATGGCACCAAATTTGCAATGGTCACTCAGACGTCATATCTACGCATGTCCACCAAATGTGGTCCCAATAGCACAAAGCGTTCAGGAGATATGGCATGTTTTGGGATATACAGTAAGCTCTGCCCACAGCATTTGAGCTAACTTTGAGAGCCAGCTATAGCAAAACTGTATAGAACACCAACAATCTAAAAAAGGAAATATTTCCGGCTTGGTCCAGAGATGTTTTCTACCAAATTTGGTGACGATTGCTCAAAATCTGTAGGAGGAATTTTGTTTCTGAGACTTACAGCTCAAAAGTTAATGGCCAAAACGTAAAGTCCATTGTTATTGCGCCACCATCTGGCCAAATTGCACCACATTCGACACTGCACTCCCTTGGGTGCTGAGCAATACACCCGCCAAGTGTGATGTAGATCGGATGAGCGGTTCTTGAGATATGTGAATACCACACAGTGAGGGACAGACAGACAGAGATTCCTTGCTTTATAGATATAGTCCAATATCCCAAATCACAAATTTGCCTCAAGGGGCTTTAAAGCACTCTCTGTCCTTTAGACCCTCGATTCTGATAAATAAAAACTCCCCCAAAAAACCTCCCTCTCCCTGGACAGACAGATATGCAATAAATGTCTTCATTGTGAAGCCATCATGAAGTTTCAGTAAAACCAGATCTACACCAGGCCTGCCACCAAAATCAGTAAAAGATAAAAACCTCCCTACATTGTGCAATATGCTGTTAAATTGAACTGCTTATCGTTGAGCATTTCACAAAGTAGGAAAACATCAGGTTTGAATGAATATTTGATTGTTTCCATTCAGACCCTGTGCAGGTATTTGGCAAACAGACCTGGCTCAGCTACCAAACAGCTGTTAACTATTGTTTCCTCCTGAGATGCTGTAAGAACACTGTTAGAGTCGGCTGTTCTGTAAGACATTGATGGTTGTTGTAAGCATCCTCTGAACACAGCGTACTGTTTGTTTCCTTTGGTGAGTTCTACATAGTGAGTATGAATGCAAAGGCACTTCTTCCTGGGGGACCGGTGCTCGGATTTATTGCCTATAATTTTTCCTAGTACTCTTGTAACCCTAAAACTAAGGGTTAGGGGTTAACCCTAATCTTTAGGGTTAAGACGACCTTTACCTCAGGCTTTGTAAGGCATAAAATGTGTCATCCTTTAGTTTCCATGCTGTTTTGTTCATCCCTCATTTAGTTTAGTTACCCTTTTAACCCTTACCCTAATGCTTTGTTCCCACTACGAGCGACACAGCAACAGGCTACAAGTCATTTTTAATGGAAGCCGGTTACATGAAGCTACAAACTGACGCCCGACACTTCTCAGACAGGCTCCAATGACGCGGTGAAGCGTCAACCAAACATATGGGGTACGAGGACAAATGATAGGTAATGGACACCTGGACCAGTCCTCCCAAAATGCTCTGGTGAGCACAGAGAAAATAGCTAAGATTCAACTGGTGTGGACCCCAGGAAGACAACGGTTCATGGGTTATTAAAGGGGTAGGGGCTTAATTTTAGGGGATGACCCCCATGATGAAACAGGAAGTCTCTGCTGAGTTCAATGATGCCTCCCACAAGAGTCTACGATAAACAGTTCATGGGTTATGAAAGAGGCAGAGCTAAATTTTAGAGGCGGGGCTATGAGTCTATATTGGCATGTAAATGTCCTCAGGCCTGGATCCTTATCATGGCTGAGACATTTTGAGCAGATTTTGTTTTTAGGAGCTGGTCTGATGTCAAAACAGGAAGTAAAATCAAATAAAGTAAATACATGCTATCTGAGGTTTCACTTCAGTATTTTATAAATGTTGATACTCTGTACATTGCACGAGGAAAACCCTAAAACTCAAAACCTTGTACTTGTGTGCAGGTGCTGGCGACAGACAGAAACCCGGACATCGAGTACGAGTACTGGCTGCCACCGGGCCAATACGCCATCCACCATGGGAGGAGGAGTCCACTGCGTCAAGCTCACCACACTGACAACTACCTCCCCTGGGATCAACCCACCACCACAACCACCACTACCACAACCACAACCACCACCACCCGGCCTCCCCCTGTCACCAACCGACCCCACTGGTGTAAGTCCTGCCTCCAGCTTCATTTAATCACCCTTAAGTATATTCATTGATAGAGAAGTTTAAAGGAATAACTCTCCAAAATCTAAGTTATTACATTATCTACTCACCCTCATGTCAGTCAAAACTCCATTGAAGTTTAAGAACCATAAGAACTACCCGACATAGTGCTCATTCATTTCAATGATCACCGGAAGATCCGAGTAATTTTACACTTGGAAGTCAAATTTTTTTTGCTTCATGCACCAGTGAGCAACTTTTATCTGAATGATAAAGGGGCCCGCCTCCAACGCTGAGATAGAAATTCTCAAAGTTACTTGTGTATTTGGCGTTATAATGGAGTTTCAGTTGACATGGGTTCAGTATATAATTACTGAACTTTAATTTCAGGGTGAACAACTCCTTTAAGAGAGAAATATTAACATTAGCTGTGTGTGAGTGTGTTTTATTTCCTGTACATGAGCAGACTTTGACCCCAAGTCAGCAGCAGCAGTGTGATATTTGGAGGAAGTATTAGATTTTTCTATCAGCATCGTGTTTCAAACACACTGACACACAGGTGTTTTCTGTCACGCACTGATAAGACTGAGCTCACAGGTGCATCAAACTAATCAATCAATCACGGTCTAGACACGCCCACGAAGTCCTGAGAGGAGATCCAATCAGGAACAATGAGTGAAAACACCTGTGTGTTGGAAATAATGTGCAGTTCACGTTTGATTTAAAAGAGTTTATCTGCAGGCTGACCTGGTTACTGGAGCTGAGGAATGCAGCAGGTTTATCTGTCATGAAAAGGCTGCAGTACACATGTGCTGAATCCCTCCTTAAATACTCACATTCACATGGAAACCTTTAGCCTGAGGACTGGTGCCTTCTGTCTGAATCACTCCAGTACTGTAATAAATCTAAAGTAGCCTCTCTGGAAACTTTTCCCAGCTGATGGATTTGTGCCAAACACAATCTGACTCTTGTTGTTGCCAGAAATAGTGTGTTGATTTGTTTGTTGGGTAACGAGGTGAACTTTCCACTTGCTGAGTCTGGTCATGATCTTTCATGTGGGGAAGGGCATCATGAGGTTACAATGATCTGAAAGATGAGGAACTGTATGAGCGTTTTGTATTTTATCTATTTGTGACAAACTCACCACCACATTTTGAGAGAAGTCTGCTGTTTCAGACCAATATATCTGAAAAAGAATTTCCTTTTTTGTCTGATCTAGTGTGCAACACAGTGAGCTGAAGTGTGCCTGCATTTTCTTCAGTGTTTTAAAGTTTATTTTTGGTCCTGATGTCAATGCATGTCCATTAAGTGAAACCAGAAGTCTTGCAGATCTTTCAGCTAGCTGATGATTTGCTGAACTAAAAAAAGAACAGCAGCAAACGGGGCCAAGACAACTAATATACTTTAAGCCAGACCACAACATGAAATATGTTTTTAACATCCAGAGTTGGACATATCCTGAACAATTCGTATAATATCTTACAAAAAGTTATTCCTCATTTTTCCTACAAATGTCCAACAACACGTGCCAACTTCCCCTCGTTACATGCATACTGTCTTTTCAAAATAAACTTCCATCTTCACAGGAAACAACTTGGTTAGGATTAGGCAACAAAAGTACTTAGTTAGTTTTAGGCAAAAAAACTACAAAATAACTACAGAAATGGAGTAACTTAAGTACGGAAGTTACGTGACAAATAAATCAACGTTGACTTCTGGTTTCACACGGGACACGAACAGCGGTCTCCTGGACGAGGTCCTGTGTTTTTGGACCCACCCATCCACCCCGACCTCCTGCCTACGCAGCGTTTGTTGCTCTTCATACTTCCTGGTTCATGATTACGTGGATTACATACAAATTGATTTCGTGGGATATATATACGAATTACAGTGCATTACTTTTTGTAGCTTTAGCTACAAACGGTGTACGACAACAGCCTGATCTGGTAATGTTCAGTTACATGACTTTTAAAGAGTAAAGTCTGTTTGGGAATCACTGCATGCTCAGCCCCGAATATTTGAATATTCGCTGGTGATTACTAACAATGCTCCGGAGCCCAAAATGGTATTGGGGACAGCTCTAGTGTGTCAGTGCACATGTTGCATTGCTGCTACAGGAGTGACACTGAAATACATTAATTTGTCTCAAAACAGTGGCTTTATTTAATACTATAGGTAATGTGGCTCAAGTCAGAAATGTATATAGGGGCTTTGAAGAAATTTCATTAAGATTAAACAACATTACAGTTCCCAGTTTATTCTAAATTGAACCAACTGTTAACAACATTGTTGACAACATTGTGTAAGTGTGATTTGTGTCTACTATAGTTTTAAGGCCTGTGAAGCCGCCACGCCAGTCTCCCAACCACAACCGCCGCCAGCGCCCTCACCAACCCATCCTGCCCCGCCTGGAGCGGGAGGACAACCACAGAAACCTCCTGCCTCAGCCTCCACCTGGAAGTATGTTCACCGTTTTCTCAACTTAACCCACTTCATCCCCCGACAAGCTACGCCCAGCTAACCATGAGCCAGTAAACTTGTTGATATCTTTTCATTTAACTCCCAAGAAGAAAGCAAGCATGCATATTTCTCAAAAAGTACTTTTTAAGGTGTTTTTTCTTATATCATGACAATATTTGTGAGCGTGTTTCTGTTCGGTTTATCGTGCAGAGCATTGTGGGAAATGTCAGCGTGTTAAAGGTCGACGGGAACGCCAGAGACAGTATTGCCAGAAGGACTATGGTGAGTCTGAACTGTGTAGATTTGCTGTTTTTAAATAATTGTGACAGAACTTCAATTAAAATATCTTATTGAACTGTCTCTCAGTTTTCCGTGCCCGAGTCCTCGGGAAGCTGTACAGAGGCGAGGAGACGCGTTACGACGTCCAGCTCATCCACACCTACCGGAACAGCTTCCGCCTGGAGCACCGGGAGTTCTTGTGGTCCCCTAACGTGTGTGACTGCCCCCAGCTTGAGGAGGGGAAACAGTATATACTGATGGTGCGTCGGCACATTAACTACGAGCAAACGCTGAACCGCATCCTGCTGGAGGAGGAGAGCTACGTGGTGCCGTACCGACCCAGAGAGGACGAACTGCTGCGACAGCTCGAAAGACTCTGCAGCAACAGAGGACCCAGACAGCCAGCGCAGCTGACGGGATGAGTGTACAGACAAACTGAGTGTGTGTGTGTGTGTGTGTCAGAGAATGAAACTTTATTCACTTCCAATGTTTCATTTCTGGACCTTCAAAACATCACCAGACTCCAGGTGATCCGCGGTCGATGGTCCGATGAATTCCAGAGTGGCGTCACTGGAGAAAAATGTCCGTTGGATCGTCGACAGACAGTTTCAGCCTCATTAAGAAACCAAAAGACTTTATTTAAAAGCCCGACCAGCTTACTGTACCATATAGAGCACTTTAGGTGGCTGCTTGTGCCACCTTTAAACACATACCAAAGAGAAGAACATTGACTGAAATGACCTTTTTGTTATTATGCTGTTTTTCCACAGCTAACATTTAATTTTTATATATTATTGTATTTTTGTGTGTGTGTGCGTAAACTTAAAGGAAAAATCCACCTCAAAATAGGGTTGGGCGATATGTTAAAATTGTTCCAGCGAGCCTCCGTCAGCCCAACGCATATACGGCATATTCAGATCAGCTGTTCTATCGGCAGAGAATCGCAAAATACAATTCATTCGAACTTGACATTGAACTCTGCATGCTGTTTTCCCCCGCTGTCTCTCTCTCCGCCCGCTGAGCAGCTCTCGTTCTCCGGAGGCAAAAAAAAAATTAGCAAAATAAAATGACAAACATCGCCCAAAAAAAACAAGTGACGATGAAAGCTAATTATAACCTTTTTGGTTTCCTAAAAATGTTTTGTTCAGCGTTCAGTTGTACTTATGGCGACGGCCAAAATGCCAAACTTGAGGCTTCAGAACTGCAGTCCACAAACCAATGGGTGACGTCAGGGTGACTGTGTCCACTTCTTATATACAGTCTATGGTGCAGACCCTTGCAAACACGCAGACGTGGAAAGTATGAATTGGCCTGAAGCGTTTAAGCGTCCATTTTGGTGTCAGTCCCTCAAAGTTACAGCGCGAGGACGTCTTTCTAGAGCTGCCACAACAAAGCTGATGGCCATAACAATAAACCTAAACCTAAATTTTGTGAGATTCCAGTGTTTCTATGTTGAGCAACATTGATGATATAATTTAAAGAAAAATGGGAATTTTCCGCAAAGAAAAATGTCTTTTCCCACGTCAGAACTCTATTTCTCCACTACAGTCAAGGAAAATAGACCAGAATGTAGTGAAGTTTATAACTCTTTGAAACTTTACTCTAACTGTGCTATCACCTGTCATTACCTTCCTTTCAAACAGCACGTGTGACTGCAGCTAAATGCAACAAGTCAGGAATCAGGATTCAGAGGTGGATTTTTCTTTTAGTATTAACTCAGATATAGTAACAACATATTGCTTCACAATATATTTATGTATACAAAAAATAAGCTTAACTTGTATGTCACTTGTTTAACGTCTTTCATAATGTCTGTGTTGTGGTATTAATTTTTTTATAGTGTGTTAAATCAGGTCTGCTTTGTGATACTTAACGTGAAAGAGATTATGAAATATACAGTATTTTATTGTGTGGCACTGATTAGCTACAAATATACTAAAGTATAATTGTTTTGAGAATTTTTTCTGTTTATAGTTAACTTTTGTGCCTTGTGTTATGCATTTTGATATATAACGTTTTCTCTCAAACCTCATCTACGTGTGCCAAAACAATGTCTTTGTACATAGAGTCTATGAATGATAATGACCCACTCTTCACCGATTAGACTATTGTCAGGCTATTTAATAGGCGTTATCAGTCGCTATAAGCCCCATAGATGTGGGTCAATAGGGGCCTACTACACCCACTAGTAGGTTTTTATCATCTATTCACGTGGTAGATCACCGAAAGAAGGTATAAAAGAACACAACAGCGACCTCTAGCTACCGTAGTAACTATGACAGGAGCAGAAGTCAGGCGCTGTAGTGTAGACAGTGTGAAACTCCATAAACACAATGTTTTTCCCTAAACTTAACCAAGTGTTTCTTTTTTGCCTAAACCTAAAGAAGTTGTAGTTTTGCTGCCTAAACCTAAAGAAGCCTTTTTTGTGTGTTCAAAACGCAACGTTTCACTCAGTTTTGTGTTAGAACGTTTTGCTTTAAGTTTCACTTTCACTTTTACAGCGTAGTAGGCGTAGTAGGCCCCTACTGTCCCACATCTATGGTGCTTATAGCGACTGATAACGCCTATTTAATGGCCTGATAACAGTCGGTTTGTTGGGTGCTTCTTAATATAAACTTATTGTAGACGTTGACAAAAACCAGCCATCACAAAGTTTAACAAACCAGACAAGAGAACAGCAGCAGTTTGTAAGAAAACAATGTATTTACAAAAAAAGCTTCACCTCTATAACAAAGGAAAAACTACCTTAAACTAGAGATAATATAACTCTATATGTTTATATTTTGAGATTACTGCGGGGGGGGGGATACGGGGGCTATTTTAGATTCACAACACGGTTCAACCTCAGCAGACGTGACTACTTCATCTGAAGGCATGAGACAGAACGCTACGTAACACTTTATAATAACCATCATTTATAAATGGATACATTTCTAGTTAATTAATAGTTATTTTACTGTTAAACAACGAAATGATAATGTTAACTAGTTATTTTTAATGCTATAATTTACAGTATGTTATTTAACAGTTTATTGTTGCACACATAACATTTAATATACTATATATATATAAGTATTTGTTAATAATTAAGAAATTGTTTGTAAAACATCTTTAAACATTATATAGATAGATATTTGAAATACTTTGTTAGTGGTTAATAATTGGTTTGTAAACTGTCTATAAACACTATTTGGATGAATATTATAAAGTTGCAACTGATGATTATAATACCTTGTTAAATGGTTAATAAACACTCTGTAAAGTGTCTATTAACATTAATTAGATAGTTAATAGTTTGTCAATGGTTAATAATTGATTTCTGGTCCATCTATCTATGTAATGCTTATAGATGTTTTACTAACGATTTCTTAAAACTTTACAAATCATTTGGTAATTATTCACAAATACTTAATATAGTATATAAAATGTAATAATGTGTGAAACAATAAATAGTTTATAAAATATAGAATTTATAAACTAATTATTTCCCAAATACACAAACTAATAATACAATAATATAAATTATAGCATTACTAAAATTAGTAAAAATTATTAATGATCATTTAATTGTTTAACAGTAAAATAATTATTAACTAAGTTTAATTAACTATCAATTTACCATTTATAAATAAAGGTTATTATAAAGTGTTACCGAAAGCTTCTGTCCCCTCTGGACGTGAGTTTTAATATATTTTTGTGCGTGTTTTTGAGCACTCATGGTTTAATTTATTTTCAAAATAGATTAACACAAAACAAAATGTAAACAAGAATCAAGTGAATGATGCACTATAAAGCAACATTATGCGAGCATGTTCAGCATTTTTGCCCCAATTTAACAAACTTTAAAAAACATCATACATTTGTGTTTAGCTGCCTCTCAGTCGCTCCGTCAGACCGCCTGTCTGAGCATTTAAACATCAATCTAAGATGAAAGAGAATCTGTTATCGACGTGACCCTGCTGGACACTTCAGGTTTTATTTCAACACATGAACAAATCTTTCTTTGGCTTTGGGCTGGAGATGAGAACCAACTCTGGATCTGCTTCAGTAGGTGCGTCTCCATCCACCTGTTTTTATTCACATTTTTAATTCACGCATAAAAAATAATGCCAAAATTTTGATAAAATCTCTTGTTACGCTTCACTGAGGTGTAAAAGTTGGTGTATCAATAAAAGCAAAATGCGACAAAGTGCGATGGAAACAGATTTAGAGAATAAATGATGACGTACATGAAGCCTGTGACTTCAACGTCCACTGAAGCTTCTGCACCACACAGATCTGATGTAACCGTCCTCACATTAATACATGAAACTGAAAGAAATGTCATATTCACATCCAGTTTTTCACCATCTGAGGTTCAACTATTGCTCTTTTAATTAAATCATCTTAATGCGCCCTCTTCATCTGAAATTATATAATAATTTGACGACTGAAAAATTGTCATATCCAACTCCATTTCGCAGATTTTCTCGAAATGTGGTTAAGATTTGTGCTACATTTGGATGGAAACCTGGCTAGTGACAAGTGTAGGAGACAAAGCTCATAATTGAATGAAAAGATGCCATTGAATTGGTTCTGTCTGTACATTTTCTGGTTTGTAACTGTTAGCACTAAATGAAATAAAACTTAATGCTATTATTCTGTGAAAATACAGTGTGGCTTTTCCATTCATTGTCATTCCAGACGCTGATTTCAAATTGAAGAAATGTCAATTAGCTTTAGCTTAGCATAAAAGCTGGAAACAGCTGGAGGCTGCACCTCAAAAGGTAGCAAATTAGCACATTATATCTTGTTTGTTTATTCCGTACATAAACAGAAACGTATAAATGAAGTTGTGGTTTTAGGGAGAGTTTTGTACTGAAATCATCCCTCGCAGGCTCAGCGCATTTCTCAAACTGTTGAACTATTTTTTAAAGCCTTGTACTGTAACTCGTTGCCAACTGAATTTGATTGCAGATGAATAGCCGAGGGTCAGGGTCAGGGTTTATGGGTCAAACAAACACAGGACTTTCGCCAAGGAGACCACAAAAAGTTTACTTATTTTTAATTTACGTCCGTAATAACGTAACAAACATAGTTACTTTAAGCCAAATCATGATGTTTTACTAAACCTAACCAAGTAGTATTGTTTTGTAGCATTTTGTGTTTTGTTTTGTTTTAATTCACAACGTTAATCTCGTGTTTAAAACTGTTTAAAAGTGCGACCGCGATCTGGGAGAAAATACGTTTCCCTCGAAACGTAATTGAGAATGAAGTTTAGTTGTATGGGAACGTTATTTTGTAGGAGACAGGGCTGCATGTGGCTTCATAGGTTAGGCTGTTCTCATCAATCAGTTCGTATGTAATTCACATAATTGTGAACCAGGAAGTATGAAGAGAATAAAAAAATATCAGACTTCCACCCAGGAGACCGGTGATCGTGTCCCGTGTGAAACCAAAAGTCAACATTGATTTATTTGTCACGTAACTTTCCTAATCCTAACCAAGTTGTTTCCTGTGAAGACAGAAGTTTATTTTGAAAAGGCTGTATGCATGTAACGAGTGGAAATTGACATGCTGCTGAACATTGGTAGGAAAATGCACGAAAAATGAGGAATAACTTTTTGTAAGATATCATACGAACCGTTGTATGAGGACACGTTGCATATAACTAGATGGAAACTAAAATCCCAGATTGGAAGTTTAAATTTACGTGTGAGGATTTAGTATTTAGAATAAAAAAAAAAATGATGATGCAGGTATAAAAAAAACTTGAGAGAAAAGCCTAAACTTCGGCAAGACAGAGACGGTGTTTGGTTGAAATGAAAACCTTCACATATGGTTGGACACCACGGGCAAAGATGATCTGCCTAATTATTTAGTTCATTTCTTTGATTATTGCTGTAACAACAGTTCTTGTAAACTACTGAAATGTGTCAGTCAGGATCATCTCTTGCCTCCGAGGTTACGTTTGAACTCACACAGCTGATGTAATTAACCCACAGCTGTTCTCTGTTTCCAGCTTTGAGAAAGATTTGTTCATCAAAACCATCAACTGCCTGTCGAAGATCAAAGGACTAACGGGGCAGATTCTTCTATTTATCAGAAAGAAAACAAAAAAACATAATTGGGATGTGTGTCTCTGTAGCAGTATTATATAAAATATCTAGAATCCTCCCTTGTTATGATATTAAAAGACTAAATACAGCCAAAAATAGAATATAATACTAAAATTAAAGTTCATAAATGTGTCCATCTTTACACCTACTTACTGTACTACCCACATTAAACAGAGTGAGAGTTCACCTCTCCTGATCCCTTTGGCAATTCATACTGTAAGTGAGTTTCCAAACCACAGTCGAGTCCTCATAGTGGTTTAACGTCATGGTGTCTAGTCTGTGACATCATATCCTGTTGGGCACCGAGCCCTCTGATTGGTCCTTCTCACAGCACTGTGAGTCTTTGACCCCTGTGACCTCCTGAAAATCCCCTCCTGCACTGGGAGGGGGGGTCGGAGTCAGCTGGCCTGATGTCCACATTGCACCCTGTCCGGCGTCAGACAGTGACAGAGACGTGGCGAGAGGATCCTGAGCGCCGTTTGATGCGTGAGCGGCGAGGTCTGGATTCGGACTGACAGCTGCACAGAGGACCCAGCAGCAGCCAGAGGTAGAGGATCACACACGCCCAGCAGGACGACATCTTCACCCAGAACGTAGACCAGCTGCCGTGGGTGAAGGTGGTCTCCAACACCGCCGACTCGTAGCTGCAGGAGGACAGAAACACGCTTTGACTCCACGCAAAAAAATATTATAAGGATGAGGATGAGGGAGCTGAACATTATGTTTAATTTTTAATTTTTTTACCCTCTTTGACTAAGAGAAAAATTGTAACAGCCTTCCCACAGTATCTTAAAGTAATATAACAATAAATAACAAAAATAAATGATTTGGTTCAATTAATCTTGCCATAAATAACTAAAAGTGCAAAAATAATTGTACATGGCATTCTCCAATTTAACCCTTAATATATTAATATAATAATAATTTTCATATAGGCATCAAATCACACAATAGAAATGGAATTAGTAACTGTCAAATTAAGGCAGATATAATAAAATGATGCGTCATGTTTAGCGAATATTCAGCTATTCTTTATTTTTTAACCAAGAACTGTCACTTCAAATGGCACATTTACAATTTTTATTTCACTTTAGTTCTGCTTTCTGTTAAACTGCACTAATAAAGTGATTATGTAACCCTGTCAACTAGAATATTACGTTTTAATTACAACTAAACTGCATTGTCAATTACGTTTGGAGGGAGAAATATTGAATGAATGACATGTTAATTAGTAAGTCATTCTGCATGCAATAAGGCCTGTTGCTTTAGGCGTGTCATGTGTTCGCTCAGAGCTAGTGACGTAGAAGATAAGATAAGATGAGATATTCCTTTATTAATCCCACAGTGGGGAAATTTGCAAAAACAGTGCTCCTTCGAGCCGGATTTGAACCAGCGACCTAAGGATTTCAGCATTATGGCACTACAGTCCTCCGCTCTACCAACTGAGCTATCGAAGGAAGCTATAGGGAGTAATAAAAAGTGAGAGAGGCTGCTGATGGTGGATTGGTCCAACAAACACAGGACTATCAACCAGGAGACCGGTGTTCGTGTCCCAAAGTGTTTGAAGTTACGTTTGTGACGTGTTTTCTGTACTTATGTCATGTTGTTTAAGTACGTATTTTACTAGTTTACGTACCTACTTCAAGCCCAACCATGATGTATTTCCTAAACCTAACTAAGTGGTTTTGTTGCCTAAACATAACCCCGACCGGTTCTCGGTAACGACGTGGCGTTAAATGACACGTGAAAAGCCTAAAATGCGTTATCATGACACGTGGAGTGTCCTTAAAATGTTGTGCTATCTATACGCCTTCCAATGAGATCAGGTTGGAATATCGCTGTCAACTGAAACAAAACAAAAACAAAAATGCAACAAAACTCCTTGGTTTGGTTTAGTAAAACATCATGGTTTGGCTTGAAATAAATATGTTTATTACGTTATTTAAATAACAGATGTAAATTAAAATAAGTCAGCGTTGACTTTTAGTTTCACACGGGACACCAACAGCGGTCTCCTGTGAAAGTCCTGTGTTTGTTTGACCCATCCACCCATCACAAACTCCTCCATACATGGACAAATGCTGCAATCCATTGTACTCAGAACTCGAAAGAAAACAACCTCCGACATGGAAAAAGTCGGAATTCCACGTCGGAAATAGTCACCGACATAAACAAACCTGACGTCGCAGCAACATGGCGGTGCACACAGTGAACCGTAAGCAGAATTACCTTTTCATCAATTTTTACTTCGTGCAGTGTTTGTGTTGTGAAATGTGCTGGAACAACGTTGAAGCTGCCATTTACATTCAGTTGATCTGTGTTTGATAGAAGACTTTGCGAGCATCCGGTAAGCTACAAGCCGACTCCTCCCGTCTCTTTTAGCAGGGTTACGGCGGATCCTTCAAATATCTTAAATTAGATTTTCAGAATTTAAGGTCATGAAATTTCTTTAAAAATTGTATTCTCTTCGCTAATGGCGCTGTGGTATTTGATAGGTTCTCTGTAGATGCTTGTGAAGCTCAGACTTGCCCTACAAACATCAGTTTGCAACAGGCGTCCATGTTTTCCTGAGCAGATGCACTGGGACGCATTTGGATCAGAAGTTGGGAATACCAATTATTGATTCACGACTTGCAGTAGATTGCAGCATATGATTAGAAACGTACTTGTGATACGTCAAAAACAAACATAATCTGGGAGAAAATAGTTTCCCCTTGAAACGTAACTGACAGTATAGTTGTATGGGAACATCATTTTTAGGAGACCAGGCTGGATTGTGACAAATGACGTGTTCTCTGGAGAAACACTCTTTCAAAATGTTTTTATTACCCTTCCTTCAGCAAAAGTGACCCTCCTCTCCTCCCTAATAATGTTCATACAATCCCTTACAAATGCTCTGTGTGGTTAACTGACCTGAACCAGTTGGTGAGGGTCATCATGACGTACAGCGAGGCCAAGAAGAAGACAAAGTGGAAGAAGAAGTAGCTGTAAGCCACTCGCTGTGTCTCGTTGTGAATAACGCTCTGACAGCCTTTGTTCTCGTCGTCAATCACAAACTCCTCCTCGGCTGAAAAACACACATTTATAAAAGTCTCTCATCAAAGCTCAGCCAGCTTCAAACACAGCTGGATTTATAGAGGTTCATTAACTGGTACACACTGCGGTGATCAAAGCACAAACCATGTTATCTGTATACACATTCATTTATCTGATGTTGTTTGGAGCACACTTACAGACTTTAGGAACACAATATTTACATGTGCTGTCCATCCACGATTTTATATTCTGTTTAAAGATGTCAGTTTGTTTAAACACTTTTTGAATATACGGTACACACTTCGCTCTTAAAAACCCTCTAATGGCCACCGGACGCTCAAAGAAATCTCTTTGATTAAAAAAAAAAAAGTCTATTTTTTTCCAAAGGATGTTCTGGTTGCAGCAACTAAGTTTGAATTTTCAATGTATCTTGGTTATATAAATAAAATGCTGTGTTGTTTTCTCGTAAACAAACAAGAGTTAACTTTCAGTGTTTCTTACCCAAAATGCATTGTGTATATTCTTGAGACGTAAAAAATGTGATGTTTGTATTTCATCCCTCATAAAACAAAGCTGATTATTTAAACATTTAAAATCCTGAATTATTTACATACATATTTAATAGCTAGCAGTCTTCTTCCACACAGCTCAAATTTGGCCCAAGATTTTAATTTTCTGGGTCTAATTACTGTAAACAGTAAGACACTTTTAGAAAGTTACATCACAGTGAGTGGGTACATGTTTTTGTCCAGTCAATGAGAAAACTTTTTGATTTCTGTTATTGACGTTTCTCCTGCTCGTTTGTTTGAATTGCATACATAAAATTTCTGACAGTAGATCCCCCTAAATGTTACACACTGTTCCTTTAAAAAGACAATTATGTAATGTTAACAGCATCAGTACAAACCTTCCTCTTCCTCGGGGCAGCAGAAGCAGCAGGTTGCTTTCTGGAACTCGTAGCGGTAAACTTTGATCATCCAGAACGGACCGAACACCTCCGCCAGGTAGGAAGCTTCATTACTGAGGGAGAGAAGTTAGATTTTATTATGTTGTATTATGACATTTTATTAATTTACATGCACATTGTGTTGAAAGATTAATAGTCTGCTCACCATGCGAAGAGGACGCAGCAGTACATGATGGCAGCTCCTATTATGGCCACAGCGTTGCCTTCGTTCTGGATGCCATCTCTTCCCACGTTGGGGTAACAGACGGTCATGTTCATGCCCTGATAAACCACTGACACAGAGAACAACGCAGCACGTTAACTTCATCACTGTATCATTCAGGGAAAATGGCCTTTTTGGTTCATCTATCTGCTTCTTTCTATGGAAAACAAGTAGTGGTAGTTAATGCATTCAAAAACCAGCAGAATAATTACTATACAAATAGTTGTACAGTCCATATTATAGTGTTTAACAGATTAATATGATCATACATTATATTTTACTGACTGGAAAAGCTGCAAAATGAACACACTTATTGTTAAACTCAATCTTTTTCTAACTAGCGACTTGATCGCTGACAACACAGAGACACCACGTGATACCAACGTTGTTTTACTATTTGCTCACGAGCCTCGTTAGAAGAGGGAACCAAACGTCAGATATCTTCCACAGAAACAAACGAAACATTAATTTCTTAGTTTTTTAAAATAATTAATTCACAATCATAATATTCTTTTTAGGAAAAGTCATACTTTTATTCGGCACCTTTCTAAAAGCTCTGTGGATGTATTATTTTTGTAAAAATATTCGGCTACATAAAAATGTTATCAATAAGACCTTTAAACCCGTGAATCTTTAAAGTACAAGTTATATTTGGTATCCATCACACTTTCAAGATAATCCTCCAAAAATGTGGGCATTAAATACATTAAAATGAATGGTATTCATTTTGGGAAGGGGGTAATTTATGCCTGTTTCATTAGGAAAGAGTGAGAGTGAGAGTGAGAAAGAGAAAGAGAGAGATGTAACAACGGTCCTCAGCTGGAGTTTATGGGCAGCATCTTAACCTCTAACTCATGGGGGAACCCCCGGTGTGAGAAACTTAAATTATGCAATCTAAATTGAGTCTCTTCTGGCATTAATCTTGTTCCATACTTTAACCACAACAAGAACAAAATGCATAGCTGGATTTCTGCATTTCTTTTGTGACAATATTTGCTTTTTTGATGCCATCACCACAGAGAAAAGGTGCCACAAGCAGGTCAAGAGTCTCATTTCTTCTTTCTTTCTCCTTCGTTTAATTTCCTGAGAAATTCCTTTCTTTCTCGTAAAAAAAGGGGGTCTGAGCTGCACTCTCTCTCTTTATAGACTCACCCTCTGGACACTCTCTGGGGTGAACACACCGGGTCCTCACAAATATGTACTGTATGCTCACACATGTGCATGCATGTGCACTAACACACACTCACAAATCCAGCCCAACCTCCAACGAGCCGGCTGTGGATTCCTGAGAGAAGTTTTGTGTGTTGTGGGGGGGGAAGGGACCCGAACTCAGTGAAAACACTGGCTAATTACGGGACTCAGACTGTATTATACACACACACACACACACACACACACACACACACACACACACACACACACACTCACTCAGGTCAAGAGTCGTCAGGGGAGAGGGAACATGTCCTGCACTTTGAGTTGTCTTTTCAGTTGAACTCCAGACTAATTCTTCCTCTCAGAAACAATGAGGATTATCATGTGTGTGTGTGTGTGTTTGTCATGGTGAGGTCATAGAGCAGAACAAGCCTTCCGGGGACAGACTAGGCAAACACGGACCTCAGAAGACAGTAACGAGGATGGATCTCGCTGTCTAACGCTCAGATCCCCCCTGGAGGTGTGAGCATGACAGGTGACGAACACCTGAATTAAATCGACTGAGAAAGGAAACTCAGCAACAGTAGGTGGAAATTAAATATTACAGAGCAGTGTGTGTGTGTGTGTGTGTGTGTGTGTGTGTGTGGTTCACAATCTGCGGTGGTGAAAAGGTGTTTTTAAAACTGACTCTGAGTGCATATTTTCTCAACAAGTTGCTACAATGTCCTGCGCTGCCCCGGGACTCTAACACACACCGACTCATACTGTACACTCACACAGACAGGACGCCTCGGTGGATGACAGCATGTTACATACAAAGGAAATCAGGAGAGTTGAATAAACTTAAATAACTTTCAAGATTTAGTAGCGCCAGGGAGGAGCATTAAAGGAATACTCCACCATGTGTGGAGCAGTGGGCAAACCTCTGGGGTCTGAAACGTGAAGCCGATCCTGAAGTGCCTTAAACCTGCATTCTTTCTAACAGCAGGGGGCGACTCCTCTGGTTGCTAAAAGAAGTCTGATTGTATAGAAGTCTATGAGAAACTTGATTTATTACCTCAGTTAACATTGTAAACATGAGTTTATGGTCTCAATCGCTAGTTTCAAGTCTTCTTCAATACAGCATGATGTTCATTAAGATTCATTAGGAAGGGAAATAACTCTGGATTAAAGGTCCCATATTGTAAAAAGTGAGATTTTCATGTCTATTATAGTATAAAACAGGTTTAGGTGCTCTATAAATACTGTTAAACTATCAAAACTCTCAATATACGGAGAAATACACACAGCCCGTATTCAGAAATTGTGTGTTTGAACAAAGCCTTCAGGATTTCTGACAAATTTGTGATGTCACAAATATACAATATTTAGACCATAACACAGATTTAAACGTAAACATTCTAAATGTGTCCCAGTTTATTTCCTGTTGCAGTGTATGTGAATGACATCAGCTGACAGGAAGTAAACATTGACCCAAGCTGTTGCCTAGCAACGCAATTCCATTGCAATTCCGTTGAAATGCACTAAAACGGAGCGTTTCAGACAGAGGGTGAATACAGCTATATTCAGGCAGACAGTATGAGGAAAATAAAGTTTTTTTTTTATAACATTACAGCATGTAAACATGTTCTAGTAGAAACACAAAATACAAGTGTCGTCCTCAAACCTCTTCCATGTCTATTGTTTTGCTTGGTATGTTCCAAACACATATTTTTGATGTAATACAGCTAAATATACTGCATGAGTTTTTATGGATGTTTTGATACTTTTTTGCCTTGATTCTGGGTTTGAATTGATTGTTCCTAGGAGGACTGCAACTAGACTGTATCATTGATTAATCTGCAGATGTTTTCAGTTAGTTGATCAATTGTTTGGTCTATATATGTAGCAGTCCTTCATTCTTTGGTACTTGCTGTCATTTCTCTTTCCCCAATTAATTTTAGCTGAATGTCACATTTCTCCTGAGCTGACTGGAGGTTATTCAGATCACCTGTTGCTCAGGTGTGGGGGACTGATGGCTCCTAATTAAGAATTGAGAACAGCTTGGTGCATTTCCCTTCTTGGCCAATCAGTGTGTGATGACGCCCCTTTCTTCAGGGCTTAATAGAGTTGAGGAACTGCACACCCAGGTCATTCTGATCCTTCCTCAATATAATGCAGACTGCATTTCAACAGATTCAGCCAGAAACTCGGGTCTTGAGGCACTTTTAGGATTTCTTTCTGTCTTAACTTTTCTTATTGAGGGTGATTTTGAGCATTCTGAAACCAGAAGGGCAGATCTTAGTGCTGTTGTGCTTGCAGGCTTTATTTTGTTATTTTGTTTATTGGTTTATTTTCATTGAAGCCCCCTTTATACACATTTCCTTATTATCCAAGAGGCATTTATTTATTATTGAAGAGGCTTTTTTTATCATTATTATTAAGAAAGCATTTTTCTGTTGTGAGATTTGTTTCTCAGAGTAAATATTTCTGTATTATGTGATTGTGAACTGGTTCTCAGGCTTCTTCTTCCCGATCAGCTGAAATTTGGGGAATCAGTATACCACCACAAAAGTATAAAACATTAGAAACCAGTGAAAAGAGTCCATGTGATGTCTTCAAATTACCTTTAGTTCCAACATACAGCAGCAAAAATGAACTGCAGTCAATGAGCCGCGGCATGTAAAGGTGCATTGCGGATGACCCTGTCTCTCACAAAATTACGTTCCCATACAACCAAACTGCAGAACAAAAATACGTTTTGAGGGAGACGTATTTTCTCCTGGATCACACTGAACTGAATTTGTCTCTTTGCTTCTGCTTTGAATTGTTGAAAAGTGTAAAAAGACAGCTATAGGAGGTAGCACACCCTCTTTAAATCTTACACCAACACCTGATTAATGAATCACTGTTGATGATTCACATCTCTGAAACATGTTCTGCAGTTGTAGCAGGTGGAAATATCTAACCTGCCAACACAATCTACATTTGGCCGGTTAAAGTACAAGAATAAGAAAAATACACCAACAAACCGTAAACAGCTACTGTGTTTAGTGTGTTTTTCCTTTGACCTCTTGTGTTATCCGACCTTTCCTCAGCTGTATAATGAAGACGTATAGATCACTCTTTACCGCCAGATCTACACAATGCATCTGTTGAACAGGACGACCTGTGTGAGAGCACGTGTAATGACGCTGCCTCGCTGAATTCCTGTTATTATGTTGTCAATGGATCCATGAGGAATGTGAAACAAATATCCTTCTGTCTGCCTTCACAGCAGGTCCACCGGCCCAGCAGGCAGCATGTCAGAGCACATCTCATCCCAGATTATCTCTGTGTATACGTGTGTGTACGTCTGTATTTGCATGCGTGCCATTAAGATGTAAACCCCGGATAAGACAGGGGGCCTTTGACAAGCCTCAGCACTAATGTCTCAGTCATGTGGAGGCTCTTTGTCTTACCTGGAGCCAACAGGTGAGTCATTATGAGCAAAGTAAAGGCAAATTATAGAGGATTTTATCATGGGGGGGGCTCTTCAGTATTAAGTTTAAGTAGGACAGGATGAAGAGATACAAACAAACATTTCACAATAAGAGGTTTTTATCTGGTGGTGAAAATAAAGGAGAGGTTCAGATTGTTTTCAAGTCTAGAAGAGTTTTCACACGTCTGTACTGAAAGTGACTGGTTGCTGTTCGCTGCAGACTGTTCTCATTCCCAGAGCGTCAAATACCAACACTCTGTCACGGCCGGCGGCGTTTGATACCGACGCACAAGGCACCCTTTAGCGGCGGTATGAGACGCATCGGGCTTTCCATTAACTACAAATTAAACCCAGCCACGGCAACAGTAATAGCTCAAAGAAAGTGTGCTGGGTGGGGGGTGATGTAGTTTGAAAATAGCAAAAGAGACACACCGGGCGGATTTCATCCAGGAGACCGCTGTTCGTGTCCCATGTTCACAACTTCCAGTCACATTTTCACTGTAAAAACATCGTAATTTTAAGCGAAATCATGTTTTTTCCTAAACCTAACTAAACGGTTTTGTTGCCTAAACCTAAGCAAGTGTTTATGTTTAATTCACAACATTAAGCACGTGTTTACTGCGACCGAAAAGTTACGCCGAGGGCTCTGACAAAGCGTCAGTATGTGATGATTTGGGATAAGAACGTGTTGGAAGAGTCTTAGTAAGAGATGGTGAACAAAATCCACAGTCGTTGTTCTGTGCAACAATGCAAAAGTTCAGTTGAAGCTAATCTCAGGCTTTGGCTGTCTTTTTAGTATTAATTTTGATCTTTGTGTTATTATATCTTCACTGCTTCTCAGCAGGGAAACATTATCTGCAGAAATACGAAAAACATAAATTTTCTCGCAATTTTTGGTTCTCAAATCTTTGCTCATGCAGCACTTGGCCACTTGGGGGCAGCATAGCATGTTGTAGACACAATATGATCACTTTATAAAGTCATCATGGTGAACATGTTAGCAAAAAGTGACTATTTACATAACATTATCACTTGTTTGGAGTCGTGTTTACGATCAATATTTTCTCTCTTTTAGCTCTGGTTTTGGTCTCCACCAACACCTGAGAAAGATATCTGGCTCTTTAGCTGCTAAATGTTCACCGGCTAATTGCTAAACCTATGTGTCTGTTCTTTGGTGCTGGTCAGGTAACGTTTCAATAGTGAACTAGAAACTACACTGAAAAGAGCAGTGAGAGTGAACCAAAACAATAAAGGCTGTAAAAACCAAAACAATGAGCTTAAAGATGCTAAAATGCTTTGTAGAGTTGAGAGGAGCTGCAGAGTCGGGTAATAATTCTCTGTGGGTTTATATGAGCAGTCCCTTTCATATCACTCATACAGTAGTCATTTAACCCATTGTTCATATAAGAATATTGATTACTGCAGATTTAAAGAAAGAAAAACCTGCAGTGTTCACTTCACTTGCAATCATTTCATCTAATTGATTTATTTGATTTTTATTTGATTTATTTATTTGCACAACAACAAAAGAAAAGACGCATGTTGTGCAGGTGAGATTTTAAAAAGAAAAAAAAATCCTAGAGGCTTATAGAAGGAATCTGCAAAAGTCATGTAAAATAATCAAAAAAAATAATCAAAAAATGTGTTTCTAATAACATTTCAGTACAAAGAGGATTGCAAGTGAAGTGGGCTGCATGCATTTCCTGTACCATATGTTTCCAAATGTTGTGTGTCAGTGTTAACACTGGACAGAGACCCAGTAGAGCTGCAGAGGTCTGCTCCGTGTCTGGTTAGTTAGCGTACCTTTCTCTGGCGGGCGGCTGGACAGCGCAGAGAAGGTGAGGTACATGACGTAACAGCTGATGATGGAGGCTTGAAGGAGCCCCGACCGAGGCTGCTCTGTAGAGACAGAGAGAGAGAGACAGAGAGAGAGAGAGAGAGAGAGAGAGAGAGAGAGAGAGAGAGAGACAGAGAGAGAGAGAGAGAGAGAGAGAGAGAGAGAGGGTCATAGGGTTAGAATACACACTATAATGTTTAAATACCCCCAAAACACACACTGATGCACACACACTTCACAAGCAGGCCGTGGTGGAGAACGTACTCTAATCCTTTATCACATGTTATCAAATACCACAGTGAAAAAAGTATTACTGTAAATGTACTCAGTGTATCAATGTAAAAGTAAAACTAGTGGCAGTGAGAAGAATTTATAAAGGAAAAATGTTCCTTTCAGAGAGTCTTTAACAATTACATGTTAATCAGGTTCGTTATAATTGGTTTGAACATTTTAAAGGAAAATTCAGGAATTTGTGTTTATTTTGTTAAAACATCCGGATGAAAATCTGCATAATTTTCGTTGTAAATCAGTAAAAACTGAAAAAAACAAGCTTCAATGAACTAGTAAAGAAAAGATGAGGGCTGTCAACGCAAATACGTTTGAACGCCACTAATTTCTTAAATGGATTAACGCAACTTGTGTGAAGAGTGAAGATACTGGTATCATATGAAACTAAAAAACCTAATGAATCCATCGGTACCAACCATGTCATACTAGCTTGTCGTGAAGGAGGTTAAATAACGCTCCAAACTTTTGTGAGGAAAAACTGTCATGGCCATTTTCAAAGGGGTCCCTTGACCTCTGACCTCCAGATATGTGAATGTAAATGGGTTCTATGGGTACCCACGAGTCTCCCCTTTACAGACATGCCCACTTTAAGATAATCACATGCAGTTTGGGGCAAGTCATAGTCAAGTCAGCACACTGACACACTGACAGCTGTTGTTGCCTGTTGGGCTGCAGTTTGCCATGTTATGATTTGAGCATATTGTTTTATGCTAAATGCAGTACCTGTGAGGGTTTCTGGACAATATCTGTCATTGTTTTGTGTTGTTAATTGATTTCCAATAATAAATATATACATATATTTGTATAAAGCAGCATATTTGTCCACTCCCATGTTGATAAGAGTATTAAATACTTGACAAATCTCCCTTTAAGGTACATTTTGAACAGATAAAAAATTAGATTAATTTGCGATTAAATATTTTAATTGATTGACAGCCCTACAAAGAATACAATATAATATATAAAATATAAGATATGTTTTACCCTATAGGGTCGAAACCTGATATCCTCTCTAAAATTCGACATACTTTATATTTTTATTACACATTTCTACAACAACTGGACCAAACTGGACAAAATCAATCTGCTGATGAAGATCATGTGATATTATTAAAAGCCCCAGAACAGCTACTAAATGGACCTTGTGGTGAGATTGTTTTCTGAGTTCTGAAGAATGAACTCAAACTGAACTCATTAATTTGCAAAGTAACTAGTTTCCAGACAGGTGTAGTGCAGTAAAAAGTACATTATTACCTCTGAGATGTAGTGGAGTAGAAGTATAAAGTGGAATTAAATGGAAATACTCATGTTAAGTACCTCAAATATGTACTTAAGTGCAGTACTTGAGTAAATGTACATTGTTCGACCTCGGTAAGCAGCTGTAAGTTTCCATCATAAAAGCCAGACGTGTGCAGACAAAGCAGGATGTTTTAAAGGGAGAACCAGATGATATTACATCTAATTATTATTATCTGCAGCAGCTCTGGTTTCAACAGGGGATGTTTGCATAGCTGCAGATGGACTAAGTGTTATTCCACCGCCGAGGTGCGACGACAGACAGACATGCGAGCGTGTTTTCATCGACTCACTCTGCTTCACGCACGGCGTGACGGCAATGAAGGACATGAGGCCGCAGAGGCCCAGGTTGATCCACAGCAGGGCCTTGTTGAAGTGGCAGGCGATGGGGTGCGTGTAGTACTTGTACATGAAGGTGAAGGCCATGGTGGCGATGGTGTAGAAGAAGAGGGTGGCGCACAACACCGCCAGATACCAACGCTTGTTCTCTGCTGCTCCGGTCAACCTGAGAGGGGCGAGGACGGACAGATTCAGGGTTTCAGATTCACCACACACATCACACACATTCATCTCTGTCAGAGAAACACACCTGAAGTGTTTGGATAATGTTATCTGCACAGAGCGGGTTAAATGTTTTAGTATTGTTTCGATATCAGAAAAACCTGTTTGCAGATTTAAATGAATGTTGCCATAGATTTATGTCACAAGTGATTTATTTATGGTGCAAATGAAGATGATTCCTTAATATTTTTAGGAGCATGTTTCCTCATAGATTACTGCACTTAGTTGAATGGAAAAAAATCAGGCACATGTCTGCTTTGATAGAGCTTCATGCCAAAATGAGAAGTCATGCAGCCAGATTGCATCTTAAATCCACAATGTAAAGATTTTTTTATGCAATTAAAACATCTTTCAAACTATTTTGATAAAAGTGATAATATTAAAATGGAAATTGGTGCAGTGTGTTCCTGAGTTTATCGGTCTGATGCCGATTTAGCCTCTGGGGGCAATGGACAATATTTCTGGGGTTCCAATGTAGCCAGCTGATATCCAGATAACCAGCCCGGTCACACTAAATGGCGTATGAATGACTGATGACGTAATTCGCAAGTCATTTTGCGTGCAATAAGAACGCCGTTCTTGCTTTTGGTGTGTCATTTGCACTCCATGTCCGTATTGACTGCAATGTACACACGTAAATATGCCACGCTCAGAGCTAGTTACGTAGAATAAAAAGTGAGAAAGACTGCTTATGGTGGGAGAGAGGGGAGGTGGATGGGTCCAACAAACACAGGACTTTCAACCAGGAGACTGATGTTCGTGTCCCAAAGTGTTGTTCAGTTATTTTGAAGTTATGTTAGTGACGTTTGTGACTTATTTTAAGCCAAACCATGATGTTTTTCCTAAACCTAAGTAAGTGGTTTTGTTGCCTAAACATAACTGCAGCCATGCACGGCGTACAAATGACATGCGAAAAACTAAACACTAAAATGCATTCTCATGACACATGTAATTCCTTGTAATGTTGTGCTATTTATACGCCTTCCCATGAGATCGGGCTCAGATAACAGATATCCAGGCCAAGACTTCCTCTTCCGTGCACTGCTCATCGTTTACAGTCTAATCAGCAACTTTACATGCAAGAATGGAGTTGAGAGACGACGTCTACGACCGGAGTAGTAGCCAGTTTAGCCAAGCTAATAAAAAGCTAAATCATCATCAGACGATAGCCGTTAGGTTCTGAGATTACATTTCAGCCGATGCGTTCCTCCTCTTCTGCTCTCCACACGGACTGTTTACCTGCATTCAACCAAAGCCTGCTCAAGCATGACTGGTCAATACTACTCGGACTACAGACGGAAACCAGAACGCTTCTGATACTAAAATCTTGTCCCGTTGTCTACAGACTCTGTATTCATGCAGATATCTGTTTATAGAGATTAGGAGTCATCAAAGTCAGATTCTTATGCTTCCGTGCCGGTGACAGCCGTGGCATTATGTTTTCAGGTTGTCCATCTGTCCGAACCATTCTTGTGAACGTGACGTCTCAGGATCGCCTGGAGCGAATTTCTTCAAATTTGGATGAACTGATTACAATTTGGTGGTCAAAGGTCAAAGGTCAAGATCACTGTGACCTCACGTCTGTCCCATTTTCGTGATATCTCAGGAATGCCTTGAGTACAAGTGTCCACTTGGACTCAAAGATGAACTGATAAGATTTTGGAGGTCAAAGGTCACTGTGATCTCACAAAACACATTTATGGCCATAACTAAAGAATTCATATACCAATTATGACAATTTCACACAACTGTCTAACAGGATAAAATGATGAAGTGATGATTATTTTGGACAGACATGGACGTAAACTGTAACATGACTGGAGGAGGCATTCATTTAAAAAAAAAAAAACTACAGCCCATGCAACAAATTCCAGGTGTTTCTACACTGTGGGCCTAAAAGTCCAGTTTTTTGTCTTTATTTTTCTCTGAAAATGACTTCAACATATGAAGTAACAAAGTGCACAAAACACAGCAGTGAAGTTGAGAAGTTACAGGAGATAATGAGACAAATATTACACTTTTGGAGCTACATGTGGCTGCCAGCTGCATCATGAAGCTCATGATGTGGTGGTCAGGAGAAATCTGACATTTTAATGTTGGAGCTGTAAAAAAGCACGTATAGACACAGAGGAGCAGGTTGTCTTCTGACCTTCAAACCCAGAAGGGAGAGACTTTAGTCTTTACCACTGTAGACGGAATAAGAGGATTTCTATTTTATGTGAGTTTGCTTTGGAAAAGGTCCTGAATGAATAAATCCTCTTAGTTGTAGCTACAACTCTGCCGTGTCACAGCTCAGAGGCGGCTGAGAGAGAGAGACCGACGGCTCAACAGCAACAGCTGGAACGCAGTAAATAACATCTGGGACGAGTCTGGCTGGACGAATGAGGACATGACAGGGACGACGCAGAGAGGACGAGACGTCAACAATTAAACAAACATAAAAACAAACAAATAAAGAAACAAACAGCATTGAGCGCTGAAGTCTTTGCTATTGTTGACTCTTTATTATTATAAAATATTTCATTAGAGCTGCCATGTTTATCCGATTAATTGATTAGTCGATTTACTAATCAGAAAATATTTTGATAATAGTAAATAAAATGTATTTTGTATGTATTTTCTAAGCAAAAATGTCAAACATTTGTTGTTTCCAGCTTCTCAAATGTGAGGATTTGATGCTTTTCTTTGTCATAATGATAGTAAACTTCCTGTATTTTTATCTCAGACATTTCTTGTTTGGAAATAGTATTTTTGGAATAGTATTGTCTGTTTGTAAATTGTAATACAACTGTCTTTAATTTCAATGTTAGTTGGGTTCCTTTACAAGTCTTTATTTATGTTATTGTATGTCTCTTCTCTTTTGTTTTTTTATTTTATTATATGCACAAATAAAGAACTAAACTGAATATTTTGGGGTTTGGACTGTTGGTCGCTATTTTAAGACATCACCTTGGACTCTACGAAATTGTGATGGATATTTTTTCACTGGTTTTTAATGTTTTATTGACCAAACGATTAATCAATTCAAAGAGCAAAAATCTGATCGTACAACCATTTGCAATAAATGATCAATTCCTTCTTTAACGTGTCTCTGACTGAAGTGAATTAATAAATAATATATAAAAAAAAAATAAGAACACAGAATGAAGGAATAAAATTAGTGTAAAATAAAAATCACCACTGGGTAGAGTAAAACTGCAACCCAATAAACAAAAATTAAAGCCACAACTAACTGAAAACAGAACCAGAGATCCAGATGTTGGGATGGAGCAGACAGATGTTGCTGATGTCAGTCTGTAGGATTTACTCAGTTGTGCTGGACACCAGATGAATCCGTCATCACCAGTATAGAAGAGAGACCCTCTTCTCCAGATGTGAACCAGGCTGCAGTCTGTATGTGTATGTGTACTGTATTATATATAAGATACTATGAGAGCCCATATAATAACATGTTATCACTGTCCTGTGAGAACCATGTCCATCTCCAAAATGTCTCCACAAGCAAAGAAAAACAGCTCTATTTCATGACAATGTTTCAGATAATCCAGTTGTTTTTGATTTTGTTATTCATTATTTTAGAATTATTATTTGGTATTGTTAGACAGCACACAGTAAAGAGATGAACAGGAAACAAGAGAGAGAGACGAGGGTACGACATGCAACAAAGGTTCCCATCCAGACACAAACTGGGGACGCCATGTTTCATGGTTCTAACCACTACGTCACCAGGACGGCACAAATTTAGTCTAAGAAGTGGGACAAATATTCTGAACAATTAATAATCTGAACAAAAACTAATTCATCAATTTTCTAGATTCATAGCTTTAATTGCAAAGCAATGATATGAATGTATGAACTGTACATGTTGACCAGTAGCAGCAGATACATGACGTCTGTTAAATCACCTCTCCCACCAGCCAACTACTGAACCTTTTCTGCCGCCATGATACGTTTCCTTCATCTCAAACTTTAGAGTCACATACCGACAGAGTTCCTTTATCATCACCAGTGGTTATTAGACCAGTGATCTCCAACCTTTTGGCCTTGTGACCCTGACATCTAGTGGTGTGTTTGCAACCAACTGAGTACCTCTCCGCTCACTCCTCCCTTTCCAAGACTGCAGTAACGTCAGCCACCAAGTGCAAAACCGTAGTAACGCAGAATACACAACTTTAGGAGCAACAGAAGTCAGACAGTTCACGTTACCATAGTTTCACAAGCGTGTCGGAGAACTATGGTGGCCTTCAGGTAACGTAAAAATGTGAAAGGCTCTCTCTAGAGCTAGAGTTTGGTTTGTCCGTTCTGGGCTACTGTAGAAACCAGCCCGCTCTCATTCCCAGGGTCTTAAATACTGACGCTCTGTCACGCCCCTCGATGTGTGATACTGACGCACACGGCACCCTTTATAGCGCCTGTATGAGACGCACCGGGCCTTCAAGTAACAATATAAGTACAATATAAACCCATCCATGTCAATATTAAACACTCAGAGAAAGTGCGCCGGGAGTGTGATGTTGTAGTTTTAAGAGCGAAAAAACACACTTAGGGCGGGAGGGAGGGGAGGGGAGGTGGATGGGTCCAACAAACACAAGGCTTTCATCCAGGAGACCGCTGTACTTGTGCCAAACCTAAACATAACTAAGAGGTTTTGCTGCCTAAACCTAAAAGCATCATAGTTTGACACGCTGGGCTACCCAGTGTGTTAGAAAGCAGCGCCAAGGGGTCGTGACTAAGCGTCAGTAGTATATGTGACGAGTTGGGATGAGAACGTGTTGGTGCAACATGGTGGACACCGTGAAGAGCTCTCTATGTAGATACAGTATGAAGTACTCATTCTAAGCTAACGAAAACACAATTCTTAGTTTAAGATGATTATACACTAATGAAACATATATTATATTCCATTTCTGGCAATAGATCCCCCGAAACGCTACACACTGGTCATTTAAGATAAAGCGATGTCAATTTGTGACTTGTGGCCTGAAAAGTATCCAGTAACTCACACTGGGAAAAAAACGAGAGATTAGAATAAAGTCTGAAAAAATACATTTTGTGGAGGAAATGTATTTTTTTTTCTTGTGACCCCTTTTAGATAGACCATTCTGAGCAACGAGCAAACAAATGAAAAAGATTTTTGCAGCAATGTGATGAAGTCAGGTATCCTATAAGGTCAAACGTATGTGGACACCCGAAACATTACACCCATATGTGGATAGACGACATCTCATTCTAAAACTATGAGCATTAATCTGCTGCTGTAACAGTCTGCTGGTTTCAGTCTGTACTCCAGATGTTGAACCTTGCTGCAGGGATTTACTCTCATTCAGAGCATCAGTGAGGTCCAACACTGATGTTGGTGATCAGGTCTGGCTCACAGTCTGAGGTGTTGGAGGGTTGAGGTCAAGTTCTTCCACACCAAACTGGGAAAAACATTTCTTTATGGAGCTGGTTTTGTGCTATAATTTGAACTATAAAGACCAAAACCAGGACCAACAGACCAAAAGTGCACAAAAGTATGTGAACAGTTGTGTCATATAATTCACTTCATGGTATTTAATCCATCACCAGATCTCAGAAATGTCCTATGTCATGATTTATATCCCTATCATACAGACAATATTAACATATACAGTGATGTAATATTTTATGTATATGACCCTCTGACTCACCAGTTCTTGTTCCAGGTGTGCGCAAAAGCAGTGATGAGGATGAGCTGGATGAGGATGAAGGCAAATCCTCCCACCACACCAACATAATGCCAAGCTGAGAGAGAGAAAAGAACCATATAATTTGATTTATATCAGAGAGCAGAGACATAAAGAGAACAAGCTGTAGATGATAAATCAGCTGTGATCTCAGGCTTGTATCACCGTCAGATTTATTGTTCCCAAACAAAGTGAAATCAAACTGCAGAGATTTATGGTCCAATAATTCACAGCAGAGAGTCGACCAGGAGAGAGAGAGAGCAGGTCTCTGCTGCCCTCTAGCAGGACTCAGGAGGAGCTGCACTAACACCTTCATCATCATCATCATCATTCAGTATCTCACCGTGCAGGAAGGACTCTGTTGGGATGAAGAAGGCAGCGGTGCACATCCCGAGCAGAGTGATGAACTTCAGGAACCAGAAGCTGAAGGTCGACACACAGAAAGAAATATAGTTTAAACCTGAAGACTGAAACTTTTTGTAATTTGCATTAGTTTATAAACTGTTTTGTTACTTTTTTCTCTAATTCTTTTGTTCTGCTTGTTTGTTGCGTACACATAACTGGGTAACCAATAATAAATAATAAATAAATAAAGAATAATGTTATAAATAAAGGATTAGTTGTTTTGCACGTTTCAGCCCATTTACTACAAATGATGTGTTATTTACATTATAATTAATCTCTTTGCAAATCATGTTGCTCTGTTCTTTTATGACTTAAAGTTGAATGAATTTCAAGTTTTCAACAACACAAAACAGCATCATAGAAAACCCAACAACACAAGACAGAGAAAAAGAAAAATAACAATGAATAAATAAATAAAACAAAATAGGTGAGGATTGGCCAGTAATGAAAGATAATAAAAGCAAATAGACAGTAACAAAATAAACCAAATAATTCTCTGTTTTTTAATCAATGTCTTTAATGTTCCCAGGAGTCATTCATTTCTGTGTGATATAAAAACTAATATCAGAATTTTGTGTAGTTCTTGTACAAAACAATTTGACTGCTTTGGATGAGCTCTACTGTTAAAAAAAATGATACCATATGTACTGTAGGTAAAAGCATTTCATCCTTCTGTTGTAGGATGAAATTATTGTATGTCCAAAAGGAAACTAAGATGAACAGACTTTTTATCTTTATGTGCTTTGAATAGTGCTAAAATGATGAGTCGATCAGTCAATCAGCAGAAAATTTGATCATTTTTTAAAGCCAATATTTACTGGTTCCACCTTCTAAAATTGAGAAATTACTGCTTCTCTGATATACAGTATATATTATTAGAAATTAAATATATTTGTTTTTTGGTCTGTTAGAAAAAAATCTAACAATTTGAGGATGTCACCTTGGACTCTGGGAATTTTTTTCACTGTTGTTGTCTGACATTTTATACATCAAACAAATGAAAGATATTCGACAGGTTAATAAAACCTGTTACTTGCAAGCTTTGTGTATTACAACATGACCACTGATTTTTGTCCATATTATATTACTTTTGAAACTTTTTAAAGGTACAACCTGTAAAGTAAAAACTAAAACAAAGGGATGGCCTCCTGCAGCAACAAAATTTAAACACGTACCAGAAGATACCGTCACTCATCACTAAACAAGTGAATCTCTATTAATCAAACAACCAAATCTCTGATGGGTATTTCACATCAATAATGTCTGAAAACATTGAACTAATTGCATATTTTCAATATTTATATTTTAAAATAGTATCAACTGAGAAATACATAAATTTGTATTTTTCATTTACATGTATAACTCTGCAGTGATATATGTGAAGACACCACTTTAATTAAATCCCTTTATGTCCATGTGACTCTGGTCTGGTCTTTGAGAGGACGTACAAGGTTTCAGCGGAGCACTGGGTCACTCCCTGACCCCCCTACAGTCCACTAAGACCTGTAACCTTTAACAAAGACCCTGAAACCTTTCACCGTGACACCGTGGATAAGACTCTATACTCTACGAGTAGATTTGTACCAGTGAGGACCTACAATCCAGTCTGTCAAATCCTAATCTGAGTCCACGTCACGGCTCTAATCGACTGCAATGGAAAGTGTGACAACAAAGAGCTTTAAATAGAGCAGCGGGCCGGCTGAGGTGAGGGAGAGCAGCAGGGAGAAAACACTACAGACTGTAGAGAGGTATTTAAAGAGGTGTGTATTTACAGACAGGTGAGGAGACATTTCTGGATGGGATCAGGTCCATTCAGGGAAATCACATAAAGATCTTTGCAACCTAAATCAGTGAAAACTCCCAAGTTTCATTCTGGATTTTTAGGGTGAATGTGGGAAAAGGTTTATTATGGATTTGTTTCCAAGTTTCCAAAGAAGCTGGAAGGACGTGACGTCTTCGGCCCTTTATGTCTTTCTTTCTGAGCGCTTGTTTGTCCGCAGAATCAATAAAAAACGTACAATTTTTGTGGACACTTGATGATATTTCTCTGATTTACGTTTTGAATTTATGCTATTTACTGTAATTAGTTGTTTTGTTTTGTTGAGTCATGACTGTTATTTTCATGTGCAAGAACAAAAGTCCTGGATTTCTATGAATGAGCCGTGTTGTATTCATGATTTCTTGTAAATAAAAACACAAAATAACTTGTCTAGTCTGAACGATGTGAGTCATTCCTGTTATGCAGCAACATTTCTGTCCCCATGAATTACTTCCTCTATTGTCTTTAAAATGTGTCAAATATTTATAACAAATGGCTTAAATTATAGATTAAGTTCTTCTTTATTACATAAACAAAGAATAATGCACATTACAATACTTTTTTTTTTTACTTTTTGGTATATTTTACCATGTTTCCAGTGCAAAGTAATCGACTTCTACAAGAACAATAAGCCACAAATTATTAAAATACGCAAAATATCCTTTAATTAATTTATAGGCCATGGTAAACTCTCTCTGATTATGTATATATATTAGGAAGAAATATACTACTATAACTATACTATTATTATTTTTTTTACAATTTTCATCATCTACTGTGTGTCCCTTTTTGGAGGGAATTTAAAGGAGTAAAGTAGGGTGAGCATAAACTTTCACTCATGTCTATTTTTCCCCATGTTTCATGATGTTAATCTGTTAATCACACTCTTAAAGTTCCTCCCTGTTCGGCTAAATTATGAATAAAAGTTGGTCCGATCAAAGCAATTTTAATACATATTTGATATAGTTATAAAAGTTGTGTTTATATGTAGAAGGGTAGCTACCTAAACCTGGATCCCTCACAGAGCGATGACTGACTTAGCTCCAGATGTTCCACCCTGTTAGGTCTGTAGACCAGTATGACCAGTCTACCCATAAGGATTATTATTGGAGTGCCTAAGATTGGCCTACATGTTTTCCTGACAGTTAAACACGTCACTATTCTTATATAATGCAAAAAAAAAAGATGAAGATGAAGATGAGTTCTGCAGCACTGACCCGTTGTGTATGAGCGCCCTGAAGTCCTGACTGGACTTCACGTCTATGAGGAAGATCGCCATCATCAGGTAGAAACAGGAAGTGCCAAAGCAGACCCTGTAGACCGCCGAGTAGCCCACCAGCATCTCACAGTGACCCCCGCCGTGAGCCTGGTCACACATAATGTTGAAGAAAGGCACCTGAAACACACACACACACTGTATTATATCTACTACTGCATCCATGTGGGTGTGTGTGTGTGTGTGTGTGTGTGTGTGTGTGTGTGTGTCTCTGTCTGTGTGGAGATTTCAGGGGATGCAGAGGCGTTTTGATAAAATTTCATGATGATAAAAATGATTTTGAAAGATCCAACACACATTCTGGACCCAGAATTCGAGGTGTTGCCTTTAGGTAGACGGTTCAGAAAGACAAAAACTGGTACAAAAATTCATTCATTCCGTCCTCCATCAAAATATTATACAGCAACAAGTAGGTCTAGTAGTATTATATGATTTGATATTATTGCGAACTTGATTTATTTATTATCTGGTATGATTATACATGGTTTTAGTATTTGAAACTACTGTCTTTTAGTACCTTTTATACTTTAAAGAACTATTGCCTCACACTCGACATGTGAATTTAAGCACGTTCATGCATGAGTAAGATCTATGTTCATGTACATGGTGACGTTGGTACGTTGTGTGATGCAGTGGCTTGGAGCTTGGAGCCCTGCGGGACAATAAAGTATATCTTATCTTATCTTATCTTAACTGAACTTGGCTAAACTATCCTTCTCCAAACCCCAACTTTGTTATTTTTTCTTTTACATAAAATAAGCTTCTTTCACACAGCTTTTATATATTTCGTTTATATCTAATTGTGGCCTTTAATGTATGTCAACAACAACAAGGTGTAAGCTTTGGGAAGCATTAGTGGTTTAATTGATATTTAGATCCATTTTTAAATGTGAGATGCACATAATCGTGTTTTTGCATCATGAAATATCATGTCACAATATATTTTTGCACTCTATGTTGCCAGTAAAAGTTGAAGGTCAACTTTTAGTAATTTTTGTCTTAATTGGATGGTTGATAGGAGTATATTCTGACAGGAAACATAGCAGAGAGACATTGTTGTTATATGGTATGCATCCTAACCATAGGTCACCAGGAGGACTTTCCATTATTGACCTCATACGTTTTACAGCTGTTTTCTCCTGAACTTAAAAAAAAGCTAGTTACGTGTGTTCCCATGATTGCACTCAATGTAAAACAATATCAGATCATAAAATCCCACATTTATTTTAGCTGCGAACCATGATCTTTGCCCTCCAAATCTCACGTTACAGTAACTCTCAAAGTGTTTTTTTGGCTTCTTCATGTATGCTCACTTGAAATGACTGATTTGCATTTTCTCTGTGAACTATTAAAGGAGACATATCATGCTAAATTCCAGGTTCATACTTGTATTTGGGGTTTGTACTAGAACATGTTTACGTGCTTTAAAGGGGATATATCATGAAAAACTTACTTTTTCAGTGCTTGTGCTCATACATTTGGGAGTGCCTACCATCATACCACCATGTTTTTCTCACAAGCCAATCAGAGCACAGACCGGATGAGAAAAATAATGTGTTTTATGAGCATTAAAGCACATAAACACGTTCTAGTAGAAACCCAAAATACAAGTATGAACCTGGAAATGAGCATGATATGGGACCTTTAAATGTGTCTCAGCAGTTTGTCGTCCTCTTCATTCTGTTGTCTGGTGTACCTGTCGACCTGCAGCCAATCACAAACCATCTTGGGGTATAAAAGGACTGCAGAGCTAAAATTTAGTGCCTCTGCTTGCTGCTTACTCCAACTGAGTTTGAGTTATTTGATACAGGACTTTTGTACATTATAGTGTTCTCTGAGCTGTCGAGCAGGAGATTATTATGTTTATATATCAGTTGATTTTTCTTTGATTTGTATCATGGAGGATAAGATCCAGTGCTCACATTTTCCCTGACGAGCTCGGAGACGGTGCGGGACAGCATGAGGCAGGAGACGGCGCAGCTCATGATGTGGAAGAGGGTGTACATGACCCGCGTGCTGGTGGAGGACCTAACCGGAGGACAGAAGGCACAGCAGAGCGAGCAGGGAGCCGGTCCACAGCAACAGCATATCTGAGGGGGAGAGGACGGAGACAACAGCTCAGCAGACAGTCTAACAGGACTTCCACCTGACAGGAAACACATCATCAACTAAAGAGGAAGGGTGAAGACGGGATGTCCGCGTTTTCAAACACATGTAAATATACATCCATGAGGCCAAGAGTAAACTAATTTACTTTACTTTATGCATCGTGTGTCAGTAAAATAAAGTATATTGCATGTTGCGAAAAGTGCAGGATGACCACTGCTCCTGGTGCTGGAAGCATTAATGACAATTTTGTTTATATAGCGCATTTCATTATACATACAGCATAAACAACATAAATATAAGAATACAGTAGAATGCACAACCATACACCCAATCACACAGCAATAAAAACCAAAACAACGCAGTCAAATGGAAACCCATGCACACTCCCACACTATGTGATATAAAAAGTAATATCAGAGTTTTAAAACTTGTTTGAGTTGTGTATAGCACTTTGGGTGATCTCTACTATTAAAAATCCAAATACAGGATTCAACAAATAGACCATATGTAGGTATAAACATGTCATCCTTCTGCTGTAGGATGCAAATATTATATGTCCAAGATGGAATAAGATGAACAGACTTTGTATTTATGTGCTTTGAGTAGTGCTGAAATGATTAGTTGATCAGTCAATCAAGCAAAAAAAATGACAAATATTTACTGGTTCCAGCTAAAATGTGAGGATTTACTGCTTCTCTGATATATATATATTATTGTAAATTAAACATATTTAGGTTTTAGTCTGTTAGTCAGAAAAAAAATCGAACAATTTCAAGATGTCATCTTGGACTCTGGGAATTTCTTTCACTGTTTTCTGACATTTTATACATAAAATAAATGAAAGATATTCGGCAGAAGAATCGATGATGATGAAAAAAATGATTTTTGTCCGTATTAAATTACTTTTGGACATTAATTAACCATAAGCCTGGGAGAATAGGAACGTTTTTAGTTTGCTGCTTGTTGTGATGGACCTCAGGCAGCTTGTTCCAGAGAGCAGGCTGAGGATGAGTCCAAACTGACAGAACTGTTGACTGTCAAATAAATGCAAAATACCTAAAAAAAAAACTAACAAATTTTAACCAGACATCTGCACTATGGATCTAAAAGAGCCTAAATTATATTTTAGGTTTCAGACTCTCCATCACACGGTATGATTCATGTCTGGATGCACTGGGTCCAGGAGTTCAAACTCAGTCAGTCTGAAGACTTTCTGAGGTCACTGTGTCAAACAACTTACACTGACTGAGCGTTTGGCAGCGAGGCGGCCGATGGCAGATTAATCTAATGAGTCCAGCAGCATCTGGCTGGTTCTGATTCTGATAAATCAGCACTGTGGACGACTGGACGTCAGCACATCACCGCTGATCCTGAACTAAATCTAAGGAGGCAAAGACGTGCACGCACATCCGTCTGATGCCTCAGCAAACTCTGCAGATTACAGTCTGCAGGTCTGACTGCATCGTCAGGGTCACAACATGATGTATGTATGTATGAGATGGGATTTTTCATGCTCAGGGATTTTCAATATCTGGAAATTAGTCACATGAAGAAAAATGCAAAGCAAAAATAACTCTAGGACAACTGCGTAGCCTGAGAATTGTCTCTGTACTGCACTGTGATTATGAATGCTGCAGATATTACTCATCATAATCTGATGGATAATGCAGAGAAGATTATCCAACGTCTTCTCATCGAAGGGAAGACTAAATAAAAATGGAGTTTGAATCATGTACAGTAGCTCTGATTTGATCCTGTAACAGATGAAACGTGTTTAAAGGGATAGTTTGACCAAATATTGTCTATAGTTCACAGACATGTTGCTGGTCACGCTGCTGCAATGCAGCTTGGTGACCCTGTGACCTGTCCTCTATCTTTGACTATTTCTATATTTACGTACACTTATTAGATATGTTTCTTCTGGTTTTACTGTTCTTTTCTTGTCATTTTAGATATTTTTGCTCCTTGTTTTTATGTTTTCATTTTGTTTTTGCTTCTATTTGCCTTTGCTGCAATTGTTTGCTTTGTGTTCTTTGTTTCTGTAAAGCACTTCAGAAATGGAAACGTTCTCTTAGCCGTTAGTAAAAAGCAGTGACGTAGTTTACTAAAGTAAGATGATCAATAAGGTTATGAATAATGTGAACGCTAGCACTAGCTGAGTCAACGTTAGCTGTGCTAAGTTTGGAAATAACTGAAAGAGTTATTAGGGATCTTTTGAAGCGTTCCATGAGGTAAAATTACTGTTTTTGTGAATGGAGTATGGTGGCTTTGAAGACAGCTATATAACAGCTTCAGTTCCCCATCAGAAAGGGCTGTCTGATGGCGAGGTAAAGCGTCTTCAAAGCCACCAGACTACATTCACAAAAACAGTAATTTTTTCACAGGAGTTGCTGGTCTACCGCTGCATCGATCGGTTAGTTTGTTTGTGTTATTGTGTGACTTTCTGATCCAAACTAACGTGCCGTCCACAGCAGTACGTTGCTTAGCTTCACACTGACTATAAGGATGTATAGATACTATACATGTAGCAGCGTCATCATGCAGAAACCTACGTCAGGTCACGTGGGAAAAAGTTTTTAGATGGGGCTTGACGGGTATTAACATTTTGACGCTAAAACATACGAATTTGACCAAAATTCTAATGTTCAGATTTGAATATATATATAGGAACACCACTACAGAGTGATATCAAAGCCAAAAATAATAGATCCGCCCTTTAATAAATAAAAGTGCTACACAAATATAGTTTAACTATTTTATTATCTGCACTCCGATTGCACTGTTTGTCAGAAGCAAAGTTATGTCGAAGTTCCTATTGTGACTGGAGGTATCAACACAGCCACAAATCACCCAAACGAGTCAGAGAATAACCTACTTTCTGAGCTGAGAGGCCGCTGCCAACATCCATCACCAGGCAGGACTTAGAAAAAGATTAAATACATGAGATTCTGTTGGATCCACAACTTGCACCGATTGGTGCTTAATTTGTATGTTTCCAACCTAAAACAAAATCACTGATTATTCTACCTTTCAATTTATTCCACAAGTCCTGAATCAAATTATATTTATTTTATATATATTAATCTCTCGTTTATAGACGATGCGGCTGAATGTACACTCAGAGATGTAACAAACCAGTTTCTGTACTGAATATTGGTGCTGTGCTACTTCAGCTTTTACAGACAGCCAGGTGTTTTATGACCTCTCTAACAGCTGCACACTTCTGTCCTCTGGCCTAGTTTAAGCTGTATAATGCAGGATTAATAAGTTGTTGCAGTAAGCGAGAGAGCTCAGATCTGGTATAAACACAGAATAATTACTGTGATTTAAAAATAGATACTGAGTACAAATAATATGGGTCATACAGTATATATATAGGTCAGAAGAGCAGTGTGTCAGGTCTGATGTGAAGACTACATGTTTAGGAATAATCACTGAGCAGAGCATCCTTTATTTTTTAGCTCCTGATGATACAGTCTCATTTTTAATTGTCTTTTTACAACAATTTACAGTGAATTGCCTTTAAATCAGTTAATTTCATTTTTAAATACTATTAATTACCCTTAAAAAAACATAAAATCACTTTTTAACCACATGCTTAATGACCTGGAATTTTATGGAAAAATCACCTACTGATCACTGATCAAAATCACTACTGATTTCTGTAATTTTACATGCATTTCTTAATTGACATGAACAGGAAAAATCTATAAAATTACATTTTAAATCTATATAAATACATAAATTGCCATGAAAATCTTAATATTAATGCAATCTTAAATTATGGTAAATTATTTGTAATATTAAGAGTAAGCCTTTAAATTACTGCAAAAATCTGTAAATCTACAACATTTCACTGTTTTATGAAAATAAGGGGGGAAATCTGTTAAATTTTTTTACAGTGTAGTTTAGAGAATATTATAGATATAATATAAAACTGACAGATGGGACTCAGAGAAAAGTCGAAATTACAAATCCGTCTGCTGCTTCAGCACCACGGACAGCTCCATGGAGTTATCAATACACAGACATACTGTATATTATATATGCACATATATCATATATTATATTTCCACACAGACCAGGACTCACTGCAGTTGTTTATCTGTATGATTATCAGATCTCCTGCATAATTCCAAGTATTCAAGAAGCTAATCTGAGAGCTAATCCTGCATGAATCACATGCACCAGTGATCCACTTTCCCTTCCATCATATACAGCAGCGACTTTGTGCAAATTATAAATTATATTTCACACATTTTATAATGTTTAGTTATTGATTTCAAGAGTCACCGCTCAATAGGTTTTACAGAATATTTTTTTATTTTTTCTACTTTGTTTTTATGTTTTCTTACTTTGATTACATTTGGTGTTTTTAAACAGTACATGTGTAATAATATATATTTTGTTTTCATGATTTGATTCTTTACTTTGTGTGCATATAGCTTTAATATTGTCAATATTATTTTATAAAAATTAAAAACAGAGGTTGTGAATAACCTTTTACACACTTCTTGTCACTCTCTGTGCACTAAATACATTATTTTTCTAATTTCTATTTTTTTTTTTTAGCTTAAGTAACCTAAATGTATTCTATTCTGTTTTCTTATTTTATTTTATTGTTCTGACGCCTGTAAGCAAAATAAATTCCTTATTTGCATGTACTTGGTGAATAATGTTTAATTCTGATTCTGATTTATTTAATGAAAATAAACTAAAATCCTCAACAGGTACCAAACACATTCTGCCACCATGTTGTACTGCACACAATGTGACAGATAATTAAGTAACTTTTTTAGTATTTTGTTTGTATATCTGGGGTTTTATAGAACACAAACAACTAGCCTCTGCTAACAGTCACTGCCATCATTGCGCTACAGAAGAGTGAAAATGACAAGTTGTTTTATTCCCACCTGATGCTTTGTATAACTTTTGCAGAACAGCAGCCACAAGTGTTAAATTACAGGATAACGGCACATAGGACTTTATATCCCATGATTCTCTTGACTCAGTTGCTTTACCATTAGACGACCTGAGTGTGAGAGGAATGGGACCACAAGCAGGATCCAACAAATACAGTACGTTACACCAGACAGGTAGGCCTCCCAATGGTTTGTCTGATTCTTGTTTTACTTCTGTGATAAAACAACTGAAATGTTTATCTAAGACATTTAAAACAGTGTAAAAGTGGCTCAAACACAAGTTCATGTTTCAGAAGTTACATACTGGTTGGTCTAGTTGTCAAGTCAAGTCAGCATGTTTAAAAACAACTGGAGTTGACCAAAGTGCTGTTCAAGTTAAAGTGAACAGCAAGTAATTATCATCAAAATAAGCAACAAAACAACAGTAGGTTGCAATGGAAAAATACAACGCAATATCATAAAATGTGCACAAATCTAATAGTTGTGACTTAAAGGGGAAAACTGCTGATATTCTGCATTTAGCGTGTTAGCATGCTAACATGCTCACAGTGACAATGTTAACATGCTAATTCTTAGCACATATAATGTTGCATGCTAACATATAAAAGTTAGCACTAAACACAAAGTGCAACTGAGGCTGATGCATGAATTAGTTTTGCAGCTATTTGTTCATAAACCAAAGTATTGGACAAATTGAAATTTTGACCTGATGATGAAGCTAACGGAAAAGTTCAGTGGATCGCCAAAGTTATTACAATTCATCCTGAGGTGGATGTGAATATCTGCACCAAATTTTATGGCAATTCTATCCATTAGTTGTTGATATATTTCAGTCTGGACCAAATCGACCGACTGACAGATTGACATTTCCATCCAAACAGCCACAACCACATAGCATCGCTTACAAGTATTGTGTCGAAGTCTGATATCTCTTCTTCCTCTGAGCCATAGAGCTCCATTAAAAACACATCAATGAGCCTCACTGTGTCACTGGGTGACATGTTCCTTCATCACCATGAACACACACTGTAGTTTATTCTGACTCAATCCCACATTCACTGTCCTGCTGCCGCTAATACTCACTAGAACACCACGTGTGGATTCATCCGCCGCTGAAAATAGTCCCCAAGAAATGCCCTATTTCCTCATGCTTTACTAACATTTGCTAAAGACTACAGTGACCAGCTGTTTTAGGAAATTCCTGAGACTTTTTTTTATATTTGTGACCCAAGATTTATGTCTACTGTAGGAACCAATGGGCTTGCACGCACAGATAGGGTCAGAAAGTACTGAGAGACGGACTAACACGTTGTTGGTTTTGTTTGTTTTTCGCCATCCCGCTAGTTATACAAGTGTTTTCATGTAGCTGCCCCAGAACCAAAGAACCAAACAAACTCTCTGACTTGACAAACAACTCTCCAATCAACTCTAACAATCAATGAAAAATCAACATTTCTTAGCGCTGTTGAACTTACTGAGACCGAAACTCGAGATGATTACTATGGTTTTATATTTTCTTGCTCAGAGCTGAATGCATCCTGACATCCCAGATTCTGACATTACTTTTTTATCTCTCTTTGTAGCTTTGGGAGATGTACTTGTCTGTAGATGCTCATTGTTTCCAGACTGACGAAATATGTGAATGATGCAATACTTCTATATTCTCTCTGAAGTCAGCAAGTCCAGAATACAGAGTTCTCACAGAAATATTAAAAAGAAAAAGGTTTTTAGAAACCCGTAGAGGAGCATGTTCTGGTGGGGAACAAAATAACACCGGACAATATCATGCAATTCACGAGAACGACATCAAAACGACCTACAGTAAGGCCCCAAAATCTTGAACAGGGAATGTGCCGACAGCAAGTCTGCCATTTTTGGAGGGTAAAGGGTGATGGTACGTGTCCACAGGCTTCATCCTTTCCACGCTTCCCATTCATTGTCTATGTAAGCAGCTGTGCAATGCATTCTGGTAGTTAGTAAAGTTGAGGTCCAGGCTACTTTATGTAAATCAGGAGCGTCCGGCGCGATTCGCCGCCTCTGGAAACTCCCTAGAAACTTTTAAACTAAGCGTTGTCGATCTAAAATAAAAACATATTGAGCAACTGCATGGCTTATTTCTCCCATAAATTGTTTTCAGAAACACATTTCGGTGAACTATTTTCGTGATATAAGAAAAGAAAGTTTCCAAACGAGCCGCCATGTTGGTTCCGGTTTGAAAGCTGTGAGCAGCGGCCCACGAGGGAAAGCGTTCGTCCAATCAGGTGCCTTGTGTCTAGTAGCAGCCCATCAAAGCATCCAGTGCTGGGAAGCGAGGCGATCCCTCGTGATAAAAAACATATGTAATATATCGCCCCTTTGCCTCTGTCAGCTTCTCTTTATATGGGCATTCGTCTTTGGCACGCACTTTATACATTTTTGATGAACGATTGACAGACAGCTGCGCCGCCCCAGAATGCTCCACGATTCCTATTCATTCTGTAACAACACCTCTCTGACACAACTTCAACAAAATAAAAAATAATATTACAACCTTCATAAAGACAATATTTATTACTGAATTAGATTGTGCAGCTGTTCCTGATGTGTTGATCAACACCTGGAATCCTTCAAGTTAAAACATGAAAATCACCACGAGAGAATCAACATTTGCCAGGGATAAATACAGCGGTGGAACACCACAACTAGTACAAGTAAAATTTTGAGCTACTTGAACTTGAGTATTTCTATTTTATGCTACTTTATACTTCTATTCCACTACATCTCAGATGGACATATTGTACTTTTTACTCCACTACATTAGTTACAGGTTACTTTACAGATTCTACAGACAAAATCTATGATCAGTTTATAAAATATATAATATTAATATAATACGGAGTAAAGTAACACTGGAGGGGACCTTTCAGCATAACAAGTGCTTTGACTTTTAATACTTTAGGTATAATTGTTTTTTATTTTAAAGCAGAACATGTTCTTATAGTGGAGTAATGTAGTTTTTCATTGTGGAATTGATACTTTTACTTAAATAAAAAAGTAGGTAAAATGTTGTAAAATTCAAAAAGCCCTATATCTGTATGTACCTTAATTCCTGATTGACCACTTGTGTTTTTTTGTTTTTTTCACTATTATTTACTTTTGTCTTTAATTTAATAATTTTTGCTTGTTATCACTCACTCGGTTGTTTTATTTTTGTGAACTGTATTCTCTTGAATATGACATGTGCCTTTTTAATTGTGCAATAACAAAAAAACATTCACTTAAATAAAAGATCTGAACACTTCTTCCATCACTAAATAAATATATTGATAGAAAAATCTCACAATATTTCTGTAGCATTTAAAAAAATGTAATTCCCTCTACCAGTATTCTATTCAATAAAATCAACTCCAGAGTTAATAAATAATCATCAGCTTTTTTTGTTTTACAATCAGTACTAAGCTGACAGACTCCAGCTGCGGTGTTGCCTCCTGCTCAGCTCTCACCTGATAGGCCACCATGTTGAGGAAGTAGTTGTAGGCGCCGCTGCGGTGCATCCCCTGAGAGGCCGACATTGTGCCTATAAACTGCTTCTCATCGGCCGCGACGACTCTACATTTGGCCATGAACCTCCAGCACAGACAGGTTCTCTCAGCGTGCCTGCAAAGATGGCATCCTCACATCCTCAGAGAGGCCAGAACACAACTTCTAACGGGCCTGACGCTGACGAGAAGAAAGAGTAGAAAGTCCAGCAGGTTGTTCCTACATGCTCCTTATTCTGGATTAGCAGTAAATCCAATCCGGCCGGGCTCCCTGTAGCCGAGAGCCTGATCATGAGCACCAGGTCCGGCTGCTCTCAGTCCAGCCTCGCAGGGGAATAAGTTGTTTTTGTGCCCATATCCTGTGTGCTTTGGCTCTGCGGCTGTGTTGGGTGCTGCCAGAAAAGAGGGAGAGGTGGTGGCGAATGCCCGGTGCCCTCCCCCATCCTCCCCCGTCCTACCCGCTCAGATTAGGCAAAGAGTCTGTGAGGGGAGGAGGGGGTGAGGAAGAGGAGGAGGAGGAGGAGGAGGAGGTGGAGGAGGTCGAGAGGGACCATGTGTCAGTCCCATCTGTCCCTCCCTTCCCTTCCCTTCCCCCAGCGCTGCACAAACCCCAGCACAATGGGATTGGGCAATACTCCTGTTTAATCCAGATTTAGACAATTAACCCCGTGTGATTTCTAGATGCTGATGCCTGACACCTCAAAGCCCCCCCACCTACAGACCCCCCTTCATCAACCAGACTCACAGACCTCTGTGTGTCACTCACATAAAGAGGCCATGTCCATAATCCCACAAGTTATCATGCCGACCCAGAAACAGTGAAGTGGAACGGACTGGACAGTGGAACCAATAAAAGCCAGCGTGCCTTAGTAGATGTGCTCACAGCTTAATAAAAGACGGGACCATGGATTTTTTGGGGGCTCTAATGGAACCAGGCAGAGAATAAAGACTGAGTTGCATCTGATATTTTAGCTTTCAAATGATTTTAATCCACTATTATCATAAAAGGTCACATTCACTTTGTTCCATTAGATTAAGAGGATGTCAGCAATTTCCACGAACACTCAGGTTCAGGCAAGATCTCAAAATAATTATTAGACGTGTGTATAAAACAAACGTTTGTTTAACAAGAGATGAATGCATACGAATTTACAGAATTACAACCCAAACACACATAAAGTTGCATTGAAGTATATGGGAACTTCTTTCTATCCCCCAAAAAGGGGCGTGGCCTTGACGTTTTACAAAGTACCCGAATGTCTGATGTAGCCTACAGCGCTACGCTAACCAACCCAATATTTAATTTGTGGCTCCGTGTGACTTCAATAATACAAAGAACTTTAACGTTAGCTGTCCGTGCTAATGTTAGCTGCTGTAGTTAGAAACTAACCTAACCAACGGTTGAGTACAGCAGTTACGCTGCAGCCGGCGTTGTGCTCTGGAGGCACCGCCGTTCGCTGAGTATTAGGAAGTTTAACGATAATGTTACTGATATCTAACTATTAATTCAGGGTCCCGGGAGGACACCAAATTTATTTATTTTAATTTATATTAAATATTTTGTTTTTCAATATTTTTGCAGTAGCAGGTGTTTACGTTACCAGGGTAACGCACGTAGGAAGTGATGTCTGCATTGGTGATGTTGCGGGGTGTTCCGAATAGAGGAATTTTGTCGAGGGAATTTCCCTTAACCACACTTTTATTTTTGGAGTTGCATGAAAATACAACCTTTCTGGGATGGTATACATTTTGTTCTGTGTGACATATTGAATTACGAAATCCCCGACATGGAAGGAACTGTGCTTGTAGGAGACCAAGACTTGGTCCAGATTCTCCTCACTGACAGAAAAAAGGCAGATGCACCTGATGCACCAGATTACAAACACTGGCTGAACATTATAGATGATATCCTGGTGATGGAGAATCTCACATATACGTTTAAAATGAAGGAAAATTAATTTGCAAAAGGCTGAAGGAAATGGTTGAGAATTAAAAAGGCATAAATAATGTTGTCTAAATAGAATGTAGACTCTCTGTAGGTGTTTTCATTCCTTTTCATATCTTTTTTACCCTGTGTAATTATACTCTAAAAATAATAAAGATGACGTTAAAAGAAAAAGAAAAAGCGCAGAGTGCACAGTGCATGAGAAGAGAGTGAGATTAGATTTGGGTTAGTGTGCAGGGCGGAGCGCCGGGATAATCCCGTCGTCGTTCAGCCCTCCTCTCAGTCAGGATGACCTTCACCGGCACAGACAGGACGTTAGTATCTGTGGCCTGTTATGCTCTCTCAGAGTCGCCACCTGGTAGCACACTTTCTCCTCCACAGAGCTGTAATAGATGCCAAATGAAATGATAAATTCAGTCTGACCTGTTGACTTGAGATTACTCAGCAGGTGATGCACAACATTAACCCACTGCACCGACAGATCTCCAATCAGAGGCAACAATGGTTGTTCTTATTTTTCTCAGACAGATGAAACTCAAAATAATATTTCTTTCTGTATTCTTATTGCTGTCATGCAAAACAATTAACATACATGTCGGCCTTCTGTCAACTCAATTTAATCTCAAAACAAGAACTAAAAACTCCTCCAAACATCAGTCAAAGCCGTAAAACTTCTAAAATAATGCTAAAGTTTCTAAAGGCTGGGGACGCCCACTGACACTGACTCCCATCCTGCTCCGTGGACACCACACTAAATGTTCTGGATTATTCTCTCTGTATATTGCACATATTCTTATTTCTTTATACTATGAACTTTTGCACACTCCTTGGTCAGTGTTTTGCACATATCACCCTCTTTGTTTCAAATACATACAGCTTCTCTCATTTTAAAAAAAAGATATATTTTACGCCTTTTTTAAAATATATTTTTTAATATTTTTTTATTGTAAATTTATCTAGTTTATATTTATGATTCTTAACTTTTGTAGTATCTTTTTTATTTCTATTTTCTGTTACTATGTTAATTATTATTCCCAAAAACACCAAGGCAAATTCCTTGTATGTGAAAACCTACTTGGCAATAAACCTGATTCTGATTCTAAACTTCATTACCCATAAGTCTCTTGGGCTATAACAGAATTTGTTGATGAGAAAAATAAGCCGTAAGACATTGTTTGTTTCTTTTAAAGCAAATTGTGATCTCATCAATACCTCCACCAGTAGGACACATACAGACCAATGTAAAGATTTTACAACAATTATTAAAAAACTATTCTGTTATTATTCAAATATATGAAAAGAATAATATGTGTTAAGCCTGTTACATATCATAGTGTATCAAAAATGATTGGATATGGCTCACTGCAAAGGAGACATTTATTGAAATGTCAGTAAAGTCTGATTATTTAAAATATTGTGGAACTTTATTAACATTAACGTGTGTGTAGAAATAGAAGAAAAATCATTATCTTATCCCTGGATGACATGTTGTATTTGTATTATCAGATAAAGATACTGTTCAAAATGACATTATTATTCAGAGAAGAGAAAAGTTAAGAGTTATATTAGTTTAAAAGAACAAGAAGCGATGAGCGCAAACAACTCTAGAGAACAAGTGAAGACAGAAATGTCACTTTTGGCTGCTGTCATGTTTGTCTGCTTGAGTAGGATCAATTGTTTTTAGGACGACAACTCCTCTTTACATGCATGCTGGAAAACAGCAGCTGAGCCAAAATGTCGTTACACTTCTTCAGAAGAGCCACAGAGTCTGTCCAGGTTCACTTTCTAGGAACTAAGTAAAGAAACAAGAGGTTAAATAAGAGACTCTGCTAAGAGGCTTGGACTTACAAACCCGGTGAATGAAGACTCTCAGAGACCTTTAGGAGAATCAGTTGTAGGATTATTAGTCTGAGGAGCAGCAGAGTACAAGACGAGTAAACAGGAGGCATCACACATAACACCCACAGCTAGAAACACACTGTCACATATTACTTCATTACACTTAAAAATTAGTAAATAGTGATGACACCATGTCATACTAGCTTTGCGCGAAGGGAGTTAAATAACGCTCCAAACTAAACGCTAAATTTTGGTGAGGAAAAACTGTCATGGACATTTTCAAAAGGGTCCCTTGACCTGTGACCTCAAGATATGTGAGTGTAAATGGGTTCTATGGGTACCCACGAGTCTCCCCTTTATAGACATGCCCACTTTATGATAATCACATGCAGTTTGGGGCAAGTCATAGTCAAGTCAGCACACTGACACACTGACAGCTGTTGTTGCCTGTTGGGCTGCAGTTTGCCATGTTATGATTTGAGCATATTGTTTTATGCTAAATGCAGTACCTGTGAGGGTTTCTGGACAATATTTGTCATTGTTTTGTGTTGTTAATTGATTTACAATAATAAATATATAAATACATTTACATAAAGCATCATATTTGTCCACTCTCATGTTGATAAGAGTATTACATACTTGAGAAATCTCCCTTTAAGGTACATTTTGAACAGATAAAAAAATTTACTAATTTGCGATTAAATATTTTAATCGATTGACAGCCCTAGTCTATATGTCTATACTGTAATTTTACTTGTTGGTCTGTTCTGTACACATATCTATTTCCTGTCTCTCCGTCTAGGGAGAGGGATCCCTCCTCAGTTGCTCTTCCTGATGTTTCTTCCATTTTTTCCCCGTTAACGTTTTTTTGGGTAGTTTTTCTTTATCTGAATTGAGGGTCTAATGACGGAGGGTGTCGTATGCTGTACAGATTGTAAAGCCCTTTGAAGCAAATTTGTGATCTTGGGCTATATAAATAAAATTGAAATGACTATTTATAATTTCATAAACTGCATTTTGCATTTAGATATTTGTCTCATGACAAATCACATTATGTGACAAATTTAAACAAGTTTAAAAACAACCATTGTCTCACATAATATCCTTAATCTCACTCTGGATTATTCCCTCCAACATGAGCGGTTGTAAACCAGTAATTCGCTGTGATAAACACGTGTTGCTCTGAGCAGCATTCCTGGGGGCCCCGTTCTCTCTCAGATAATTGCTGCTGCCTTGTGGGAGAGGAGGATGTGCCAAAGGGGACAAACAAAAGCAAATAAGCGGATGCAAATAGCCGCTTCAGTGAAACCGCTCAATCTATGGTTTCAATAGGCTTGTGCAATAACAGTTGGCTGGAATCCAAGCTTGTTTACCAAAAAAAAAAAGGACGAGAAAAATGATCCATTCATGATTTACGTGGAACTCTTTCTGAGCGAAACAATGGGGTAACGGTTTGTGACCAGCATTGTTATTTAAACCTGTTTTATATATGTAGGTGAATAAAAAGCCGGGTGTTGTAACTGATGTAGCTGAAAGCAATACGAGTTGTCCTTCCCATAGAAACACAATGACCCATTCATAACTGTGGCGTGACTCATATTCTGAAGAATTAGACTGAGGACAGATTATTAAAAGAGTCTGAATCTGTACCACATTATTTAAAGGGGACATATCATCCTCATTTCCAGGTTCATACTCGTATTTTGGGTTTCTACTAGAACATGTTTACATGCTTTAATGTTCAAAAAATACATTATTCCGCCATCATTTTTTTTTAGAGGGGTTAGGGGATAATCAGGGTAGATAAATAGTCAACAGTAGATGTCACATAGAAGTGGTGTACATCATCTGAAAGCTGGGAACCTGAAGATTAATTTGAGATGCAGCTCAGCACTGTGTGTCAAGTTGTTCTAGTCATTAATAAGAAATACAAATTAACAAATTAATCAATTAAAGTAAATTGTGAAAGTGTATAAGGGTTTAGAACATTATGATAGAAGTATATGATGTCCATCCCCATGCTCTATTATGTCTCATAAGTTGTTGCTGCAATTTTTGGGTTGATACCATTTGTTACACAGATTTGGTGCTAAATTTAACCATTTTTTACCACTTCAGAATTGATAAAAATTATCAATAATCCCTCCAAAATACCACATTAAGACAACAAGACCTTGAGGAACATCATAGAAATAGCCATACTGTGATTTGGTTTCAAAAACTTTGGACATTTGGAGATTTCTGCAGGAATTGCATTTTTCGGTGATTGGATGGCGAGCACTTCTGTTGTGTAGTTGTCAGCTGTCAGCTTTACAATGATACCCAATTTATGTAATTCAAGACTGTTCACGGACCCCAGTATGCAGAAATATTCAGATACACTATTTTAGAATAGGCGAAAATAACACATTTATACTGCATTAAAAAAAACACATAGTTTTTGACCCAAAACTGCATGTGATTATCATAAAGTGGGCATGTCTGTAAAGGGGAGACTCGTGGGTACCCATGGAACCCATTTTTATCTACATATCTTGAGGTCAGAGGTCAAGGGACCCCTGTGAAAATGGCTATGACAGGTTTTCCTCGCCAGAATTTAGCGTAAGTTTAGAGCGTTCACCATAAAACACCTGTTGCATCCTGCAGAGTCTCACCTGAGAGGTTTTCTGTCCTTCTCACAAGCAGGTTTCTCTTCTCTTTAATCAGATTAATGGTAGGTGGACCGGAGAAGTCTGGAGACGCAGGAAATCTGTTACAGTAGTTGAAGAGCTATTTGTATTAAGTAAACCTCTTATTACAGACAGGAATAGAACGAGGAGGAGGTGTTTTAGTAATCCGGACAGTTAAACGTTCACGTTGTTGTCTTCTTCTCATTATCTCTCAGACAACAACAAGATGGTAGATAAATCAGATAAATCAGACATATTAATATATGAAAAGATCCTGATAAAATGTGTGAGAATGGAACAAAAGAAAGGTGATAAATCAGCAGCTGCAGCAGAGAAGAAGCTGCAGATCTGTTCACCTGTCTGTCTTAAAAATTGAGGATCATCTTATTATTGGTTAAGGTTAGCATTGTTGTATCTAGTAAGAAAAAGGTTGTTTCTACCTTTGATTAATCACTAATTTAATGCACCACCCGGCTAACACGCTAAGTGACCCAAATCAAACACACCCATGATGATGCGTCACCAACAGGTGTATGCAATAGGCTAAATGCTGAAATGCTCCCGGTGGATCCTCCAGTGTGATTTCAGGTTGAGTGGACTGTTTATATATATTATGCTTTGAGAATGATCACGTAAAGAAGTTGAACCTGGAGCAGATTGAGGAGGAAGACTCACAGAATGACGTCAGACAGGTGAGTACAACAACACACTCATTTATGGATATAACTCACTGGACAGAGAGGGACAACAACACCCACTGTGGTACCAATGTAGTGTTGTGTGTGCTGGAATATTTGTTTTTTGTGGCTGCAGCCGCTGTGGAGTTCACATTTCTGTGTCGGCTGCCCTGGTGATATTTTATTCTGCTGTTAAAGTTGCAACCTATTTAATTTATGGAGTCTAATAATGCTTGTTGCACCTGCTGTGGTGCCCTTTTTATTTATTGATTTATTATTAAGTTATTCTGTATTGTTAACATGATTATTTTGGAGTTTTATCTGAGTCATGCGGACCAAAATCTATACTTTTTTCTGCCCTGTGTGCTTTTCCTAAAAACAGTGGGTGAACTTGGGTGTCATCTCGATATGACCTTGAATTTAAGATAAGATAGACCTTTATTCATCCCGAGAGAGGTTGTTGTGCAGCGGTTGCAGTACAAAGTAGAAAAGAGTATAAATATATAGAGTGTGAATAAAACAAAATATAAACAATAAAGTTGAGGTGCAAAAAAACAAATTTTCAAAATGCCAGAACTGTATTAGTTAACGGTCGTGAAACTGACTAAATACTTTTAAGCCAAAAATGTCAGGGACGAATTGTTTATTTATATTTTACTAAATACAGTTATTTATGAAAATAAAAATCTTATTTTTTGTCTTAAAACCATTGTTATTTCTGATGTGTGTTGCAGTTTATGGGGCTAGGTTTAGGGTTCTGGAGGGTTGAACCCTAACCTTAGAGAGGGGGCTCCAAATCCCAATTTCGCCTCGGGCACCAAAAGGGCTAAAGCCGGCCCTATTAAAGATCCACAGATACGTCATAAATCGACGGATTTCTCCTTTAAGTTGTCCTTCCGGTCATTTGTTTTTTCACTGTTATCGTTCGACTTTATTTTGGACAGATATGCAAAATTTCATAAATAGAAAAATGAGTACTAATGTACAGATTAATGTATTTGATGTGATGCTATATTTTGTGTTATATGGGATGGATAGCAACATTACCTATAGAATTCAGCTTCTGATTATACTTGGTAAATTCCACATCCACAAATGGAAATGTTCTGACTCCAAACAACCTGCTTTCGTGGGTTTCTTGTTGAACTCGAGCAGTACGGCACCTTACTGGAAAATGTCAAAAACCAAAAAGCTGTAAAGTCTATCAATATTTTAAAGGAAGTACATTTTCTTGAACTCTGAAAAGACTTGAAATGAATGGACATTGAACTCCTCTGGCATTAAGGTTTTTTTTTGTCTTGTTTGTTTTGTACTGTTTATTTTATTCCCTATACTTTTGTACTTGTCTTTTGTTGAAAATAAAGTTCTGAAAAAAAAAAAAAGCTGTCCTTCCGGTCCTACCCCGTTTCTCCTCCGACGCTAGAAGGAACCTTTCTCTTCGTTCCGGGCCTCACTGGAGCAAACATGGCGGCAGAGGGAGACGTCGATCTGGACCTGGAAGCCGAGGAAAACTGCACGGGGAAACCGGCAGAGAAGCCCCGGAAACATGACAGCGGGGCCGCGGACCTGGAGAGAGTCACGGACTACGCGGAGGAGAAAGAAATCTCCAGCTCGGACCTAGAAACGGTGAGAGAACCGGGGAAACGGGAACGGTAACCGGGAGACATGCGGCCACTGCCGTCTGAGTTAACCTGACACTGCCGGTACATCAGCACCGGTACCGGAACACGTTGCAGTGTGGTCTTTGTCTTATAAGTAGTTGTTTAGCTGGAGCTTTTCTTGATCACAAGATGATAGAATACAGTTAGCGGTTGCTAGGTTACTGTAGTGAACGATGAACTCGGTTGCTAAGTGTCTCATAGCTACCTAGCCGGCTAACTAGCTAGCCAAAGCTAATTTCTCCCCATTGCTTTATTGAACCAACTTTATCAAGACACAAAGTCAGTGACAGTCTTCAGCTTCAGCAGTACAATGTCAGACCATAATACAGAGACAATAACTATGTAATATATAAATAAACAAGTAATTAACACAAATAAACACTTCAAACAACTGGAAATACATTGAAAAAAGGGGTTAAAGTATGTTGTTTTTATGTATTTACAGAGTAATTTCTGAGCATTGTTCTAAAGAATTATCAAAATTTAGCATTTTCTAATAGTGACAAGATGTCAAATGGGACCAAAAATTCAGAGGAGCTTTTCTGTAAAATAACAAATGATCTCTGGCAGTGTTGGATATTAACTTTTTTTATTTTTTTGTTATTTACTTATCATGTGCAATACTACTTTCTCAATTCTCATGTGCAATATCACTATTCATGTCCATCAAGTAAAATATTACTTCTTTTCTGTTTTTTAGCTTACTTTACCTTTTTTATTTCACTTATCTTATCTTATTTACTCATTTTACTAAATGTATCTTACTTAATTGTTATTCTATTAGGCACGGGTGTTAGAAAGAGTACTTTTTACTTTTTATTTAATACACTTGGATTTTATACACCTGAACTTGTTGTAATTTTGAGCAATCTCTGGCACAAAAATTTCCTTCGGGATTAATAAAGTTCTATCTTATCTTATTTTTTGTCCACCTGCCACTGTGGCTGCTGGACTCCAAAATCTAGAAATAAATTACCATTGTTTTTTTGGGCTGGTGAGTGAAGCAAATCTAGCAGCCACTTGCATGTTTTACCAGCATTTGGCTGGTGGCTGGTGCTCATTTTCCAACCCTGATCTTTTTTAGAAATTCATTTGAGGGGTGAATTTCATTCAGTTTTTAACTTTAGGAGGGATGAGGAAGAAAAACTATCAACGATAGGATTTTCCTCAATGAGGATGAGTAACATTAGTGCTGCAAATAATTTATCATTGATTAATCTTATTTTATCATTATATTTTACTAAGTTGATTTATAAATTAATAATTTAGTCTATGAAATGTTGAAAAGAATAGTGAAAAATGTCCACAAGTTCTGAGAACACAATGTGACAACTCATTAGTTGTGTGTTGTTGACACATGATTAGAGGTCGACCGATTTATCGGTCGGCCGATTAATCGGGCCGATTATTTGACATTTTTTCATAATCGGCATCGGCCGATGCCTGAGCATATTAGGCCGATTATCAAGCAGGCACATCTGCGGGCAGCCCAGTGTTGTTGTTGCTGTGGAACACGTGTGACACCGCCCCTTGTGTGTCAATCAAATTGCCATTCTGCCGGGAGAAACCGGTAGGCTTAAATTCTTCTCTTTCAAAGCCCTATATATTTAATTGGTTAGATATGAAATGCTCCGACGTTATCAATTCTGTTTTTGGTAACGGAGAATTTCTCTCCGTAGGTAACGTTAGCTGTGTGCGGGGCGGAGCAGCTCTCACAGACACGCTGCTGCAGCGCAGACACACTATAGAGTAGTAGCAACTATGACGGAGAAAACTAAACTTATAAAGCGTGATAACACTTTACTAGAGTTGATGCTGACAATGCTTGTCATAAGTGCAAGTTTGCGTGTGAGGGCGGAAACACGAGCAATTTGTCGAAGCATTTAGCAAAAAGTTCACTTCCTCATTAAACGTCTCTACGGGTCCTTCACAGCCTCTATGACGTCACTGGCCTGTGTAGTCCGCAGCATAGCAGATGTGAGCAGCAGGCTGTGTAATACGAGTGAACAAAGTTATTATTATTTTTTGATCAATTAGATTATGGCCATATAGCTTGTAACAGTGTCTGTCAACAAACATAAATAAAAAACATGCTTTAGGACAGTTTTGGAAAGGTGCTTAAAAGGTTTTGAGCTCTGTACTATTACTACTATTAACCATCATGCACAAAATAAAATATGCACTGCAGTGCAGACACAAAGTGCAGATTGGAGAGACAGACCATAAGTGTTGTTCAATAACTGTTTACTTAAGTTAAGACATTTTGTGTATTATTTGTTATTATTAAGCTGTTGTATTTTATCAGATGGAGGAAAAAAGAAAACCAGCCAAACATATCGGCAAAAAAAAAATCGGCATCATATATCGGCCATCGGCTGTCCTGATTCTGTAAAAAATCGGCATCGGCATCGGCCATAAAAAACCCATATCGGTCGACCTCTACACATGATGAGTCAACTTATTGTCTCAGCTCTAGAAAATATACTTAATAAGTATACTTATTTTTGAAAGATTTACTCCCCAAATTTGTTATCTAGCTACAGAATTGACTAAACTATTTAACATTACTGATCGGATGTAAACATGGAGCAATGCAATTCTGTTGAAATAATCTATATAAACAAATCCCTTATTTCATTTGTGAAAGGTTTTGTTTCAAGATACCTGTAGGATTTTCTGTGTGTTGTGATGTTACAGTTGTAATGGGATTTCATATTTGAAACGGTGAACAAGATAAATATGATTAACAATTTTTTTCTTTCAGGCCATGTCAGTGATTGGAGACAGAAGGTCACGAGAACAGAAAGCCAAACAAGAGAGGTGAGATCAGTGTTGACTCTCCCAATATTTACATTTGTCACAGCAGCATCAGCTCCTTATTTCTTATTTTGGATAATACATGAGTTATGTAGTTACCCAGCAACCACAGAAGTCAAACCCACAGTTGACTATGAGAAGGAAAATAACATTTGTAATGAGCAGGTTGAGGGATTTTCTCCAGATAAATTAATCTCATAACGTCCTGACGTGCAGTCTGAACTTTTAATGTAGCCTGTTTATTGTTCTCACTGTGTGTTGTTTTGCTTTCAGAGAAAAAGAGTTGGCCAAAGTCACCATCAAGAAAGAGGACGTGGAACTAATTGTAAGTTTTTCGCTCAATTATTCTGGGATGTTTTTTGGCTGTTAAGACTAGTGCAGTCCCTGTTTAGAAGGGGCCGAATGCTTGGCCTGTGGTGTTGCTGCTTGCAACTTTCTCGAGAGCCGCTCATCCAAACAACTTCACACTCAACACTGCTCTTCCTTTGTGTCCTCAGCAACACACCCGCCAAGTGGGAAGTTGATTGGATGAACGGTTGTTATGCTTAATGGTCCCGACATTGTCATGGTAAAACTGGAAAGGGTCTTCCCCAAACTGTTACCACTAAGTTGTAAATACACTTCTGTCTAAAATAAAATAATTAAGATTTCCCTTTTTTGGAAGTAAGGGGCCCCACCATGAGAAACTACTCCAAACTCAAAGTACAGATATTATGCATCACACTTGTATACTGGTTGCAATTGTGTGCAGGTGTCATTTATTTTAATTTCTAACTATCGAGTTAGTTACATTTATGAATTTTTATTTAAGCTCTTAATTTAAGCTCTAACTTGATTCTTAAACAGTACATGTGGTTCATATCCTGATGTTGTTTTTGTTGCAGATGTCAGAGATGGAGATCTCGAGAGCTGTGGCGGAGCGCAGTCTGAGGGAACACATGGGGAACGTGGTGGAGGCTCTGGTGGCTCTGACCAACTAAACAAACTGCGTTTACACACTGGACTGCTTCAATTGGTTGTTTTTTTACCAGAGCGCATCAAGACAATGAGGCTGATCTGAACTCAGTTGAGGTGTAACCTTTACCCCAAATCCCTTTTTCTTTCTTTTTTAAAATAAAAGTTGACCTGCCTCCTTTTGTGCCCGTGATTTAAGTAGTTTTAATACTTGTTTTGCTCTCTTTGGAAAGGTATAAAATGAGGAAAATACAAGTTTTATTCCACACAAACAAAGTTACAATACCTGTACTTTAACACAAAAAAAGGTAATGCAGGAAATCAGTACACGAATCTGCATACTAATTGTTACTAGGTTGATTTGTACAAAATTACAACCCTCTGCTTTAAAAAGACAAAGATGATTTTACTGATATTTTCCTGCATCTCATCAAAATGCCGCAATCCTCATTAAATTTTTAAAGCCAAGATCCAACGTTTAAGTGATACTGACAAATTCCTAAGTCTGGTTTGAGGAGCCAACATTGAATTATGTTGGTGGTGCACTTTCCTGGTAGATAAACAGTTCATCAAAATGATCAAAGCAGTGGATTCAGTCTGTGCTGCTTTCCTTCCGCAACACAAAGTCCAGGAGAGCGACTCAGCAGGATGCAGCTCGCTCTCTGAACAGTCTCTAAACTCTCTGGTGAAGTCCGTTTCACACATCTTATGTCTTCCTCTTCTTCACTGTGGGCCGGTCGAACACGTCCCTCACGCCGGCCGCCTTCTGCTTGAAGAACTTGCTGTTCTGAGCGCTCTCCTGGGCCCAGGCCGAGTCAAACGACGTGGTGTCCTGGTCCACCAGGTGGGTGTACTTGGTGCGTCCAGACCGACCAAAGTTCTTGACCTTTTATGAGAGAAAACAAACCACAACAGGTCGAATCAGAGAACTGAATGACTGACTTCATTCAAAGGAAAACAACATATCCAGATGGTAAATTTCCCTTTAACAAAACTAAAAAATATGGACGATGAAATGTCCATTTTCTTATGTTAAAAGTTTAAATATCTAAATATATATGAAAGCAGGTACAATACATAGAGTATGTGATACAAGTGCAAATTTAAGGGTAAAAAATCAGGAGTTTAAGAGGTTAATGGTGGGGGAAAATAGTGTTAAGACAATAAAAATAATATTTAAAGGCAGGAAAAAGCCAGATTCACTTCATCCTTCTCAGGGTTCTTATTGACTTAAAGATTTTTCTCCCATGAAACAGCACATAATTGTTGAAACTGCTAAGCAGCAAACTTACAAGTCCCACATGTTTTCCCACCATCATATATAAACACACTTAATGGTTTTAATTAACAGCCTAGGCTACAACATGCACCCTGCAGTGTAACAGTTGAAATACAAGTGAAAAGCAGCTGACCTGCATGACTTTGGGTAAGATGGTTTTGTTGAAGTGATCCTCCAGAGTCGGTGCGCTGAAATCTCTCTTGTAGACGTCCTCCTCCTCATCCTGTAAGAGACATCATGTTAACAGTTACAGACCGCTGATTCACCGTCTGTTAAACTACATCAAATTGAACTTTATAAGCTCCTTTTGTTAAGTGAAAAACTTTTGACCAAGATATGTGCTGAGCGGGACATTTAATAGTTGTCAATGCTCTCTGGTGGAGAAGGTTTCTAAATTTCAAACTTATCTTTAGCATTTCTTTACTGCAATTTCTTGTCACTTGTCAAAAAACATACACAGATATGTATGTTATCGTGCCATTGCATCAGTCGGGCTCCAATGTTTACCTTTTACTAAAACTAGGTGATGGTAAAATTGTTCTGATAAACTACGTGAATGTTAAGGCACGTATGTACATCTTTAGATTTAATCTGAAAATATTTTTAGAGGTGTATCCTGACCAGGATAGATGCTAGAACATAAAAGTAACGCAAATGTAACGCATACATACAATAAAACAGAGAGAATAATGAAAGAATACAAGTAAGATCAGAAGGAAAATGGTAATGTACCATGCTATAGCACAAAAAATGGCAAAAATGTAAAGTTGAGATTCAGAGAAGTGCCTCCATTGTGTTTGAAATATAAGATTAACTGGAACTTTGACGAGTGTCGTAACATCTCTAACGGTCAGACCAAACTGCATTCATGGAAAGGATTCACCAGTGTGTTAACTTACCATGAAGAAGGCTCCTCTGTGGTAGTACTTCTGGAGGAACTTGTATTTGCCTTTGCTGGCTTTGTTGGTGACTTGTTTGCCGCTGTTGCGGAGCTCAGCGCGGCGCTCCTCCTCCGTCAAGCTGTGGAATCTCTCGATTTCAGCCTTCTCTTTCTCCATGCTGAGGACAAAACACAACTCATTATGTCAAGTTCATTTCATCATAAAGTAAAGTCATTTAGGGAGTCATCTCTGCGTTTACTCACACTTCTCGGGCCTCTCTGTCCCTCTTGATGCGTTTCAGCTCTCTGACTTTCCAGCCTTCGTATTCCTCCTCCTCGTTCTCGCCGTCAGTGTCCAAAGCGTCCAGAGCCGCCAGCGTGCGCCGGTTCTCCTCAAACTCCTTCTTGGCCTCCTCCTCCACAATCTTGAGGGTGTAGCGCCGTCGCTCCTCCACCTGCTTCTTGGCCTCGGCCTCCAGCTCTCTTTGCCTCAGCTCCTCTGCTTCACGCTCCGCCACGGTGACTCTGTCCTTTCTGTGACGCAAACAGACAGACAGAGAGGATACAGATTAAACAATGTGAGATGGAACAATCTTTGGTTAAAGTGCTCCACACTCCTTTCCACACTAAGGCCCTGAACTTTGATGGTCACAGGCCAAAAATAATTAGGAACCACTAAGCTACAGTTAGGAGGTAGAAGGTAGGAAACAGTTGTTTCAGTTCATACTTGCGAATGAAGACAGGTTTGAGCCGTGGCTCTGCTTCATCCTCGCTGTCTGTGTATTCTTCATATTCAGACTCAGACTCGGACTCCGCTCCCGACTTCCCTTCCTCCTCCACCTCCATGACCTCCATGTCCTCACTCTTGCGTTCGGTGGCTCGCTGACGCATCATCGATCGTCTCCGTTCAATTTCCTGCACAGAAAGAGAACGTTACATTTTTCTTAATTTAACTAAAAACAAAAACTCTTAAGTGACTGTGACAAGCACACTCAGAAAACACAGATAGCAACCTACCTCATCATCCACTTCTTCCTCTTCCTCCTCTTCTTCCTCACTACTCTCCTCACGCTCTGGGTGCCACGTGCCTTCATCAGAGTCCTCGCTGCTCTCGGCCACAACTTCAGGCTCTGCGATCTGTCTGTGTCTCGCCAGCCTGAGGACAAAGAAACAGGAAGCCGTGTGGTCGAATGAGCACTTCAGCACCACAACATTTAATGATTTAATGATCATATCAGTCGACTCAAATCAAACGATGTGATGATGACGATACCTCTCCTCCACGTCCTCGGAGACGCGGTTGAGCAAACGTTTGAGACGTGGGTCAGAGACCTCCTCTTCCTCCAGCTCCACCTCTGCCTCCAATTCCTTTCCCTTCTTCACAAACTGGAAGTCCTCATCTTCCTCATCAGACGACTCCATTGGCGCATAGTCAGGACGTTTACCTGACACATACCTCTTCACCTTCACCTTCTCCATGGAGAGCTCACCTGGAATGTGCACAGACAATGGTGAGCTTAGTATCAGCAAGACTTTCTCACCCCGATGCTGAAGGTGTAGATGTTTGATTTAATCTAGTTTTTATTGAGACACCTTAATTAGAAGCAACTATTCAATAGCTCTGCAAAAAATACAAACTTTTTCAAGTTTATAATGCTTTAGGGACACATTAATTAGTTTTTGAAGCTTATACAAAAATTCAGCAACAATTGTGACAATCAATTAATCGTGTACTGTGCAAAAATGTACAGTACATTTTTGAGAAAATGCCAAAAAATATTGTGGTTCCAGCTTCTCAAATACGAGGATTTGCTGTCTTTCTCTGATTTATGTAATTGTAAATTGAATTATCTTATAATATTATTTTGAACAGCTTGTTCTTGTTCTTTAGTTACTTTTCAGATTTCATTTTTTTCAAAAAAATATGCATCTCCAAATGTGGTGATTTTTAATCTGAATGATTGAGTGTGTATTTGTGTGCTTTTCTGAGCAGTAGGAGTTAAAATTAGCACAACTTTAAACATCTACAGCAATAAAATGCAACATACACATTAATGCAGCAGTAATATTAATCCAGAAACATCAGATATAATAGTAAATCACTGACAGGGAACATTTTACTGCACAATCAATACTTTTACTTTTCATACTTTAAGTACATTTCGCTGATATTACTTTTACTTAAGGTTTTGAATGCAGGACTTTTACTTGTAGTGGAGTATTTTCACACTGTGGTATTAGTACTGTTACTTAAGTGAAGGATCTGAATTCTTTCATCAACAACAATCAACAATAAAACAGTAAAAATAACAATAGGATAATTTAGTGTTAGAATAAAATAAGAATAAAAAATTTAAATCTACAAATATACAATATAATATAAACACAAGAATTAAACATAGTATAAAAGTATAAAAATATGTGTATATATGATACACATCAAGCTCATTATTTAAGTTATAGAAATGGGGTAGGACCATATAAGTATATACTTCTTCCTACTCCTTTTCAGACATGTAATATGTATTTATTTTGTTTATTGGGAATTTGCTGTATATGTTTACTGTTCATTTTGTTGGTTATTCTTATTTTGTTTTCTTATTTGTTACATATTCGAAATAAAAATCAATTTATCTAACTTTTGAGGCCGTAGTGTTGTTGTCCTTGGATCCTGTGCAGCATATGGAGTAACGTTATGTGTGTTTTTATATCTGTGATGTGGCTGTTGAGCATCTTATTTATATTACTGGAGCAGCCTGCAGGAATTTACTCCCACTTATGTTAGTAACGTTAGCTAGTTTTATTTAGTCTGCATTAAGTAGTAACTTATCTGTTCTTATCATTTTGAGACGGTGTTGTTTGTGTTAACAGTGAGGTTTCGCTAAGCTAGCTGGCTAACTGAGCTAAAGAATACCCTCCTTTTTTATTTTTAAAGATACTGATTTTAAAACATATTTGACCATGATTGAAAACTTAAAACTAAAAAATTCTAAATTGACCAAAACTATTAAATTGTTTAGACATTTCAAATTTATTCCAGTTGTTTATAGCAGACCCCCAAATGTTTTTTGTTTGTTTATTTGGTTTTTATTTGGTTTTGTTTTTATTCCTATTTTTCCTTTCTTTACAATTTATTTTTATATTATTTTTATACCGTAAGATATGTTTGCAGAACTGTAATGAAACATCTGAACATGTGATTATATTGTATTGAGCTTTTGAAATAAAAAAATAAAAAACCTCGCTAGCTGGCTAACTTAGCACGCCGCTATCTGAAGGCTAAGTGTCTCACCCTTCTCGTTCCGGACCGGCACGGCTCCGGCCGTGGACTGGATCGGAGGCAGCTTCATGTTGAGGGCTTCACGGCTGGACATGACTGCCTGCTCGACGGAATCCACCCGATGAAAGTTAAAATGTGTATTTTACAGAAACAAAACGAGCTCGTCGCTGCTTCAGTCCAACAGGAAGTTTATCTAACTCGCAGAAGAGCCACTGGACAGGAAGTGGAGTTGTTCCGACAGATATTTACTTCCGATATGAAACAAACACTAATTAAAAACAAAATCACATTTAACTTACTTTTTAAACCACTGACGGACTACACTTTATTTAAATTTAAATCAAATTAAATTCTAAATTTATTTCTGAAATAAACACCAAGTTAAAGAATAGATAACAGAAGATTATAGATAAATGTGGATATCCTGCAATTCAACAATATAATACCCCCCTCTGGTGGCTGATATCATTCATAGATAGATGGATATCAGTTAGTGGTGGAGGAAGTATTCAGATCCTTTACTCATGTAAAAGTAGTTATACTACACTGTAAATACATTTCATTACAAGTCAAAGTAATCTAAAATGTTACTTAAGAAAAAGTAAATTTACATTTTCCTGATTATACTTAAAGTAAAAGTACTCATTGTGTAGAAAAATATCCCCTGCGACTGTTATACTATTATACTATATTCTATCATTAGATTATTATTACTCTATCTACTACTATCACTGATTTTACTGTTGTTGGTTGAGCTAGAGATCATTTTGAACTATTATCTAATGATTATTTTCATTATGAATTAATTCTGCTGATTATTTTCTCCATTAATCGACTAATTGTTTCAGCTGTACTTGTACATTTTCATGTTTTGTCTGCAAAAATCTTAGTTTGTAAAGTAACTTAAGCTGCCATAACTGTATTGAAGTAGAAAGAACAACCTGTCCCTCTGAAATGTAGTAGAGTTGAAGTATAATGTGCAAGTGTGAGAAGGAAATACTCAAGTAAAGTACTAGTGCCTCAAATGTGTACTTCGGTAAATGTACTTTTCCACCATGATGGATAGATGGATGGATAGATAGATAGACAGCCATAATCAAACAATGAGGCAGCAAACCATGCAGCATCACATCCTTTAGCTGATAACTACTGATACTGATACTCATCAACACTTCTGGAATTAAAATAACTGATATCACCAACTTTCAAAGTACCCTCAATGTAACTATACCACACAAAATGAAAACATAAATCAAAGACCACACGTATGTTTATGAAATATGATTTATTTCTATAATTTACAAATGAAAACGTATTTTATTTGTAAGTGGCCTGTGTTGTCAGAGCTGGACTCCTCTCTGTCTGAAGAGCTCCTCCAGCTGCCCCTCCAGAGCGGCGTTGGTTCCTCTCAGGCCTTTTATCACCTCACAGGCCCACAAAAAGTACTCCTGCACCCGCTCGGCCGTCCAACCTGACAAACGCACACAGAGGGAGGAAGTGTGGGGACAAGTAAGTGCACTGTCAAGTATTGGTACTTGTGTATTTGCATTTCGTGAGACAGTATTTTCAAGATGGATCAATTTATCGTTTGATCTATAAAATGTCAGAAAATAGTGAAAAATGTCCATCTCAGTTTCTCAAAGTCCAGAGTGATGTCTTTAAATGTCTCGTTTTGTCCAAAAGCCAAAGATATTCAGTTTAATCTGATATAAAACGTCATTTTCTGCCATTTTTGCACGACAAATTACTCTAACGATTAATCGATTATGAAAATAGCTCAATCGACTATTCGATTAGTCGACTACTGGTTGCAGCTCTAGACTCAGTTCCAGTAATATAAGAGCAGTGACAGTGACAGAGAGGTGCTGACCGGAAGGTGTGCAGCGGTTCAAGTCCCTCAGGTTGTAGAGTTTATCAGCCAGTTTGACCAGTTTTGCTTGGCAGCTGCAATGCGGCGCGTGTTCCACCTGCAGGCGCTTCCTCTCCAGTTTGGGAAGTCCTTTGTCATCCGTCACCTCCTGAACGATTCGAGCCACGATCGGTCCAAAGTTTATCTCGAGTTCTGCAAGAGACGTGTCCGTGTCCTCCACGGTGTCATGAAGCAGAGCGGCCTGCAGGGAGGACGACACACCGGCTCAGTGATACAAGAAACACTGTGACTGATAGTAACCGACTGATAACGAATGTAACATACCTGCAAAACCTCGATGTCTGTGACGCCTCCTTCATGGCTCAGGATTCTCGCTACTCCTGAAAAGTACAAACAAACACAGCTGAGTATCAGAGAGGAAAGTCAACAAGAGGTCTTGTCACATTGAGCTCAGACATACTGAACTCAGCTGTCTATTAACTGATTAAACAGTCATTGCATTCATTAGTAAAGATGTTCAAGTTTTCTTTGGAAGTAAGGACGTGTGACACACAGGTCCAAAGAACATTTACATAAACATATTTCATAAGCAAATTTAATAATAGATAGATAATGTATTGTCCTCTGCTAGAGGAAATTTGTTTCCACAGCCTGTACACACATAAGAAAGCTAAGGAGGTTTTCAGATGGGAGCAGAGTGAAGCATGAGTTCAGTTGGTGGCTGCCGGTCATGTGCTGCGGTGAATGCTCTCTGCATGTGATGTCAATGAGAGCTGGGAGGTTGGAGACGGGAGACAATGATCATTTTAGAGGCATTGTGTGTGATTTTCAGGAATCTGAACTTCTTCCACAAATGTTCTGCTTTTAATTAAAGTATGAAAATCTGTTTGTGATCAAAATAATTTTGGTATTGTCAGCAAACAAAATTGGAAAAGATTATTTACAAACCAGTAATAATAATTCAGTACAATATATTTTAAATGCTGTGTCGCTTTAATATATAAACATCATTATAGCCCAACCGACACAGCATTTTTGAGGCCGATATGATGTCAATATTTTTAAAAATCTGATAATATAACAGCCGCTAGTAATTACAGAGACACGGATCCCTTAGATTTTTTTAAGAATTATGAGCAAGATAAGCAGGATATTTTACTGTTGAAACATAAACAAATCTATTTAACTAACTTGATCAGAACCTATTATAAAATTCAGTGTTACCTAAAGCAGCAGTGGGTAGAAATGGAGCAAATATGATTTAAAAAAGTTATTTTTATAAAACGGTCAATATATCCTGACAGTAGTGCATGAGACAGGTAATCTGAAAAAAAATCATGTTCCTCTGTGTCCTCCGGTGCTCCTGATGGCATCTGAAAGATTTCACAGACCGGAGGAAAACAACCAATCAGAACCGAGCTGGAGCCTGCCGTCTCTGAGCAGCTGTCAATCACTCACAAACTCTAATCAAACTAGGCAGAGCTGATTAAATATGAATCAATATTCTGTTACTGTAATGCCTATTTCTCTCCTCAAATGTTCTCAGAATCATCCTGTAGTTACTGTTTAGCTGTAAAATGAGAAAGTTTGTGACCCGGCAGCCATGTTTAGATCTGTTGAGGAAAAATGCCAAGCACCGCCCACCAGCCGGAGCACAGCCAATAGGAACGCTCTCTCTCTCTGAAATGACCTGTGATTGATCAAAATCTGCCGTCACGGGCTAGATTTTCTAAAGTCTGAAAACAGAGTCATGATGAGGAGCAGAAGTCTAGTTTTCTCTCAGAACACTTGAATTACAATATGCTGAAAGGTTATTATGGATTTTTTTGGCCCAATGATGCGAAAAATATTCTGCCTACTGCAGGTTTAATGTGTTCATCTATTTAATGTGCAGCTGGTAATAAGGCCATATTTATCTATAATAATGTATCACCATTTATTTGTTGATTATATTTTGGATGAATCAGCAAAGTAAGTAAAACTGTCAAATAAATGTAGTTTATTTAAAAACTACAATATTTCCCCTCAGAATTGTAGAAGAGTAGTACAAATACCTTTACAATTGAGAGTACTTGAGTAAATATCCGTAGTTATTTACCACTACTGTTGTTATTTTTTGACTTCTGCAGTGTTGGATTTAAAGATTTACGAGCAGCGCCTGAACGCATCACACCAGAGTGAACGGTTCCCTACCGATGGGGTGGTTGATGTACGGCGTTCCTTCCGGATCCTTCCGCCGCTGGTTCCGATGCTTCTCTGCGGCGAAATGAACCGTCTCCAACAGCAACACGGCGTTCGAATCCATCATGGCGGAGGAATAACAGGCAGTGACAGGAACTCACAGCGTCAGGTGACCTCGCTCCCAAAGTTCGCTCCTTTAAGTAACCGGGTAGCAGTGCGTTCGTTTTATTGTGTCCGGGGGGAAACACTGCAGAATGATGATGGAATCAATTCCGGTTATTTAGCTACGGAAGCAGCAGGTAGCTTCTAATATCAGCCCCTTTTTGCTCATGTTTTGACACATATTCACTGCTTGATTTATGTTGTTTATTTGAAATTATTTTTATAAAACTGTCAGCATTGTGACGTGTAGTCATGTGACGTGAAAGATGTGTTTTTAGCCTACATGCTAACTTAGCTAGGTCAAGCACAGCACAGATGTTTATCTTTTCTATGTGTTTCTGTAGCTTGTAGCCTCTCTGTTATTACATGTTATTTGTTTCTGTGTGCATGTGAGTAGTGATTGTTGTCCTGTGTCCCCGTTAGCATGGCTCACAGTGCCAGGAGAGATTGCCCGGAGCTCCCTGACTTCTCTCTGCTCAAGAGGCTGGCCAGAGATCAGCTCATCTACCTGCTGGAACAGGTAGGATCATATGTCACAATATGTCTGTTATTAGTTTGGCTCATCTGGCTTTAACTGCAAACACACCATTTATAATAACTGGTATGTAAAAATGCATATGTTAAAATTTAAGATAAGACACTAATTGAATGTCAAAACAGAAAAATAAGGGGCACTTTTACACTGAATTATATTGTGGGAAATATTTGTGCAAGTATGAAGCAACTGCTGCAAAGCAGATGTTGCCCTGCTGACCACACCCCATCTGTCATCAGGTGTTGGTCAGAAGTGAAACGTTTTGCTTTGACTTTTTCAAAAGTGTTATGTATAAATCTATTGTTATTCTATATTTTCTTCTTATGGGGCGGCAGTAGCTCAGTCCATAGGGACTTGGCTTGGGAACCGGAGGGTCGCCGGTTCAAGTCCCCGCATGGACCAAGTACTGAGTGTGAACTGGTAGCTGGAGGGATGCTAGTTTGCCTCTTGGGCACTGCCAAGGTGCCCTTGAGCAAGGCACCAATCCCCCCAACTGCTCGGGACACCTGTAAGAGGCAGCCCCCTCTCTCTGACATCTCTCCATTAATGCATGTATATAGGTCCTGTTTGTGCATGTGTGCGATTTGGGCCTGTGTGTACTGTGTATATGTAAAATAACAGAGTGATGAAATTGAATTTCCCATCGGGGATTAATAAAGTGCCTCTCTTCTTTTCTTCTTGTTATTTTTTTTTTTTTTTATCAACTAAGACGTTTTGTCTGTGTATCCAAATTCTGGTATTAAAAACACATCGGTGAGCCTCACTGTGTCACTGGGTGACATCTTCCTTCATCACCATGAACACACACACACACACACTGTAGTTTATTGTGACTCTAGCCCACATTCACCGTCCTGCTGTATGAGGGGTGGAAGTAACACAAATTAATTGATAAAAATGGAGGTGATGAAAATGAAAAGTTGGCTTCAAGGGTGGACGTGACAAAAATTGCGTGCTGTAAACGATAAATGTCAGCTGGGTTTTGTGAATGATGAAGTGTCGACAGTTGATTATCAGATCAACACTGTTTCGTGTCATAAAATGTCAATCAAGTTTATCAAATCAATTGACAGTTTATCACTATTTTTCAATTTGCATATATTTTCATCACTTCCCTTTTCTTTTCTTCAATTATTTTTTGTTACTTCCAACCTCGAGGCCACTTTCCTTAAATGATAAATGGCAATTTAGTGTTGTGAATGATGAATGTAAGATGATGAAAATGATGAAACATGGTTCTGTTTTCATCATATCACGACTGTTTTAGTCAAATCAGCTTTAAGTTAATCAAATCACTTGATAATTTATCATAATAATAACAACAATGTTAAAAGTATCGAACAATTCCTACACATAATTAGTGTGCAAACTCTTCTTTTTCATACGTGCTGTGCCCCACACTTAGTTATGTCTATAATAAAATGATTTTACTCCCTGACGTTACCAAATTTTGTCTTCACTCTTCGATCTTCCTCTCTTTGTCACACAGCTGCCGGGGAAGAAAGACCTCTTCATCGAGGCCGACTTGATGAGCCCGCTGGATCGTATTGCTAACGTGTCAACACTAAAGGTGAAACTCATCAGCTGTTACTCTTGATTAAGAAACTCTTGAGGAAAAAACGCAGTTTAAATATCTTTTTCAAACATTTTGTCCCTTTATTTTTACAGCAACATGAAGTCGACAAACTCTACAAAGTGGAATACAAACCTATTGTCAGCACTTCAGATCAGTGAGCGCTGCAGCCTTCATACTAACCTGACATAATTTAACACACACACACACACACACACACACACACACACACACACACACACACACACTCACACACTGATAATGTGTCATTACTCTCTTATAGACTCTGTTTTCTGATCCGGCCAAGAATACAAACTGTCAAATGGATATGTGGTGAGTAGAGCTGGATGTATTCTGTCTTTAATGAAGGCTCAATGAAAGTTTAACTGTATCAATAATTATCTTTTTATAAGTTTTTTAATGAAATTGAATGACACTGAAACAATAAATATTATTATTAATAATAACAATAACATACTTTAATTATAAAGCACTTTTTAAAACAATGTTACAAAGGTTTACATGTTGAAACAGGTACAAACAACATTTCAGGACTGCAGTTAAATAAAATCAGAAAATTGTAAAATAAATAAATAAATAAATGAATAAAATAAATTATAACAATACAAATTAAAATGGAAATAAAATACCCAAAGTAGTATAGAAATACAAAGCAATGACATTAAAAAGATGAGACACGTTGGAAATAATATGATGGATTAATGGATTGCATTAATAAAAAGCTTGATAGATAGATAATGAAGGGAATCAAACACAGATTTTAATCTCACAAACATCTGAAAAAATGACTTATTACTATTTGATTGAAAATGCAGTTTTATGTATCGCAGTTAGAAAATGTGAAATTCAAAATCATCGACTATTTAGGAACTTAGGAACTCATTAGGAATTTATTATTTGTTTTTGTTTTTTTACCTCAGGTATTAATTGTTAGTTTCTTTACTTTTTTTTTTTTTAGTTTAGATTTGTAAGTTTTAGTTGAAGTGAAAACATGAAAAAAACAAAACTGGAGATCCAGGTGGCCATATGTTACTAAATATCATTATGTATTTACATGTAAATGTTTTGTTAGAAAATAAAATTGTTATTATCTTTTTTGTGAAAGTGCTGATTGGATTTATCAGTGTTCAGCAGTTCTTCACATCCATGAAGGGTCGGGTACTTTTTTGGTACCGACTGAACTGTTTCTGAGTATTAAAGTTGACATTGAATGTCTTGTCAGATTCATAATCTTATTTACTTATTTTTTGATCACATAGTTTCTGATTTAAATCAAAATGTTAGAATTATATTTGGTGGGGAAGGTATGTTTCTCAAAATGAAGATAAAGGCTTGTTTTGGTACCAAAAGTCACGTATCTTATTGGCACTTATATCAAAAACTGCCCACGATGCCCAGCCCTGCATACATGTAGTGACTTCGTTATAACATATAACTCCTGTATTCCTTGACTACTGCACTATGAGCCTATTAAATAACATCGTGCCATATTCTGTCTTGTTCCAGATGTGGCCAACGCAGACAAGGCAGCAGGAAGATTCAGAAGATACAAGATTATCTTTACCCCTCAGAAGGTATTTCCTGCTCTGCTGTTGTGCACAGACTCTGCTTTGATTTATTTTGGATTCATATATGAATTAATTAATTAACCTGCTGACCCTCCTGTGTGGTTCAGTTCTATGCATGTGAGGCGGTGCTGGAGGAGCAGGGGATCTTTGGTGGTGAGCTCCTTCTTTCTTCACTTTTTTTCTTAGTAGCAGTTAATCGGTGTTGGTGAGATGAAGTGATAAACTTGTTTTTGAAAAACAAAATGGTTGTCGCAAGGAAGTGGCTAAAACCAGAACATTAAACATATAAGGTATAACTTTAGATGACGTGATAGAATAAATGAGTGAGAATATAATGTGATTTATATTATTTTAGTGTATCTACTGTAACAGCTTACTCAATATATATTTTTTCTAAGCTAATGATGTAAAAGACAACCTCCAGAAGAGCCAGGTTGTAAAATGGTTATCAAACATACACAAGGCTCTGTGAATCTACTTGCAGTAATACTGATATTATGTAAAATGATTAATGTGAAATGAATGCTTTTCCAAAATTAAAAAAAATATATAATAATAATAATCACCAACTTGTTTTTTTATCGTCCCACAGACGTGACGACTGACGAGTGGTCTTTCTACCTCCTTCCTCTTGACGATGACGTAATCAGTCTGGAGCTGCCGGAGTTCTTTCGAGACAACTTCCTGGTAAATAATAATAATAAGTCCATTGATTATTTAGTCAGTTAACAGATCATTTTAATAACTGATCAATCGTTTAAGTCATTTTTTATGAGCAATTCATTCCAGCTTTTAAAATGTGAATACTTTCTGTGTTTCATAGTCTTTTATTCTAGTAAACTGAATATCTTTGAGTTTTGGACTGTTGGTCGGACAAAACATGCTATTTAAATATGTCAACTTGGGCTCTGGGGAATTGTGATCAGGATTTTTTAAAACTATTTTCTAACACTTTAATTCTAAAGAGCAGAACTTTTGCTCCTGCACCTGTAGGAGAAGACCTCAGGTCAACAATATAGAACAAGAAGACTCCTGCACACATATTAACAACGTCTCAGTGCACGGACCCTGAGGACAGTGTGCGGGAGACTTTTTTGTTCTATATTGGCATTTTGATCTAGAGAATAATGGCCTACCCGCTACAGAGAGTACCAAATGTTTAAAATCTGATTAATAAATCAGTATGGAAAAGATAAAGAAAACAATAATGGACATTTACAGGTGGTCAGATGTTAGCAGAAAAATACTAGTGGACTGATGAAGTCAAACATTGTCCCTGTTGGACACTCTACACCACTGGTTCCCAACCTTCTTGATTTTAAGGGGAGTAAAACAACTTTTTAAAAAATATATACAGTTGGCTTTATGATGAACTAATGATTATTTTCTCTACGAATCAGTATATAAATATCAGAAAATTTGGGGGAAAAAGGTGACAAATTGCGATTGATTAATCGTGATAATTAATCGTGATGTATTTGATCCCACAGGCGGGGGACCAGCGCTGGGTGAGGACCGCCGGCAGCGCTCTGCACCTCCTCCACTCCCTCTACGGCCCCTTCTCAAAGGTCTACGGGATTGGACGATGCTCTAAGGTTCAGTATGATGTCACGTCGTCTAGTTTAACGTTCAGATCCACCGTGATGTGTTTTACCTGAGATAATGTTGTCTGTGTGGTACCAGATGGCGTACGAGTCGTGGAGGGAGCAGGTGGAGGAGGGAGAACAAAGAGCTCGTCAAGCTGAAATAGGAAAAGTTTTTCTCATTGACCGAGGTGAGAGGACGTGTATATTAACCTCTCAATGGATGACATGCTGAGCTGTTTTTTCTTTCTGTCCTCCCTAACGTTGTCCTTGTCTTTGCAGATGTGGACTTTGTCACTCCTCTGTGCTCACAGGTCGTCTATGAAGGACTCGTTGATGATATATTTAGAATCAAATGTGGTGAGTATCAACGCAGCCTGTGGAGAGTCAACCGAGACTCTGTCCACTATAAACCAGCTGAATCTAAGCGCGTAATCCTTATTGTTGAGCCCTGAGTCTGCGTTGTTTTCCTGTAGAATCAAACCTTCTAGTTGTATAATGACACTCTGGTTGCAGATTTGTTTGTGTGTCGATGTCTCATCACAGCATCTTTTTGTGCAGGATGTGTGGAGTTTGGACCTGAGGTTACCTCCTCTGATAAAAGTCTAAAAGTCATGCTGAACTCTCAGGATAAGGTAGGCTGCTGCTGACATTACAGATCTTTCATCATCATCATGACTTTAAGTTAAATGTTAAATGTCTGTTTGAACTCATCTCGTAGGTCTTCGATGAAATCAGGAACGAGCATTTCTCCAACGTCTTTGGCTTCCTCAGTCAGAAAGCCAGGAATCTCCAGACTGCGTATGATGTGAGTGAATGTTTATTATCCTCATCAGTCATTTAACTGAGCCTGTGACTGATGGAGCTAACACTTTATTAACTCTACAGAAGCGTCGGGGGATGGACATAAAGCAGATGAAGACGTTTGTGTCAGAGGAGCTAAAAGGGTTAAAACAGGAACATCGGCTACTGAGCCTACGTGAGTGTTGCAGCAGTTTACTGTTTAACACGTTGATTGTCATGTTTATATAAGTAATATTTGCTAAAGAGCTTGTTCTCTTTCAGACATCGGTGCCAGTGAATCGATAATGAAGAAGAAAACGAAGCAGGATTTTCAGGAGCTGTTGAAGACTGAACACTGTAAGAAATCTCTACTGTTCATAAATTAGATTCAGGTTTTAGTTTACATCCATTTAAAAAAGTTGCTCTGATGTCCTGAGAGGACAAAAATGTCTGCGTCAAAAACCTGCCATAAAATTATATATTAATATTATTTTAAATCTTTTAACCAACATCAGTCCTGATCATAACTACCAAATATTTATTCATTTTCAGAACTTTAACCCTTTTAATACCAGTTTGTTTACATAATACCACTGTTGTTTTTCATGAAAAAAAAGTATATATACTATACTATATATACTAAATGCTAGGGGGAATTATTTTTTTTTTTTCACAGTTTGGGATATGTCAATGATCAGCAACAACATTGATTTTGATGCATCTAATGTATGGAGGACGGAACCAGCCCAAATCAAAAACATATTAATAAATGACTGGATAAATAAATAAATATGCCATTAAATGTACCAAAAATAATATTAAAAATAAATGTAGGCATTAATTAATTGATAAAATGTGAAAAAAATTGATATTTATATTTTAATTTGCTTCTTTATTTATTTACCTTTTTTTTTAATTCCCGTATGTATCTAGTCTTCTATTTAATTTCTCCATTTATTTATTTAATTTTATTAACTTTAAAATTTCTTTATGTATTTTTGCTTTTATTTCTTTTTATTTTAAATGTATTTATTAATAAATAAAGAAGCAAATTTAAACAGAAATATCAATTTATGTCACATTTGATCAATTTATTAATGCCTATATTTATTTGTAATATTATTTTTGGTACATTTAATGACATATTTAATTATTTATCGAGTCATTTATTTTTATATTTTGGCAGGTATAGTCCTCCATACATTGCATCCAACACTGCAGTGCTCCATTATACAGCAGTGATGCCCCCTAGTGGAAACCAGGAGAATAGCATGTATTTGCCCCGTAGGGTAAACATGAGAAAATGTCTCAATCTGGTGGAAAATAGTAAAAACTACAACGTTGAAGGCAGGACTCTAGATTCAAAGCCTGATATAATAGAATGCATGATTTTATGCTGTATTGGCCGTGGGATCAAACATTGTGGCGTTAATGGGTCTCAATGGGGACATTTTTGTCTGTATTGTGTCTTTATTTTGGCTACACAGTTTATTATAGACTCAGACTCAGACTGAGGTTGAACATCCAAAATTTGAAAAAAAATATGCCATTTGCCAAAATGATCGAAAATTTAAAAAAATGAATAAGAAAAAATGTCCGTAGTGATGCATAAGGGTTTAATGTGTTCCTTTTTCTTGGTGGGGTTATTACTGATACGAGTCTTGCTGAAGTCTTGTTTTCTGTTCCAGCTTTACTTGAAGGATTTGAAATCCGTGAAAGTATTACTTTCATAGAGGAGCACATCAGCAGACAGGTGCGTTTACTTAAACACAGTCTGATACAGGAAGAGGTAAAATAATAAATAATAATAATAATGCTCTGGAAACTTATTTATTCTTTTCTTTTTTCAAGGTCTCCATGATAGAAAGTCTGAGGCTGCTTTGTCTTCTGTCTATCACGGAAAACGGTGAGTCGTCTTTATATAAATATTATTTAAATATAAAACCTCAGATTATTCTCATGTTGTATTAACGACTGTCTGATGGTGTTTTTTTTTCACAGGACTCCTGCCAAAAGATTTCCGCTTATTAAAAGCTCAATATCTACAGGTGAGATCTAACATTTTTAAACTGCTGTCTGTCGTTCCCAAAGAAACTTTTCATGTTTATGAAAGCCATATTTTCTGAACTTGATATTTCTTGTGTGGTAGCATTCTGCTGAGGAGATTTGTTTTTTACAAATAGTATTTTCTATTTTGGTTTTGTAACATTTGCTGTTTTGTGTTCATGTTTTCTTTTACCTACAATTGATATTCAAGTCCTCACACTAAAGGTTGGATGAGAAGCGATGCAAACACGCGGCTTTCATTGTTTTTACACCCAGTGAATAAAATAACAGTAAATTTACGAGAATGTTGACCTCTAGTTGACCTCTAGTCAGTCTTCTTTGCCTGCAGTTGCTTATTTGCTCTGTGAATGAGAAAACCGCAATAGTTTTTCTCTGATTCAGACAGACTACATGATAAATAAAACATCTCATAAACTTCAGCATATGAGGACAAACAGGAACAGAGCAGACTCTGGAAAAAAAAAATATTATCATATTTATTATAAATTAAATTGTTTAGCCTATTTAGAGGTACATACACATACTTTTTACTTCTATTTTGTTTGTATTGCCCTGCTGCTGAGCAAGTAAGGTAACGAGTAAATACAGATAAATACCTTAAATAATCATTAGAGCACGAAATGTGAATCACTTTTCAGACCCTCTTAGTGACTTTTATTTTTAAAAAGCGACTAGCCACAAATTTAGTGACTTATCCAAATCAGGGAAAAGGCTAAATATATTATATTGTAATTCATTCCCATGCATGCTGCTCAGATTAATCACAGTCCACAGCTCTTCTGCCAACAAGACGGGGTCTCTTTGCTTTATGCAAATGAGCATAAGACGCCATCTGGTGACTTTTAGCAACTTCTGGAGCTAGTGCTCGCTAATTTCATTGGAAAAGAGTTGGCATCGCCGTCCACAGTTGAAAATAGTCCCCAATAAATGCACCACTTCCTCCTGTGTGAGTATATAGTGTCCAGCTGAGTTAGAGACCTAATCTCAAAGATTTAGGTCTTTAGTAAGATCGAATGGGCTGAGTGCCACAGACGGGGTCATAAAGTCAGAAAGCACTGAAAGACAGATTAACACACATTGATTTTTTCTTTTTTATGTTGGTTATGAGTGCAGTAAGCAGTTATGTGCTAGCAGCCTGGCTCAACATGTCATGAGAGATGAGCAGTGCTCGAAGTGGGCCGGTACGTAGCGGTACTCAGTATTTTAATCATTTCACTCCTTGGCGTACCGTGACTTTTTCATGCGTACCGGAGCTCCTCACAAGCTGCCGGTACTCTCCTCTGCCCTCTCCATATCAGGTTCTCTGGGAGATTCATAACGGCGCAGAGCCAGCGTATTTGCGCCGCGTCGGTTCCCGTAGGGAGCGGAAGCGCCGCGCTATTAATCTCCGCTCGAGCTGAAGCCTGGCTGTTTACATCAGAAGCGCATTTCTCTGCTTCTTCTGATCCTCTGCTGTTTACTATCCATCTCTCTCTGTCTGTCTGCTTATGTGTGTCTGCCAGGGGCGGGGCCAAAGTGGGGCCAGGGGCTGGCACGGGCCCCCCCTGGAATCTAAATGCCCCCCCCATCAGAGTCTGAATGTGATAGGTCCAATAAGACTCAACAAACATTAATGATGATCTGATGTATTACTGATATACTGTATGAGACCCAGCTGAAACTCTCAAAAAATTTTAATAAGGAATTCAGCATCACTGTTTCCTTGAACTGTAAAGCAATATAATCCTAAAAAGGGACAGCAGTGGCAAAAAAATGAATTATAATTTATGAATATTAGTTTATGCTAGATATTCACATGCAAAGTTTATGCCAGAGGGGCAAATTATTCAGTTTTCTTTCCTGAGATTTAAAGGTAAAATTAGAAGTTCAACATAAAATGCTGTTGCGGTGTACTTATTATTTTGTTATTTTCATTGTTTTAAAGTCACCAGAATTCAGGAAACAAAGTCTCTGAAACACAAATTTTTCTGGGGGAGGACCCCCAGACCCCCCGCTTTGGTTTGAAATCCTCCCTATTTTTGAGGTTTGAGGTCTCAAGGTTGGCAAGTATACAAAACAACCACATTTGAAGGTATTTCCTCGAATAGAGCCTTCAACAAAACATGGTACACATAAATACAGAATATCTCCAGCCTTCTCCTTTAAACCACCTGTCCTCACTTTAATGTGGACCCCCATTAAGGAGCCACTGATCTTAATGTGAAACATCTTCTCTTCTTGACCTCCTCAGAGTTATGGAGTCGACCACCTGCTCACGTTTGCCAACCTGAAGCAGTTGGGGCTTCTGGTGGAGCAGCAGCCGGGGGAAACGCTGACCGTGATGGAGAGCAAAGTGGGCAAACTGGTCAACGACAAAACTGCAGGTGAGGCGGCTGTGGCTCAGGGGGTAGAGCAGGTCGTCCTTTAATCACAAGGTTGGCGACTCTATCCCCGGCTCCTCCTGTCTGTGTGACGAAGTGTCCTTGAGCGAGACGCTGAACCCCAAGTTGCTCTCTGGGCGCTTCACAAATTTCATGTATATGAAGTTTAAAACGTTTTTTAAAGGTGAAACAGGCTTCGATTTGTATTTTAATTCCTCCTAATCACATCCATGTTTCTGTCTGTACGCATGAACCTGACAAATGATTTTATGATTGTTAAAAGACAGATTTTAAAATCATATGAAACTGTACTGATCCCCTTTATTTCTTTTTTTATTCTTTGTTTTTCTCCAGGAAAGCTCACTGACGCCTTCTCTTCTCTCGCAAAGAAGAGCAACTTCAGAGCCCTGAGCAGGAAGCTCAACCTGGTAAATCATCATCATCTTTACTGTTTTGCTCATCATGGTACAGAGAAGTACCATCCAGACCACGCTGAGAATGTTGTATTGTTATTAAGTGTATTATATTTCTGTGTAAAGGTGCCAAAGTCAGATGAAGAATACGACCTGCGTGTCCCTCGAGACATGGCCTACATCTTCAGCGGTGCCTACGTCCCTCTGAGCTGCAAACTCATCGAGCAGGTGAGTAAAAAAACAAGATTAATTTATTATGTTGTCTTGTTCTCTGTGTAGGAAATCAATGAGAGACTATTAGTGAAACTTTTCTGTAATGTTCTTCCTGGTGTGTTCATGTGTAGGTGTTGGAGCGAGACGGTTGGACGGGGCTTGAAGAAGTCACCAGGCTGCTAAATGGACATGAATTTGCTGTTACAGGTTAGATATTAATATAATATTAACAATAATAATTTGAGGCTGTTTACATGCGTGTAGATAACCAGATTACTGTCAGCTTTCTACAGTAATCTGGTTTCTTAATGTAAAAGACAAACTAAGTTTTTTGTAATCAGGGTAGGGGATTAGAGAAAGCTGATGTCCTCAGATAGATTTCTCCTGGAGGAGGACGGTTTCTTGACCATGAAGATGTGTAAATGGGTTTCGATTTGGCTTTTTACAAATGACATGATTAAGACTTCAGAGAGGGAAACGCTGATCACAGCAGAGTGACGGGATAAAAGGAAAGATCATTACACCAGTGATTCATCCTCATGTTCAAAATGATTTAATTCAAAGTCTGACCAATTTCTGAAACCAACACAAAGTCACCTCTAGAAGTTTAAATGAGTTGGTTTCTACCACTTTTATCAACACAATTCAGACACTTTTGCGTTGCGGAAAGAAGACAAAAACATCAGGAAGCAGGACGTCATAGTTTGCATCACTACAATAGTAGGCGTTGGGGAAAAAATCAATACAGTAGTATAGTATCGCAATATTTTGTGTGGCAATATTGTATCAATGCACAGACGTAAAGTATCGATCTTATTATATAAACTATTAATATTGCAAATACAATGTAGACTCTAATACAAACAGTTGAGTTTGTCAATGTGATTACTGATCTACAGAATGCATATGAGGTTAAATGTATTGTCTGATTTGTAACCTGATTTCTCTGAGTAACCTCGTTTCCTGCATGCATGTAGACTGTTTAAATAGCACGAGTAATGAAACATCTAAATGTTCAGAATCGATGAATACTAAATGTTTCGTCCCTCATTAGGAAACAACGGAGCTGATTCGAAAGCGAAGAGCGACGCTCAGCGCATCATCCTCGTCATGTTCCTCGGTGGCTGCACCTTCTCTGAGATCTCAGCTCTACGTTTCCTCGGCAGAGAGAGAGGTAAACATGACCAGACTGCTGATGTTACAGGAGAATAGTTTTTTATCTACTGCAGGTTTCCCTCCTCTCGTCTTCATACTTCCTGTTACTGGTGCTGTTGTTTGGAGTTTAGTTTCACTTCTTCAGACAGAAGCCTCATTATATTCTGAACTGCACCTCGTGATTTATTAGGTTACAAATTTAGAAGATTTTTTAAATTTTAATATTATTAGTAGTGTGGAAGATATTTGCTCGGATGGTGTGATGTGTGTTTTATTCTTGCAATTCCATGATATTCATATGGAGTCGTCTTCAATCACCTGAAAACATGTCACATTACATTCAGCAACATTGGTTCATTTAAAACTAGGTTTTACACCATTTTGTTTATTTTGTAATGATATAAATATAAATAAATATTAAACCTACTTTCATTCAGTAGCTATGCTGTGAATAAGGTGTAGAGTGTGATTGGGCTGTAACTTTAATATATTTTAGTTGTCAGAATTTAGCCGAAACACGTTATTATACAGGTCTGTAATTTCCTCATAAAGGCAAGTTTATTTATAAAGCACATTTCAGCAACAAGGCAGCTCAAAGAGCTTTACATAAAACATCAAAAGCAGTGAGACAAAGTGAAAAAGAAATGCATTATAAATGAACATTTAAATACAATTAAAAACAGTCATTAAAAATCCAAGAGAATAGAAAATAAAAACATGCTAAAATAGAATAAAAGTTACAGTGCAGTGTAAGAAATTATTTAATTAAAATAAATTAAAGAAAAGCTCTATTTCAGCTCAAGTAAATGTTCATTATTATTTATTTGTCACTGGAAGGTTTAATGTCCATATAGTATGTTTAATTGTATGCTTTTCTGTAGACAAATTTCACATTTTATCCTGTTCACTGACTAAAAGACTCCTATGTTACACTAACAGGTAATTAATTAACTGGAGGTTTAACGATGCCATGAATTCCTTTCCATGAAACTACCTGGAATTGTTTGTAAATTATTAACTTGTTGCTCTGTGTCAAAAGACCTGAAAGTATTATTTTAATAAACATTACTTCTTTCTTTTCCCAGGTTATAAATTCATTGTGGTAACAACAGCGATTACAAACAGTTCAAGACTCATCGAGTCTTTGTTGGACAACCACGTATGAAGTCTGTCACCACGTCATGATGGACAGAAACTGAGACATTCCTGCAGCCGCCTGTCGTGCATTCCTCCCATAACACCGGTGTTACAGATGGAAAATATTCACCTCCTGTCTGTGTCTAACAACTAAAGAACTGTAAACATGTATAAAGTCAATAAATGTTTTTAACATGGTTGTTTTACTTAGTTTGTTTGACAGTGGTGGAAAGTACATTAACTCAACTACTGTACTTAAGTACAATTTTGAGGTACTAGTATTTCAATTTTGTAAAACTCCAAAAACAACATATCATATAACATATAGTAACACGCTGACAGGGACTTTTTCTGCAAAATTAGTACTTTTACTGTTCACACTTTTTCATACTATTTACATACTTTTACTTAAGGCAGTACTTTTACTTGTATTGGAGTATTTTCACAGTGTGGTATTAGTACTTTTACATCAGTAAAGGATCTGAATACTTCTTCAGTCTAAAATTAACAACAGCACCATTGTTACATGAAGTGTCAAACTGCTGCTAAACATTAAGTACTGTACTCAAGTACAATTTTGGGGTACTTGTACTTTACTTGGGTATTTAATTTTTATGATACTCAAAAAAACATCATATATAATTGTAAATCACTGACAGGTACTTTTTCTGCAGAATGAGTATACTGTTCATACTTTTTCATACTTTTACTTAAGGTTTTAAAGGCAGTACTTTTACTTGTAATGGAGTATTTTCACAGTGTGGTATTAGTACTTTTACTTCAGTTAAGTGTCTGAATACTTCTTCCGTCTAAAATTAACAACAGCACCAGGATTGTTACATGAAGTGTCAAACTGCTGCTGAAACACAACCGCACCCTCCAAAAAAACTAGTGTGTTTGTTTTCGCTCATGAGCTGTTCCGCGATGGGCGGTTCACTCTCACGATTTAACAGTCGAAGCCGCCGGCGGCAGCCATTGGTTTAACACAACAAGCGCCCCCCGCAGAAGGAGCCAATCAGAGAGCAGAACGCCACTGGACGCGTATTTTGAAACTGTGTACAAACGGCCGGGACTGAAAGAGCAGCAGAGACGCTCCGCTCGTCTCCGGAACTAGTTTAGGTTGTTTTTAAGCTGTTTACCGATAATCACAACAGAGTGGGATTTAACGATGAGAAAGAGGTAAGATCAAACATTGTTTTCGCTACAGATTGAGTTTGTTAAACGTTATATATTCGCTAAATGAGATAGCAAGTAGCTAACACCAACACCAACGTCTGTTAGCTCGATCAGATGAGTGGATTCTGTGTTTTCTTTAGTTTAAATGTCTCTATCGGTGCCATCACACTGATTGTATTGTCTGTGCTGTACTGTCTGTAGTGAGGTGCTGGCAGCAGAGGCTGTGTCCTGCCTGAATAAAGCGCTGTGCCACCTGAAGGACATCTGGGAGGAGATCGGGATCCCTGAGGACCAGAGACTGCAGAGGACCAATGTTGTGAAGAACCACATCAAGGTGAGACATGGAGGTCCACATGGGGACATCAGTCAGCATGTCTGATACCCAAACCTGCTGCTCTCTCAGGTCTGTATCTGTGATCTGTGAGGTTATAAACCGGTTTCGATGGAGGAGGGTGGGGTGGCTTTACAGAGACACAGCAGCAATCATGAGTGAAACTACATCATCCCGACATCTATCTGGTCTGTAGTCAACAAAGTGGAGCTTTTAGTTTTGGGTTGTCAGAATCAGGTTCATTGCCAAGTAGGTTTTCACATACAAGGAATCTGAGGTACTTTTACTTGAGTATTTCAATTTTGCAAAACTCCAAAAACAACATATCATATATCATATAGTAACACACTGACAGGGACTTTTTCTGCAAAAATAGTACTTTTACTGTTCACACTTTTTCATACTATGTACATACTTTTACTTATGGCAGTACTTTTACTTGTATTGGAGTATTTTCACAGTGTGGTATTAGTACTTTTAGATCTATCTATCTATCTATCTATCTATCTATCTATCTATCTTTACATCTATCTGGTCTGTAGTCAAGGGTTGTCAGAATCAGGTTTATTGCCAAGTAGGTTTTCACATACAAGGAATCTGCCGTAGTGATTTGGTGAGAGAAAATCAAAAAACAAGTACTGCAAAACTCCAAAAACATAAATATAGATCGGAAAAAAAATACATTAAAATATGAAAGAAAGCTATAAAAAATATGCACAATATATCTGTTTGTGCAAAATATTGACCAGGGAATGTGCAAAAGTTCACAGACTATTTATATTGACTAGATCCTGGCTGACATTGATATTCTGATAATGAAAAAATGGTACATTTTACAGTCTATAATATACTTTCTAGATGTGCAGGTATTTGTCTCTGTATTGAAGTTTGTTCTTGCTTATCAGCTGTCACATACATTGATACCAGAGTATCTATGATGGACTAAAATGTCTTAATCAGGCTTTAATTTTCACTTGATTTATGTGAGATGTATCTTAGAAATGTGCATAACGGTGACAGGTGTTCACCACTGGTGAAAGATACCAGTCTTCTGTCGACTGAAGTTAGGTAAAACATTTTGATGGTTTTATTTTGTTTTGCTTCATATATCCTCTAACTTTTTTTTTTTTTTTCATTGATCATATTAGCATCAATATAATAAAAACTAATGGCTCATTTAGCACACAGATGTGATGTGTGGATGATTCATTAGTTACCTACATATGCATAAGTGTGTATTTGCATTATTACAGCCTCAGCAAGATGTTTCTATTTAAATTATTGTTGTTGCATTAACAAGTCAATGCTAGATGAAGAACGCTGATATCTAATTTTCTGCACAAAAACTTGTTTTCATTTGAGGCAACAGTGAGACAACGAGGAGCCTCCAGTAAACAAACTGGTGAAGGAAAAACTAACACAAAAAAAAGATTTAATTATGTTATGCAATATGCAGCAATTAACATTTCATGTTTTCTACAGTTGAGTTGAAGAACTTTGTGCTCTCATCTCCTGGAGTGATTACAGACAGCGCTAGTGTGTATTAATAAACTAGGACAGGTAATAATAAAGCAGCATTTTTAGATAGAGGTCGACCGATATGGGTTTTTTATGGCCGATGCCGATGCCGATTTTTTACAGAATCAGGACAGCCGATGGCCGATATATGATGCCGATTTTTTTTTTTTTTGCCGATATATTTGGCTGGTTTTCTTTTTTTCCTCCATCTGATAAAATATAACAATTTAATAATAACAAATAATACACAAAATGTCTTAACTTAAAGATGGGGTCTGCGATTTATCCAGTATACACTTTTTGTTATATTGGTTGAAATGGTCTTTACACCCCGACAGCAATCCGTTTCTTATGAGCACTGAAAAAAGACCGGAAAAGATCCGTCATCTGTAGCTGCTGTAATCCTGTAAAAACGTCTACCAGTCAGTAAAAATGGTCCCGGTTGTAAGGAACCAATCAGATGCCTCCCTGCCTCCCTGCTTGTACTCTAGCCTCAGCGTGCACCAGCGTGAACTCAAAGCGCGTGTCCTTCGCACGTTCACTGGAGAGTGGAAGAGAAAACTCAGCTCTTAAAACACCGGACAACGAGAACGAACTCGTACCACTATTACCATATTATCGAAAAATACAACTTTGATTTAGTTGTTTATGTTCTGTTAGTTTACTTTATAAAATACTGCAGATTTAAACTATTTATTCTAACAGCTCAAAGTGAAGTCAGACAAACAGGATTATCAACGAGGGGAGACGGCGGATAGAAAACATTGCCGAACAAAATTTACGTTACTCAAACTGCTTTTTCAGTTACAGAAACAAACGAGTGGACTGATCTCCCTCCAGATATTAGAGTAATGTTAAAAAGGGTCGTGTTGTCTCAGCAGGTATCTCTCTCTTTCCCTCCCCTCTCTGCTGCTCTGTGGCCGGCTCTCCAGCGAGCTGCTGCTACCCCCCCCCTCCCCTCTCCGTCAACCAGGAAATAAAAGCCCCTCGTCTACGAGACCGGTCTCTTGAGAGAGCTCCAGCTCATAGCGGGGTCTGTGTGAGTGAATGCCCGGGTGGAGAGGTGGCGATCCCGGCATGAGCTAGCTAGCTGTGCCGGCAGTTTGTGGAGCTTCTAAACTCCGACAACAGTTGAGAAAATGTTTGATTCGCCATCTAACATCGTAAAACTGTCAATATTCTAAATCTACACCGTTGATTTCTCGCCTCAACATTTTTCAGAAGTGAATTTAGTGATGAAATCGCTACGAAAAATGTGAAGTAGTAAGATGCGGCGGTGCTCGTGCATGTGTGTGGGGGGCGTTGCCTTATAAGGAGTTTCGAGGGGAGGGGGGGGTTTAGACGGAGCTCCTGAGGCGATGCGACTTTCAAATTATGCTAGTTTTCCAAGATCGCAGACCCCAGCTTTAAGTAAACATTTATTGAACAACACTTATGGTCTGTCTCTCCAATCTGCCTTTTGTGTCTGCACTGCAGTGCATATTTTATTTTGTGCATGATGGTTAATAGTAGTAATAGTACAGGGATCAAAACCTTTTAAGCACCTTTCCAAAACTGTCCTAAAGCATGTTTTTTATTTATGTTTGTTGACAGACACTGTTACAAGCTATATGGCCATAATCTAATTGATCAAAAAATAATAATAACTTTGTTCACTCGTATTACACAGCCTGCTGCTCATATCTGCTGCGGACTACAAACAGGCCAGTGACGTCATAGAGGCTATGAAGGACCCATAGAGACGTTTAATGAGGAAGTGAACTTTTTGCTAAATGTTTCGACAAATTGCTCGTGTTTCCGCCCTCACATTCAAACTTGCACTTATGACAAGCATTGTCAGCATCAACTCTAGTAAATTGTAATCACGCTTTATAAGTTTAGTTTTCTCCGTCATAGTTACTAAGAGCAGAAGCTCTGTGTGTGTGTGTGTATGCGCTGCAGCAGCGTGCATGTGAGAGCTGCTCCGCCCCGCACACAGCTAACGTTACCTACGGAGAGAAATTCTCCGTTACCAAAAACAGAATTGATAACGTCGGAGCATTTCATATCTAGCCAATTAAATACATAGGGCTTTGAAAGAGAAGAATTTAAGCCTACCGGTTTCTCCCGGCAGAACGGCAATTTGATTGACACAAGGGGCGGAGTCACACGTGTTCCACAGCAACAACAACACTGTGCTGCCCGCAGATGTGCCTGCTTGATAATCGGCCTAATATGCTCAGGCATCGGCCGATGCACCTGTGTCTGCACCAAGGACCAGTATTACTGTATAATGAGTAAACTCAAAACTAGACGTGGTGGGATTGGAAAGAAATTACAAATATCAGTATCCATATTGGCCAAAATGACCATCAGAAAGATCTGTGAATGGAAACTGGATACTATTTCAATATCCTCACACATCCATCTGCATAATGCTAATTTATTTTATTGTCTTTATCCTCCAGAGTTTACTTGACATGATGATCACAGAAGAGGAATCTCTGAGAAAGAGGCTCATAAGCAGCATTCAGTCATGCAGGACAGAAATGGAGAAACTCTACCTGGAACTTCAGCTGACCGTGTTTGAGGTAACGACAACTGGAACATCTGCAGTGTTAATAAAAACACACTTTTCTGTAATAACAACGGCAGAGTGAACACTGCAAACACTGTATGTCATGCAAATGGTTCTATTATTGGTTTGCCTGTTGATTCACAATGTTAAGCTGCTCACTCACTGTGTTTTCATTTCGTTGTAGTTAATATAAAACGTCTCTCAGTCATTGTAGTTCTTAGTTGCTTGATGACAAACAGACTTGAGAGACATCTTGTAAAGTGACCTTGTTGTTATGTCCTCTGTGTGTTCAGGAGGAGACCGGTATCACCATGCTCCAGCAGGAGAAGAACATCCGCACACGGGTGGAGGCTCTGACGAAGGAGAAGACCCGGCGGATGCAGCAGCTGAAGGTTCTGCTGGACCAGGACCAGGACCTGTGTGACATCCTGTGCTCCATGCCGTATGGCATCGCTCCAGACTCCGTCCCCACACTGGAACAGCTGGAGAGCTTCAGCCAGCACATCGCTAACCAGAACGCAGACAAGGTGGGAGCTTGTTTTATTACATCTACGTCTCCTCTGTTCAGTTATTCTGACTGCATGAGTAGAAACGCCGGGTTTCTTCCATGGCTGCAGGTTATACTGTAGGTGGAGGTGGTGGAAGATGGGCACAAACTATATCTGGAGAATGTTTGTGCTTGTGCTGCAAAATAGTCTTCACTGTATCAGATGAAAGCCTCATTTTGGCAATTTATTTAATTTTTGTGCTCCTCTACGTTGATAAAATTCAAACCCTCACCCCTGGTTAAAAATAGTGAGAGGAGGTTGATTCTCTCACTTCCTAGATATAATTTATTTCACCTGACAAGGGATATTTTAATTAAAAGTCTTTTCAAACGGCTTCTTTATGATCATAGTTTTCATCTTGGTTTGACATGTTTTCACATAAGAAAAGACATTGGGACGGGACATTTGAGAATTCATGTTAAAGGAAAAGTGTTTGTCACGTGTACCTTCCTCTTCTAAATGATAACATTTAGGGCTGTAAGAAAGTGTAGATACACTATCACGATATGTTTTGTGATACTGTAACTGGTTTTAATATAAAAATACATATCTGGCATACAACAACAAATAGCAGGTCACTATAAAGGATCACAGAGCAACAACACAAACTTTTGCCATAAACACAATCTAATCTGAACTTTACCAAATGGTGCTCCGCTCCTCTCGTGGTTTCAGGTGAGGCGGTATGCTGAGTTCATGGACCTCAAAAGGCAGATCATCTTGTACATGGAAGAACTGGACCAGATCCCCGAGACCAGCTTCGAGAAGGACGTCGTCTGTGAGGACGAGGACTCCTTTTGCCTTTCAAGAGACAATATCACGTCACTCAAACTGCTCGTTTGTCAGGTAAGATGTTTTTTATAACACTTTTTAAGCCCTTAAAACTAAAAGGAAAGTAATTTCTCACAAATAATAATCTGGTGTTGAAAGTTGACTGACTGTGTTGTTGGCTGATGTTTTATTTAGTTCAGTCAAATATGTATAATAAGCGATTACAGCACTGAGTTGTTAACTGCTGCTTCTTGGTGTCGTGTTGATCCTGCAGCTGGAGGAACGTAAGGCGGAGAACGAGGCGATGTGTGAAGCTCACCGAGAGAAGATCCAGCGGTTGTGGGACCGACTGACGGTTCCTCAGGAGGAGAGAGAGGCCTTCAACGAACACATGGTCTCATCCAGGAGGAGGAACCTGGAAGCGGTGAGAAGATTGACTTCCTAGTTTATCTGCTTTTATTTCTGTTGTTCATGTTCAACTTTGACTGTCAGTACTGTGGCTGCTTTCTTCATTATGCTCTATATTCTTCTTCCTCAGTTACAAGCAGAAGTTCAGCGTCTGGAGGAGCTCAAACTGCTAAACATGCACAACGTCACCGAAGCCATCCGCTCTGAGATCGCTGTGTTTTGGGAAAAGTGCTTCTTCAGCACCGACCAGCGGCAGGCTTTCTCTCCGTATTTTAGCGGTGGGTTCTCTTGTTAAACGTTGTCTTGATCAGAACAACACTGGAGTTTAGAAAAGTGCTAAGACTTTAACTGGTTTGATTTTTAGAGGACTTTACTGAAGAGCTGTTGAGTCTCCATGATGCTGAGATCCAACGCTTGAAGCAGCATTATGAGGATCACAAAGAGCTTTTTGAAGGCGTTCACCAGTGGGAAGAGAGTTGGACACTCTTCCTCCAGCTGGAGGTGAGTACGCTCTGACAGAGAAAGGAAACTAACACTCGCTGTGAACAAAGAGCTACAAAAGCGTAGCAAAAAATCTTTTAATCTATCTGAAGCTGTGCTGACTAGATGTTACAGAACATGATCAGCTACAATTTCTCGATTAAGAAGTATTTTGAAATTGCAAATGGAATAAATTAAAAAATCAAGTTAAATTGGATGCTTGTGTTTGTGGGATGGCTCCAGTTCCCCCGCCACCCTGAATGGGATAACAGCAAAACGCATTTCAGACACCTAAAAACAATCATTATCAGTTTAAGTGTACGCTATATTTAGAATATTTTCTGACGGCTGGCTGGCTTTCTTTTTTAGGTAACATCTTGCATCGCCCTGTCGCGGTTTATTTCACAACAATGACCGGCTCACTGTACATTATCCCTTACGTATTGAAACCTATATAATTGTAAGCCTTTATAAAATATCACAGTGTACAAATCACAAAAAGGAATCATTCTAGCCGAGGAAATCATTCAAACTTTTAGACACTTACTCGTTTGCAGAGGGAAGAATAACAATGGCGTTCGTCATTAAAAACTCTGACTGTATCATTACACCCCTGAATGTTTTTGTCTTATGTGGTTACACTACTGCATGTTAAAGGACTGTTGTTATTAAGGTTATGTCTCTTTCATCTTTCCCACAGAAAAAAGCCACAGATCCGACACGTTTCACTAACAGAGGAGGAAACCTTCTCAAAGAGGAGAAACAGAGATCTGAGCTGCATAAGAGCCTGCCGAAGGTAAGACATGAAGGCTGCCTTTTGTCATCTAAACTGAAAATATAATAATCTGGTAACAATTCTTAAGCAGTAACTCATGTATATGTCATGTGTTGTTGTTTTTTAGCTGGAAAAGAAATTAAAAGCCCAGATTGACGCGTGGGAAAGTGAACAGGATCGTGAGTTTCTAGTAAACGGCCAGAAGTTTCTTCAGTATGTGGAGGATCAGTGGGAGCTGCACCAAATAGAAAAAGAGAAGGAGAAACAAGAGAGGGTAAACAAACTGCCTCGTTGTATTATAGACTTATATAGCCTGTATGTTTGCTGGGAAATGTGTTGACACAACTTCTCTTTACAAACTCTTAACAGCAACTGAAGAAGAGCAAACAGACGGAGGAGGATATGCTGTACGGAACGGCGGTACGAACTCCCACCAAACGCAGACTCCTCGGCACTCAAACCCCAAATAAATCACGGAAGGTGGTAAACCCAGTTCATTTTTATAGTTCTGCTATAAATTCTTGCTTTAATACAAATTCAGTGTCTTTAGAGGTCTGTCTCTGTCAGCACTAACCCGCTCCCTCTGCCTCTCCCATCAGTTTAACGCCACTTCCAGCCTCTCTAGCGGCACCTCTAACAGCACCAGTCGCTCCGTCTTCGGTGGGACGGTCTGTCGCTCTCCTGTGCCCCGCCCACCTCTCTCAGCAAACAAGGTCGGTTTCTTTTTCAAGTAGAGTCGGGCTGGTGTAAAAAAATTCGAACCGGTTTGATTTTTAAGCCAATCACTGGACCGGTGTATTGAATTTTACCACGAGGTGTCGCACTTGACTCAGCAGAGGTCAGCCCATCTCAGGTGAGCCTGGGCTGTTGTTAAATTACCTTCAGGCTGAATCGATTATCAAAATAGTTGGCGATTATTTCTCTGTCGATCAACTAACCAAGTAATCGACTAATCGTTGCATCTCTAGAAATTACACACATCAAACCTGAAGAAATATTGACGGGACACAGGAAAAAAAACGGCACACTCAGTTCAAACTTTCTAGAAAATAACATTTAGACAGCAACATCTCAATCAGACAGACAACCATGTCGATGAAATGAGGGCTCATTAAGTCAGACGGACAACTGACATCAAAATCACAGTCAGAATAATGAACTAGCTCATTATAATATTCACCTTTCTGCTCCATTTATAGGTGCTTTTTTGGAGTGTACATAACCTCAGTCAGTGTTTTCTGTTGTTTTTCCGTCTCATTTGTACATAAACTTTTCCTGAAATGTCTGCTGAATGTGAACTAGTATTTCTTGTGCTGTACTCGCTCTAATTCATCAGTTCAGTCTGATGATTTAGGGGTTGTTCCTTATTTCCTCCATTTTATTCTAAAAAAACTATTTCTGTATTGTGTTGTTAAACATGATGGTTGGTCTCACTCGTCTGCTGTGTGTCCTCCAGGGTTCAGCAGCACGGACGCCAGGTGGTGGTAAACCCCCCAACCCTCGACTGCAGGGCTGTAACAAGGAGAACGAGGCCCAGCTGAAGGGAAGCCCTCTGAGTGGTGCGTTGCTGACCCCCGCTGGTCCTCAGCGTAACTTCAGCATGGCCTCTGTTGCCAGCACATATTCAGAGTTTGTGGTAATTTACACTTTTGTCTCTAATCTCTTTTCTCTGCTTCTTTTTTCCTCATTTCTGTGTACTGTAGAGGATGAAATGCTAATGATGTAATTTATATTTTAGAGGGACTTGGTCAACACAGAATCTGTTCAGTCAAGGTGTGTTTGAGTCCTAAAACTGTGTAATTCTGACTAATCCCTTTTTATGAAGTAATAATCGCATGCTTCTAATTAAAGGGAAAATTACCCTTAAAGAGCAACTTAACATGCTGCTTTCACTCTAACATGCACAGTCAGCGTTTAAACGAAAGGGAGGATTTCTGCAGTGAAAAGCTCATCTCATGAGTCAGTGTTTAAAACCGTATTAGTCCGTCCGTCTTCTCTCTAATTCACACTAACAGCCTTCACAGTGCGTCACTTCATAATGATTAGAAAATGTTAAGTGGCTGTTTGTTGATAGTTTGCTTCTGAGTGTCGTATCTCTCTCGTATCGTCACGTTATGTACGAGGATTCAACCTCAACGTCTGCTTCTCTGTCTCCACAGCGAGACCTGTCCAAGGCCTCTGACGCCAAGATCCAGCACAACATCCTGAACTCCACCACCACCAACCTTTGACCTCTCCGCTATTAGTCCTTTCAACAAAGTTCTGATCTCCCCAAAAATTATCACTGCCTTTCACTGCTTTTATATGTAAATGAAGGTAATATATATTAAGTGTTATAGTGAGTGATAAACAAGGAGCTCAGTGGTCTATCACTGTCTGTCAGAGGAAGAAACACGTTTGTATCATAAGTTAAACTAACACTACTTTGGCTCTCTAAATTTAGCCAGTAATTGAGATGTAATAAATGTCTGCATTTTGTACTGCACATTTGTTGTTTTTTTAAAAGAAACAAAAGAAATTCAAGCTTTCTGATGTTATGCAATCCGGGGGTTACAGGCCGAATGTATTATGAATACTTTGCACTTTTTTTAGTAAATATATTGCAGCGCATTCATTGTGTAATTTTACACACACACACTCACACTGTTCACCTCCAAATCTGTTTTTATACATGTTTCTATGTATTTCTGTACATATTTCTGTATCCGCTGTTCTCTTCATAGTGACTCCTGTTTGACAAAGACGTTAGTTGTTTAAACAGGCTGTTACAACTGTTAGTTATTAAAGGGGACATAAAAACTCACTTTTCAGTCTTTGTGTTCATACATTTGGGTATCTGGAGTTCCTACCAACCCACAAACTGAAATAAATCAACCCAGTCAGTTTTTTGTGGGCTGCCTCGATCAGAAAACATGTGATTCAACAAAACATTCAGATTTGGCTCCCCTTCCTAGGGTGAATACAGGTATATTCAGACAGACAGGATGAGAAAAATGTGTTTTTTGAACATTAAAACATGTAAACATGTTCTAGTAGAAACCCAAAATACAAGTATGAACCTGGAGATGAGAATGATATGTCCACTTTAAAGTACGTCATATATTGGTACTGCATCACAGTTTAAATAAAGTTAAATCACATGGTTTTAGTACACTATCATGGCTGATTTGGAAAAGCTTGTCAAAATATAATAAATGCATTTTCACTTGGAAAGCACAGACTGAGTATATTTTTTTAAGATTCACAGTGTTCCTTTTCTTAAAAATATATATATATGCTAGACTCAAGCTTGTATTGTCAAATAAAAGATCCAAATTCAATATGTTCTCACATAAGAATAGTTTACCACAAAAAAATTAGCAAATACAGTAGAATGTAAATATTTGCATGTGTGTCTCCAAAGATATGAGACCATTCTGAGCACCTCTGTATATAGTACTTCTCATTATTACATACTACACTCCTGTTTCCTGACTCCTGTCCATATATTACTACTCATCATGCATATACATACTACATGCTGTTTACATTCAGTTTCCCATCTGAAATACCCTCTTAGATAGATAGAAAGATAGATAGATAGATAGTAACTTTATTGATCCCGAGGGAAATTCAAGTTTCCAGCATCACAGTTCCATAGTGCAAACATATTAGAAAAAAAGTCACAGGTGAGTAGTACACATGTTAGTAAAACGACACAAGTAGTAACAAGACACATGTAAGTAATACAGAGTATAAACAAAATATGCAATGTGCAGAAGAACTGTTAAAAATGAATTTAGTGCAGGGTAAACAACTGAGATACAGGACTATTTAAAGAAAAAGTGAATGTAGTGCAGAAAGTGATATAGTGCTGAGTAATAAAAAATAGGAGATATAGATATTAAGAAATGTCAGATATGGAATATCTATTATATATAATATTATAATATATTTAAGCCCTATATTTTAACTGCACTATTTTATGCCTTAGATGATCATCTTTGCCAATGACTGCTTTGCTGGAATTGACAAATGAAAAATAAATAACCTTGAACCTTGTTTTTGGTCATTGGCCCTAAAAATATAATGTAATAAGATAAAATAATTAAATGCAACTTGCAACAAACTGATTGACCATTAAACTAGTTTTCTGGAGGTCACGGCTTTTATTGTGAAGGATTCGCTCCGGAAGTCCTGTTGTTACCGGAGCAGCGTTCCGTAGAAGAAGAAGACACGCTGCCAGGTTGACATGTCAGATTAGTTCAGGTTCAGACTGACTAAGAGCGCATACTAATGAAGAGCTGGCCAGCTTTAACAGCTAAGTTCGTACACAGTTTATCTCGGGTTAGTTCCGTGATGTCCGGAGCGATAGCGAGGCTGCTCTTCTACCCGACGTTAGTCTACAATGTCGTCATGGAGAAGGTGACGTCGAGACGCTGGTTCGACCGAGTGGACGAGACGGTGATCCTCGGAGCGCTGCCGTTCAGGTCCATCACCAAACAGGTCTGAGATCAGCCTCTACCGGTCTATCTGTCTATTTATCACTGGTTCAGGTCCATCACCAAGCAGGTCTGAGATCAGCCTCTCTAGATAACACTGAACACCAGTATATATTTCTGTTTATCACCCATTTACACTGGTGGAAGAAGTATTCAGATCCTTTACAAGTACTAGCCAAGTGGTTCTCAACCTTTTATGGGCTAGCGCCCCCCTATCCATTATCCAGGTCCCTTACCGCCCCCCATCAAATCAAATGTAGGCTAATTGTCTTCCTAAATATTAATGTTGATTATTATCATTATTATGTAGATTATTATTTATTTATATTCTCGATTCTACAGTACACAATATCATTCACACTTCATATTTCATTCATCCTCCTTCAGGCGTTACTTTAAGTGAATCCTCAATTGTGAATCCTGTTTTGATTCCATGTTGTGCTGAAATAATGAGATGCAGCCCAACTCCAATTTTCTAACATACATACAAGTTAGGGCCAGACAAACATAGAAGCTGCTCAGAATGCATGTTATAGTAGGTGTAAACTCAACTCCTGTATTATGAAATCAATCTGTCTTTGTGAAATGTCAAAATCTTACATTTGGAAGATATTGTAATTTATTAACACATCAATTGTTATCATCAAAAGATAAAAAAAAAATGTAAGTATATTGTATTTAAGTTTGTATTTAAACTGATGGTTGTTGTTGTTGTTGTTGTTGTGTTGCAGCTGGTAGAAACAGAAAATGTTCGAGGCGTTATCACCATGAATGAGGAATATGAGACCAAATATTTCTGCAACTCAGCCGAGGTGAGTTCACTTCACTTGTGTTTCGCCTCAGAAGTCCTACTGATTTATGACTGACTGGTTTGATTACTGGTTTGATTTGATGTGATTGATGCTGGCGGCAGGAATGGCGGGCTGTAGGAGTGGAGCAGCTGAGGTTGAGCACGGTTGACATCACCGGCGTCCCCAGCCTGGAGAACCTGCGCCGCGGCGTGGACTTCGCCCTGCAGCACCGAGAGAAGGGAGGCAGCGTGTACGTCCACTGCAAGGCCGGACGCTCCCGCAGCGCCACAGTGGTGGCTGCGTACCTCATTCGGGTCAGTACATAACTGTGGGGGGTCACACTGTCATGATGGGTCAGTGGAGGGCTTAAACCACAGTAACGTTGGAAGATCCCCACTGAGATTTAACTAGCTGCTGAAGCCTCATATTTACTTCAGCTGAACGTCACAATGCATTTTTACACAGAATGAGATGGACAGAATGTCGTCCATCTCTCAGTCAGTCACTGAGGAGCAACTATGTTGTTTTTGACATTGCGTTTTTCTGCTCACAGTTACACTGCGTGACTCCAGAAGAAGCCTGTCAGAAGCTGGCGTCTATTCGACCTCACATCCTGGTGCGCTCCGCTCAGCTGGAGATGCTGAGGAAATACCACCAGCATGTGTGTGAACAGTCCAGCTGAGAGAGCAGGACGGCGGGTCCATGTTTCTACAGAAGACAAGAACGGACAAACCAAACACTGACTCTAGAGAGAGACATTCACGTTTTGAAGAGCCTTCTGTGTTTTTCCTCTTGACTTTACTCCTTTGCTTGCTTTCCTCACTTACGTTTCTCTTCTCGTGCACTGATTCGTTTAAGCTGAACAGCTTTTCGTCATTTCTCTCACTGACGAGCTCCGCCACAGATTCAACATGCTGAAAAGCCTCCAACACGGGCGACTAGAGCTGGCGGTGCGGGACACACCACAAAAACTAGGCCGACAGATGCTCACCGACGGCCCCAAACTGTCCGACGGCCGACCGTCGGCTTTGTGTGTCAGGGCCTTTAATCGAGTTGTGTGTTTGTTGCATGTGGACGGCTGCGGCTCAACAAGACGAGGACATTTTAGTGCATAATTCAGCTGTTGCTGTTTACTGGAAAACACTTTATTTCAGTTTATCATATGTTCCTATAGTGCCTCATAACTTTTAAATAAAATATGTGACATGAAAACAGTCTAATGTTGTTCATTCTGCTTTATTTTCAGCATCTAGGTATTACTGTACTGATAAATACATGTGTGTATGTGCATGAAAGCTGTTCTAGTAATGTGATGACATGACATTAAAGCATAGTAATCTACTGACAGAGACATTGCTGTTTCACATGATTTCACATTCAAGAGTAGGTGCACCGTTTTAGCTAGAGCGGACAAAGGAACTAAGTACATCTACTCAAGTACTAGTACCTGAAAGTGAACCTTGAGTACACGCAGTATGTTTAGGGAACCCTCATACTGTTTGTCCATATTACAGATGGGAATGTTGCATTATTTATTCAACTATATTTATCTGATGTGTTATTGTTTTGGAGTTTTTTGGGGGGGCTATAATCCAAGAAGGACGGAACCTGTCAAAATCAAATATAAATGAATATATAAATAAACGACTCATTAAATAAATATGTCATTAAATGTAGCAAAAATAGTATTAAAAATAAATCACACACGTTGAGTAACAGTCCCCTCATTTGTATAATGGGGTAGAAATGCATAAAGAAATGTAAAAAGAAATGTGTAAAGAAACGAGTACAGAAATAAATAAGTTTGGGGAAATAAATAAGGGGTGAAATACAAAGAGGAAATCGTGCAGAAATAAAGAAAGAAATGCATAAATACATAAATAAATACACACATTTAAAAATAAATATAGAATAAATAAAAAATAAATGCAAAAATAGATAAATACATAAAAAATAAATGCAAAAATAAATACATGAATAAATAAAAGAAAATTAAACAGAAGAGTAAATAAATAAGGGAATGAATACAAAGATAAATAAAGAAGCAAATTAAAACAGAAATATAAATTTATGTCATATTTGATCAATTATTTAATGGCTACATTTATTTTTAATATTAGTTTTGCTGCATTTAATGCATTTTTTGCTGTATTTATTTATTTATCAAGCTATTTATTTATTTATTAATATATTTTTTTATTTTGGCAAGTTCCGTCTTCCATAACATTCAACACGAGATATGATCATAAGATTGTTGTGTACAATTCTTGTAATATTTCAAACTTTTAGGAACTCATAGAGACTGTCTTATCTGAAAAAACACTTTTATTTATGGTTACTTTTCATGTTTGTTTGTTTCTTACTTTACATTCTTTCCCTTTTCCATAATACTTGTTTACTAATATACTGCCTAAAAAGTGCCGTACAAAAGTAAAACTGAATTATTAATCATTTATTTTTTTATTCTATTGTGATAAAGAGTACAGAAATAAATAAATTCGGGGAAATAAATAAGGGGTGAAATGCAAAGAGAAAATCGTGCAGAAACAAATAAATGCATAAATAAATACACACATTTAAAAATAAATATAAAATACATAAAGTAATAAATGCAAAAATAAATACATAAATAAAAGAAAATTAAACAGAAGAGTAAATAAATAAGGGAATTAATACAAAGATAAAAAAAAATAAAGAAGCAAATTAAAACAAATATCAATTTATGTCAAATTCTATCAATGAATTAATGGCTACATTTATTTTTAATTTATTTTAGCTGCATTTAATAACATTTAATTATATATCCAGTCATTTATTTATTTATTTATTTATTCATATATTTTTGATTTTGGATTGGGTAAAATTCTTGTAATATTTCAAACTTTTAGGAACTCATAGAGACCGACTAATCTGAAAAAAGACTTTAATTTATTTAAAGTTACTTTTCATGTTTTTGTGTTTCTTACTTTACATTCTTTCCCTTTTCCATAATACTTGTTTACTAATATACTGCCTAAAAAGTGCCATACAAAAGTAAAACTGAATTATTATTCATTTAATTTTTTATTCTATTGTGATAAAGAGTACAGAAATAAATAAGTTCGGGGAAATAAATAAGGGGTGAAATGCAAAGAGAAAATCGTGCAGAAACAAATAAATACATAAATAAATACACACATTTAAAAATAAATATAAAATACATAAAGTAATAAATGCAAAAATAAATACATAAATAAAAGAAAATTTAACAGAAGAGTAAATAAATAAGAGAATTAATACAAAGATAAATAAAGAAGCAAATTAAAACAGAAATATCAATGTAGGTCATATTTTATCAATTATTTAATGGCTACATTTATTTTAAATTTTATTTTAGCTGCATTTAATAACATTTAATTATTTATCAAGTCATTTATTCTATTTATTCATATATTTTTTATTTTGGGTTGGGTAAAATTCTTGTAATATTTCAAACCTTTAGGAACTCATAGAGACTCTCTAATCTGAAAAAAGACTTTTATTTATTTAAAGTTACTTTTCATGTTTTTTTGTTTCTTACTTTACATTCTTTCCCTTTTCCATAATACTTGTTAACTAATATACTGCCTAAAAAGTGCCGTACAAAAGGTAAACTAAATTATTTTTTTATTCTATTCTGATATTATACCGAAATGGGCTGTGTTGAACAATAAAATATTATGAATATAAGAAGTGTTTTCAGTCCAAAATGGCGACAGCGGATGTTGTCTAAAACCCCCCGGAGTTTCGCCTCTCTTCTTCTTCTCCTCCTCCTCCGGCCCGTCAGAGGGCGACAGCCAGCAACCCGCCGCGTCTCCCCCCGAAGAAGAACGACTGTAGAACAAAGATGGCGGCGTCGTTGGTGCGGTTTGTCCGCGGAGGTCTCGGAAGGAGTTTTAACCGTAAGTTGACTAGAAACTCATATTATTTTACACACGCTGTTTGCTGCAGTGATTAACATAACTGTGTGTGCTTTTACTTGTTGCTGAAAACAACACTGTGTTATTATAAACTGTGTAATGTGTCAGGTTTGACCTTCGAGCTAGCTCATGCTAACGTTAGCCTGCTTCAGTTGAATAACACATGATGGACAGTTTGGGTTGTTTTATGTGATAAAGGAGTTTATTTAGGCAACAATAACGGTCCTACACAGGTGTTATGAGTGAGTTTTTGCTTCTTATCCTTGTGTTGTTGCTCACATCGCTCCAGCTCTTCTGTATCTCTGTAGATTCAGTCATCAACAGCGTGTTTATACCATGTTTTTGACTCTTTCCTCCTGTTGTTGTTTCCAGTTGCCAGGAGTTCGTGTCTCCTCCTCCAGCAGCAGCAGCAGAGCAGACTGCAGAGCTCCACCACCGAGACCAGCCGTGAGTAAACACCAACTGATGCTGCAGGAGACCAGTGCTGGAAGAAGTACTCTGAGCTTTTACAACACAGGCTTTAATTACAACACCAAGTGACTCCTTGTGACTGTATGTTAGGAGCTAATACCACTGAGGCGTTCTACACACATATGTTTAGAGGAGACAAAAAGGCTGGCTGGGTCACTGATCTCTCTCTAAGCTTCAGTTTGTGCCTCTCATGTATCATCAACAAGACTGGACTACCAACTGGTCAAATTGAGAGACCAGTAAAATGAGAGCTTGGAACATTAAAACACTGAGTCCTGTGTGAGGGTGTTAACAAAGGGGTTCAGGAGTTTGTTTTTGTCCCCTTATAGCAGGTGAATGTGGCCATAACCATCATTACATTCAAGTCACAGTGCTAAACGTCAATCTGATCTCCAGAAAGTAATTTAACAACACTTGAATCTGTTTTGAAGGTATTTCCAGTAGAGGTCGACCGATTAATCGGGCCGATTTTTTGACATTTTTTTATAATCGGCATCGGCCGATGCCTGAGTATATTAATACAATTAGTAAACAGGCACATCTGCGGGCAGCCCAGTGTTGTTGTGTCTGTGGAACACGTGTGACACCGCCCCTTGTGTGTCAATCACATTGCCATTCTACCGGGAGAAACCGGTAGGCCTAAATTCTTCTCTTTCAAAGCCCTATATATTTAATTGGTTAGATATGAAATGCTCCGACGTTATAAATTCTGTTTTAGGTAACGGAGAATTTCTCTCCATAGGTGACGTTAGGTGTGTGCGGGGCGGAGCAGCTCTCACAGACACGCTGCTGCAGCGCCGTGTTCAGACACACACACACACACACACACACACAGAAGCTTCTGCTCTTAGTAACTATGACGGAGAAAACTAAACTTATAAATCGTGATTACATTTTACTAGAGTTGATGCTGACAAAGCTTGTCATAAGTGCAAGTTTGCTTGTGAAGACGGAAACACAAGCAATTTGTCGAAACATTTAGCAAATAGTTCACTTCCTCATTAAACGTGTCTATTATGGGTCCTACAGAGCCTCTATGACGTCACTGGCCTGTGCGTAGTCCGCAGCATAGCAGATATGAGCAGCAGGCTGTGTAATACGAGTGAACAAAGTTATTATTATGTTTTGATCACTTAGATTATGGCCATATAGCTTGTAACAGTGTCTGTCAACAAACATAAATAAAAAACATGCTTTAGGACAGTTTTGGAAAGGTGTTTAAAAGGTTTTGAGCTCTGTACTATTTCTACTATTAACCATCATGCACAAAATAAAATATGCACTGCAGTGCAGACACAAAGTGCAGATTGGAGAGACAGACCATAAGTGTTGTTCAATAAATGTTTACTTAAGTTAAGAAATTTTGTGTATTATTTGTTATTATTAAGCTGTTATATTTTATCAGATGGAGGAAAAAAAGAAAACATATATAATCTGTATTCTGAATGACTAGTTTCAACATATCTCTCTGCTCGATTTGTATGACACAAAGTTGTATTATCAGTTTTATTTGTCTACATTAATGTTATTTCCCAATATTAACTATAATCATATGCAAGAACATGCTATTATTGTTAATATTATTTTTCTTTGGTTGTACAAAATGAGCAATGAGCGTTGTCCTTTCTGGCTACTGTCTTTGTTTAGATTTGGAAATTAAGTGACAATTTAGATGTAAAAATCTTTATTGTGCATCAGATAGAATATTTTTTTTTATCCAGTTGTTCAGAAGAGTCTGCTGGAAATAAAAACACCATAAGTGTTGTTAAATGACAGATTGTGGAGGAGTTATCCTTCAGAGTAATTCATTCTAATCTGTGTGACTGAGATGTAATAACACATTAGAGGCACAAACTGGATCTAAACTGACATGACAACATGTTGAACCTACTGCTGACGTAAATATTGATCAAGTGATTGATCAGTGCTCAGCCCACATCATATATTCACTTAATAATAGTTGTCACAGAAAACCATAGATGTCACACAAGCACAATGTCACACTGAACCTGTTTTGCAAAGTTTATGATGAGTTGTTGTACAGGAGTGTGATTCATTGCTCATTCATTATAAACCTCTTGTCTCCTCTGTCCTTCATGCAGCCACCGTCAGGCCTAAAGATGCCGTCACTCACAGCCAGCTGGCAGCGTTTGGGGAGTTTGTTGCTGAGATGATGCCCAAATACATCCAGCAGGTCCAGGTCAGTTCACATCAGAGTATCAGAGCTCATCGTCCTCTTCTGCTACTTACTGCTTCAATGACCAACAGACCTTAAATGTGCAATCTGTGTTGAAGCATTAAAGTGGTAATGAGCAGCCTCAATGTGTGAATCAACCAAGACGACAATAGAGTAGTTTTTGTTTTTGAAAGCATGCCACATGAAAACAGGCAGATTACAGGCTGGTGTCAGACTTGGAACAGGTAACTACAGGTGCAGTAGAGAATCAAGCAGATGAGGGTTGTTGTGATGCGTAAAGCCTTGTTCTGCGGATGTGCATGCGGTTCCATTCATACTACAATTGAGGCTCCGTGTCGGTCTGGCGTTCCACACATGCACGGTTCCCGATCCACACTCCATTCCAGTTGGTAGCGTTGATGCACCGTAACGTTGTTTACCAGGAGTTCAACATCATTTAGCTTTCTCTGTATTCCTTTAAAGATGAATTGTATAAATGTGAGTGACGGCAGATCTCCTCTCACAACCTTTCTTCAAAACAAGCATCCACTTAGTTGGTTGTGTCTAGAAGATAACTCCGCGAGATGGTTGAGGTTAGGAATTGATCTTGAATAGTTAAGGTTTGGATAATTTGTCGGGCAGCAAGTCTCGTGAGAGTTTTTGCAGATTTCAGATCAGATTTCGCAATTTGCGGGTTACCGTCTAGACACGACCCACTTTGTTATCTTCTTCTTCTTTTTCTTGGCAACCCAGCTGGAGGTGCATACGCCACCAACTGGACTGGAGTGTGGAACGAAACTGGAGCATGCACAGTCGGCGCGCTTGTTATGTGTACAGTCCGTGCGGTCACAAATTTTGGGCTGCACACGGACGTCCACATAGGAGTCCTTGCAGACATGGGCGGGTGACGACATTTACGTCACACAGACTAAAAGTGGACCTTCGCAGACACGTGGAAAGTATGAAATGGCCTTAAAGCAAAAGGAACACAAGGATGTAGTCTTCAAAAACTGGCCTTAGACCTGTACTACTGAAATCAGAAACAGTTTGTCAGTTTAGTTTTTCTATGTAGCTTTTTAAACCAGTCTTATATGTATCCCCTGGTAACAGTTACAATGACTATATTTAGTTTTCAGAAACGTGCAGATGGCTTGATGTGTGCGTTGTGCGTAGGTGAGCTGTTATAATGAGCTGGAGATGATGATCCATCCTGACGGAGTGATCCCCGTGCTGACCTTCCTGAGGGATCACACCAACGCCCAGTTCAGGAACATGATCGACCTGACCGCTGTCGACATCCCATCACGCCAGAACCGCTTTGAGGTAGCTGTCACACACACACACACTTAGACTAGAAGCTGACATTTTTTGGGATTCCCGCAGGATGGGAGTCAATTTCACTGTTCATCACGTGACTGGAGCTGGACAGGAAAAAAAGGTCAACGGGAGTGGGCAGGACGGGAATCATTATAAAAATGAGTCAGTAGATGCATCGATCACCAGCTGCACAGACAGAAACCGACTAGTCAGCCTCAGTGTTTCCAAATCGCAGTGATCGACTCTTCTGCCAACAGTGTGGAGTCTCTGCCTCTCCTCTTGCTCTGTGTACAGTCAGTAGGTTTGGGGCAGGAGTTAATATAATAAAATTCACACACTTACATTCTTGTAAATAGATCCTGATTAATAAATAGTACTGTATAAATAAATAGGTAAATCAATACATAGTTTTAGATAGATAAATAGTTGACTCTCTATAGTAGGCCTCCATACGTAGTATAGAATAACTTTTTCTCTGATGGCCTACTATTTACATATCATGTTCATTATTTTTGAACATACAATTGAATTTTCCATTAGGCAAAAGTTACAAAAATGTTTGTGTATGCTGTCAATTATAGTTCTTTGAAAGAAAGAAAATTGCAGTCAGTGCATCTCTACTTTTTATATATAAATATGCAGTTGTAATATGAATAAACACGGGACAGGGGTCATTCTTCTGGGGTTGGGACGAGGCAGGGATTTTTTTGTGGGAGTGGGATGGGAGTGAAAATTCGTTCCGTTGTCACCCCCTAACCTAGACACGTGTCATACTAAACGAGACTGATGAGACTTTCCTTTTACCTTTTTGTCTTTTAACTCCTTCCATCTTTCGCCACATTTTTACCTGTGAAATAAAGCACAAATATTTATTTTAGCCAAACACGTGAGCGCTTAAATTTGTAGAAATTCATCATGGATGTTGCACAGAGGAAGTCATTAAACTATCAAAAGATGTGAAGAGAAAATTAGTGTTGAGGTGAGAGTTTGGAGGCAAATCTGTAATTCTGTGGCTGCATTTCCAGTCCCAAACGACTGTCGCTCTAAAGTAAATGAAACCACGATCACTTCACTACTGACTTTTGAACGGTAGTGTACGTTGTACCCACAGCAACACTTTGACAGGAAAGCATTATTTGTCTTTATTCACTCACATTCTCCTCAAAAACTAAATGTTTTATGGCTAGAATTCAAATATTTATGTTCCGGGGCCGTCCTGGTAAACAAGCTTTCCGTATGTTTTCATAGTGATAATGTTTGTGTGTGTCTGTGTGTGTGTTTACAGATTGTGTACCACCTGCTGTCGCTGCGCTACAACTCTCGTCTCCGCATTAAGACGTACACAGATGAGTTAACGCCGGTGGACTCTGCGGTCCCGGTCCACGTGGTCGCCAACTGGTACGAGAGGGAGGTGAGTCACAACCTGGAGGCCCAATCAGGAGAATCATCATTACAGTGATTATTTAATTCCTCCAACTTTCAGACAAACTGAGAGTAAAAGTGTGTGTGTTTCTGCAGGTGTGGGACATGTTTGGCGTGTTCTTTGCCAACCACCCAGACCTGAGGCGTATTCTGACGGACTACGGCTTCGAGGGTCACCCCTTCAGGAAGGACTTCCCTCTCTCAGGATACGTAGAGGTGAGTTCTGCCAGCAACACGTCCACTCGTAGGCGCCGGAGTAGGGGCTCCAACCAGACTTTTTGTCCCCCCGCTTTCAGGTGTTATGGTCATAAAGTGGTCACGTCTAAGTCAGGTATTAAGGTCAGAGAACGCTGGTGATAATGTCTATTTAGCGTAACATGTTGGACCTTTATCCAATCATAATCAACCATTGTGTAGCCTAATCCAAACGAAATCAAAGTGATCTGACATCCAGCACAGTTTCATAATGAGCTGAAAATATTTTTACACGTCTCAACGGGTGGGATGATTTTTAATTTATTTATTGAGCTCATGATAATGAATCCAGGGTTGATAGTTTGTGTTGAGAAAGAATAATTTACGGCCGAAATATCTTCTGAAACTGAACAGATTTCCTTGAAAGAATGAATTATTAATTTCAGCACAGAACCCAGATTCATATTATTTACTTCTCTCTGTCTGAGGATGAAATCTTCACATTCCTGTTTTTAAATATTCATCATTATGATCACGATGTCGCGACAACAAAGGCTTCTCATGTAGTTTTTTTTTTATATTTTCCACCAAGACCTGACAGTTTTTAGTCTTTGAATGTATCAACCGTAACCCTGAAAACACTGAAATTACTTTAAATTAGGGCTGTCAAAGTTAACGTGATAATAATAATAATAACGCGTTAACGCAAATTTGTGTCAGTGACAGTCGTCATACAAGCTTGTCGCTAAGGAGGTTAAATAATGCTCCAAAATTATGGCGAGGAAAAACTGTCATGGCCATCTTCAAAGGGGTCCCTTGACCTCTGACCTCCAGATATGTGAATGAAAATGGGTTCTATGGGTACCCACGAGTCTCCCCTTTACAGACATGCCCACTTTATGATAATCACATGCAGTTTTGGTCAAGTCATAGTCAAGTCAGCACACTGACACACTGACAGCTGTTGTTGCCTGTTGGGCTGCAGTTTGCCATGTTATGATTTGAGCATATTTTTTTATGCTAAATGCAGTACCTGTGAGGGTTTCTGGACAATATCTGTCATTGTTTTGTGTTGTTAATTGACTTCCAATAATTAATATATACATACATTTGCATAAAGCAGCATATTTGTCCACTCCCATGTTGATGAGAGTATTAAATACTTGACAAATCTCCCTTTAAGGTACATTTTGAACAGATTAAAAATGTTTGATTAATTTGCGATTAAATATTTTAATTGACTGACAGCCCTAGTTTAATAGAATTAAAACATTTAAATTATAGCTGCAAACTGGGGTACAAGCCAACACAGACTGGGTCCTATAACTTTGACACCTTCTGACACCTGCATTAAAGATAACTGACAGGTTTTATGACGATCGGACAGACGCACATTCATTTACGTCCAAATCTGTTGCATTTGTAGCGCCTCCTAGTGGTCGATTTGAATGATCTTTCAGGGTATGTTTCCGGTACCCTTGTGGATATATCCTGCAAATTTAACTTTAATTTACTTTAACTTTTTTTTAACTTAACAACTCTAATTATAGCGCTCCCATCAGGCTGATTGGGGTCATATTTGTTGAGCAGCATTTGCACACAACTTCCAATCACTGAAAATTTCACCATCTCACAGGAATTTGCACAAACAATTCTGAAGAAAAAAAATCAGCACAATTAGGGGCTTAATCCTCTAATTAAATTGCAACAACTTGCCAACTGAAGCATGTTTTCTCTCTGCAGGTGCGTTACGACGATGAGTTGAAGCGTGTGGTGGCGGAGCCCGTCGAGCTGTCGCAGGAGTTCAGGAAGTTTGACCTGAACTCGCCGTGGGAGGTCTTCCCCGCCTACCGAGAGCCCAAAGAGGCAGCGCCCAAACTGGAGGCTGGCGACGCCGCACCTGAGACGAAATGATGTCCGTCTGTCTGTTAGTGTCACTCTGGGACTCCCAGCACCCTGAACAAACCCACCTGAAATATTTATGTAAATAAAGATACTAATAAAACAACCTTCAAAAGAGTTTTTATGGTGCTGTGTGTTTTTTGAAGACTGCTAAACCTTTCATGTTCAAAACAAAAGCATGTGGATACCTCAACATTACACCCATATGTGACTGTTGAATATCTCATTCAAAATCCATTAATCTGCTGCTATAACAGCCTCCAGTCTTCTGGTTTCCACCAGATTTTGGCACCTGGCTGCGGGAATTTGCTCCCATTCAGGCACAAGAGCATACATTAAAATATTATTGTATTGCATTGTTGCATTAAGAATTCCTATACTAGGACCTAACCAGGGGTGTCCACATACTTTTGAAGGAAGGAAATTTGAAAGTAAGGTGTTAGGTAGTACATTTACTCTCTTTACTGTACTCTTTATTTGTATAGCCCAATATCACAAATTAGCCTCATGGAGCTTTACAATCTGTACAGGATACAACACCCTCTGTCCTTTACAGTATGACCCTCTCATCGGATGCAGGGAAAAAAACCTTTTAACAAGGAAACATTTTTAGAAACCTCAGGAAGAGCAACAGAGGAAGGATCCCTCTTCCAGGACGGACAGACGTGCGTACAGATGTCGTGTGTACAGAGTAACATCTTAATGAAAATACATAATAAAGACAATACATATGACAAAAAATAATACATATAATGTGATCATACTGTATATGAAGAGATGGATCCAGGAAGATGTCAAGCAGCTTCCAGTCGTCGCCAAACAGATCCAGAGCAACACGACCTCCTCTCCACCGAGCAACACGACTTCCTCTCCACCGTGGAACCGAGAGAGAGGACCAGATTTTAAAATATATATGCAAGTCATAGTGAAGTCAGCACACTGACACACTGACAGCTGTTGTTGCCTGTTGGGCTGCAGTTTGCCATATTATGATTTGAGCATATTGTTTTATGCTAAATGCAGTACCTGTGAGGGTTTCTGGACAATATCTGTCATTGTTTTGTGTTGGTAATTAATTTCTAATAAATAAATATATACATACATTTGCATAAAGCAGCATATTTTCCCACTCCCATGTTGATAAGAGTATTAAACAGATAAAAAATGTGTGATTAATTTGCAATTAATTGGGATTAACTATGGACAAACATGCGATTAATTGCGATTAAATATTTTAAATGTATATATTATAAAATATATTTATTTTCTATATATATTCCATTTAAACAGATAAAAAAATGTGTGATTAATTTGTGATTAATTTGCAATTAATCGTGATTAACAATGGACAATCATGCGATTAATGGCGAAATATATATAATTGCGAAATATATATAATATCACATTTGTGAAGCTGGAACCATGAAATGTTTTTACATGAAAAATTAATAAATGATTATCAAAATATTCAGTTGATTAATCGACTAATCGTTTCAGCTTCATCTTCTACATTTTCATATGTTTTGTGTGCGAAAATCTTAATTTTTAGTAGTAGCTAAAACTGTCAGATAAATGTAGTAGAGTTGAAGTATACAATGGCATGAAAAGTACCTGAAATATGTACTTAAGTACAGTACCTGAGTAGATGTACTTAGTTAAACTGCACTCTGGGAAACATTCATGTCCTAAATGTGAATGTCCACTGAAGAAGTGGGTCATTTTGGGTTAGCAGTAAAAAAAAAAAAAAAGGTTGCATCCACCTTAATTAAGCACCACCTGGCCAGCACACCCAGTGATTCAAATCAAACACACACACCAGGTGCATGCTGGGTATGGCTAACATGCTAACATGCTAACATGCTAAATGATCCTCAGGTGTGTTCACTGAGGAACTTTTGCCTTCAGAGAGCAGTTTGAGACTGATAATCTCTGATGTGACTGGTTATACTGGGACAGAGAGGCTGAGTGGACTGGGTATACTTTGCTTTGACAGTGAACAAGCAGAGAAGTTGAACCTGGAGCAGACTGAGGAGGACTTCAGGTGCTCCAGACTCCCAGAATGACGTCAGACTGGTGAGTACAATGCTGTGATTGTTGCTTTAATGTGTGTTTTTGTGGCTGATATTGTTTATTCATCTCTGTGTTGATGCTTTGCTGATGTTTTATTCTGCTGTTGTTCTTATAATAAGTGTTGTTTGCACCCGCCGTGGTGTCCAGATGTCATTTATTGTTGTTTAATTGTCTGACTTTTGTCTCTTTTCTGGTTATTTCCTGTGAGGCTTCACTGAGGAAGGCGGCTGTGTGTTTATAATTGATAATCAGTTGCATGAACAGGCTGCAAAGTGCTTCTACAGTATATAAATGGTATTTATTGTTTGTTTGGACATCAGAGCTCTGTGGTGTGAAGTTTGTACGTTGACACGTTAATGCACTTTATTTTATAGCCTATAAAGGTCATATATATATCATATACAATCTTTTCTTTTCCCTTTGTCGTAGTACTTTTTAACTGACCTACTTTTTACTGTTATCTAAGTACATTTTTACCAAATGAGTATAATATTGAGTGTAAGATTGTAGTATCTGTTCCAACCCTGCTTTTGGCCGTATAGTCCTACCTGTTGAAACATGTCACTGTACGCTTTGATCATTTCAACAATTTTCACCACAATAATTTAGTTGATTAATCTGACGATTATTTTCTTGATTAATCGATTAGTTGTTTGGTCTATAAAACGTCAGAAAATGGGTGAAAAATGTGTATCAGTGTTTCCCAAAGCTCAAGATGACGTCCTCAAATGTCTTGTTTTGTCCTCAACTCAAAGATATTCAGTTTACTGTCATAGAGGAGGAAAGAAACCAGAAAATCTTCACATTTAAGAAGCTGAAATCAGAGAATTTAGACTTTTTTTTTCTTAAAAAAATACTCAAACCGATTAATCGATTATCAAAACAGTTGGCGATTAATTTAATAGTTGAAAACTGATTGATTAATCGTTGCAGCTCAAAGTAGAATCATTAAATTCTCTGAAAACCTCCAAATTTCTCCACAACGTTACATTTTCATGATTTAAATAATCAACAGTTAAAGTTAAAGGTTGGAAAAAAGCATCTTTAGGTGTTATTAATTATGTTTAACACTCAGAAAATTAGTCAATCTGCTTCATCATGACTGTATGGGTTTGACAGCGCTGTGGCAAAATAAGCAAACTGTCATAAGATTAAAATATTCCTAAATCCTCTGGTGAAATAACCAAAACTGGTGCAACTTTGACAGAAGAAACAAAAACAATTATCCATTCATGTAAGAAGAGCCTGTTATCACAGTAAGAAGCTGATTGACACAAACTTGTTTTCAGGGCCTTTAAATTAATTAAGATCCAAGATATTTTGCATACTTTGATTGTATAAATCTGAATCGTAATAATTTTGACCTGTTGGTCCTCCGATACTGGAGTCACCCAGCAGATGATGCTGCAGCACACGATACAAAATCAAGAATGAAGATTATATTTCTCTGAGAGCTGCTGCTTGCTTTGGAGGACGAAACCTACCAAAAATAAATTAATAATTAAATAAATAAATATGTCATTAAATGCAGCAAAAATAATACTAAAAATAAATGTAGCCAATAAAAATTGATAAAATGTGACATATTGATATTTCTGTTTTAATTTGCTTATTTATTTATTTTTGTATTAATTCCCTTATTTATTTACTCTTCTGTTTAACTTTCCCTTTTATTTATTTATTTATTTTTTATTATCTTTTGAATTTATTTATTTTTGCATTCATTTTTTATTTATTTATTTTATTTTTGCATTTATTCTTAATTTATTCATCTTATTTTAGCATTTATTTTGTATTTATTTATTTAATTTTAAATGTATGTATTTATGCACAATTTTCCCTTTACATTTCACCCCTTATTTATTTCCCCAAACTTATTTATTTCTGAATTCTTTCCTTTATACATTTCTTTATGCGTTTTAACTTGGGACTGTCACTCAACGTGTGGTATTTATTTCTAATATTATTTTGGCTACATTTAATGACATATTTATTATGTTTTTATTGAGTCATTTATTCATTTATTTTTGATTTTGGCTGGTTCTAAGTTCACATCATGGGTGCAATAAGAGTTCAGGTTTTACATTTCCTGTTTTTTTATTTTGTTAAACATGTTCATTGAAGCATTCGTTTTACATGTAAGAAATACTCAAAACATTTCAAAGAGTCAACATGAGCCTGAAAACAAGACGTGAGTCAAAATGTTTTTAGTTTTTTAAATATTATTTTAGTTATTTTTCCATCATGGTTGGATTTTGTGCTTTTGGGAAACACAATTTTGTAAATTTTTCCACCACATTTTGACTCATGTCTGCTCGACAGTTTTTTAATACACGATGATCCATGTTTCATTATCAGAAAGAAAGAAGCACAGACCAGAAACATCCAACATATTGTCAGTTACTGTACAGATAATAAAAATACACAGTTACCAGGCGTCGACGGGGCCTGTGAAGCTGCTCAGCAAGTCATGAGAAAGTTTGTTTTTATTAATTCACTGTATTTTCTGTTACATGCATGCATCACACTTCTTCAGATGAGTCACTTCAACACACCACGAGTTCTGATCCGGACTTACTGAACTGGGTCAGGTCTTTCTGGAGTAGAGAAACCAGCGAGGGTCAGACCGTGACCGAACACATTATTATCTGAAATGAGACACACTCGCAGTATAATTTCATACTGTGAAAAATAAAAAATTAGCATCTCATTGTCCAAAACTGTGTCACTTTGTTAGAAGTCGGAGCAGCCGTATAGGACAGGAAATTGTCGATTAGTGACGGCGTGGCGGAGAGACGCCTGGTGAGAGCGTGAAGCCGGAGACTCGCCGTCTCTGATTAGGAGAGGCGAGGTCGTCTTCCCTCGGCGCCAAAGAGGTGAAGACTCTTATGACTGAAGGAAATTCAGCTTCACTACTCTGACTGCTCAGTGTGCTTCAGGTTTACCTTGATGGGGTTTTAGTTTAGATATTTCAGAGTAAATCTGAATTTTAATGCTGTGTGTCAGCCTGAATGCACTTCTTGTTTACAGACAGTATCACCTTTCAATAGCTTTTGTGATATTGTGATATTATTAATCACACCACTGTCTTCATTTCATCATATTAGGGGGAAGGACACTTGACCTTTGGTGGCAGCAAGGTCATCAAATCAAACAATGATTTTAAGTCCATGGAAATAATGAATTTAACTTAAGGGTTAAGGGCGATTTTATTTTTAATACACAGTATAGCTATCAGTGAAATTTAAAAAATGTTATTTATTGGTATTTACGTTTCAGAAGCCGAGCATTTAGCCTGCCTGACTTTGTTGACTCTGTCATTTTCTCTTGATATTTGTGCCCAAGTAAACTAAGTATACTTAATAAAATGGTTTCTTTTTTGTCTGCTTTAATTGTGTTTATTGTTGTTATTTCTTACTTTGTTGTGCTGCAGAAATTAGTATAATTTTTTAAAGGGCAGAAGGCCAAACACTTTACCTTGTAATTTTGTCTTTAAATGCTCTCGTATAGTTTCTATTTTACTTTATTCTTATTTTAGTTTTATATTCCTCCTATACTATAATTCTTTTATTAACTTTCTCTATTTGTCTGTACGTATTCTGTCCAAATGTCCCATCTGGGAATCAATATCTTATCTTTATAGACAAAGTTAATACCGTTAAAAGTCCAGTTATGAACGACATGGATCAAAGATTTGTGGCTGTGTTTTTAGTTGTTAAAAGTACATCCTTTATCCTCATCCTCATAATTATTTAGTTATTTGGTGATTTGATGAGTGCTGGGGTGTTTTTTTTGGCTGGAAAGTTGATGAGAACAGTGAGAGTGAACCAAAACAGTGAAATTCTGGGCTGTGGTGAGACTTTGGTCCATTGTTAACACAAAAATATTGTATAGTGTAACTTTAAATGTAGTTTTCCAATGCCTTGAGCATCAAACACAAAACTATTTTCACTTCTATTGTATTGAATTGTGGCAGCAGAAATCGGGTGAACCAACCCTTTAAAGTTGTAGTCCAATATATTATCATTTAAGCAGCTCTCTCTCTTGCTGAATTCATTTGTCATTAAGTAAACTGGCCTGCTGGCAATACACCGGTGTGTTTAGACCATAGTTTATAACAGAACTTCACCTCCAGTTAACTGTAATAAAAAAATGCAAATGTTCAATCACAGCGAAGTATCACTTCACACGGAGCCTCTCCGACAGAGAAGGTGATTTCATAAAGTCAGGGTTCATCACAATCTGAACAGCATCATCTTTCTCCCGGCGGTGTGAAATTAAACAGACATGCATATTACACAGCGGCCCGGGAGAAAAGCTGTTCAATTTTCCCCACAGTAGTCGCCATCTGAAGACACGAATTAAACTACTGCTAGATTTAGAAATCAAATTACGATCCAGATCCCCGCAGGCCCGGAGGTGGCATGTGGTCAACAGGCGGTATATATACGGGGACGGATACGCAGTCTTTCCCTCCCAAAAAACTATGTCAGCTTCGTCCTGTTGTCCTCTGCTCCCTCTGTGGTTGAGTATCGGAGCGATGAAACACTCCAGAATGAAGGAAAGAGAGACTCATTTTGACACAAAACACACTGTTCATATCAGTTTCACATGCCTCTAAAGACATAAAGAAAGGAACGTGACTTTACATACAAGCAGAAACACCGAGTCGTTGACGAGGATAACAAATAGAGAAATATTTCACTTCAAAATGAAAACCGTGATCACCTCCCTCACCTTCATGTAGGATGACCAAACTCTCCTACCGCTACTGCAGTTAATGAGCCGGGATTATATTTTAAAAAAGTGCATTAAATGTGCATCTGATTTATTTATTCACCATTGTGTTTTCACTTCAATGAGAGATGCTGGAACCAAATTTCTTCCACCAGAGGATGTGTCAACCTTTGCACCAGCTATTAATCATTTGACCATGGTGTACTAACAGTGGATTCAGGATATTTTTTTGTACGATATCTAACTCCTTGTGGTGGTTGCACTAACTTAAAAGGATAGTTCGGGTGTTTTGAAGTGGTGTTGTATTAGGTACTTATCCAGTAGATGGCAGTCGGCACGGGAGCAAATCAATGTACTGCTTTGGACGGGGGCAGTAGCAAAACGTGTTTTAGACACCTAAAAAAATCAATATCAGTTTAACTGTACACTATATTTAGAGTATTTTCATCACTTTACTTTGCCGTCAGACAGCTATACAGTTTGTTGTTATGTTTCCAATGGAGAACGGAAGACGTTATCTATGCTCTCTTCAAAGCCACCAGACTCCATTGGAAAAAACAGTGATTTTACCTCTCAGAACACGGGAGTTGCTGGTCTACCGCTGCCTCGATCGGTTAGTTTGTTTGTGTTATTGTGTGACTTTGGTGAACCCGAACTAACCCTTTAAAACACCAAAGTCACACAATAACACAAACAAACTAACCGATCGAGGCAGCGGTAGACCAGCAACTCCTGTGTTCTACGAGGTAAAATCACTGTTTTTTTCAATGGAGTCTGTGGCTTTGAAGAGAGCATAGATAACGGCTTCAGTTCCCCGTCAGAAAGGGCTGAAGGTGAAGCAGTGAAAATGTTCTAAATATAGCGTACTACTGCTACTACCGCGGTACTGCACTGACTATGGATAAGTACCTCTTCAAAACACCAATGCTGTGTCTCAATTTGTGTACTTCTGTACTTACACTTGCTATTTCGAGTAAAGAAGTGCGTTCACACTGAGAAGAATGGCAAAAAATGCGGTGCACTCCAAGTACCCGGATGTTGTACTTTGAGCGGTCAAAACGTTGAGTGTGGAACGCTGCACACTTCTCACCCTCAACGGTCGCCATCTTTGCTACATAGGAGAAGGGGGAGGGGCAAAACAAAGTAGTTCAAATTTGTGAAAGTGGCGGCCGAGGAAGCTGCAGCGGTTTGCGATTGAAATGGCGAACACCAAACTTACAAATTGAAGTTATACATGTGTTTTTTTATTGTTAGATAGAGGCCATTATTGGGTTAATTTATGCCTATACGGCGTGATGTCCGTGGCTGACTATCACCAGCGTACTAACGGAAGTATCCAATTCGAGACACCGAACTATCCTTTTAAACGAGAGTTCGTCTGACACAGAGGGGGAAGCAGGTAATGACTGAGTTTTCATTATGGAGTGAAATATTCAATTAGAGTTCACATTACTGTCATTCAAGGTTCCACATTTGAGTGTGATGAAGTCATATCCTGGGAAGCCATTAGCTGGAACATGAAGAGATTTTCATTAAGCTCTGCACTCAGTCCAAGGTCCCTGTAAAGGAATTCACATGAAGAGGAAGCATCCGCGAGTATTCTCCACTCTGCTCACAACGCACAAACTGAGACTTTTCCACTTTGCATGAATTCCTCCCACAATGTTCAGTCCCCAGCTCGTGTGCTGCAGCTAGGGTTTCTTGTCTGCGTATGACTGGCTGGTGGCGGTGGTGTTGGGGAAGTATGGGTAAACCAGGAAGCCGGTGAAGGTGATGTACTTGGCGTGGTTGCTGTAGGCCCCGAAGCCGTCCCGCTGGTGGGAGTAGAGCCAGACGGTGTCTCCCGGTTTCAGCGACAGCATCAAGCTCTGACTCTGCAGAGCTTTCTCGCCCTGGCTGTCGTCGTAGATCATCGCCTGCACCTCCAGGTGGTTCTTCATCAGCTTGACGGACAGCGTCTTCTGCGGCAGCTTGCCCACGTTGAAGGAGAAGTAGTAGGCGCCGGGAACGCGGCACGTGAACACCCCCTCCGTCACGTTGAAGTCGTCCCCGATGTTGACGAACGCCGTGTCGAAGCTGACCGGCTGGTGCTGCGGCATGCCCACTTGGTCGACTCCCACGATGCTCTGGGTGCGCCCCACCGAGAAGGCAGATCTCTGGTCGTCCTCTTCGTCGTCATCCTCCTCCTCCTCTTCTTCTTCCTCCCTATGATGCAGCTCCTTCTCCTCCTCCACCGCCGCGTCCCGTGCTCCAGACCGGGCGTGCTCTGTGGCCTGGTTGCTGCTCAGCGGGGGGGCGTTGTTGTCTTGCTGGGGCTGCTGGGAGTTCACGGCCGTGTGCTGCTGCTGCTGGTGGTGGTGCGTCTGGAAGCCGTAGGTGTCGGGGTAGACGAGGTAACCGTTGAAGGTGGTGTAGTGTCCGGTGTTGCTGTAGAGCGCGTAGCGAGGGTCACCATGGAGACGGAGCCAGACGGTGTCGCCGAACTCCAGCTGCAGCATGACGCTCTGGCTCTGCACCTGAGGACGGAAGCAGCTTTATCATCCCAGTTTTACATCCACACCAAACGTAATCCGATCATCTACCTCACGCAGCTCTTCGTTCGGGGGAATGTGGTGTTTAATCCTCTCTGTTCTGCTTTCATTCCCACCCAAACACAAACACACCCTCTGTGATAAACAGCCGCTGAGACACTGAGAAACACCTGGAGAGCTTTGACACGATAAAAGATCTTTTGTAAACATTTCCTTGGAGGTAAAGATCCACCCTGAAACAGAGTTTAGCCTGTTTTAAAGGAACACTGTAGTTTGGGAAATACATTTATTTGCTTTTCTTGCGAAGGGTTAGATGAGAAGCTCAGCTGGGGCCAGGCAGCAGTTAGCTTAGCTTAGCACAAAGACTGGAAGCAGAGGGAAACAGCTAGCCTGGCTGACCAAAGTTCAGAATCACGTCGACCAGCAGTGGTGGAAGAAGTATTCACATCTTTTACTTTAGTAAAAGTAACAATACTACAGTGTAAAAGTACTCAGTTACAAGTAAAAGTCCTGCATTGAAATTCTTACCTATATAAAAGTACAAAAGTATTAGCATGAAAAGTATCAAAATAAAAGTACTCATTATGCAGATTTAATATTTTTTAGAATATATTATTATATTATTATATTACCTGTGAATAATGATTGATGCATTAATATAGATAGATAGATGTACTTTATTGATCCCAAATTGGGAAATTATTGTGTTACAGCAGCAGGTTATCCAGGCAATGCACCGGAAGTAGATCAAATGTACATGTCAACACTAGAGAAATATATCCATAGAATACACAATATAACGAATATTGGAACACTATAAATATACCTGACTACTACAACTAACATAAAAAAAATCTAAATTACAAACAGAGAATAAGTAAGGGATAATGTACAGCGAGCCGGTCATTGTTGTGAAAGGATCCCCGACAGGGCGATGTGAAGCGGAGCGGTCTCTCATCTGTACATTATCCCTTACATAAAACACAAGTAAAAGCAAAATGATAATCTAAGGCATAAAAATAGTGCAGTTAAAATATAGGGCTTAAATATAAACATAAGTAAATATAAAATAGTAATGTAAATTTGTAATCTTTTGTGGAAGACAGTATTTCAGATGGGAATGTATTAGGTGATTTATATTTTGTAACGATAATATAAATCTGCAAAGTAACTAAAGTTATCAAATAAATATAGTGGAGTAAAAAGTAAAATATTAGCTTCCAAAATGTAGTGGAGTAGAAGTATAAAGTAGCATGAAATGGAAATACTCAGGTAAAGTATAAGTAACTCAAAATTGTACTTAAGTACTGCACTTGAATCAATGTACTTAGTTACATATAAACAAATAAACCTATTTCTTAAAATGTTGAACTCTGGTCACTTTACTTTTTGGTTATCGTTACTCAAACAGGAGGAAATGGAGCATTGATTGGGGACTATTTTCAGCGGCGGATTAATCCACATATGGTGCTCTAGTGAGTATTAGTGCCAGCAGGACGGTGTATGGACCAGTGCCAGCCTGATAACGTAAGTCCCACCCACAAATGCTCTGATTGGCTGGAGAGATGAGTGGCGGTTGAGCGGTCTGAAACCTACCTTCCTCTCCTCTCCCGCGTTCTCCTCGTACACGATGGCTTGCACCTCGTTCCTGTTCTTCATCAGCATCACCGACAGGTCTTTGTGTGGGAACTTCCCCACCGTGAAGGAGAAGTAGTACGCCCCGGTGATGCGACAGCGGAACAGGCCGGCCTTGGGGTCAAAATCCCCGCCGATGTTGACGTAAACGGCGTCAAAGGTCACGGTCATCTTTGGCCCGCCTTCCATGCTGTTGGTGCGTGCGACGGAGAACGCCGAGCGTTGCTCCACGTCGTCCAGCAGACGGGCAAAACCCCACGCGCCGCCCGCATGGCTCAGGCACAGCAGGCCAATCAGAACGCTCGCTGGGAGCAGCATCGTATCTGAGGAAACATAAAAAAACAGAGAAATGGGCTTCATTATATATAAATATTCAGCTTTTTATCTTTAGCCACATGAAAATCCACCCGCAGATATTTAAATGCTGCAGCTGCGACATGGCTGCAGTTGTTTTGTTGCCTATTTATGTTTCTTGACTTGCAGTACTTTCTTTTTATTTTCTCTTTCTATGTTTATTGTCCTGCACTAAAACACCGAGGCAGATTCCTTGTATGTGAAAACCTACTTGGCAATAAACCTGATTCTGACTCCTGTTTTTCTGTTGCGGTCAGCTGCAGCTCATCTCTCTCTGTGACTCTCATGATGCTCCTAAAGGGGATTTAATAAATCTGATGTAACACAGCATCAATACGAAGATCTTATAGATGCCTGAGGACTGTGTTTGTTTATTTTGTTGCTCGTAACTTTTGTAATAATATCTGTAATAAGTCTCATGTTTTCATTCACTTCCAGAATATAGAATCGCTGTCTCATCATCTCATTTCATACTTCACTTCTCATCATTACACATCAGTTTATTTGTAGTCTGTTTTATACAGAAGGATTCCTCTGTTCTTTACAATTAACACGTGAAGTGACGACGGCACTTGCAAATAAGAAGGTAAAAGAAAAAGTAAACCGTACAGTATAAAGGCAGTATTGATGCCAGAGTATTGTTGAATTATTGCACAAGTTATGGTGGGTATCATTTGAAATTTTTTAGTGTCGGTACGATACCTGAGTTTCTATATCAATAACATTTTGCCATTATTCAACAGTTTTACGGCAGAGAGAGAGACAGGAAACGTCGGGGAACGACACGCAACAATGTGTGAAATTGGCAAATCATTTGATTTTGATCAGAACGATCTGATCAAAGAATAAATACACAAGTTTACAAATCTGACCGCACATTCAAAGCCAGCTCTTGGTACTTGACAGTTTTTGCAAGGTGCACATTTTAAATGACTCTAAATGACGTCAAAATCTCAAGATGGCAGCTCCCGTATCCGGGACATTTTGGCCAAAGAGTATAGAAGCAAAGAGACGAAACTCTGGTGTCGCTGCCGTCATTTTGGACTGAAAACGCATATTATATTTATCATATTTTATTGTTCAACACAGGCCATTTCGGTAGAAAATGACAATAGAATAGAATTCTTCTTTTTTAAACAATTTTTTAAACATCACACATCACCACTCATCTGAGAAAAGAACAGACAAAGCTTCACCTCTTGAATGAAAACACAAGGTAAAACATTTAAATCTCACACATATACAGATAATACTCACATAATGGAGCAAGCATACATTTGCACCTCATAAAAACACACAAAACCGGCTTCAACAGATGTGCCTACAAAACAAAACACACACACAATATCCCTGTGCTGGTTTTGAGTCATTCAAGCAGACTGCTCTCAGCAGAAGACGTATTAATGTGTCTTTTATTAGCAGAGACAAACGCTCTCATTGTCTCATTGTCCTCCACTAATGAATCAACAGGAAGCTGACACACACAGGTGGAGCTGTCAGCGCTCTCACAACAAAAGGACTCAAGCGTATCGTGAGCAGAGCTACCCGACCTGAAGGAGCTGCCTCCACCTTCACTTCACACTAGTGTATCAACCTACAGGAGGAAAATATGAAATATATGCCACCTTATTTAGTGGTGCTCCTTAATCTCCTGAATAAGAAAAGGTGGTCGTGCAAAGCAAGTGGATTTTCTGTTTTAGTAGGAGGATTTTCTCAACACATAAAGGAACCTTTCATCCTTCAGTTTATCACAAACATTCAAATTCTACAACGGAGTATCAGGGCCACATTGAGGGTAAAATAAATCTGAGATTTCGAGAATAAAGTCATAATATTACGAGAAAAAAGTCGTAATTTAATGAGAACAAAGTCATACTATTTCAAGAAATAAAAAGTCGTAATATTACGAGAATAAAGTCATAACTTTATGAGGAAAAAAGTCGTAATGTTACGAGAATAAAGTCATAACTTTACTAGAAAAAAGTCATAATATTACGAGAATAAAGTCATAACTTTACGAGAAAAAGAGTCATAATATTACGAGAATAAAGTCATAACCTTACGAGCAAATAAATCGTAATATTACGAGAATAAAGTCATAACTTTACAAGAAAAAAAAGTTGTAATATTACGAGAATAAAGTCATAACTTTACGAGACAAAAAAGTTGTAATATTACGAGAATAAAGTCATAACTTTACGAGGAAAAAGTCGTAATATTACGTGAATAAAGTAATAACTTAACAAGAAAAAAAAGTTTTAATATTACGAGAATAAAGTCATAACTTTACAAGAAAAAAAAATCGTAATATTACAAGAATAAAGTCATAACTTTAAGAGAAAAAAGTCGTAATATTACGAGAATAAAGTCATAACTTTACAAGGAAAAAAGTCATTTCCTCCTCCACAAAAGAGGTAATTTCCCCATCAGGTCCGTGTGGTTCTTTTTTCGGAATAAACTCAGTTTCTTGCACAATCTTTTGAAGGTCCTGATACTGATGATAATGTGGTGCTGATGTGCCAAAAGATAAATTATTTGGTTATTTGTGAAGCCTAAACTAAAGTATAACTTCACAAGATGCTCCACATTCCTCATTTTCACACATTTGTGTTGCATATTTGTGTGTTCATGGTGCTCTACATCTGTTTTCACAGTCGCGATGCATCACTACCAAAGCCTTGAAGTTATTTACTCTTGAAACTAAATGTTCTCCTTGTATGTTTATACTAAATCGACCTCTTTAAATGGAAACTAATTATAGCGGTAGATTGTACTTAAGGCACTGAGGCACAACTGATCGTTGTTGTCTGATTACTCGTCCCGCTGCAGCAGCGAGAGCAAAAGATGCTGCAGCACCAGCTCCATATTATAATTCTCCTTCATGAATCCGAGCACACTTTCTTTTTTTTTTTAATGTGTGAAATAATAAAGAGACAACAGCAGTGTTCGTCTAATGGCAGCTTGCACTAAGAAACGGTGTTTGTTTGTCTGTGTAATGGCAGCAGTTTTAACTAGTCATGTCGACAGACTGCACTCCTTAGAGAGTTTGATGCTTCAGGTTCAAACAGCAATGAAAGAGTAGATCAAACAAACCTCTTCCATAATGAGCACCCATGGGAGTTAAGCACAGAGAGCTGAGCTGAACAGAAAAGACTGGAGCAGAATTAGTCCATGCAAGTAGAAAAAGTACCGTTTTTTTTATTAATTTGACGAGTCACTTACTTCTTCCATAGTTAAACGCAACATTGTATATTATTATATTATTTTAGATTGTGTTGCATTAGGCAATATTTATTTCATTCGATTTTGGAATGACTTGCATATGTTTATATGATTAAAGCATGTGTCAGTACATGCGTGTATGCACCATGTGAGTGTGTGTGACGATCTGTCTATGTTTTTCTATATCGTGATATAGGCTAAGCCTATATTTCTTTCTTTTTTTCTCTATAAATTCACTTAACTGTTCATATTGCACTCAAGGTCTTAAAATATACAAAAATAGGCTTTACCATGTGGTTGTTTATTGAATTACCAGAAAACATGCTATATCGTGATATATGTTGTTATCGAGATACGAAATGACCTATATCGTTATAGAAGATTTTGGTCATATCGCCCAGCCGTAGATTGAGGTTATAGTAATCTGATTACCAACAACATAGTCACTAAGTAATCCTAATGTAATTCACTACTTAGTAAAGAGCATTATGATGATAGAAGTATATGATTTCCATTCCCATGCTCTATTATGTCTCACAAATTGTTGCAGCAATGTTTGGGTTGATACCATTTGTTACACAGATTTGGTGCCAAATTTAACCATATTTTACCACTTGAGAATTGATAAAAATGATCAATAATCCCTCCAAAATACCATATTAAGACACCAAGACCTTGAGGAACACCATAGAAAAAGCCATGCTGTGATTTGGGATCAAAAACTTTTGACATTTTGAGATTTGCAAATTGCATTTTTCGATCCATCCATCCTCTGAATGCTTTAGGTCTCTAGTTTGTGGCTGTAAAGTTTCATTTGTTTCTCAGCCAGATCCTTTTTGAGCTCCAGTTCTGTCTTCTCGTCCTCCATCTGTTTGACTTTCTCAGCCTGTTTGTGGTCTCTGTGAAGTTCTCAGAGAGACTCTCCTTCTTCCTCCTGTGATCCAGGATTTCAGTGTCCCTCTGGTGGATCTGCTCCTCCACTTGGTTCACCTTCTTCTGGTGTTCAGTTTGCAGCGTTTGACAGCTGCTTTCTTTCTCAGCCAGGTCCTTTGTGAACTTCTCCAGTCCAGTTTTCTCGTCCTCCATCTGTATGACTTTCACGCAGCTCTTGTCTTTCTGGGCGAGGTCCTTTCTGAATTTCTCCTCCAGACCGTTGTATTTTGTCTGCCAAGCGTTCTCGCTACGGCAGCGTTCAGCTCTTTTGCTCAACAGCCGGTTCGAGGTCTCTGTGAGCATCTCTGAGAGATCCTACTTCTCCCTTATGAAATCCAGGATTTCAGGGTCACCTCTTGAGGATTTGTTCCTCCACCTGGTTCACCTTCCTCTAGCTGCAGCTCATAGCTACTCTTTCTCTCGACTGTCGTCTTCAATAAGGGTGTCGCGATTTTGATTCTAAATTCTAAATCGATCGAAATTAGCTTCAGATCTTGATCATGGAAAACAAAAGCAGGATTGTTAACAAAAGGAAAATTTGCATTTTGGAACATAGAACAGCAAACTGAAACTACTCGGTCCCCAGCAGTCGGGACTAGGCAGGCATGATGGGAAATGTGGGCCGTCCCTGTCGCTACGATACTCAGGACACTTCCTGAATGCCTGTGGCATTTTACACTGCATGAGTTAGCCTAGCGGCTAGCAGACTTTAGTTAGTTATTTTTCCTTACTCATAGCTCTTCTACTCTTACTTGGTTTAACTTTAAATCACTGTATCTCCTGACAGAACAACACCACGGCTGAATTTAAGCCTACATGCACGTTTTTTCTGCTCAATGTTGAATCACAGCAGCTGATGTTGGTAGCGAGAGCAACAAGCTAGCTCCACTCTCACACGACGATCGAAGGAGAGAGGAAAAAAAGAAAGGAGAGAAACGATGATTATGTACTGATGTGGGTCACAGATACTGAAAAGATGCAGCTTTTTATATTGTAGACTGTTGTAGTCTGATTTTTGAAACACTTTTTTAGATAAAAAGGGAGTTCAGTTCTCTTTTTAAAGAAGAATTTGAAAGTGTAAATGACAGGTATCAGGGCATAAAAACAACGATCTGTTGATCTTAATGAATCAAGACTACATAGTCTAACAATGACATGTTTAAATCGAATCGTGACCTTAAAATCGAAAGTCAAATCAAATCGTGGATTTGGAGAAATATGTGATGGGAGACTCGTGGGTACCCATAGAACCCATTTTCATTCAAGGGACAAGGGACCCCTTTAAAATTGGCCATGCCAGTTTTTCCTCGCCAAAATTTAGCCCAACTTTCGAGCGTTATTTATCCTCCTTCCCTAACATGACATGCTTGATATCAATGGATTCCTTCTAGTTTCATAAGATGTCAGTACCTTCCTTCTAATACTAAAACTGAACCTGCTACAGCCTCTGAAAGACAGTAAAGTCGGTCGGGATCGCGGGTCTCAGAGGGTTAATCGATTGGTCTAGAAAATGTCAGAAAATGGGGACAAATGTCCATCCCAGTCCAAGGTGATGTCTTTAAATTCTTCTTGTTACCCAAAGATACTCAGTTTAATATGATATAAAACAGAGAAAAGCAGGACATATTCTTTTTTGAGAGGCTGAAAACAGCATTTTCTGAAATTTTTGCATGAAAAATTACTTTAACGATTATCAAAATAGTTGGCCATTATTTTCTGTCGATCGGCTAATCGATCAGTTCACTAATCGTAACAGCAGCTCTATTATATATTCACTTTTTAACGCGCGTCACATAGCATCGCAACAGAAAAGGAGTGAAAATTAGCGTGTCCACCCGGGTGTTTCCATCTCTGCAGATCAGATCAGAGCCGATAAATACCAGTAACTACTGCAGAGTCATTTGTCCTGGAAATTAATGCTGATTTTAACCTTCCCACTTAAGACAAAAAACAAATGTTAGTGTTTTTTTGTCCAGTTGGAAAGGGTCTTTACAAATATCTCTTCTGTATGAATGGCTCTAACATTGTGTTTATGGATGAGCGCTGTGTTTCCTCTTAAATCCAAGTACTTAGTAATGAGCCTCTCGGTGCAGCCACGCTCGTTTCCACTGAGCAGCTTCACTGGAGCCGGCACAAGTTAATTACCTTGATGAAAGCTGTTGATGCTACTTGTTTCAAGAGGAGAGGATATTATACTTTCATTTTTTCCCCTCACAATGTTGCTTCCTCCCACTCACCAGCAACCTTTCAGTAAATTATAGCTTATGCAGATTTAAAAGTGAACCACCAGCACTTCATTATGATGGACCAACATAGAGATTGAAGGAAATCATCAGTCTAACTTCACTTTTTAATGGATAGAAAACAGATTGTTAATTACAACAAGCTGTTTCTTCACTTTATGATAATCACATGCAGTTATTTGAATGCAGTATAAATGTGTTATTTTAGCCTATTCTAAAATTTGAATATTTCTGCATACTGGGGTCCCTAAACAGTCTGAATTACATCACTGTAAAGCTGAGACTCTTGTGGATCCAATGAGCCCAGCTGTATTCATGTGTGAAGATGTTAGTCCCCATAGGAGCCATTTCATCGAGTGAGACATAATAGAGCATGGGGATGGAAATCATATACTTCTATCATAATGTTCTAAACCCTTATACACTTTTCTATTTATTTTAATTAATTTATTAATTAATTCATGTTTATTACAGATTTATGACTAGAACAACTTAACTCACAGTGCTGAGCAGCATCTCAAATTAATCTTCAGGTTCCCAGCTTTCAGATGATGTACACCACTTCTATGTGACACCTACTGTTGACCTGCTATCTGCCCCTAAAGACCCCCTGTACCCCCTAATTAAGACAAAAACGGGTATATTGTGGGTCTCAGAGGGTTAATTTGACTAATGGAATATATATTAATAGCATGTTTTTTGCTGATAGTTATTAATCTCCAAACATCCATCCGGTATCTCTCTGTTTATCTGGGTCAGAGTTACAATCCCCACAGGATGAGCCTCCCAGCCCGGCAGCTTCCTCCAGCTCCTCCTGGGGGATTCCCAGAGGCTCGGGCAGACTTAAGAGTGAGTCCTGGATCTGATCTGGGGTCTCCTCACAGTCGGTCACACTGTTTAAACATTTAAACACAGGGAGTCTGTGTCCGTGCTGCAGCCTCAGGATGGTGACATAGTGGATTTAGTATAAATCCATTTGCCGTCCTCATTCCACTTATATATGTTTCAGATATTGTTTTCTTTTCCCTTTTTCATTGTGTTTTCTGCCAGTTTAATGTCATACCGAAACACGAAATGGAAAGTTGTGTTATCAGGAGGACTCTGATCTTAGGGGGGGTCATCCGAGGCAAACTGGTCTCAGGCGAGCAGTCACTGTCTGCACGGACGAGTGACTCCCACAGCTCTGCTGAGTGACGCCTGAGGGAGCAGCGTTGGGCTGCTGGTGTGTGTGTGTGTGTTCGCCACACATGACGAGAAGGGTGCAATGCCTGATGGGAAAAACACAAGGTATTCCTAAGACAATAGAGTGCTCCAGGGATGACGTATTTCTGTAGGCCAACCAGGAAGTTAGCATCGCTCTGGTTCCACAAAAAGCCAATAGGATTGTTCCATTGGGTTTTGGATTTGATCAAAAATTAAAACTTTATTATTGTAATATTTATTATTTTTCCTTGAAACAGAATGACTTTATTGGCATTAAAATATGACTGTATTCTCATAATACACTAATACTTTTTTCTCAAAATATTACGACTTCTCAGAGAACTCAGATATGTGGAATATGTTTTGAACATGAGCAGAAATCATGCTGAAACACATATTAGCTATCAAAGCCCAGGGGTTTATAAATGAATTGAAATTAGGGCTGTCAATCGATTAAAATATTTAATCGCTATCAATCACATGATTGTCCTTAGTTAATTGCAATTACTTTCAAATTATTTGCACATTTTTTATCTGTTCAAAATGTACCTCAAAGGGAGATTTGTCAAGTATTTAATACTCTTATCAACATGGGAGTGGACAAATATGCTGCTTTATGCAAATGTGTGTATATATTTATTATTGGAAATCAATGAACAACACAAAACAATGACAGATATTGTCCAGAAACCCTAACAGGTACTGTATTTAGCATAAAACAATATGCTCAAATAATAACATGGCAAACTGCAGCCCAACAGGCAACAACAGCTGTCAGTGTGTCAGTGTGCTGACTTGACTATGACTTGCCCCAAACTGCATGTGATTATCATAAAGTGGGCATGTCTGTAAAGGGGAGACTCGTGGGTACCCATAGAACACATTTACATTCACATATCTTGAGGTCAGAGGTCAAGGGACCCCTTTGAAAATGGCCATGACAGTTTTTCCTCGCCAAAATTTAGCACAAGTTTGGAGCGTTATTTAACCTCCTTCCACGACATGGTAAATGTGTGTGTTGACTCAGCAAAGATAAAAATAAATGAGAAGTTAATCTACAGGAGAATAAATATTTGGAAGACATACAGAATGATTAAGAGCCTATTATATTTTTATATTTTGAAGTGTCACCTGACGTCTGAATGTTGTTTTACATAAAGACATTTCCAACACAAATTGATGCGTAATTTACCAGAATACAGGAAATGAAGCGTTTGACACTCAAAACCCACCTACGTCCTCCATATGAGTTAAAAAAGGATTTCACTTATCCTAAAGGAGAGGATGGAAGAAGTTGCCACCATCACATCTTTCACCAAATCCACGATTCGATTTAAACATGTCATTGTTAGACTATGGAGTCTTGATTCATGAAGATCAGCAGATCATTGGTTTTATGCCCTGACAACTGTCATTTACACTTTCAAATTCTTCTTTAAAAAGAGAACTGAACTCCCTTTTTATCTAAAAAGTGTTTCAAAAATCCGACTACAACAGTCTACAATATAAATAGCTGCATCTTTTCAGCATCTGTGACGCACCTCAGTACATAATCATTACAAAAACAAAACAGAAATCCTTCTGCAGTGTGCTGTAATCTACAAAAATACTGTTCTGTTGTCATTTACTGTCACGTTTCTCTCCTCTCTTTCTTTCCTCTCTCCTCCGATCGCCGTTCGTCACCGAGAGTGGAGTTAGCTTGTTGCTCTCGCTACCAACATCAGCTCCTCTGATTCAACATTGAGCAGAAAAAACGTGCATGTAGGCTGAAATTCAGCCGTGGTGTTGTTCTGTTGGGAGATACAGTGATTTAAAATTAAACCAAATAAGAGTAGAAGAGCTATGAGTAAGGAAAAATAACTAACTAAAGTCCACTAGCCGCTAGGCTAACTCATGCAGTGTAAAATGCCACAGGCATGCAGGAAGTGTCCTGAGTATCGTAGCGACAGGGACGGCCCACATCTCCCATCATGCCTGCCAAGTCCCGACTGCTGGACTGAGTAGTTTCAGTTTGCTGTTCTATGTTCCAAAATGCAAATTTTCCTTTTTGTTAGTGTTCCTGTTTCTTTTGTTAACGATCTTGCTTTTGTTTTTGATGATAAAGTTTTTTTAATTTCAATCGATTTCGAATTTTGAATCAAAGTCGCGACACCCTTATTAAAGACGACAGTGGAGAGCAACAGTAGGTATCAGCTGCAGATTGAGGAAGGTAAACCATGAGGACGAGTTCAGATATTTGAAGTTCAGTAAGACAAGAGCTGGAGGAAGAAAGTCAAACAGATGGAGGATGAGAAAACCGAACTGGAGAAGTTTTCAAAGGATCTGGCTGAGAAAGAAAGCAGCTGGAAAACACTGCAAACTGAACTCCAGAAGAAGGTGAACCAAGTGGATGAGCAGATCCAACTGAGGGGACACTGAAATCCTGGATCTCAGGAGGAAGAAAACCCTCCCTCACTGCTCAGAAGCTCACAGAGACCACGAACCAGCTGTTGAGCAAAGGAGCTGAACTCCTCCAGACTAAGAAAGCTTGGCAGACAAAATACAACGCTCTGGAGGAGAAGTTCACAAAGGACCTGGCTGAGAAAGAAAATAGCTCGGAGACGAAAGAGTCTTGCTTGCTACCTGCTGATTTGCCATTCCAAACTCTTTTTCTTTAGAGGGACAGCGGATGTTCAGGGGGAGATAAAAAGTCAACAGTAGATGTTACATAGAAGTGGTGTACATCACCTGAAAGCTGGGAACCTGAAGATTAATTTGAGATGCTGCTCAGCACTGTGTGTCAAGTTGGTCTAGTCATGAATCAGAAATTAAAATTAATTAAAATAAATTGTGAAAGTGTATCAGGGTGTATCAAATGATGGTCATCCCCATGCTCTATTATTTCTCATAAGTTTTTGCAGCAATTTTTGGGTTGATACCATTTGTTACACAGATTTGGTGCTAAATTTAACCATTTTTTACCAATCGAGAATTTATGAAAATCAATAATCTCTCCAAATTACCACATTAAGACACCAAGTCCTTGAGGCGATTAGAAATTTCTGCAATAATTGCATTTTTCTGCAATTGGATGGCGAGCACTTCTGTTGTGTAAACTGCTCAGAAACCCCCTTATTGTCATTCTAGCTAGGAAAGCCATCCATCCTCTGAATGCTCTAGGTCTCTAGTTTGTGACTGTAAAGTTTCATGAGGCTGTGATTATCCTAGAGGTCACCATAGGTCATTTTATACAGTGAGGTCAAGTTTCAAAAAACGGTCTCACTACAATGAAATGTACTGAAAACAAACACAGAAATCCTGGATCTCATCAAGGAGAAGGAGAATCTCTCTCAGAAGCTCAGAGACCACGAACCAGCTGTTGAGCAAAGGAGCTGAAATCCTCCAGAGTAAGAAAACTTGGCAGGCAAAATGCAACGCTCTGAAGGATAAGTTCACAAAGGACCTGGCTGAGAAACACCAGAATTAAGAGATGAAAATAAAACAGATGGAGGACGAGATGAACGAACTGCAAAAGTCCAGAAAGGAAAGACCACAAACCAGCTGTTGAGCAAAGGAGCTGAACTACTCCAGAGCAAGAGAGCTTGTTATTAGCCAACGCTCTGGTGGAGAAGTTCACAAAGGACCTGGCTGAAAAATAACATAGCTGGGAGATGAAAGTCAAACTAATGGAGGACGAGAACACAGATCTGGAGATGTTCACAAAGGATCTGGCTGAGAAAGAAAAGAGCTGGAAAACGCTGCAAACTGAACACCGGAAGAAGGTGAACCAAGAGGAGGAAGAGATCCACCAGAGGGACAATGAAATCCTGGATCTCATCAGTGAGAAGGGGGGTCTCTCTCAGAAGCTCATGGAGACCACAAACCAGCTGTTAAGCAAAAGAGCTGAACTCCTCCAGACTGAGAAAGCTTGGCAGACAAAATGCAAAGCTCTGAAGGAGAAGTTCACAAAAGACCTGGCTGAGAAACACCAGAAGTGGGAGACGAAAGTCAAACAGGAGGAGGACGAGAAGACGGAACTGGAGAAGTTCACATAGGACCTGGCTGAGAAAGAAAAGAGCTGGGAGATGCTGCAGATTGAACACCAGAAGAAGGTGAACCAAGTGGAGGAAGAGATCCACCAGAGGAACCCTGAAATCCTGGATCTCATCAGTGAGAAGGGAAGTCTCTCTCAGAAGCTCATGGAGACCAAAAACCAGCTGTTGAGCAAAAGAGCTGAACCCCTCCTTGACAGACAAAATGCAACGCTCTGGAGGAGAAGTTCACAAAGGACCTGGCTGAGAAACACCAGAACCGGGAGAAGAGAGTCAAACAGGTGGAGGACGAGAAGACGGAAATTGGAGAAGAAGGTAAAGAGCTGGGGGATGCTTCAGAAGCTGAATCTCAGGAGGAAGAAGGAAGGACAGCTCTCTGGCGTAATGCTTAAAGACAGTGGCAAGTGGTTAATGACCGCTACCGCGGACGGATCAGGAATGGCAGTACAACTACAGCACTCACGGAGGAGGCTTGTCATTGAGCGCTGCATAGGAGTGCTTAAGCGCAGGTGTGTGTGACTTATGTTTAGGTTAAATATGAAACACGTGGTGGACATGTTCAACCTCTTTTCCCTAAATAAACCCATGCTCCAAATGAAGAGATGAAAAACATACATGTAAACAGCTTACAAATAAATATTTTATTGATTAAATTGTATATGTTGAGAAATAAAGTAAGATTGCAGATGTTTAATTTTGCTCTAATAGCTGGATTTCTAAGGCAAGTTTCCTTTTCTTGAGCTCAGGCTTCTCCTTTTCCACCTGTAACTTCTCCGTCTCCATCTCATAATTTCTTTCTTCAGTAGCACAGACTGGAGGTCCCGATCTCTTGCCCTTAGAGCTGGTACATTTGCCGTGTCCGCGGCGAAGTTGCCGTGGTTTCCAGAACTGTCCGCGGTAATAAAAAGGCGGGTTGGAATCCATCACAAGAGATGTAGCTTTGTTAAAATATAACTTCTTTCATAAATTTGTATACTCATTACACCCAGTGAAAACAGGTTTATTATTATTTTTAAGAGGCCATGTTACCTTCATGGCCCAGACACATCAAACTGACACCAAAGAACTAGCGACAATGAAGGCCGACTGTTGCATCGCCTCACGCCACCTTTGTCTTGGCAGACAAGTTGCATTTGAACACACTGCAAAGACTACATCCGATGGCCAGTCACCACTAGGACTATCCCGAATACCATTTTTTGGGCTTTGAAGCTTCAGTGAGAAATATTCGAAGGTATTCAAAGCTTTGTGGCACGGCACAGGCTGACAAGTTCTTCTGTCTGTCTGTCTGTCTGTCTAGACCAGGGGTCAGCAACCTTTACTATCAAAAGAGCCATTTTTGGCCAAAAAATACATAAAAAAAAAATCTATCTGGAGCCGCAAAACGTATTTGAGCCTTATAATGAATGTAACACCGCCCAGGTGCAAACGAGAGGAAGGACATTGAAGAATCGTCTTGAAGAGATTTGGCTGGAAGCTCTTTTCAGCAGGAGCTTCCAGTGTGTTTGTTCTGGAAATGTCCTTCAAATACTTCTTATGGTTGTTCGCTAATTTCTCGCCGCAGAGAGCAAACAAATCTGTCCACGCACTATTAAATTCTCCATTTTCCTCCAAGAATTTTCTTTTTTTGGGATTTGGAAACCTACTGTAGCTGGGGAAACTCAAGACTAGCCAACACTATTGAGGATTGGCAAAATTAGAGGATAAGTGACGGGGCCGTAGACGTACGTAGGCTATGACACACAGTTTAGTTGACTGAAATGTTAATACTTATTTTATTATTCAGTGTAAAGGCTAGGGATGCACCAATCCCACTTTTTAAGTCCCGATACCGATAGCGATACCTGGGCTTTGTGTATCGGTGCATCCCTAATATAGGCTACACATTTTTGCAATTGGAGAATGTAAGAATAACTCTAGGCCTACAACAATGATTAATTAAAGGTAAAATGTTAAAAAATAACCATTATTCATTTCTATATAATTTTTTATCAAAGCCACAGGGAGCCACTGTAGAGGGGGCTAAAGAGCCGCGCTATACATTAATTTAACATTATGTATATGTAAAAAAAAAACTAAAAGAAAACACTTTGAATACTGATTTGGAGGTTTGATAACCGTGGCAGTGGTCAAAGCTTTGAAGCATTCAGGTCGGCCCTAGTTACCACGTACTGTAATAACTCTCCACACCAGTAGGCTGTATTAGTCTGTATTTGTTATCAAAAAGGGAAACCAGTAGACCGAGGACAGCGGATATACAAGCCGTTGTTATGATACGTACAGGAAATAAAGTGGTGTTGCCGACCATTTTCACACCACTCTCACTCACCACTTAGCTTCATTTCAGATGGCCATGTCGCTGAGAAAATATCTGTCATCGGAATGATCAGATGAGATGAAGATGAAAAATAAAAAGAGCCTTCTGTGTGTGTGCCCTCCTGACTTTACTCGGATTGCTTTCCTCACTTCTGACGAGCTTCGCTGCCGATTCATCATGCTGAATCGGCCAAAAAAACATGTCATATATTTGCTAAAGCATTGTTACTAAAATATGCATGTAGTACTGTAGAGTTCAATAATGTTTCTTGTTTCACAATCTGAATAATTTAATGTTAAGCAGTCTTTTTTTTTTTTTATCTATTCTTTGGCATAAGTGTAAATTTAAGTTTGTTACCATAGCAACGTGAATGGCATGGCACTGCAGTTAAAGGGCTGCACCTAGTGTAGTTTTAGATGGTGCAACACGTGTAAATATTTATCACAAGGCTGGACATAGCTAAGCCCGGCGTAGGACCTGCACCCAACTTTTTTATGTCCAGTTGGTGCAACCGGCCCACCGTTTAAACATTTAGACAAAGAGAGTCTGTGTCCGTGCTGCAGCCTCAGGATGAGGAGACATACAGTGGATTTACTTGTATATGCTGGAGTGAATAAATCCCTTTGCCATCCTCATTCCACTTATACTTTCAGATACTGTTTACTTTCTTACTTTTTTTTTTCCTTTTCATTTTGTTTTCTGCCAGTTTAATTTAATACCGAAGCACCAAATAGAAATGCTAAGTTATCCTGGAAGATGAAGAAGAAGAAGAGGTTGCACGCCTCAGTGAGCCCGGCAGCGGTTTTATCAGGAGGACTCTGATCGTAGAGGGGTCATCCAAGGCAAACGGTAAAAGGCAAACTGGTCTCGGGCGAGCAGTCGCTGTCTGCACGGACGGGTGACTCCCCACAGCTCTGCTGGTGTGTGTGTTCGCCACACATGACGTGAAGAGTGCAATGCCTGATGGAAAAAACACAAGGCAGCCCAGTATTCCTAAAACGATTCTGCACCTTATGGTTTATGTCTAGTGCCAATGCAGTATAGCAGCATTGTGTCCTTTACAGTGGTGGATGAAGTATTTAGATCCTTTACTTAAGTGCGAATACCACACCGGAAAAAGCAAAAAAAAAAAGTCCTGCACTGAATATGTTGCGAAAGTAAAGCGGACTGCCCGTTGTTCCAACAGAGTGTTATTCCGACAGCCCAATTACTCCATTTAGTGTTTAAAAATAGTCTTGTTTTATCGCTGTAACTCATATAATTCTCTCCTCCTGTCTATGATTAACTCGAGGTGTTCAGTACATGAACAAACAAATGTTAAATCCTCAAGACATTGAATCACTTTGTGACACTGACTGAATCAGTAGCGTCTGCAGTGAAGCTGCTTTGAGCTAAATGCTAACGTCAGCATGCTACATTAACATGCAGCCCAGTCGCACAGCAGTTCGTGAAATAGTCACGAAATTTAATGTATTGATTCGTGTACGTTGACGTGAATTTCACGTTTTTAGCGAAAACGGGGGAGAGCTTCGAAGCCCAAAAATTGGTATTCGGGACAGCCCTAATTTTAACCCAAACCGCGATCTTTTCCCAAAGCTAACTGAAGGAGTTTTGTTGCCTAAGCCTAACCAAGTCAATATATTCCTAAACCTAAGTAGTTTTATTTTGAAAATACTAGAGCGGAAATTGACACGTGCGTCACATGTTGCTGGAAATTTGTAGGAAAACACAATATGCATAGATTAAAGGGACTATATGTAAGAATCAGAAATTGCTTGTTCACAGCGACACCTGTGGCCGAAATGTCAACGAAAGTCAGCGTCCTGTTGCTCGCGCTCGCTCTACATAGACATGAACGAGCACCGGTCTAAACAGTGGGGCGACACACGTCAGCTAACACACAATATCACTCTATATTTCACCTGCTTGGCAGTAATGTTAGCTGACCAGACGAAGGTCTCTCCATGAATCAATGCTGATTCTAGTGCTGGCTTTTCCTGAGCTGCAGCATTTATTTCTGCACAAACGTCCACTGCACATTCACTAGATATTCTCAGAGCTAAACTAACTCTTCTGCAGTGTGTAGTGTGCGTGCGTGCACGTGGAGTTGGAGCAAGCCGAGCGGGTGAGAACGAGCGCGGTGTGCAAGCAGGCAGGAGCAGGCAGCAGGAGCAGCGCGTACCCACACGCGAGCACGCATGGGACACCGACCCGGTATGATTTATACGCGTAATAAGTTACATATAGTCCCTTTAAATTTCGTGACTATTTCACGAACTGCTGTGAGACCGCGTTGTCTCGTCTCACCCTCGGCAAATTTACTTTGTAAGAAAGCACTTTTTTTTCCCATTTAAAATTAAATACAATTTTCATCAGCTGTAAGTCCAAGACTAGAATGTGAAATCACGAGAAAAAAAAAAGAAAAAATGAAATTCGTGTCTATGTAAATGAATCAAATAGATTAAATTTCGTGACAATTTCACAAACTGTCGTGAGACTGTGTTGGAAAACCACATGTGCATATACATTTGAATGTGTGAAACACTTTTCACATGTGATATTACAAACCGATCTCATGGGAAGGCGTATAAATAGCACAACATTTTAAGGACATTCCGCATGTCGCGATAACACATTTGAGGCTTTTCCCTCGTCATTTATACTTTTTTGGGAGGTAAAAGTGCCTTCATGTTGTAACTTCCTCTGCAAGAAACCGAGCTCGTGATAAAGTGCTTTTGTCTATTATTGTAGAAAACAAAACCATCAATTTGCTCCTCTATTTTCCTCATTATCTTGGCAGCTGTGGTTGCTGTTACTCAGCAGGTTGGCAGGGTACGAGACACCGAACCTCAAATTGATCCCGGCGGTAGCTCTGCTGACATCAATGTGTGATTGTGATGCGCTTTAGATAAAAGCTCCATATAAATGTGGTCTATGTGCATATAAACGATAAAAAAAAACTGAAATCATGTTAGCGTGTGTGTAATTTGGGTCACTAGGCACCATGGTAACATAACATCTTTAATGAGCTGGTGGCTTAAACTGCATATACACATTATTTAGGTTGTTTGTGTGCAAGCAGACATACTGACAGTTATTTTTCTGATTAGAGCAGGTCTCAGCCTCAGTACCGTACTGTTTTTTAAAGACTAGGAGAACTCACACTTCTAACACATTACAGAGGAATAGACACCTCTTAGCTACCAGTGTCCTGGTAGTCTTCTTGTTGGAGGGGTCACTAATGGTGTCTGCATGTCTATGTATTATCTGGAGCAGTGCGATGCGTGAACAGAAAAAATATATATATTCTCTGTCAGCACAGAAAATGCAGAGCCAAATTTTAATCCTCCTTTTTTCCAGTTTGTCCCAGATAAAACATTACAGCTGCTTCTTTTGTAGATCTAAAACCTGGTTTAAAAAACTAGTGTGAAGAAAAAGCAATATTTATAAATGAAAACTCAAAGCTTCTTCAATAGGCAACAAGTTTTTGGCATCATTGGACAAAAATTCCATAATAATCTCTCAGCATATTGTAATTCACGTGTTCTGAGAGAAAACTAGACTTCTGCACCTCCTCATGGTTCTGATTTCAGGCTTTAAAAGATCTAGCCCGTGACGGAAGACTTTGACCAATCACAGGTCATTTCAGAGAGAGAGCGTTCCTATTGGCTGTGCTCCGGCTGGTGGGAGGTGTTTGGTATTCCCTCAACTGATCTCTCAACAGGGCTGCCGGGTCACAAACTTTCTCATTTTACAGCTAATCGGTAACTACAAGATGATTCTGAGAACATTTGAGGAGAGAAATAGGCATTACAGTAACAGAATATTGATTCATATTTGATCGGAGTGATTGACAGCCGGCTCTCATAGACCGAAGCTGGACGGCTTACGCCACATCAGCTCTGACTGGTTGTTTTCCTCCGGTCTGTGAAAGGAGCACCGGAGGACACAGAGGAACATGATTTTTTTTCCAGGTTAACTTTTTCTTGTACTACTGTCAGGATATAGCGACCGTTTTTATAAAAATAACTTTTTTTAATCATATTTGCTCCAATCTCGCCTACTTCAGCTTTGAAGAGCCACAAAAGTTATTTAATAGGGCTGTCAAAGTTAACAAGATAATACCGCGTGACCACAAATTCGCTTTAACGCCACTAATTTATTGAATGCATTAGCACAACTTGGGATTTTTTAGGTTGTAGCGGGTTCAGTGTTAAAGCTAGAGTGAAGATATTGGTATCATATAAAACTAAAAGACCTAAGGAATCCATTGGTACCACGTCAACAAGCTAGTATGTAGCTGGTATCGGTACCATGACTACTACTAGACATGATACCGATACCAGCTACATACTAGCTTGACGTAAAGGAGGCTAAATAACGCTCCAAAGCTAAATTTTGTCTAGGAAAAGCTGTCAAGATATGTGAATGTAAATGGGTTCTATGGGTACCCACGAGTCTCCCCTTTACAGACATGCCCACTTTATGATAATCACATGCAGTTTGGGGCAACTCATAGTGAAGTCAACACACTGACACACTGACAGCTGTTGTTACCTGTTGGGCTGCAGTTTGCCATGTTATGATTTGAGCATATTTTTATGCTAAATGCAGAACCTGTGAGGGTTTCTGGACAATATCTGTCATTGTTTTGTCAGACTCCAGGTGCCTGCTGTCAGTTCTCCTGCCCAGAAACCTCACACTCCTCTGGGCTTTCGTCTGTACACATGATTGATTATATGAAGTGTGCAACATGAAAGCCATTAGGGATCTACTCTTAAGACAATTCTCATTCTGATAATGGATATAATCATAACACTATAGACTGAGCACTTTGATGTCCATCCTCAGTCGAAGTGTACATTTTGATATTAACTTCCAGCCAGAGACGTGAACTTTTATATCCCCTCCCTCAGAAGCCTGAGCTTTGATTTGGCCCTCCCAGCAGGCAGGAAGGCCGACTGAGGCGGCTTCAGAACATCAGTCGACACCATCCAGCCTTCATGGAGAACAGAACGGCAGTATTGATCGTTATTGAAACCTTCATGTGCTGGGATTTGTCTGTAAGCACAATGGAGGTGTGAGCTAATTTCTTTGTGTTTCGCATCGAATTGATTTGGAAGTGAAAGAAAGAAATGGTTTTGTGCTCTTTCTAATCAGCCCTAGGAGGTTTTTTTGAGTTAGAATCGGTTGCTCGCCCCCTGAGAGAACCAGGTAAAACACATATTGATTTTTATTCTTTTTCAAACTGGCAACGCTCGATAAATGTGAAAGACTACAGAAGTCTGCTGGGGGGGTTGTACGCTTGCTATGTGTGTCCCACAATGTACTGAACTATGTCGACTTTTCTATCCAACCTGTGGTAAATGACGACAGTTTAAGTGAACTATAGCACAGTCTTAAGCCCTGTCTAAATTTACACAAATATTTATGAAAACATATTTTTTCCCTACGTTAAAAAAAGAAATCTGTCTACATGACCTTCAAAAAAATATCTCCATCCACACCATGGATGTATAAGAGAACTGGATACAGCGTTGGAGGCGGCGCCCGTTCATTCCTATGAGAGTGTCTCAGTGGCGCATGAACCAAAATGGCTCGACTGCCGAGTGATTAAGTACCTGGATTATTCCGCGATTTTAAGGGGCAGTAACGATTCCTTTAACTCCGCCTCCCAGCTCTCGGTCTGGGTCTCATTCACATGAACGGAGGAAGGGAAATAACTCTGGATTCAGCTATTAGTGCATTTTTACAACTTTTAGGACCTAATGATTTAAATAAGGGCTATTAGAGTGTTCGTACTGGGAAGTTGATTTACCTAAAAAAAAAATATCTGCTGATTTCTCTTTCCAAATGTAAGTCTATGGACACAGCAATTGTAATTCCACTACGAAAAACTTGCTTCAAAGCCCGGCGCTCTTCCTAGGTGCTGGAGGTGGAGCTGCTGCTTAGCATCACCTTACCGTAGTACGCCATGTGCGAATTGAGGTCATAGTTTCCGAAACGCTCCATTTTACACGTCCAAACGGACAAAAAGTAATCACAGTTTTGAAAAATCTGCACCTTAGAAGTTGTTTCAAAAATCTCAGTTTTAGAGACCTAAAACTCCTGTTTGCGTGTGGACAAGAGGCCAAAACATAGAGGAAAAGGGCCTTAATGCCGGACTTTTGCCAAGTCCTTTGTCATGGTAGAATATCTCTAAAATCTTATTTAGTAAAAACTATGATAGTGAACATTTTGATGCTCAAGGTAAAGGACAATTCTGGTTTATTTTAATCGCTTTGGCCATCATTCCTGCTTCAACTTTGCAATAATCCCCCATTGCACAGGGGAACTCTGTAAGTACTATAGTAGATCAGACATTTTGGGTGTGCCCACTTTCGGTTTTACCTCAAAATAAATTGCTATAGGTGCACAACAACTGACTAAGCTGTTGACTTCTTTACAACCAATTCATCCTCTGGGAACCGTGAATGTCTGCTGCAAATGCAATAGGATTAGTCTAACGAACGTTTGTAATGCATGCCGACCGAAAGCCTCATACCGACCGGTTCAATACAAATATGTGTATTGTTACCTCCTAATAAGTAAAAACTTTGACCGGTTGGTGGCACTAGAGGAAAAGTCATGGGATCACCAAAGTCAGTAGGTTTCATCCTCTGATCACCATTAATGTCTGAACCAAATTTCATGGCAATCCTTCCAAAAAACAAAGTACAGTAGGTCAAAGTTTGTCTGGAAACTGGTACAACAGACATTATGGAAAATAGTGTTTCCGTTCACCTTCATTTCTTCTTTTCTCTTCTACTTCTTTCTCAGCAACCTTACAGAGTGCCATGCAATTTTTACTGATAAAAACATTCTGTTTTGTTTTATCGACTTCGGACTTAATTTTATTGTGTTATTTCTTGGAGCATATCTGTGCATTTTTCCAACTCCTGCAAATAACTTGCCAAAATAAAGCACATTCATATCCATATACCAGCACCATTGTTCAATAATTATACAGGGAGAAATCCGCTGTGGAACCTTTTTTCACCAACGGTAGTAGTAACCTCTTTCTCTTGCTACTGTTGCTATCACAACAGTTTCAGTTTAACTGTATAATATGAATCAAGGTCAGATGAGAAATTGCTGAAATGCATTCTGGAAAAGTACATAATCACACCCATGCAGAGGTGGGTGGTTGAGGGGAGGAACGAGGTTGAGGGAGAGCACAGTGTGCAGTATTTTCTTTACCTCTGTACTCCTGAGCTTTGGGTCTGAAATTAAACGACTGTGGTTAAAGTGCTGACTTTCAGCTTTAAAAAAAAAAAAAAAGCAACAAAACTACATTGCTAGGTTTAGTAAAATAACATTATAGTTTAGCTTAAAATGACTACAAACAAAACAAGAAAAAACGCAGAAACTAATACCGATGTTTAAAATAACAATTTGGCCGATAGCGATGTTTTTGTTTTTATTTATTCCCCTTTTGTGCCAGGGAAACGAATACATCTTCTTTATAAAAAATATATCATATATTATCAAAAATATTAGTTTTGTGAAACATAGGCTGAGCAGTGTTTTTCCCACACACATAGACTTTACTTGGGCAGGCCGCCCATATATATTAACGGCTGTCGACATATATTTGGTGACCCATTTTAGCATTTTTTTTTTTTTTTTATTATACGTCCGAGAGAACGACATCATCCATGATTGATTAATGGGTGGACTAGTATTTTAGCCGCGGAGCAGATGAAGCTGCTCCGGCCTCGCTGCCTCAGCTGGGCTGTGAACGGACCCATGGCAGGGCCTCGGTACTACGATGTGGTGGCCCAATGTGCTGCTGCACTCTGCTCAACCGAAATGGGGTACGGACTGCTGCACAGCATGGTGGACGGCACTGTAACGTACTGGGTGCTGCATCGGACTGACAGGCTTCTCGTGACACATTACGCACACACCAAGTTCGTTCCCATCCAGACCGCGGGTTATTGTTTTTAATAAATCTTGAAAGCCATTGTTTTACTGCTTCATTTTTCGTTGAACATAATGTTCTTGTCGCGGATCTTTCTCCGAGACAATGTTTCCACGGCCGACTTTTTCTTTTACTTTTATTTGTAAACAAACCACACGGGCGCACAGCACCCGCCGTCATGCCAGAGTCGTGTCCAGTCAGTGGCTTCTTCTCTGAATCAGCAGCTGGTTACTGTTGTCCGAGACCAAACGCAAATAACCAACACAACATTTAGCCGGCGCAAAATTGATGCAACACAACAGATAAACGTCGGCCACTGCCAACAGTGAATGTCACCTTATTTGCAGATATGCCAATGACAGTCAACAAGGCAAATGTCGGCCGATACCGATGTTCGACTGATAATCGGTGCATCACTACCAGAAATATCCCGAACACAGCAACATAAGAAAGAGAAAAGGGAATATACAGGCAGACGGGAGGGTGTCTGCAGATACAAACACCATCACACACTTCTAGTGAGTCAGAAGTGATGATTGAGAGGGATTACTTTTGTATCAGTCTATACATGTTTATTTTATTATTATTTTTTAGAAAATCCCTGCATATTTAATAAACCTTTAAAATAAAAGGTTCTATGACTGCAACATTGTTCAGCCAATATGGAAGTGAACACAAGTTGAAAGTCAGCATTTCAACCTCACAGCACAATGAAAACATCACTGTCCTAATACTTTCTGACAACGCTGTAGATTCCAGGAGAGAAAATGTGGACACTTCATCACAAAATAACTCCCTGAAATCTCGGTTTGAAGCTGTCTGACAGTGAAAGAGGACATATTTTGCTTTGATCTGCATTAACGTCCTTGTTGATGACATTACAAATAAGGAGAGATGGAAAACCATTGTCTTGAATAAGCACAAAGTCAGTTTCTATGGCCTGCAGCATCTCATGTTGTTGCTTATTCATATGGTTTGATGAGCTGCTTGAGACAAAGTGTCAAAGGCAGTGATATTTTCTCATCAGGATCAAGCTTCTCTCCTCTCAGCAGCCGAGGATTTGGACCTGCTCTCACTCATTTCGAGTCTGTGAGGCTTTCAAGGCTGCGTGCCGCAATTCTAACGAAAGTCATTTTCAAAGGCGGTTTTACTCAGATGGCAGTGGGAGAGGAGGAAGCGGCAGCCCCCACCAGTCCACCCCTTTTGTTGTTGGGAGATGGGGGTGGTTGGCCTTGAGCTTGAGCTTCACAATGGATGTTTGTCTGAACTCATAAAGATGTTTCATTCTTTGTGTGTGGGTAAACATGGTCATAAATGGGGATGTATGCCTTCAGTGCATGCCTTTTGGAGACTGGACACGGACAGGAATGATGCATGATGAATCTTATGTAGACATGATGACAGCTCATTACATTTTAACTAAACCTTCTGTGAAAAAAATAATATTTCACATTCTAGTCTGGAATTTACTGCTGATGAAAATTGTATTCAACTTCAAATGGAAAAAAATATGTGCTGTCTTACAAAGCAAATTTGCCGAGGGTGAGATGAGACAACAATCTCACAGCAGTTTGTGAAATGTCACGAAATTTAATCTGTTTGATTCATGTACAGACACGAATTCCCTTTTTTTCACCATGATGCTCAGCATTACTTTCAACAGCATATTTTTTGTGCATTTTCCTACAAATGTCCAGCAACATGTGACGCACTTGTCAAAAATAAAAATACTTTAGAAAAAGGTCGCAGTTTGGGTTTAAATAACACCGGAAGTGGCGTAACTTAAGTACAGAAGTTAGTATGTGACAAAAACTACTTATTTAGCTTTAGGAAAAAAAATTTGATTTTGGTTTAAAATAACTTCTTCTCTGACATCATCACTAAAAACAACAATAATGAATGTGCCCTGTTGGCTACTGTCGATAGGCTAACAAACCCTCCTGTGTCAGTAGCCTCTGAACTTTTATCCACCTCTATACTGCAATGAATTTGCCTCCTTTTTTACAGAGAAAATTCAAAAAATCAGACAAGCAGTCACTTCCTTCTTATCCTCCTTTAAACGTAAACATTCTAAATTGGACCCAGTTTATTTCCTGTTGCAGTGTATGTGAATGATGTCAGCTGACAGGAAGTAAACATGGACCCAAGCTGTTGCCTAGCAACGCAATTGGTGCGCCGAAATCTCAATTTACTGGTCACTACAGCTCAAACCATTCAGTGTCTGTTATATGGGGAGTAGTGAATGAGTGCACAAGGGAGTGTTTTCGGACACAGCTTGGAAAGTCAATGTGTCGGCTGTCGTTTGCCCCAAAAATAGTTAGAGCACTTAAATAAATACTTCATCCACAAAATTACCATTTGTATATCAATTACTCATCCCCCAACAGCAAAACTATGCTAAAAATCTGTTTACAAACTTTCACATAGTTTGTGCCGTTTCAACCCATTTACTTCAATTCATCAAGGATTTAATCCGTTTTCGGATTCTTTGTTCACCGTGGAGTCATGAGAGAAAAGTGAACTTTTCATTAAAGGTAACTTAGGATGAGTAATTGATATACAGACTGTCATTTTGTGGTATTCCTTTAACTACCAACAAAACCACAAATTGTAATTTTTACATTTCTGTTTGTGTACAAATTGAACTGTGTTAAATTATTGAGCTTTAGAGGTGTTGATAGCTGTTCTTTTTTGCTGCCAATAGAGTGCTCCAGGGATGACTTTTTTTGTAGGCCAACTAGGAAGTTAGCATCGCCCTGGTTCCCTCAACAATAAGCCAAAATTTCCATTGGGTTTTGGATTATTGCAGAAAATATGCTCCGTGGCAAACAGACGTTTATGATACTTGCACTTTTATGATTTATGAAGTGTAACCTTCTACCATTGGTAGAAGTAAAAAGCTAACGTTAGATTATAAAACAACTACACCACGGTTGCATGAGTATACACAACGAGGCTGTAAAGGCGGACGAGTCAGCGTGATGACATTTAGTAGTCTCATTTAGCTACTTCAAAATTCATGAGTGAGGTATTTACTGACGAATTTTACATCGTAGAACAAAACGTTAAAATCTCTTAAGCTTGTGTTGACCACACCTTATTACAGGCATCTAACAAAAATCCATTAAAAAAAAAAAAAAACATTCCAGACGAGGGAATCTGAAGTGCTAAAATGCTAACTCATTTCCGAGTTATAGGACTTATTCCTGTAGCACTCTATATTTATGCTAGGCTGATTGTCTCCTGTTGCATGAGAATTATATCAACCTATATAACCTACAGTATATATCAACCAAGCAAATAAGCACTATCCCAAAATGTTTTTTTTTTTAAGGTCCCATATTGTAAAAAGTGACATTTTCATGGCTTTTATATTATAAAGCAAGTTTAAGTTGTATACAAATACTGTGAAAATATTGAAACGCTTAATCCACAGAGAAATACACACAGCCCATATTCAGAAACTGAGCTTTTGAAACAAACCGTCAGGATTTCTGTCCATTTGTGATGTCACAAATCTACAATATTTAGACCATTTCAAAGTTTTAAACGTAAACATTCTAAATGGATCCCAGTTTATTTCCTGTTGCAGTGTATCTGAATGACATCAGCTGACAGGAAGTAAACATGGATCTAAGCTGTTGCCGAGCAACACAATTCAGTTGCAATTCCATTGAAATGTACTAAAACGGAGCGTTTCAGACAGAGGGTAAATACAGGTATATTCAAGCAGACAGTACGAGGAAAATAAAGGGTTTTTTAAACATTAAAGTATGTAAACATGTTCTAGTAAAAACCCAAAATACAAGTATGAACCTGAAAATGAGCATGATATGCCCCCTTTAAGACAAACAGCTGAAATGACCTTGTTGACAAACCCAGCTGAACTGTCCTTGCTGTATGTAAATGAAGGTGCATGAAAAACAATGACTAGTGTGTGTGTATTATGTGCACCCATGCATATGTGCAATGAGTGTTTGTTATTTTGGTTTCAGTGCAGGCAGGAAGCCGTGCTCGAGTATACAACGGAACAATAGTTCTCTCTGTGTGGCTTTGATCTAATGAGAGAAGGAGAGATAGAGGGAGGTGGGGGGTACGAGAGGTTGTTCAGGGAAGCAGAGAGATGGATTTACACTTGGATCACACTCAAAGTGAAACAGCTACTCCAAGAACTGATTTTATTTTGGCTTGAACAAAGAGCTTATAATAGAAATCGAACCATACGGGTTTGAAGAGTGATACCAATACTATTTTAGAGCAAATTCCGGTTATTGGCTTCTCATTCACACTAAATAAGAGCATAGTTGGCTAAATTGATAAAAAAAAAATGTTTGTCTTCTACACTACGTGTGTAGGCAGGGTCTGAAATCAACACCCACCAAATGCGGGCATTGTTGGCAGTGGCAGGTGAAATGGTTAGGCCATCCGCTACTTTGTCGGACAGGGAAAACGCTATAGAGACTCGGTTCTTACGCCCGGGCCAGACTAGGCACGTCAGCAGCCCGCGGTGGCTACCTTGATGAACTGCTGCGTCCAGCCCTTTCTTTCTACATTGATTTTGCCTTTCATAAAAGTAATTTCATTTCATTATAAAAGTAATTTACATTTATTTTAGACAGAAAAAGGTTAAGAAGTGTGTGCTCATTTGTAAATAATAATAATAATCCGCAATTAAAACCCGGTACTTTATTCATTAATGGAGCCGTGCAAGTCACTACATTTCCAGGCGAGACCTTGAATCTCTAGAAGAAATGCAGCTGACACACAAAGCCTGTGACATAATCTAAATATACAGACATTGACTCTGTAGTAATCTTGCTCGTATGATGTCAATATACTGTCAAAAGATCATTTTCACTGTCACTGTCTGTCCTCGACTCTCTAGAAGAGCTGACACACAGCCAGGCCTGTGACATATTCTACATATACACATTGAAACTGCTGGATACAGCGTTGTAGGTGGGCTCCCGTTCATTCCTATGAGAGTTGCTTAGTGGCACATGAAGCCAAAATGGCCCGACTGCGGAGTGCTAAAGTACTCAGATCTTCCGGCGACCACATACATTTGGCCCATAAAGCAGGCGCAGTAGCTTATTCTTTAACTCCACCTCCCAGCCCTCGCTCCAGCCTCGGTCTGAGTCTCATTCACATGAACGGAGGTATTAAAATGACTCTTGATTCGGCTATTAATGCATTTTACAACTTTTAGGACCTGATGATTTAAATAAGTTGATTTACCTAAAAATAATAATAATCATCCACTGAGTTACAGACGTCTCTTTCCCAATGTAAACCTATTGGGAAAAGTATTTTCGGGCCCAATGGCTTGGGATAGACGATACCAACGAGTTACGTGACTAATGACTGACGTGATAAAATAAGTCAACATTACTTTTAGTTCCACACGGGACACGAACACCAGTCTTCTGGTCTTGTGTTTGTCTGACCCATCCACCACCAACATATTAACAAATTCTCAGAGCAGACTTAAAGGTAATATATACCAGAAATCCTCCTGCAGCCGGTGAGAGTCGGGGAGCGGTTGTTTTGCCTCAGTCTGAGAGCTAATGTGTTTGTTATCACCTATAGAGCAGATGGCTGAGCAGTGAGGAGAGATCCGCAAAAGCATTGTCACACAAGCAAGCACACACCTGATACAAGGTTGAAATATAAATATGCATGTACACACACACACTTAACATATTTCCATACGTATGTGCACATAAATACACATTAACTCGTCTACACACAATTCATAAACTCACATTTGCACAAAAATAGACATCGCACACAGTCACACATTTCTTCAGATACACACCAACAGCAACCTGCGCAGCTACACATATTCCCACCCACACAACAAACTTATATAGGCCACTCACACACACATTACTGTACATCCACTCCCCCATAAATAACAGCAACGCAGCCAAACAACGTCCCACATCCTCACGCTCTATTCTAAATCCACTCTCACAAGAAATGTTTGCCATATGTGTCCAGCTTCCTCTCTCATCATCCACTCCCTCTCTTTCCTCGGCTTCCATCTCCTCTTCCTCCTCCTGTCCTGCTTTTCATCCCCTTCTCAATCATCAGTTATTGATCTGTCTCCAGGGAGGAGAAATCAGTCTTTCTCCTTTCTCTATTTTTAGACATACAGTAGGGCAGATCTCAGGAAGAGCCACAATCTGAGAGTAGAAGAAGCACAGATTCAACTGTGATCTGATAAAAGAAGCTTGTAAAGTAACGAACCAGCCGATCGTTCTCCAGTGCAACTACACGAAGACGACCACACTGCTGTGCAAAATGTGGTTTTCCATATTTCTGCATTTTAATTTTTAAAGTTGGATGTAGCTTAAGGGGTTGAGAAACGACCATCCTTGAGTCTGTGAGGCTCTTTCACAATCCATCGTATAATTTGAAAAATGCATGAAGGTCAATCTGAAAATGAGGCTGGTTTTGAGATCCTTGATAGGCTGACCTTTTGGAGACAGGAGGGGGTTCAGCTGACAGGTTTCTGCCGCCTTGAAAACACACAAATAACCGATGGTGTGTTCGGACACGGTCCCTCCGTCTCTCCATAGCAGCCTTTGTCTTTTTCTTAGAAGGGCACATCAATCCTGAAAGCCTAAGCAGACTGACTCTGAATGTCAAACACTGTTATAATCACAGACATAGATTTAATAGATACTAGATATCAGATGACAGCGTTTGATGGCTGAAATAATTACCCAGCTGTGGAGGGAGAGACAACCGCTCCATAATTAAAAGAGTATGATACCTGATTTTTTTTCAATTCAAATTTTATTGCAGACTCAAGGTCCAGATAAAAAAACAAGACATTACATATAATACAGTACAATACGAGAAGCACTTTAAAAAGTCATGATTAAAAGAGATTAAAAATGTAAATATGTACATATATTAATGCCTTACGTATAAAGAACTATAGAAAATAGCAGCGAGCACGTCTCCAAATCTTGAACGGTATCGGGTGCCAGTTAGTGGTAAGAACAGAAGAAACAAATCACCGGCACTCACAGATAAAGAGTCTTTTAGGTTTATTCTGGGCAATCAAAACAAACGTGTTTCAGCTATAAGTCGTCATCAGCGCTGATGAGAGTTTATAGCTGAGACTCTTTGTCTGTGAGTGCCGGTGATTTATATAAAGAACTATACCAATACCTCCACGGCTGTGATTGGTACCGTGTAGTACTAAATCTTATGTTAGACAACCCCAAGATTATGTCATTCTCCGAGTGATTTAGCCGCCATATAAATTTGTACATGGGATTTCTTAAGACCGTTTGAAAAGTATTTATGCCTGCAGACACAAACATTTCACTTGCACTGCAACATCTCGGTCTTTTTAGTAATATTCTCATTGCATCATTACATGCGACTTGAAGTCTCTGTAAGCTCGCTTTTTTGACCACAAATGGGCTTTATACAGTGGTGTACAATATGCTCTGAACAGAGACATCCTCACTCTATCACACACATACTAAACTTCCGTGAGAGAATGTTTGCTTGTGCATACATCTTGCGGCATTGCCTATAAATATCATTATCATCTGTCATGTCTTCAGTAATGAAATGTCCAAGATATTTTACCTTATTACAGACACAAAGATTGTTATCATACAATTTGAAGTCTGGAAATTTTAGAAATTTGTCCTCCTTGTGACGAAAGTACCATCATTGTCTTTTCAACACCTTACAATGTTAAGCATTACCAAATAATTTTTCATTGTTAAAGTCCATCACTCCAAACCAGTGGGCAACCTCCAAAGCCCCCAGGAAAGGCGCCGGCAAAAATATGTTTTCCTCATAGACTTAAATTGCGAAAGAGACGATAACTGAGGTAAATCAACTTCCCAGAGCGAACACCTGAATAGTCCTTATTTAAATCATTAGGTCCTAAAAGTTGTAAAATGCACTAATAGCCGAATCCAGAGTTATTTCCCTTCCTCCGTTCATGTGAACAAGGCCCAGACCGAGGGCTGGGATGCGGGGTTAAATTAAACACTAGTGCTACACTACATTAATCTGAAAGCTAGTTACTTAAATTAAAGCTGAAGTAGGCGAGATTGGAGTAAATATGATTAAAAAAAGTTATTTTATAAAACGGTCGCTATATCGTGACAGTAGTGCATGAAACAAGTAACCTGGAAAAAAATCATGTTCCTCTGTGTCCTACTGTGTCCTCCGCTGCTCCTAACGGCATCTGCACGATTTCACTTACCGGAGGAAAACAACCAGTCAGAGCTGATCTGAGGTCTGCTGTCTATGAAAGCCGGCTGTCAATCACTCGCAAACTCCGACCAAACGGTCAAACTAGGCAGTGCTGATCAAATATGAATCAATATTATGTTACGTTAATGCCTCTTTCTCGCCTCAAATGTTTTCAGAATCATCTTGTAGTGTACTGTTTAGCTGTTAAATGAGAAAGTTTGTGACGCCTCCACCATTGTGAAATCTGGTGAAGGAACGCCAAGTTCCAGTCACATGACCGGTTATGGTGAGTTTTATTTTGTTTCTATGAAGTTTGAATGAAGTGTTTTACGATGCTCAGCCACTAGAATAGCTGACCTCAACATAAACAAATGATGATGATGACGGAAGTGTACGGGTACTGAACAACTTTACTAATGTGAAAGCTGAGCGGCAGGGCAGTGGAGAGGGGGGGCAATCGCACTTGGACACGGTACGAATCAATCGTACCTAATCTGAAAGCACCCTTAGTAACAATTAATTTTTGCATATAAAACATACAAAGATCTTATAAAATATGTTTTGTTATATATTAAACTACCCAAACAGTATATATAAGTACAGCGATTAATCAATTTAGTACATTGTTTTTGCAACTTTTTCATGCAAAAAATTTATGGCACCAGCTTCACATCTGTGAGGATTTTCTGCTTTTCCTTCTTAAATAAATTTAAGGTTTTGGTTTTTCTTTTGGTCCAACAGACTATTTTAATTTTAATTAAAATGCATTTCCTGCTGAAAATGCGTGTGAATGCTGACAGCTGAAATTAATTGCAAAGCATTGCTGAAAGTTGAAGCGTTGGAAGCTGAACTGCATTACCTAAAGAAGAAATGAAGAAATGCTTAATATGAATATCCGATGAACTGCATTGCTAAACACACAGAGACAGAGAGAGACACAGAAAGAGAGAGGGTAATATTTTAATAAATTCAAATGCTTATCCTATTCAGGGTCACCCTGGACAGGTTGACAGACTATCACAGTCTGTCACACAGACATTTACGCAGTTTAGAGTAACCAATTAACGTAACCTGTATGTCTATGGACTGTGGGAAGAAACCGGAGTACTCGGAGAAAACCCACAAATTCCCCACACACTGTGAGGCGGCAGTGCTAATCACTGCACCACCATGTTGCCCATTTTGCCCCCTTTTAGCGACACTCCTAAAGGGGGGGCTGAGGACTGGGGCTGCTCATAGAGGTTTCCATCTTCTCTTTGGCCTCGGTTGGAATCTTCAGGGGCATGGTCTGCTTGTCGATGAGGGATAACCTGCTCATGGCGAAGGTAAGACAAGAAATTTGAGAACAGTTAAGACCATAGTTATACAGAGAGGTATCAATTTTCTCTTCAGCCTCAGTTGGAATCCTCAGTGGTAAGGTCTGCTGAGGACTGGGACCGCTCATAGAGGTGTCCATCTTCTCTTCGGCCTCAGTTGGAATCCGCAGTGTCAAGGTCTGCTTGTCGCTGATGTATTTCCCTTTAATGGCCCTGGAAAGGAAAAAGATACTCGTAGAGGTGTCCAGCTTCTTTTTGACCTTATTTGGAATCCTCAGTGGTAAGGTCTGCTGGAGACTGGGACTGCTCGTAGAGGTATCCATCTTCTCTTTGGCCTCAGTTGGAATCTTCAGTGGCAAGGTCTGCTTGTTGTTGAGGGATAACCGGCTCATGGCGAAGGTAAGACAAGACATATGAGAACAGTTAAGACCACAGTTATGCAGACAGGGATCAAACTTCTCTTCAGCCTCAGTTGGAATCCTCAGTGGCAAGGTCTGCTGAGGACTGGGACCGCTCATAGAGGTGTCCATCTTCTCTTCGGCCTCAGTTGGAATCCGCAGTGTCAAGGTCTGCTTGTCGCTGATGTATTTCCCTTTAATGGCCCTGGAAAGGAAAAAGATACTCGTAGAGGTGTCCAGCTTCTTTTTGACCTTATTTGGAATCCTCAGTGGTAAGGTCTGCTGGAGACTGGGACTGCTCGTAGAGGTATCCATCTTCTCTTTGGCCTCAGTTGGAATCTTCAGTGGCAAGGTCTGCTTGTTGTTGAGGGATAACCGGCTCATGGCGAAGGTAAGACAAGACATATGAGAACAGTTAAGACCACAGTTATGCAGACAGGGATCAAACTTCTCTTCAGCCTCAGTTGGAATCCTCAGTGGCAAGGTCTGCTGAGGACAGGGACTGCTCGTAGAGGTGTCCATCTTCTTTTTGGCCTCAGTTGGAATCCTCAGTGGCAAGGTCTGCTGAGGACAGGGACTGCTTGTAGAGGTGTCCACCTTCTTTTTGGCCTCAGGTGGAATACACAGTGGCAAGGTCTGCTGGGGACTGGGACTGCTCGTAGAGGTGGGACTGCTCGTGGAGGTGTCCATCTCCTTTTTGGCCTCAGTTGGAATCCTCAGTGGCAAAGTCTGCTGGGGACTGGGACTGCTCGTAGAGGTGTCCATCTTCTTTTTGGCCTCAGTTGGAATCCTCAGTGGCAAAGTCTGCTGGGGACTGGGACTGCTCGTAGAGGTGTCCATCTTCTTTTCGTCCTCAGTTTGAATCCTCAGTGGCAAAGTCTGCTGGGGACTGGGACTGCTCGTAGAGGTGGGACTGCTTGTGGAGGTGGGACTGCTCGTAGAGGTGTCCACCTTCTTTTTGGCCTCAGGTGGAATACACAGTGGCAAGGTCTGCTGGGGACTAGGACTGCTCGTAGAGGTGGGACTGCTCGTGGAGGTATCCATCTTCTCTTCGGCCTCAGTTGGAATCCTCAGTGGCAAGGTCTGCTGGGGACTGGGACTGCTCGTAGAGGTGTCCATCTTCTTTTTGGCCTCAGGTGGAATACACAGTGGCAAGGTCTGCTGGGGACTGGGACTGCTCGTAGAGGTGGGACTGCCATCTTCTTTTTGGCCTCAGTTGGAATCCTCAGTGGCAAGGTCTGCTGGGGACTGGGACTGCTCGTAGAGGTGTCCATCTTCTTTTTGGCCTCAGGTGGAATACACAGTGGCAAGGTCTGCTGGGGACTGGGACTGCTCGTAGAGGTGGGACTGCTCGTGGAGGTGTCCATCTTCTTTTTGGCCTCAGTTGGAATCCTCAGTGGCAAGGTCTGCTGGGGACTGGGACTGCTCGTAGAGGTGGGACTGCTTGTTGAGGTATCCATCTTCTCTTCGGCCTCAGTTGGAATCCTCAGTGGCAAGGTCTGCTGGGGACTGGGACTGCTCGTAGAGGTGTCCATCTTCTCTTCAGCCTCAGGTGGAATACACAGTGGCAAGGTCTGCTGGGGACTGGGACTGCTCGTAGAGGTGGGACTGCTCGTGGAGGTGTCCACCTTCTTTTTGCCCTCAGTTGGAATCCTCAGTGGCAAGGTCTGCTGGGGACTGGGACTGCTCGTAGAGGTGGGACTGCTCGTGGAGGTGTCCACCTTCTTTTTGCCCTCAGTTGGAATGCTCAGTGGCAAGGTCTGCTGGGGACTGGGACTGCTCGTAGAGGTGTCCATCTTCTTTTTGCCCTCAGTTGGAATGCTCAGTGGCAAGGTCTGCTGGGGACTGGGACTGCTCGTAGAGGTGTCTATCTTCTTTTCGGCCTCAGTTGGAATCCTCAGTGGCAAGGTCTGCTGGGGACTGGGACTGCTCGTAGAGGTGTCCATCTTCTCTTCGGCCTCAGTTGGAATCCGCAGTGGCAAAGACTGCTGAGGACTGGGACTGCTCATGGAGGTATCCATCATCTTTTGGGCCTCAGGTGGAATCCTCAGTGGCATGGTCTGCTTGCCGCTGATGGATTTCCCTTTAATGACCCTGGAAAGACAAAAGATACACGTATAGGTGTCCATCTTCTCTTCGGTCTTAGTTGGAATCCTCAGTGGCAAGGTCTGCTGGGGACTGGGCCTGCTCATAGAGGTGTCCATCTTCTCTTCGGCCTCAGTTGGAATCCTCAGTGGCAAGGTCTGTTTGCCGCTGACGGATTTCCCTTTAATGGCCCTGGAAAGACAAAAGATACTCGTAGAGGTATCCATCATGCTCTTAGAGCATTTGGGAACCGAGGGATCCTTCTTATCTTCGGACTCCAGTGTATTTATCCTTCTCCTCTTTGCGGCTGGACCGAGGCTGCTTGGCCTTTTGCATAAAGATGAAAAGTTGTTTGAATCTCCAGAATCTTAACACCAACACTAGGCTAAATCATCAATACAGTGAAGTAATACAACACTTACCTTATAATAGCGGCTGGATTAGCTGCCTTCCATGTCCTTTTAAGGGATGGTCTTTGTTTGTGCCCATCACATGGTCGTGTATTGTCATCCATGCCCTTAGAGGATTTGGGATCCGAGGGATCCTTCTTCTCTTTGGACTCCAGTGTATTCACTCTTCTCCTCTTTGCGGCTGGACCGAGGCTGCTTGGCCTTTTGCATAAAGATGAAAAGTTGTTTGAATCTCCAGAATCTTAACAACAACAGTAGGCTAAATCATCAATATACAGTGAAGTAATTCAACACTTACCTTATAATAGCGGCTGGATTAGCTGCCTTCCATGTCCTTTTAAGGGATGGTCTTTGTTTGTGCCCATCACATGGTCGTGTATTTTCACCCATGCAATACTAAATGAGAGAATATTTGGATAAATGTTAAGACCACCTGTTATTTTTGGCTGGACCGCAGAGGGCCAGCCCTACAGACGCAAAAGTCTGTCACTGAGTGAGTGAGTGAGTGAGTGACTGACTGAGTGATAGAGTTACAGGATTGGTCGGCTGGAGTTGCTAGAGCTTCCTCATTGGTCGTTGCTCTTTCAAAATGAAAAGGCGGAGAACAGTTCTGTTTTTATGTTTTACGTGTCAGCGGTTCAATGTAACATTACATAGCGCTGTTGTGCATGTGTTATTGTTTATGCTCGTTTAAGTTCCGTTATGTTCGCAAATTTTCGCCTCGCTTTCCTCCATTTCCGCCATGAACTGACTATCTAGCAGCCACACGTCACTACTGTGGTATGAACCCAAAATAAACAGACTGTGCTGTGATTTAAATGCAATAAACGGGTCAAAATAATGCCGAAATAACAACATAAACATCGATTTGTAAAAAGACCGAATTCATTCTTTGTCAAGTCTGTCCGCAACACAACAAGCAAACAACTTTTAAAATGCTTGTTTTCTGAACGGAGGTCGGATCGATCAGGCTCTGCTGACACCAGCTGCTCCATCAACACTCAACATAACGTCATCTAGGCATAAATACGGCAGCGACGTTGTTGTAAACGGATCAAAGTGTGCCGAAATAACTACATAATGATGTTGATTAGTAAAAAGTCTGAATTTATGCTTTGTCGGGTCTGTTACCATGACGACAGGCAAACAACTTTTAAAATGCTTGTTTTCTGAATGGAGTTCGGATCGATCAGTGGCAGGCTGCGTTAACATTGCAGCTGCTCCATTAACTCTCCATCTAGGAATAAATACGGCAGCAGCAACGTCAGTGATGACAGCTGGAATATCTCAACGCTGATAATCTTTTGCAACGTTTGTATATATTGTTACACATCACTTATACGATGAATGCTTTTGATACACATGCTTTCATAAAAATCTGAAACACTTTTAACCTTGCATAATGTATGTCATGATAATACCTTTTCACCTTCTATACAATGTATAATATACTGACTAGTAAATGTTACCATTTACATTACTTAATGACATTTGCTTCATTATAAGTTGGCTTTCAATCAAACATTAAGATATAAGTGAAAAAAACTGTTCACAAAACATTATAGATATGACCAATGACTATTTGTGTAAGAATTTAGCTACAAATTCAAAGACTTGACCATACGGTCCAGCCATATACTCGGTTTTGACCGAGTCTTGTTACCTTAAAAACTGCCAAAAACGAGAAATGTAAAACTAAATAACACTTAAATTAAATTGGTGTTAGTTAGTTTAATCACAGAATAATCAAAGCACTTAATTAGACCTGGTACACATTTTAATTTGTAGACCTGTTACTCCCACTGATTTCAAATGGCATCTTCCTTAATTTAGTTAAATTCCCTATCACATTTCACACAATTAGAATAAACATTTAGAACACAAATAAAAAAAATGTAATGTACTTACCAAGCAGTCACTTGGCCTCTGCAAGGTGTTGGAGCTTGTTCCAAACATCTTTGAAAACATTGCCGAAAATACAGTTGAAAACTGGAGGTCTCTGTTTAAGTCTGTACTCAAAGTGGCAAGATATCGAAATGAAGAATTTCTCAAAAGTTTTCTGATGAGGATTCCGAACCATGACATCATTGTCAGAGGAGCAACATTCTAACTTCCACCCTATGACTAATAATAGACCTTTTCATTGCCATTCTGTTGCTAGGGCAACAGCTTTGGTCCAAGTTTACTTCCTCTCAGCTACTGCATTAGCAAACACTGCAACAGGAAATACGGGGCCTATTTTAGAATGTGGACAAATTATTACATTCTGATGGTGCTTTAAACGTAAAAGGACGTCTCCCAACTTTAAGAATTCTAGGCACGATAAAAAATGTTGTTGAATATGTCTAAACGAATATGATGATCTGAATGGTACTAAAAGCTAATTTAAGTATAAAGGATAGTTGAAGTAACTCCATTTAAAAACAAAGAGCAAGTGTTAAGTGGTAGCCAGTTAAGTGTATCATACATGAAAACGATGATGTGTGCGATAAGGACACCTCAGAACAAATCTAAAAATATGATATTAATTTTAGTGTGGCTCATTTTCTGCCTATCTTTAAATTATAGATAGGCATTTTTAAATTAAATAGGGTCTTTGAACACAAATGAATTGTGAGATAGGAAGACACATTAGTTAATGTATCACACATGAAACTTAGAGGAGCTGCTGGACAAGATGCAGGAGCAGCATGTCGCCACGGACACAATGTGATGGAGAGATCTCACTGCAGCAGCTCACTCACTGTAAATGGTAACGTCTGCTGCTGAGTGGTAAGCGAGTGTTAACTGTAACGTTGCCCCGGGACGACGGGACGTCCTTAAGCTTGAGCCCTGATGTACACGAATCAATACATTAAATTTCATGACTATTTCACAAACTGCTGTGCGACTGGGCTGGGTGATCGGACATTTCACGTGGAAACAGGATCTTCATTCGTTATTGTTTTTCTTTTTAAGAGAACTAATGCTTAATACTTTTCATATATGGTTACAGTGATTTCCTCGTACAATCCATATATTTAACATATGTAAGTGAATGTAAGAAAAACAGGTGGTTGGTCATGTACGTATATCTCTCTCTGTTGCAGCCTCCTGCAGCTCCTCGTGCACAGTATCCTGCATTTTTCATATAAATCCATCGGGGGAGAACGTATTGGGTGATCGGTAATCCTCTAAAATGAACAATTTCACCCTCCCATCCTTTCTCAGTATTGGATCTTCTTTTGATTTTTTTCTTTTCGATCCATGCGAGGTCTGACACCACCCTCCTCTGCTTCTCCTCCTTCTCCCTTTACAAGTGCACAAAGGATAAAAGAAAAAAAAAGCACAAGTGGCTAATAAGCACCCCTACCCCCAACTCGCTGGTACAAGCTGGAGATGGAGCGACCTGGTCACTTGGGACAAGATATCAAAGAGAGTCGGGCGGGCTGTTATCTGGAGGTGCAGTGACAGACCCCTGCTGCTGCTGTCTCTCTCATTAGTCCCTCTCCCTCTCTCCCTCCCTCCCATCCTCAACACTTGTCACCGTGCTGTCAGCTGCCTGCTCAACTGTAGACACAGGACCAGCCTGGGGACCGGATGGATGGCATGGATGGAGAGAACGACAGAAGGAAGGAACACAAAAAGAAAAAGATTTTGAGGCATAAACCAGGCTTGTCAGCTGAAGCAAACAACAGAGGAAGATCCATTTCTATGAACTCTAATCCGTCCTGTAAACGTCTTCTTTCTCCTGCCACAGCCTGAGTACAAAGAAAACCTGGAGCAGAAAGACTTGCTCTCTCAATCCTGTCAATTCAACCTGTACCACCGCAGAGACAGAAGGAGAAAAAGAGAGTAACAGCTATGGCAGCAACCTGGTGTCTTGCCAGGAAACATTGGTGACAGACGAGACACGAGCGAGGCAGCAGACTGGGCTCAATGTGTGTGTCATTATGACGACCAAATACACAAATGTCAGTCATGTCAGGAGCTGGTTTGGGATTAAAATGTGAGTGTAGGGTTGCAGGAGAAATCTCACTGCAAGATTTAAACACCAACAAACATATATTCGTGAATTATCTTGGCATGTTTTTATTGTCTGGTTCTTGATTTTTCTTGTTCTGCTGGATAATCAAACAAACAAACAAACAAAGAAAAACAGGTGAATTGTTGACACATTGAAATATTTTCCAGCACAGCAGGACAAGTTTTATGATCTAAAAACATCAGCAGTAGGCTACACGTCAGGTTTTACTGTTCCTTAGAATCAAAGAGCTTCTTTTTAGAGCTGCCATTTTACTTTTACACTGATATTCAACAACTATACAAGGAGAAATCCATCAGAGGAGGAACAGACAGATTTATACACTTTATTTATGGTCAATCCATTTAGTGCTTATAAATAATCTGGTTTTATCGCTCTCACTCATATAATTCTCTCCTCCTTTCTTTGATTAACTCAAGGTGTTCAGTACATGAACAAACAAATGATAAATACTGAAGATGAACGGAGTTTATTGAATCACTTGTGACACTGACTGAATCAGTAGCGTCTGCATTGAAGCTGCTTTGAGCTAAATGCTAACGTCAGCATGCCACATTAACATGCAGCCCAGTCGTACAGCAGTTCGTGAAATAGTCCCGAAATTTAATGTCGTGTACATAGACACAAATTTCCCCTTTTTTTTTCTTGTGACGATCTGCACACAGCACGTGCATTTTCCTACGAATGTCCAGCGAAGTACAGTCTATGTGTCAATTTCCACTCCAGTCTTTTCTAAATAAAACTACTTAGTTAGGTTTACGAAAAAATTGCGGACACCGGCAGTGCCGTAGCTTAAGTACGGAAGTTACATGACAAATAAATCAACTTCGACATGTGGTTTCACACGGGACACAAACACCACTGGTCTCCTGGGCGAAAGTCCTGTGTGTTTGACTCACCCATCCACCCCGACCTCCTCACTATGTGGCGTTCGCCGCTCTTTATACTTCCCGGTTATGTGGATTACATACGAATTGATTTTGTGCACCACGAAAAAAAAAAAGAAGTGAAATTTGTGTCTATGTACACGAATCCAATACATTAAATTTTGTGACTCTTTCACAAACTGCTGTGCGACTGGGCTGTACAGCTGTACCATGCTGATGTTTAGCAGGTATTTTACCATGTTCGCCATCTTAGTTTATTGCGTTAACATGCTAACATTTGCTAATTGGCACTAAACATAAAAGTACAGCTACGGGCACCATGAATGTCTGTACATATGTCCATAGCAATCTATCCAATAGTTGTCAAGATATTTTGCTAAAAGCCAAAAATGTTAACCTGTTTGTGGCGCTAAAGGGGATCACTAGGGATGGGCGATACCAAACTTTTTTATTTTGATACGATACCAATACTTTTTGTCACAATTTTACCGATACTGATCATTTCTTAAAGGGACTATTTGTAACTTATCACGCGCATAAATCTTAACGGGTCGGTATCCCATGCGCGCTCGCGTGTGGGTACGCGAGCGCGCAGCAGCTCTGCTCCTGCTGTCTGCTCCTGCCTGTTTGCACACCGCGCTCGTTCTCCCTCGCTCCACCTCCACGTGAACGCGCGCACACTACACACTGCAGAAGAGTTAGTTTAGCTCTGAGAATATCTGGTGAATGTGCAGTGGACGTTTTTGCAGAAATAACTGCTGCAGCTCCTCCAGACCAACAGAGGTTTCCCGTGTCTTGTGAAGTGACGGGGCTCCGCAGCGAGTTACGTTATCGTCCCGACCGGGTGTCGGTGTCTCCCCCCCCCCCCCCGTTCCCTCCGGATCCGGAGGAAAAGCCAACACTAGGATCAGCAGTGATTCATGGAGAGACCTTCGTCTGGTCAGCTAACATTACAGCCAAGCAGGTGAAATATAGAGTGATATTGTGTGTTAGCTGACGTGTGTCGCCTCACTGTTTAGACCGGTGCTCGCTCATGTCAATGTAGCGCGAGCACATGCGCGAGCGCGAGCAACGGGACGCTGACTTTCGTTGACATTGCGGCCACAGGTGTCGCTGTGAACAAGCAATTTCTGATTCTTACATATAGCCTCTTTAAAAGGATATGTGATTTTTCAAAATCATGGTCATTTTTATAAAGAAAGAAAGCATTATCACATGACACATATCGGCCATTAATAACAAATTTATTACAAAAGCAAATATAACAACAACAACAATTAAAGATAGGGTCGCCGATGTTGGAAAGCTAGCATAATTTGAAAGTAGCATCGCCTCAGGAGCTCCATCTAAACCCACCCCCTCCCCTCGAAACTCCTTCCAAGGCAACGCCCCCCCCACACACATGCACGAGCACCGCCGCATCGTAACTACTTCACAGAGCGGAGAGAGGACCTCAACTCAACAACACGACCCCATGACAAGTATCCGCGGCAGCGCTACTGCAGGGCTGAGTTTTCTCTTCCATTCTCCAGTAAACGCGCGGCGGCGACACGCTTGTTTCAGGCTGGTGCACGCCAAGGGTAGAGAACGAGCAGGGAGGCATCTGATTGGTTCTATACAACTGGATGCAGAGGCAGTGATTGGTAGACGTTTTTACAGGATTACAGCAGCTACAGATGACGGCTCTTTACTGGTGCTTTTTCAGAGCTCATAAGTAATGGATAGCTGTCGGGGTGTAAAGACCATTTCAACCAACATAACAAATAGTGTATACTGGAGAACATCGTCAACCCTGCCTTTAAATAAAAATGTTTGTGCCATTACGAGTAACAAAAAATAGTCCAGTACTTTACAGAAATACTATGATTAAACTAGAAATGCACTCGGACTTTAAAAACAGATCACAGATCACAGCTCGCGGTACCTTGAGGTGGTCGGCTTATTATTAACACGGTGTGTTTCCGTGTAACGTATCGGCAGATGCCTCTCATTCAGCAGCCTTGTTATGTCTGTGTAACGTTACACTACGTTGTCTCTCATCCCGTCATCTACCGATTTTTTCTTTCTCACCGCAGACAGCCAGCAGCTTCCGCACACACATCCACACACGTCTCTCTGCTCTCAGAAGAAGGAGGCGGGGTCACGCGTCATCAACGCATCATCAGTTACACTGCGCATGTCCTAAATCCTGTTGTGTTAATGCACAGGCTGAGCGGAGTTATTAAAAAAAATTCCCAAAGCCGGATCATGATCCGGATCGCCACCAAAATCTAATGGCTTGTTCATTGTGCCACACTCCACCCCTCCAAATATTTCATTCAAATCCATCACGGACTTTTGGAGTAATCCTGCTAACAGACAAACCAACAAACCAACGCAGGCGAAAACATAACCTCCTCCCTAGGCCTTTGGCCTTGGTGGAGGTAATAATAAGCCTCCTTATAACTTCCAGGGTGTGTTTTTAAATGTTTGAGCAGGGACTCGTGTTGCTGTGTGTGACACTTTCTTGTCACAAATAGTGCATCTTGCTGTATTTTTATCTACAGGTGACAAGTAGCACCACTCCATGCTACGTTTGATGTGGAAGTGTGTGACTGTACGCCGCTGTGCGCTAGGTTCTGATGTCACGTTGGTTTCCACAGTCATGTGACGGGGACCGACTAAATATGTTAGGACTGTTTTGGCATAAACTCGAAATCAATATTTCTTTTAAGTAATCGACACCAAATGAGTAGCTTGCGAGTATCAATATCACAGTATCGATCCGTCCGTCGGAACAATTGCACTGCACTGTAATTTTTAAGAGACCAGGCTGTATTATCAGCAAATCATTTGCATTATCAAAGTGATTCATAATTCCCACCTCTGTAATTAACTAAAGTCACTAAACAAGTTCAGCCAGGTGTTCAATTCTCACTTTCCGTGCTTTTATTGTTGAGCGTTGTCACTGTTTCTGCAGCAAAAGCATCACAGGGCGATGACGCATAAAAACACAGAGAATCCCCTGAAGGAATTTTCTATTTGGGACTGGAGAGAGATTTAAGTCAAGGTAACGTTTTGGTACACAGAGGAAAGAGTTCAGGGTTTGGTTTAGAGGAATGAACTGTGTGCATGTGTGAGTTTTTCAGGATGTTGCAGGAGACAGATTAGTGCAGCAACAGAGGGATTATCAAATGATGACTCCCTGCAAGGACGTCCTCTGCTGCTGTACTGTCATGTTCCTCCTCTCAGGATTTATTTCATGACTTGTTTATAACAGTAATCCAAACCTCGAGGTGTGAAGGGAATGCTTAAAAATAATCTTCTCACATCATACTATGTTTTCACACAGTCAAATTCACTCTTCAACAACACACTCACCTGCAGTCGGTCAATAATCTTGCTGGATGCTTTCTGTGTCCTGTGTAGGATGCATGTTGTGGTTTCAACGATTGGCACGCTCAGAACGAACAGACCTCCATCTGCTTTGAGTATATGGTTGGTGCTTGCAGAGGTGTATTCGACAGCAGCTTAACTGCCTTTGCAAATGGCCCACATTCAGTTTTATTTGGAACATACTGCCAGTTGTACTGTTACAGCACCAGCCTCGTACATACAACAGCATTGTGTGCTGCCTTGGTTGACGGTCAAGAGGACCTCCAATTTGCATCTCACCTCCGAACTCTTTGAAAATATGATCTGTCCTTGTGGCTACCAAACTATTCTTACATTTAAATATTCTTTTTGCAAAACACTTTATAACTGTTGTGCAGCAATTCTCAATGATTAAACCACTGCTTATCCTCAGATGACTTACAGAAGGTCGTTCATGTAATTAGTTGCTGCTGCCTCACTCTGGAGTCTAGTTCAGAATACCAGCGAGGCTCCACTCTGGTGCAAAATGTAGTTTCAGTTTAACCCTCCCTGAACTGGCTTCGCTGTCAATTTTTTAATCATTCGGTTACTATGGAAGTGCATCGCATTTACCACAAAAGAATAATAATAATAATAATGACACCCCCTATATCTCATAATTATGAGATACAGATCTCGTAATTATGTTAAGTCATAATTACAAGATACAGTAGTCATAATTATTTCTGTTTTCTTTGGTGAATGCTTGAGTTTCTGTAGGTTACCTTTGAATGGTTTAACCTGGTGTGGTCCTGGTCTGCACTGCACTACATCATGTTCAGGACCTCTTTAGGAGCTGCAGTGTTTTTTGCAAAGAATCTCATTGTGGATCATCACTCAATAACCAACACATTCTCATCCCAACTCGTCACATGCTGCCCCTTGGCGTCACTTTATTTTCAGCATCACAACCACTATAGTTAGGTTTAGGAAAGAACTACATGGTTGGGCTTAAAGGCCGTGTAAAGGAAATTCAAAGATTTGTTCCTAAACACATTATAAATGTTGGAAAAGAATTACTGAAAACATGTGAAAAGACTGAACATTGTAGTACTAGATTGTGAAGTTAGACCGTTAAACTATTTCTCACCAGTGTTGTGTTCAGTATTTTTTGAGCGGGGCTGAAACCACGGCTCGATGACACAGTGGAGCCATCCTTAGCATGACCCCACCCGTCTTCAGAAACCTGGTTTTTGAAAGGCAAAAGAGAAGCCCAGGAAAATGACAATGTCAGATTATGGAGTACCAGGGCCACGAATGTCTTTGAGACTACCAGGACCACAAAGGCAAGCACTTTGTCCACAGCGGTCTCCTGGATGAAAGCTTTGTTTGTTGGACCCATCCACCTCCCCTTCCACCCACCCAGTGTGTCTATTTTGCTCTTTAATCTACATCACCACACTCCCGGCGCACTTTCTCAGAGCCTTTACTGTTGCTGCAGATGGGTTTACATTATAGTAAATGGATCGCCTGATGCGTTTCATACCGGCGCTAAAAGGTGCTGTGTGCGGCGGTACCGTACGTCAAAGCCTCAGTATTTGACGCCCTGGGAATGAGAACGGGCTGCAATAACTCCTAGATTTGGTCTGCATTGTTATGCATGTTAAAAGCATTTACACACAGGTGGGGTGTGACGAATAAACGACACGGAAATGCAAAATACTCACCTGCTAATATTTCGCATCAAAACTAGTCGTACCGGCAGTGATGCAAATTTGCGTCAGTTGCAGCACTTTTTCAATAAAAGGTTTGAATAGATTTGGGGACCAACTACCAGGATCCTATCGACCAGAGCAGCGTCTTGGACTACGGACTACGGAGCCACTGTGTTGTTGTACACTGTAGTGTGCGTATTGAATATGTCCGTTCCGCACAACGTGATCGGTTGGTGCCATTATTCGCGGTGCGAAACCTCAGACAAGTCGGTCTCGTTCAGAAAAAAAATTGCATTGCTTTTTCACCACACAATACACAAGTATTCATGACTAAAGCAACATTTCAAAAAAATATATTGACGTGCAAATCAATTGCTCGAAACAAACGCCCCGGTGTGTAAAGGCCTTCATGGACTGTAACTGTGTTACACTGGGGCATCAGTGATTTTGGCGTACTGCATGAGGCCGAGAGAGACTGTGTGTGTGGTACGTAACAGATCTAAAAATAATTGCAGCATGAAACAGAAGAAGTCTGATGCTTGTTATTCACTCTTATTAACGCATATTAACTTTAACGGTTAAGTGACTCAGCGCTGGAAATACACGTCAGCAGAACTTCCTCTGGGAAAAGTAACGTCTGATCCTTTTCTAAGTTAAAACTACTAAAAAGCTTTAGCATGGAAGAAGAGAGACTGACTAACTAAGAGCATCAGAGCCTCGATTTGGATAATGTATAAATTAAACTGTTTTTTTAAGGTGATTTTCTGGTGCTGAATATCTGAGTAGGGTTAATGCCCTGTGTGTTTTGGATAAGATATGGGTAAGGTGGCCGTGGCATGAGCAAAGGCAGTGTGGTGCTTTCTTCTCACATTCTGTCACCTGCATCATTTATAGGAATACTCCGTACTGTAGCTTGCAAGCTGTTTTCCTTTGTGTTTGCTTAAGGTAGAAATTCTTTGCCTTTCCTGCGTAAATTAAAAACTGTTTTTGTCACATTCTCCCCTCCAGCCACATTTCCACTTCCCCAGGCCCCTTCATTGCCATACCTGTCCAACAGATGCCCTCAAACCTTGCCTCCTGTTTCCATGTTCCCTCATCAGTACTGCAGTACATATACCATCTTCTTTTCCTCAGTCAGTTGCCAGATTGTCTTTGTTGCTTTGTGCCATTGCTTTTGAGCCTCTGCTACCCTGTTACCTATAACCTAATGATCAAGTACGCTTATGTACCGCCGTTTTGGTTAATAAAGCACTGAAATGTTCCTGTTTGCCTGGTTGGGCTGTCAAAATTGGCCAAAAATTGTCTTTGAATATTCATTCTAAAAAAACACGTTTGAACTATTTTAATATCTATTTTGGTGCATTATGTCCACTGGGCTTCCTCTGGGTCTGAAAGTGAAGTCAATGCTGAAGTGCCTTAAACTTGCTTTCTTTCTAATAGCCAGCAGGGAGCGACTCCTCTGGTTGCATAAAGAAGTCTATGAGAAAATGACCCTACTTCTCACTTGATTTATTACCTCATTAAACATGACTTTATGGTCTCAATCTCTAGTTTCAAGTCTTCTTCAATACAGCATGATGTTCATTTAGTAAATTATGGTCCCATTTAGAGTCAAATAGACCATAAAGCAGGAGATGCTTTAGGGCGGGGCTATCTTGTGATTGACAGGTCGCTACCACGACGTTGTCCGGTCTGGGAGTTGTCCGTGTTTTCGTCTTACAACTTTAACCCTTTCAGTGTGTTTTCAGTTCATGGAAGTTAACTATAACCTTTCTGGTCACCTGAAAACATTACTCAGAAAACGTATTCAGAGTTTGGTTGTACTTAGCTCCACCCTCTCGTTTCACTTCTGGCTGCAAAAAAAACCCAAGATGGCGACGGCCAAAATGCCGAACTTGAAGCTTCAAAACAGCAGTCCACAAACTAATAGGTGTTGCTTTGTACTCATCCGTGTGACTGTCTTTTTGATGTGTTCATTTCTGTTTTGGTGCAGGAACTCACACGAATTGTCTGTGTTCTTGCAGAATTTCAGTGGTTGCGTAGCTACGTGACTCTAATCACAGTGTGCCTATAAGCTGTCAAGTGTGTTTCCCTCTGTACTTACAAGTTGTTAGTATATGTTGGTGGAAACAGTCATTATGTGTAGGGCGTCCAGTCTTTATAGGTTTCAATCGTATTAAAGTCTGTTTGCAGCTTTATGTTGGTCATGAACAACAAATGCTAACAGCTACCTGCATATTAGTGACAAATGAAAGTGGAGTACACTGCAGGATTGGTTTCTATAAATTAGGCCTGTCAAAATTAACGCAATAATAACGCATTAACGCAAATTTGTTTTAACGACACTAATTTATTTAATGCATAACTTGCGACTTTGAGGTTGTAGCAGGCTCCAGCGGGAATCCATTGGTACCAACCATGTCATACTAGCTTGTTGTGAAGGAGGTTAAATAAAGCTCCAAACTCAATATTTGTCATTGTTTTATGTTGTTAATTAATTTCCAATAATAAATATATACATACATTTGTATAAAGCAGCATATTTGCCCACTCCCATGTTAATTATAAGAGTGTTAAATACTTGACTAATCTCCCTTTAAGGTACATTTTGAACAGATAAAAAATGTGCGATTAATTTGCAATTAATCGTGATTAACTATGGACAATCATGCGATTAATCCTGTTTAAATATTTTAATCGATTGACAGCCCTACTATAAATGTTTTGATATATTATTCACCATTGGAATCCATTCATCTGTAAATCCAAGCTGCAATCTTCCTCGAAGCAGGAAGCTCAAAACTTTCCAGAACCACCTACCAAGCCTACGGGGGGTGGGGGTGAGTTTCAGTGGAGCATTCCTTTACCTGTCATTAAACTGTGTACGTGCTGTGTGAATGAGAGTGTGTGATCTAGATATAGACCAAAGTAACTGTCTTAGAACTGCTGCTTTCTTTGTTTGCTCTCTCTCCACATCAGCAGCTGCCTTCAGTCTTCAATAAAACAAGGCAGAGGCAGCCACACAAACACACACACAGAGATGCTGTAAATAACACCAGCATATGCCCCTTTACAACTGTGTAATCTGCACACACACTGAGTCAGATGATGAATCTGTTGCCTGCAGCAGCCGTGTGTTACACCGATGTGGATTAAGGTACTGCAGACAAAAGGAGTCAACCTCCTCAGTGTGGGAAAGCCATCCAAAGATAAGAGAGATCTCATCACCTCAGCGTTATTCACAGCCTCCTGCTGCCACGGGGCTCTCCAGTATCCCCACCACAGATAATGAAAGATAAATAAACCATAGGATATCCTTGCGTGTGCTGCACAACCTACTGTGGCAATATGTTACAAACAAGGACAAAGCAAGTGTGGCACAGCTGAAAACATATAAAAGATGCAGGGTGTCCTTTTGCTCTCCTTTCACACAGCACATCATATCACTCCAGCTATCACATATGACATTAACACACTACAGTATATACGTCCCTCCCTCTGCCCCCGTTGAGGTATCGCTGTTTCTGGAGATCAGTGCAGATAAATAATGCATGCTGCTGAGACGCGGCACGACTGCTGAACACACACACACGTAGTATATAGCGCTTTTTCTCCACCAGCACTCGCACAGCATGCAACACTTAAGGTGGACACTCTTGCGTTGGGATGGACTCTTTCTCTTTTGTTGACATTCGTCCCCTCAGGACGCAACAAAAACCTCCCAGGGTGCTCCGGTGTTTACGCTTGCAATCCTGCACACTCACAAAGTTCATCGCTCTCACACCGCATTCACCTTCACACCTGAATGTCAGCATCATATTATAACATGCATTAAAAAACAGAGGTGAAGAAGAAGAGTTGTCTCACCTGTATGTATGTGTGTTATCTTGTGTCCTAGTTGTGTGTGAAGCGCAGAGCTGAAACTTCTGTCTCACCAGCGCTGTTGGATCAACCTCCCCTCCCTCTTTACTCTCTCTCCTCCCTCTCTGCTCGCCCTCCTTGCTCTTTTTTTCCCGTCACTCGCTGTTTTTTCTCCATCTGCCTCTTTCTCCCTCCTTCAGTGTCTTCCCTCAACCTGCTGCTGTCTTTGAAGCTGCATTAGGCAACCCCCACCCATCAACACCACCACCTATATACCCACACAATATATATGTATGCTACGGGGGGGGGTTGTGATCTGATGAGGTTTTGGAGGTGCAATGCGTACCACTGCAGTGGAGCTGCTGGTGAGATGTGTTAAATTAGATCCTAGTGTGTGTTTGTGTGTGTACACAGATAAATAGGAGGGGAGGAACAGCCGTGCCATAATAACCGTTGGGCTTCGCTATGTGGCGACAGCGCTGCCAACTTCCTCCCTCCTGCTCATTGTTGGGAGTCATTATCTCACCTCCGGGAGGGATAGGGGGGGGAGAGAGGCAGAGAGAGAATACATGTAATGCTCTCAAATTGAAATTCATCCTACCCCGTCTCCCTTTATAATCTCATTCAAATTCCACAGTCTGTTGCTCGCTCATATTTAAATGAGCACTTGACTAAATCCCTCCTGTGCTTTTGCTTTTCTTGGCCGGCGTTTGGCAGGCTGCCGCGCTCTGTTGCATCCGAGCATCCTGGACGCTTCTCGGCAAACTGGCGCGCTCTTTGTGTGTTGGCCAACACGCAGAAATAGAATTAAAAGAGTGGGAAGCGTGGCCACGCAATGAGGCTAAACAGGTCTAATGGGCAGGCTGGGAACATGCGTCTGCTCTGACCGGGGGGGAAGGTAATGGCGTGTGAAGCGACCAAAGCTCACAGGACATGGCCACGCTGACAGAAGGTTCTCTTTACTCTACTCAGAGTTTGTTGTTCACACAGAACCACAAACACACTAGAAAGTTAGTGGTGATTGAGAACAACCGAATGAGAAATCCAACCAAGAGCTGGTGTCAGTTCACCAAGATGAACTATTGAGTTGATGATGGTCTTATGACTAAAATGTGTATATACTTCTTTTTAGGGCTGTCAATCGATTAAAATATTGAATCATGATTAATCGCACGATTGTCGATAGATAATTGTGATTAATTGCAAATTAATCACATTTTCTATCTGTTCAAAATGTACCTTAAAGGGAGATTTGTCAAGTATTTAATACTCTTATCAACATGGGAGTGGACAAATATGCTGCTTTATGCAAATATGTGTATATATTTATTATTGGAAATCAATTAACAACACAAAACAATGACAGATATTGTCCAGAAACCCTCACAGGTACTGCATTTAGCATAAAACAATATGCTCAAATCATAACATGGCAAAATGCAGCCCAACAGGCAACAACAGCTGTCAGTGTGTCAGTGTGCTGACTTCACTATGACTTGCCCCAAACTGCATGTGATTATCATAAAGTGCGAATGTCTGTAAAGGGGAGACTCGTGGGTACCCATAGAACCCATTTTCATTAATAATATCTGGAGGTCAGAGGTCAAGGGACCCCTTTGAATTTGGCCATGCCAGTTTATCCTCGCCAATATTTAGCGCAAGTTTGGAGTGTTATTAAACCTCCTGCACGACAAGCTAGTATGACATGGTAGGTACCAATGGATTCTTCAGGTTTTCTAGTTTCATATGATAACAGTAGCTTCACTTCTTAGCTATAAAACTGAGCCTGCTACAACCTAAAAATCACAAGTTGCACTACTGCGTTAAAGAAATTAGTTAAAACGAATTTGCGTTAATGCGTTTTTTTTCTAAGGTAATTTGTGACAGTTCTGGAAGGCACAGACAAAAGATGTCAAGCTGACAGGGCGTCAGATCAGAAAATGTGTGTCATTCTGGAGGACAGTTAAAAACATATATTTTACGTTAATTTGGAGCACTTGTTTTTCAGTTAGCATGGACATTTAACCTGGCCAACACCTTGGTGTCTTGGTTTTTATTAGTCATTCTGTGAATTCATGTGAATGCATTTAGTTAGTGTACGTTAAATATTCTTCAATAGATCCTGCAGTTCTCTCTCAGGGACAATGTTTACATGCACCAAATACTTATTCTGGCTCTTATTCTGAAAGACAATATTCCCACTAAGCTGTTTACATGTCTAATGAACATGAATATTCCACTAATATTCCAGTTTACATGCAGCCGTGCTTATTCCGATTAACGTACGTACGTCATGCTGACCAACAAACAACCCATTTAGCTAATATTCTGTACATTAAATGTCAGCAGACGGACCAAAATAATGTAATCAAGGCAAAAGTGAGCATGGCTCACATATCCCCGCTCACTGCTTGACCCCTACTAAAGTAGGGCCAAAGGTTTTGCCCTTTTGGAAACTATGTTGTCGCCGGGGTATAAAAAATGAAGATAAGAGAGGTATAGAGGTGACTTAGTTAAAGTATTTCTCTGAATGACTCTTAATAGTGTTGACATTCAGGTAGGAGCCGAAAACGGCTCGTTTTTTGTTTTTTTTTACATTTTTCGTAGCTATTTCATCACTAATTTCACTTCTTAGAATGTTTGAGGTGAGAAATCAACTGTGTAGATTTTTGAGTATTGAAAGTTTTACGAGATTAGATGGCGGATCGAACATTTGCTCCAACGTTTCGGAGTTTAGAAGTTCTCTAGAGACCAGACTTTAGACGAGGGGCTGAGCGAGGGCCGAGGCTGCGTGGGGCCAGCAGCAGGACCGCTAGTTAGCTTGCTAATTCCACCATGCTTTAATGCTACACTGGTTACAGAAAATGAGCCAAACAAAGTCACTCATCTGGCGATAGCACTGTGCTTTCCTACGCTGTGACCAGAGTCTGTAGATGAAGCATTAAGTCTCTCTGTGCTTCGTCATGTTACTGCTACACTGCTCGTTTTAGTCGTTACTGCTAAACTTAGTTTAGGTTTCATTTTATACGGAAGTCAGCCCACTTTAACTGTCGCTATGGCAACTGTACACAAATTAGCAACAACGCCGACGCACTTTACTACATCTAGACACTTGATTGGGAAGTTTTTCACCCTATTATAATTCAACTGGATGGGTAAAAATGTTTTTTGGTGGCAATTGAATGGAAACACGACTAGTGTTGAGTCACAGCTACAGTCAGAGGTTCAGTCACTCTGTGGTTGTGTAGTCTAAAATTTCAAAAAATGTGGGCACCCTTGACTTCAAACCGCCAAAAAGCACAACTAGACCACACTGTCAACCATCATACCAAATTTGAAGTTCCCAAGTTAAATAGTTTTTGATTTTTACTCCGGAAACGAAAGTGTGACGCGTGAACGGACGGAAGGACACGCGGACCACGTTGTCATGGGGATATAATAATGTTGAGTGATAATGTATATTATGTATTATCAAGATTCTATTGATCATTCCGATCTGACTATGATGTTCTCAGAAATGTAATTCTTTTCAGTGTGAGAGCTGTGTTAAGGAACCCAGAGAGCTCTTTTTCTTCGTTTAACTGAGTCATCACTTCCACAAAGAGTACATCGCTGTTAACGGTAAAGATACTTTAAGAGAAACAACATGTGCATTGTTTAGGCTGGCTCAAACCTTTATATTAAATCCACAAAAAGCTAATGAGTTTGGTAAAAGAACAAATCGAGAGGTGTTTTGACAAGAAGCCTTCAGTCTGTCTCATGCTTGTGTATTTGTTGTGCGTAAATTAGAGCAGCATCCGCTCTTTTTACGTGTGATTTTTATTGGTTTCAGCAGCCCGTCTTCAGTCTCAGAGACGGTTCAGTCTGGAATTCACACACATCTTAGTGAGCAGCACTGTCTCTGGTGTTAATCCCAGGAAGTTTGGATCTTTTAGAGAAGCTCACATCAAAGCCTTTGTGTGTTGAGTTCGTTTTTATTTGGATGAAAATGAGATGGTGGAAAATTAGTGCGGTCTTGGCGCGAGTGGAAAATGCCAGAAATTACAAAAAAAAAACAATATGAATAAAAACAAGTTTTTAAGCTTGGTTGAGGTGGAAAATAAAGAAAGGAAAAAGTGACATTGGAGGGACAGATCCATCACTCGTTAGTGATTAGTTAGGCCAATAATGGAAACACGACCAATGTTACGTGGAAAGCAGCTACTGGTGCTCGATTAATTTTATCATCTTGTGTGGGCTGCTTGAATAGATTTACATAAATGTAGCTGATGGAAACATTCACTGATTCACTTTTCCCCAAATTTCAAAAACAATTTAAAGGAACTGTGTATCATGTAGGGAATATAATATTAATAAGCATGTTTTCTTTAGTATCGTTGTGTATTTGTTACCTTAGAATGAGTCGTTTATAGAGTGGTGCAGGACTGAAACCCGGAATTTAGTTAGCATTTCGGGTTTCCGCGTCTCGAAGTCAATGGGTTTTTAGTTAGATGAAATAAGGTCTGTGGTTAACACAAGCTTTTAACGATATTTCAACGTGCTGTTCTAAGATATAAACTATGTCAGTAAATTTCACTCTCGTAAATTTTGAAGCTTTGATGTCTTTAAAAAATGCAGTTGCTAACAAGTGGCTAAATGACACTACTAAACGTCATCCTGCCGACTCGTCCGCCTTTACAGCCTCGTTGCGTATACTAGCGCTCATGGGACCGCGGTGTAGTTCGTTTATAACGTAAGCTTTTTACTTCTTGATTGCATTCACAAATCAAAAATCATAAATTCATTTGTGGAGATTATCTTGCTGAACAAAACGTTTTGCATATTTATTACATGAATACAAAGTAATGAAACGGACCGCTTTGCTACTTACTGGATCGTTGCCAATTCTTCTGTCTTTTTCCTTCACCGTGGATGAGGCATTGCCGTATTTGGCCGGCTCTGCAGTGCAAGTGAGCTGCCGGTCTGCAGAGTTTCACTTTGGGGGCGTTGTGTCCAGGTATTATCAATCCACTTGACGAGGGCCGCTTCAACCATAGCTGCTTTCCCCGTGCGCATTCTTTTTTTATTCAGAGAAAAATTACTTTCCTTTTCCCGTCATGACATCAATGTGCACGCAGTACAGGTATCCAGCCGGAGAGCAGACGGTCCGCGAGGCAAAGCATCAAGGGAGTAAAGAAAAAAAACAAAATTAAAGTAACGTTAGTCTAACATAGTTTTAAAATGTTTTTCCATGTGTTGTCATGTATGAAAAGACCCAAAATGAACACTGTAAGCGGACTACTTGTTTACTATAAGCAAATAATTATACCCCCGCGACAACATAGTCGGGGGTATATAGCGTTCCGCGTGTCCGTCCGTCCGCGTGTCGCACTTTCGTTTCCGGAGCAGAACTCGAAAACTATTTAACTTAGGAACTTCTAATTTGGTATGATGGTTAACTGTGTGGTCTAGTTGTGCCTTTTGGGGGTTAGAAGTCCAGGGTACCCAAACATTTTTAAATTTTGGCCAAAAACTGTGATTTCTTTCAACTTCAATTTCGTTTCCGGAGTACAACTCGGAAACTGTTTAATTTAGGAACTTCTACGTTGGTACGATGATTGGAAGTGTGGTCTAGTAGTGCCTTTTGGGGGTTAGAAGTCCAGGGTTCCCAAAATTTTTGAAATTTTTCCAAAAGGGCAAAACCTTTAGCCCTACTTTAGCAGGGATCAAGCAGTGAAGCGGGGGTGTGTGAGCAATGCTCACTTTTGCCTTGTTTGAACAGCATTGTATAGGAATGATTCTGTCCCAAACTTTTTGATCACTATAAGCGTTTGATCACTGTAACCGTGATCACTATAAGTGGTTTCCACTGTATCGCAAAAAAAAAAAACATTTTTAAGCTTTGCTGAAGTGGAAAAGTTGCAAAGGCAAAATGTGACAAAGTACAATGGAAACAGACTTGGTGAATAAATTATGATATAGCCTCCACTGAAGCTTGACCATGTGTGTGAGTTTATCTATCTAAATGTTTCATAGCAGGAATGTTATGTGTTTTGACTTCGTGTCTCCCCTTTCCAAATGAATAATTAGAAAATAGGGCAGGAGCTGAATCACCCACCATTCCCCCTCATGGACGTCTATTTCTGGACTCTTAATTCTGCCATCTGCCACCTTCAGCAGGTGTTTCTCTTCCTGCACCACGAGACCAGCGTACAGGACAGACTCAGCTAATGACCCGCCCCAGCTATCAGTTAATGATGGGAGAAGACCACAAATTGGTCCCAATGTCCCCTCTCATTCTCTCTTTTCCCCCTTCTCTCCATCTCTACCAGTCTTTTACTGACTCTCTCCCTGCCTCTTCATGGTCATCAATCCCTCCACCCACATGGGATTAGCTAATTAACCTATAGCCAGTGTAAATGTGCCAAGCAGAGAGATGGACCTTGCTCTCTCTATCTGTGAGTGGGGGGGGGGAAACAGGGAGCTTGTGTTTCTGTTGCTCTTGGTGAGTGCATGTCAGAGTTATCTTCGCTGGCATTAATTAGTGAGAAAAGCATCTGCTGCAAATGCAACTGCTAGTCCAAAAATCTTTGAAATGTCATCTCTTGAAATACAAATTTTTAAGAGTTAGAGGAAGTGGAAAAACACAAGAGGCAGATATGGGAATATTTCATCATAAACAAAGACGGCAGAGTTGGGTTTTTTTTTATTTTCCCCAGTGTTAAAATTAAGACTTGTCTTCAGATAGAAGGTGACGTAGTGCGTAGGCAGCTCCAGGCAACCTTGTTAATAACAAAGCACCGTCTCATCTGTGGAAATAGGGATATGGCGATAAGCCTGAAACATGACATCTTCATCATCCCTGACATTAGGTTTTATTACTGCTCCATGCCTCCCAAGGAGACTGATGGATGGAGGGAGAGATGGATGAGGTGAGGATGGATAGATATGTGTGGAAACGATTATAGAGGGTCAGAAGCAGGGGAAAAGAAAGATGGTTGAAATCCTTGTAGAATAATTAAGGCCTTTACACACTGGGGGCGAGACGAATAAACAACATGAAAATGCGAAATACTTTCCTGTGAATATTATATGTTTAGGGCTTTTATAGTGAAAGGTAAGGAGGGAGTGGATCTGGTCTGTGCTGCCTTTGTCATGGTTGAAAGGAGTAATAAAAGAGTTTGCAGTCCTGATTCGGACTACGGAGCCTCCGTCTTGTGGTTTAATAAATAGAGGCACAACTCAACCGGTTCTGCACAAAGTGTTTGGTTGATGCCTTTGTTCCTGGTGCAAAAGCTCAGAAAATAATTTTAAAAGCTGTACACGTAATATTCACGTTCTGTGTGAAAGTATTCATGACAAAAACAACAGTTCGAAAAAAAAAATATTGACGTGCTTTTAATTTAATGATTAATTTAATTAATCGCATGAAAAAAACACCGCCGGTGTCTAACAGCCTTTATGCAGGGAAAGCCGACACTTTGCTCCAATCATATTTTTTTTAAAATCTCTAATCTACTGTAGGTTGAATACAGGTCTGGTACTTGATCAAACTTAAATGGTCAAGGTACATACAAATTTCAGAGGATAAGTTAACTAAGACTACCCCTTTTTCAAAAAACCCACATAGCATTTGTTACGTAGCCTACTATTAGTGATTACAGATATCGGCCCCTTTACAAAAGTTAGTATTTGTGAGGACCTATTGTGCTATTGTGCAAGCAAGTCTAATAGCTTCCATTTAAAAAGTACTCCTGCAGGTTACTCCTGCAACCTCAGCACTTCGTAAACAGCCGCAAGTGTACTACTTAACTTACTTACTTACTTACTACTTAAATTGCAATTTTGACCAAGTATTCAAAACAAACACAGGTACTGATTTCATGGCAAAAAAAAAAAATGTAATTTCAGCAGAGTGCTGCGGGAGTGAGTCCTAAAACCCGGAAATGAGTTAGTATTTTAGCACTTTCGGTTCCTTGTCCGGAAGTCAATGGGTTTTTAGTTAGATGCCTGAAATAATAAGGTTTGTGGTTAAAGGGACTATTTGTAACTTTTCACTCGCATAAATCCTAACGGGTCGGATTCCCATGCGCGCTCGCGTGTGGGTATGCGAGCGCGCAGCAGCTATGCTCCTGCTGCCTGCTGCCTGCACACTGCGCTCGGCTCGCTCCAACTCCACGTGAACGCGCGCACACTACACACTGCAGAGAGTTAGTTTAGCTAGTGAATGTGCAGTGGACGTTTTTGCAGAAATAAATGCTGCCGCTCCTCCAGACCAACAGAGGTTTCCCGTGTCTTGTGAAGTGACGGGGCTCCGCAGAGAGTTACGTTATCGTCCCGACCGGGTGTCGCTGTCTCTCCCCCCCCCCTCCCCCGGTGTCGGTGTCTCCCCCCCGTTCCCTCCGCGGTGGGCGGGCTGAACAGGAAAAGCCAGCACTAGTATCAGCATTGATTCCATGGAGAGACCTTCCTCTGGTCAGCTAACATTACTGCCAAGCAGGTGAAATATAGAGTGATATTGTGTGTTAGCTGACGTGTGTCGCCTCACTGTTTAGACCGGTGCTCGTTCATGTCAATGTAGCGCGAGCACATGCGCGAGCGCGAGCAACAGGACGCTGACTTTCGTTGACATTGCGGCCACAGGTGTCGCTGTGAACAAGCAATTTCTGATTCTTACATATAGCCTCTTTAACACAAGCTGAAGAGATTTTAACGTTTTGTTCTACAATATAAAATACGTCAGCAAATATCCCCACTTGTGAATTTTGAAGCTTTTATATGTCTTAAAAAAGGCGGTTGCTAACAAGTGGCTAATTTATACTACAGTACGTCATCAGGCCGACTCGTCCTCCTTTACAGCCTCGTTGTGTATACTGTAGTTCGTTTATGGCCTAACGTTAGCTTTTTACTTCTGCCGATTGCATTCACACTTCAAATATCATAAAAGTGGTGTTCACTTGTGGAGATTATCTTGCTGAACAAAACATGTATCATAAAGTATCATAAGAATCAGAATTGTTTGTTTGCAACAGTTTATTTTCTGCAATAATCCAAAATACAATGGAACAATCCCATTGGCTTTTTGTCGAGGGAAACCAGGGTGATTCTAACTTCCTGGTTGGCCTACAAAAATACGTCATCCCTGCAGCACTCTATTTGAGACGACCCGCATCGTGCTGTTTGAATTTCACTCACAAAGTGGAAGCTAGTTAACCTAGCTTGCTGACGTTAGCACTGAATTCCACTTAACGGTATTCAGGTAGTTCTGTTACCGTGCTTTACACTATGATTTGAACTATGACATGGGCTAACTCCATTGCTGGTTTATTGAATAGGGATGCTGTGTAGTGTGTTTGTGTTTTTTTGCATACTTATAATTCTTACAAACGGTCTTTTCCTCAGCCTGGATTTATGCCTCTGTGGAAACGTGTGCAAATGTGAATATAAGTAAATGATTGAGTATTCCTCCACGGCAGTGATGTAACAAGCTACTTTCATTAAAGGGATCCTGATTTCCCTCTGGTTAATTATTCATCACAGCAATCCACGAGTGTCTTCAGACTCCGTCTCAACCTCCGTGGAGGGAAGACTGCCGCCTTCCACTATCCTGAATTTCTCAAATATTTAAATATGTTAAGGCTATATTGAGTTGCTTTTGATTTGGTGGGGTGATTTGTTGTATTTAATTTTTAATGATTATGTACAGTATCTACCATATATATCTATCTAGAATATTTTTAATATCTTAAATTGCTTTTTTTTATATCTTAGATCCATATCTCAGACTCAACTCTCTCATTTTCAAAACACAGATGGCAGCCAGGCGTGCGTCAAGCCCCATACAACTCTTTGGTGTGCTTCATCATACTAACCAGTAGCCTTCCTGCAGCCATAAATCATCAATCTGTCTCGTGTACTTCAAAAACTCAATTAAGAAAAGATCGAGTCTTTAGATTAACCATCTGCTTACTAACATACTGCAGAAAAAATGATTTGGGTGTTTAATTTATCTTCTCCATGGCAGAGTATGTTGTTGGAAAATGAATTTCGCAGGTTCTTGGGGTTGTTATTATTAACATCAAGGGCTTCGGAGAGCGTTGCTTCAGGTTGCGAGGGGCTCTGTCACTGTGGGCTGCTCTAGTTTCATCATTAGGTCTGTTTTTATGGAGCAGGCTGGCAAACTAAATATAGCCGCATAGTGGGATCAGTCACACAGCAGAAAGAACAAAACCAGCGCTTGTTGTTGTTGTTGGTGATAAACGCAACGATGATGCTGTGAGTCAGAAACAATGCTTTCCTCAACTCCACGTTACGTAGAAAGAATTTGTCCCAGATGTATTGTTGAGATCCAGTGTTGAGTGATGTTACTTTTAAAACTTATTACATTACAATATTACTGCCACTATAAAGTGCCTCGTTACGTTACAGTGTTACCTACTAAATTACTAACTCGTAACGGTGACAACACACCAGGCAGCGATGAAGTGAGGCTCGCCGCAATAATTACATCTTTCTGCGGCCGGGAGGCGTGTTCATGTGTTTCAGGCATGAAGAAATTCTTTGTAACATAGGTCAACATGTCACAAGAATCACTAATTATTATTATTAATAACTTAAAGAGACATTGCGTGCAATACTTTCACCTTCCGTCTCTCTCTCGCCATCAACACGGCGCCCAGTCATCTCTGTAATTGTCTCTATCCTCAGTCCAAAAGTTCATATTTATTGAAAAATGATAAATACAATCATCCCCAAAATTCACAACTTGATTTTTATCTAATGAAATATTCTATACTTCTAATACAAAAATATACTTCTCCAAACTGAGGCCGTGCCTGACCGTCATCTACAATGGTACTTGTACTTGTGCCATTCGTAATATACCTACTACTGTAGAATGTACAGTGGTATATCAAATAAAATAATCAGAATCAGAATCTTGTTTATTGCCAGTTGTATGAGGTATACGCTAGGAATTTGGTTTGGTTTGTTGGTGCAAATAAGCAGTAAAATAACAATAGAATAGTTAAAAACGTTAGAATAAAATAAGAATAAAAAAAAATTGAAATTCTACCAATATACAATATAAGATATGAACAAAAAAATAAACATAATATAAACAGATATATACAATCAGGTAATGGACTGAGGCAAATAAAAAAATACAGTATCTCACTATATATTTTTGTGACTCAAAATGCTGAATACAAACAGAATGCCTAATGTGAAAATATATCACATTAAATGTGTATAATGTTTACAGAAAACATAAAGACAACTACAAATACATAGGCCAATAATAAAAGAATGGTCTAACAAATTCGTTAACAAATGTGTGTGTGGCAAAGAACGAAAAATGTAAATGTCTGCGTAAAGGGTAAATCTGTTTAGTATTAAATGTTGGTGCTTTAGCATGATTTTCTTTTCATGATCTTGGCCCAATTTGGACAACGTCTGATGAATGAATGCCTTTATTTCAGTGTCGGTTTTGTCTGGGATTACATGGCTACTTACTTGAGAAATCAATATTTTGACACAGAAATTGTCCTCCAGAGTCCAACAGCAGAACTGCTGTGAGCGTCCCGGGAAACCTCTGCAGCCAACCTCAATTGGAAATAGCCAAGCCCGCCACCCTGCACCCTATCCCTGCATCGTTGGACCAGGTCCTGGTACTTGGTGGCTTTCCTCTCCGAGGCCTCTTCGCATCCGTTTTCCCACGAGACCGTCAGTTCAATCAGGATGATCCTCCTCGGACCATATGACCATGTCAGGCCTCAGGGGACGACCTGGTGAAAGTGTATTTTTCTTTCCAGGTCCACCCTCATCTCCCAGGATCGTGCCGCCTGCAGGAGGCTCGGGGTGGCCTCTCCCGCTCCGTGATGAACTGGATGGATGAGGCTTGTCTCACACGAGTCTGACGTTTTTTTTCGTCTCTCCTGCTCACAGATGTCAGCCAGCTGCTCCGAGGACCTTGTCGGTCGTGACACCATCTGTATCTCCCCTGGCTGAGTGTTAGAATTACCAAATTATTATGTCAAACTTTTTTTGGCCTGAACTAAATTACTGAAAGTATTTCCTTTATCTGGCAAAGATAAAATCGCTCCAAAAATAAACACTCTCCCTGCAATTCCCCCAGGGAAAAATGATTGTTAGATTAAATACCCGATCGCAAGGTCCGACAGTCGTAATTTTGCATAATAATTAGCCATTATTATACCCCCACGACAACGTAGTTGGGGGTATATGGCGCTCTGCGTGTCCGTCCTTCCGTCCATCCGCGTGTCACACTTTCGTTTCCGGAGCAGAACTCGGAAACTATTTAACTTAGGAACTTCAAATTTGGTATGATGGTTGACAGTGTGGTCTAGTTGTGCCTTCTGGGGGTTAGAAGTCCAGAGTGCCCAACATTTTAGAAATTTTGACCAAAAACTGTGATTTTTTTTCCACTTTTTCCCACTTTCCACTAGCCATGCTCACTTTTGCCTTGTTCTGCATAATAATTAGCCATTATTATAATGGATTAATTGTTTAATCCATTATTGCCATGTAAGCAAAGGGTAGAATAGTTGGGAAGGTACTGCCGTATATTTACAGTAAAGTGAGACACCGTCCATTAAAAATGTGCATATCTCTGGATGCAAGTATGGCAAGCAAATACAGTTTTTGAATATTTCTGGTCAATTTCCTCATCACGTTCATCTTTGATATTAGAAAACTACTTCAAAAATCCCTGAAGTATATTAAACATATCTGTCAGCTCATAAATATCTCACATAAAAATATTTATATGTGTATGGAAGTGATATATATTCCTGGTATGTACCGTTAACCTGAGCAGCTGAGAGTGTTTCAGTGTCTATATTCGTCTCTGGTAGACAAAACAGTTGATGTTATCCTGATAACCTCTCTATCCAATTTTCCCATTAGAACTAATGGACTGTTGAAGGACATCTCTGTGGTGGACATTTACAGACCTTAGAAAAATCACAATAGAACGACCTGGAAAGCTGCAGCTCTCTGTTGGTAAGAGAGAGAAAAAAAATGACAAAATCTGTATATATTTTAAAGTCTCGGCCAACAAAACTCACATTTCCTGGAAGAAAATAAGCTATAACAAGAGTTCCTGGCAAAATCACTGATGTCTGATGTCTCTCTCTCACACATGAGAATATTTTGCACTGTCAGTTAAGACAAAAAACAACCACAGCAGTCAAATTTCTGAATACATGGAGGTGATATTTTGCCTCGCATTCAGTCTGAACCAGAGCTGGAGACTTGACTTGGACTTGGCCCTACTTGAGACTTGACTCTTGAATGCTTGAATGCTTTTACTTTCAAGTCTCAGAACAATACAAAAACTAAACAAGTGAGCGACAGGCCGGCCTTCAGAGACTCAAAGATTGAATATTTAATTATTACAGTAAGCCTGTGCTTTGAGGGGACTGTTAAAAACACACTATTATCTTTGAAAGGGAAATGTTCAAATGCCAGTATTCAGAAACCTGAAAGACAACTGACTCACAGTTTCTCAGAAAGACTTGACTTTAACTTCTCCCTAGTGCTTGAAGTGCCAGTACTCTATTCCTATTCATTATTTCTTTAAGCATGTTATACTGTGTCAGTCATAATCAGCTGTGGTTTTATTGCTATTGGGCTATGCATCTTCTATAGTAGGCCTATAATACTCCAATAATATTCCAACATGGAATAATATTATCCATCTGGAACATTATAGGGTTAAGTTTTTGTCTTTTTTAGGGGGGTACAGGCGGTCTTTAGGGGGAGATAGCAGGTCAACAGTAGATGTCACATAGAAGTGGTGTACATCATCTGAAAGCTGAGAACCTGAAGATAAATTTGCGCAGTGTGTCAAGTTGTTCTAGTCATAAATCAGTAATAAAATAAAATAGTAAAAGTGTATAAGGGTTTAGAACATTCTGATAGAAGTATATGATGGTCATCCCCATGCTCTATTATGTCTCATAAGTTGTTGCAGCAATTTTTGGGTTGATACCATTTGTTACACAGATTTGGTGCTAAATTTAACTATTTTTTAACACTCAAGAATTGATAAAAAATTATCAATAAACCGTCCAAAATACCACATTAACACACCAAGACCTTGAGGAACACCATAGAAAAAGCCATGCTGTGATTTGGGATCAAAAACTTTTGACATTTGGAGATTTCTGAAAGAATTGCATTTTTCGGCGATTGGATGGCGAGCACTTCTGTTAAACTGCTCAGAAACCCCCTTATTGTCAATCTAGCTAGGAAAGCCATCCATCCTCTGAATGCTCTAGGTCTCTAGTTTGATCCATCCATCCTCTGAATGCTCTAGGTCTCTAGTTTGATCCATCCATCCTCTGAATGCTCTAGGTCTCTAGTTTGATCCATCCATCCTCTGAATGCTCTAGGTCTCTAGTTTGATCCATCCATCCTCTGAATGCTCTAGGTCTCTAGTTTAATCCATCCATCCTCTGAATGCTCTAGGTCTCTAGTTTGATCCATCCATCCTCTGAATGCTCTAGGTCTCTAGTTTGTGGCTGTAAAGTTTCATGAGGCTGTGATTATCCTAGAGGTCAACACAGGTCATTTTATACAGGGAGGTAAAATTAAAAAAAAATGGTCTCACTACAATGAAATGGCTCCTATGGGGACTAACATCATCACACATGAATACAGTTGGACTCACTGGATCCACAAGAGTCTCAGCCTTACAGTGATACCCAATTTATGTAATTCAAGACTGTTTAGGGACCCCAGTATGCAGAAATATTCAAACACAATTTCAGAATAGGAGACAATAACACATTTATACAGCATTCAAATAACTGTATGTGATTATCATAAAGTGGGCATGTCTGTAAAGGGGAGACTCGTGGGTTCCCATAGAACCCATTTTCATTCACATATCTAGAGGTCAGAGGTCAAGGGCCCCTTTTGAAATTGGCCATGACAGTTTTTCCTCGCTAAAATCTAGCCCAACTTTGGAGCGCTATTTAGCCTCCTTCCCAACAAGCTAGCATGACATGGTTATCAATGGATTCATTAGGTTTTCTACTTTCATATGATATCTGTAGCTTCACTCTAGCTCTAAAACTGAACCTGCTACAGCCTCTGAAAGACAGTAAAGTCGGTCGGGATCATCTGCGATCCCGCGGGTCTCGGGGGTTAATGCGTGTGTATAGGTGAGTGAAAAAATTTCCCCTAGAGGGATTCATAAATGCCGACGCCTTCTTCTTAAATTCCGCAGCTCCTGTTGCATTTAAACCTGCTCAACACGTGACTTGAAATTGCTGCCCTGAAATCAGACTGCCTGGAGGCGATGTGTGACAGACGGGCGTCCCATGTGAGCCATAAATCACTGCAGAGAAAAAAATATAAAACATTCACGTGGAACATCCAATCTGCTGTTTATCATCCCTCCATGTGGTATTTTTAAACCTCTCGATGTGTAAATTAAGACCAGGTCACGTGGGCTCATCTAGGGATTTTCTTCATCACACCGTTTCTGATGGATGACGAATGTGAGGCGGGGAGTGAAGCGTGACTGCTGAGAGCGAGTTTCTAAATTTCTTCAATGTGACTTTGAGTCACCTGCACCGGCTGTGTTTGTGCACTAGCAGCCATAATCCTGTTAGGACACCTTTACGGCGTTTCAGCTGAAAATCCAGACAATTAAACGAATGTGTGTGTGTGTGTGTGTGTGTGTGTGTGTGTGTGTGTGTGTGTGTGTGTGTGTGTTCGTTCACCTCACAGACGGGCGGAGAGGAGTGGCTGTCATAGTGTGAGCACAAATATCCATGTGTGAGACTTGAAGATGGCAGGAAATCATCACTTCACACACACACACAGGTGGCAGTAATCTCTCTGTGCTGACATGACCGTCTCAATCTGTCTCTCTGCCCCGAGGCCGCCACCGCAGAGCTGATTCAATTTGCCTCCATCAAAATGCAATTTTTCTGCTTCGCCGTCACCGCTCACCCCTCCTTCTTCCCTCCCTCCTTCCTCCTTGAACCTCCTTTTCATCTTCTCATCTGACACCTCCCATCGCCATTTACTTCCTGTCTCTCGCGTCATCTCGTCTCTCTCCCCCCCTCTCTCTGTTTTCATCTTTCAGACTCTTTTCTTTCCCCCTCACAGGTCGGATCCTGATATTTCCCTGGGGTTCCTCGCCAGCCCGTCTTGTGTTGTTTCTCCCTGTATGATGGGGGAGACGGGAGGCGGTGGTAACTTCATCCCCTCTCAGGCCGATAGATGCTCTCACATCAGAGGTTAGGGATGATGGGATATAAAAGAAGATGAGGTGGCGTGAAGGTTTCACGGCCTGGAGCCTCTCAGGCTCTGCACCGGCCGGCTGACGGCTTCATAAAAGATGATGAGATGCATGTAAAATGGTTTAAAATGGGGCATTTTAAAGGCAGAGTTTCGTCAGATAAAGATGTCAACGCTCCTGTCACCAGAGACATTGGTATTACTACACTGTTAATAGAGTAAAATAGAATAAAATTAAATACAGAACAGCGACTACGTTTACATGCACATTCATATTCCAGTATTATTCCGAATATGACAATATTTTGAATTTGATACGGGTCATGTAAACAGCTTATTCCTAATTAGGCCTTATTCCGAATGGAGCATTTTCTGATTAGGACATCTGCGATATGCTGATTTTATTCAGGCTTTAGGAGCATTCTTTGGACATGTATACAGCTCATTCAGTATATGCGTCTCAATTAGGGTTTTTACGTCAGTTTGAGACACACGGCCTCTTGCCTGTTTACAGCCAGATCTGTGCATGTTAATCACAATTAATCGCACATTTTTGTATCTGTTCAAAATGTACCTTAAAGGGAGATTTGTCAAGTATTTAATACTCTTATCAACATGGGAGTGGACAAATATGCTGCTTTATGCAAATGTATGTATATATTTATTATTGGAAATCAATTAACAACACAAAACAATGACAGATATTGTCCAGAAACCCTCACAGGTACTGCATTTAGCATAAAGAAATATGCTCAAATCATAACATGGCAAACTCAAGCAGTGTGCTGACTTGACTATGACCTGCCCCAAACTGCATGTGATTATCATAAAGTGGGCATGTCTGTAAAGGGGAGACTCGTGGGTACCCATAGAACCCATTTTCATTCACATATCTGGAGGTCAGAGGTCAAGGGACCCCTTTGAAAATGGCCATGTCAGTTTTTCCTCGCTAAAATTAAGCGTATTGGAGAGTCATTTAACCTCCTTCACGACAAGCTAGTATGACATGGTGTTCTAGTTTCATATGATGTCAGCATCTTCACTCTACAACTCATTCTGCAACCTAAAAATCGCAAGTTGCATTGATTCGTTAAAGAAATTAGTGGCGTTGACTTTGAACGTCTTAATTGATACACTACTTAACTGATGTGATGCACTGTGACTGTAGATTAATCATCCTGTGATGCTGCTGTGATACCAGATTCAAAATCTTTCTTTTTGACCTGATATAAAGCATGTTTAACAGGGTTTACTTTTAACTACGGCTTCTGCTTGCAAATGTGTTAATTACTTTTGATAATGAAGATTAATTCACATTTTTTTCTCCGAGAGTAAACAGACAAGTAAAGTGTTGAAGCATTTAGCAACAACCTGCTCCCTCTGGAGCAACAGATACCTGCAGAAGGGGAATTTAGAGCTATTAATACCTTCTGTTAGCAATGAATCACCTTGGTAAATAACTTTCCATACATCTTCCACATCGCTGGATTTTGACAAAAGATGTTACCTTGGCTGAGTGGAAGCGTCTATTCTCATTAGAAGAAGTCCAACATGCATTTAAAAACGATATTCTCTCAACTATGATAGAAAATGCATCAAATGTAAACAGCATTTTAAGAAGTCTACTAGAACTTCATTACGCTGAATTATACTGTAATTAATTACCGAAGGAGTTAAGATAAGATAAAATAAACCTGTATTGATCCCCAGGGAGGGAATTCGATTTGCTGCAGCAGAAGGACAGAAATGAAATAAGAAAATAAATCAATAATAATTTATATAAAACTAAAATAAGAATAAAAAGTATATGGAGACAAATGTTACAATGTCAAGTTACAGTGGTGATTAATAGCAGCAGTGTCAGCAATTTAACAGTGTACACCAGGCTAATATATGATATGATTAAGTAATGGTACTTAGTATGGTATGTGGATATTATATCACGGCTATTAACCAATCAGATGCTTGATTTCAGCTACCCGTTTTATAATACAGCAATATAACATAGAGTAGAACAGAATAGATTAAAAAAAGTAAAAATTAATAAAGGACAAATAGCTGATTAAATAGCTACAAATAGAAGAGTGCTGTTTACTTCCAGGCTGTTTATTGTGAATGGGAGTGACTGAACTGCACCAATTAAACATAAAGCATTTTAAAATGTGGTGGTGTGACTTCAAATCCCTCTGCAATTGTCCTTTAAATCCACAAACAGTAACTGGAAACAGACGAGGATGTTTTTGTCCCCTGGGTGAGAAGATATGCCCCGACACATTTAACAGTCAGCCGTCTCCGAGGACCGTGTGAATTATTACCACCAGCTGCAAGTGATAATGAACATCTACAAAACAGGAGGACTGTTTCTGTAAAGCAAACACTCGTGTGTCATCGCTCTCCGTTTCAAAAACTCAATACCACAGAGCAAAAAATACGTCACACTTCATCACATTTGTGTCAATTTGTTGACAATTACTGTATAATCAGTAAAGAGATTATTGAGTCCAAGCTAATGAGATGGATTTCTAGTTCATCACTTGACGCTTCGCTAAACCCCCCCTCCACCTCCACCTCCCCTTAATTACTGTTGCTACGTCTTTTAAAGGAGCAGTGTGTAACATTTTAGGGGGATCTATTAGCAGAAATGTAATATAATATTCATAACTATGTTTTCATTAGTGTATAATCACCTGAAGCTAAGAATCATTGTGTTTTCGTTACCTTAGAATGAGTCCTTCATATCTACATAGGGAGCAGGTCCTCTTCACGGAGTCCTCCATGTTTCTACAGTAGCCCAGAGCGGACAAACCAAACACCGGCTCTAGAGAGAGACTTTCATGGTTTTACGCAGTGTTGGAAAGGGATGAGTGAGCGGAGGGTTACTCAGTTGGTTGCGATCTGCACTAGATGTCGCCAAATCCTACACACTGTCCCTTTAAACTTTCCACTCAAGCTCTGTATGTACACAGTTTACAATAATGGTGGCAAATTTATCCAAATTCTTAGTAATTTTTGAAAGAAGATAAAAGCAGCTCTTCAGGTTTAGTCGGTGAGCATCGATTTTTAGCTGAGATTAATATAAATCGCATATAGGTTTTATTAGCAGTACCTTACTATCTTATTATGCAAATGTATGATCTGTGAGTTAGTTGGAAATCTGCAAAAGGGTTTCGAATATTCATTTGATGATTCCACATATATACATATATATAGCCTGACACTTTAGTTCTTGTATATTTGGTTTTAGAAAAGGTCAAACAGCATGTTGAGAGACCCTGAACAAACTGTTCATCGCTGTTTTGGGGAAGTGATTTAGAGAATGAGTAATGCAGTTATTTGCCAAATTTATGACATTTTTCCTTTCACGTTTTTTTGTAATTTTTTCTGATATCCAAAATAGATTTCTATAGAGAGAATGTCAGGAATCTTAGGCTATTGTAAGTTAAAGCAAATCAGTGGAAAATAAAATCTCTAGGATGTGTTTTGATCTGCATGAGAATGTGCAGAGAACCAGACGGATACAGGAAGAAAAAGAAAAAGCAGAAGAAAATTTCACAGGTTTTTCTCAAGGTCAGTGGAGTGTGCCCGTCTCTGCTGTTGTTGAGTAAAGACATGGCTCCCACGCTGCTCTCCAGGAGCTCTCTGATAGGCTGGCTCGCTGCCAACACGTTACCATGTGAATTAATGATAACAAAGACAGATCGTCTCAAACACCACACAACACATGGTGCATCTGTGGGCTGTTTTACTTTACCAGAATGGTACAAGGAGAACAATGCAGATTAGATAAATACTGCTAAACACGGCAGTGATTGAAAACGTCAGTCTGACAGGAAAAGTTTCTTTTTATGAGGCTGGACCAACAAGTAAAATCCATGTTGTGCGTTGACTGTGATTATTTTGGCCTGGAGCAGAGGTAAACCCTTGGCGTCACTTTATTTTCGGCATCAAAACCACTATAGTTACCCTTCATCTCACTGTGGCCAATAAATTAATTAATGCAGCTTTAAGTAAAAGTTTTGAATGCAGTATTTTTCTTTGGGTTACATGTTTTATGACCTGTAGAAATATTGAATGATATTAAGTTATGGCTGATATGGTTTTCCCACAAAAAAAGTTAACTTATCTATCTATTTATATGCAAATGTTTTTTTCGTTTCAAAAGTTTAACCACTGAACAAGATGTCTCCAACTGCAAGTCAGTTCTCGGTGTATTGTCACTCAGCCCGGTGTCACCAAAATATGCATGGAAATTTGTCATTTTGCGTGCAGTAACAACGACTTTGCTTTTGGCGTGTTATTTTCTACACATCCTCATCCCAACTCGTCACATGCCGACGCTTTGTCACACCCGTTGGCGTCACATTATTTTCGGCATCAAAACCACCATAGATACCCTTGGTGTCACTTTAGGCTTAGGTTTAGCAAAGAAAGGTTGGGCTGAAAACGACACTGAATGTTGTGAACACGGGACACGGTATGGTACGTTTGTTGGACCCATCCCATCCCATCCTCCCCTCCCGCCCGGCCGGTGTGTCTCTTTCGATCTTTAGACTACGTCACCACACTCCCGGCGCACTTTCTTGGAGCATTTACTGTTGCAGCGGATGGGGGTTATATTGTAGTTAATGGAACGCCTGGTGTGTTGTGCAAGGAGATTGAAGAAACACAGGTTTTGGGAAATTAAGACATCCTGCTCACAGAAGTAAGAACTCATCTTTCCCCCGACACCACCCTCTGGACAGTTTTTACACTTACTTCACCATGAGAGGCCCTTTGAGGCAAATTCGTGGTTTTGGGCTATATATATATAAAATTGACTTTACTTTAAGGAAAGTAGCTGTAGACGCTTGTGGAGTTGAATATTTTTTAAACACAGTGGGATCTCTCTTTTTTTTCCCCCAACCCGTAGCAGAGCACAACTTCAGCTGATATTACATGAAGATCACCCAAACACAGAGCACTAAGAAGAGTCTCCCAGGAGACCAGCAATAAATCCCCGAGCTGAGCCTCAGCAAAGACAGATATTGGTTTTCCTGATACTGCAGTAACCCTTGTGGCACATTGTTGGCCTGTTTGCCTACATTCTGCTCCATCACACTGATCAGAGCTGACAGGAGCATCTAAAGCTGCTGAGCCTCAGCTCCTGGTCCAGCAGCTATCGACTGGCTGGTCATCAAGTCTCTCAGGCACCTAAATTGATCTTCACGCATAAACGCACGGGCACAAAACCCACAACTCTGGCAGTGGAATCCTCATTAAAGAGTAAATCAACTCTAAATCATTGTCGCACTACAGGCCGGGCCACTCCTCAGTCAGGAGTATCAAAGCAGCTGTTTCCAGTTAGCTTCAAAGTTATAGAAACCTATTGTGCTTTTCCCTTTGCTTTAGTGAGTTTTATAGTTTTTTGTGCATGTAAAAGATCTGCAAAGTTATAAAGCCCACGCCAAAGGGAGTTACTCTTAGTGGGGCAGCTAAGCTGAAATATTCATAACATTATTTCGCATTTTGCAATAAAAACAACACATTTGGCACAGACGTAGGTTTATATGTTATGAAAAGATTTAGATATCGGGGCGCTGCAAAATTTGGCAGCCCTTTTTCAAAATGTCCATCAAATAGGCGCTAAATATTCCAAATAGTTGCTCTTGATGATCTTCAAGGTGTGTTCAAGCTGATTAGATCAGATGTCAGAAGATTACAGACAATGTTTTTTTTACCTCTTTATTTTTTAAGGGGACTTTTTAAAAGCTTTTAACCTGAGAAAAACACGAAAACCAAATAAAAACCGGGAAAACGGACCTGAGTTTGTTTTAACCGAACAAAACGGGTAATTTGTGAAAGCAACCTTGGCGACCACCCGCTAACAACGAGAGTGAATGGAGAGAGAAAAAAAGGCATAACAAACGTAATACGCTAACAAGAGCAAAAGTTAGTTATTTTAACCCAAACAACAGGTGCGTCACGTTTTGCTGGACATTCGTAGGAAAAAGCATGTGCTGTGTGCTGAGCGTCACAAAAATAAAGAGGGAAATTCGTGTCTGTATACACGATTCAAATAGATTCAATTTTGTGACTATATTTAACAAACTGCTGTGAGACTGTGTTGGATGTCACCAAGTAACACAATTTGCCTAGCGGCTGGTTAGCCACGCCCTCAAACAAAGCTAATTAGAGCGGAGCTGAAGCAGAGTCCGAAGAGTTTGGTTCGGTTGACCAATCACAACAGAGGGCCAGCTGACCAATCAGAGCAGACTGGGCTTTTTCGGGAGGGGGGACATGAGTAAGGTGAAAAAAGGTGCTTCGGCACAGGCGGTATGAGAAAAGTAAAGCGTTTTTTTTAACATTAAATCATGTAAACGTCTTCTAGTAGAAACCCAAAATACAAGTATGCACCTGGAAATAAGCACAATAGGTCATCTTTAATTAAATCCCCCTCAAACTGCCTCATCTGCTTCTACATCATTATTAGATAAATTCCTTCATTCAACAGGATCTATTATTGTCAATCCGATCACAGTTGAGCTTCACATCGAGGTGGAGACGGTGGAAATAAGTCTGAGGCTGCTGTTAAGGTCCTTTTTGTTCCCAAATGTCACCGGAGAGGTCATTGTATTTCACACAACAACAGATCCTGACTGCAGCCGCATTGCATTCTGGTTCTTTTCCTTAACCCCCTGTGGAAGTAGAAATTGGTCTCCGTGTGTCTGCTCAGATAGATTTCTCCCGGTGTGATTTAACATAGTTAGAAGTCTCTCGCTTTGATTCTGACAGACAGACTCTGAATACGGATTTTAGATCCCTGAAAAATGTCTGATAACTCCACTGCAGGTGTTCTGGAAATATATTAAATTGTTGTCAGTGGTGGAATAAATAATCCAACCCTTCCACTCATACATGTGTTGTTGCTTCACTTGGATGTTTGAGCCTCACTGTGCAGAATGATGTATGTATGAGTTTAAAGCCCCCAGTGACATTTTAAAGACATTCCACATGTCATGAAAACACATTTTAGGCTTTTCGCGTGTCACGAACACCGGTCACCTTGTTGAAAGTTGTTGACCCGTCCACCGCAACTTCAATGACCAGCACGTTCTCATTCCCAGGGCGTTAAATACCGAGGCTTTGTCGGGGCTGTCGGCGCACGGCACACAGCTCCCTTTAGCGCCGGTATGAAACACACCGGGCGTTCCAATAACTATAATGTAAACCCATCCGTGGCAACAGTAAACGCTCTGAGAAAGTGCACCGGGAGTGTGGTGACGTAGTTTAAAGAGTGAAAGAGACACACCGGACGGGCGTGACGTTTGTCACGTTTCTTATTGACGTTTGTGACGTGTTTTCTGTAGTTGGGTTACGTTGTTTCCGTACGTGTTTTACTTAGTTTACGTACTATTTTAAGCCCAACCCGAACTAAGGGGTTTTCTTGTCTGAAGCTAAAGCCCGGGACACACAGGGAACGTCAGGAGCGCGTGGCGGCTGCATTACCTGTTGTTTTTTATTTCGGCGTCCATGTTAACTGGTTAGAGTGACAGTGAAAGTGATCTTTTGACAGTATATTGATTTCATACCAGCAACATTACTACAGTTTCAATGTCTAGACATCTGTAGTATATGTTACGGACATGAAAAAAAGTAAATATTTATTTTTAAATCAACACTTCCTGCTTTAATTTCAAAATAAAAGCTCTCAAGTGTTTGTTTTTTTCTGTGGACAGAATTCCTTCATTCGTTAACACAAGGCTTTTATTCTGAAATATGTGCAGGACAGTGTTGTAGAACATGCAGTGACTTGCACGGCTCCATGAATGAATAAAGTACGGGGTTTTAATTGTGGATTATTACTATTATTTGCAAATTACCACACGTTTCTGAACCTTTGTCTAAAATAAAGATAAATGACATTTATAATGAAATGAAATGGACATTATGAAAGGAAAACTCTATGTAGAAAGAAAGGGCTGACAGCAGCAGGTGTGAACAACCGATGCGTGAATCATGCGAGGCGGCTGCCACGCTGATGTTCCCTGTGTGTCCCGGGCTTAACTGTGGACGTTTGCGTGGCGTACAAATGACACATGAAAAGCGCCCTGGGATAGTCTGGCGACCCGTCCAGGGTGTACCACGCCTTCGCCCAATGTCAGCTAGGATCGGCTCCAGCCCCCCCCGCGACCCTGAATAGGATAAGCAATTACAGATAATGAATGAATGTATGCATGTAACGAGTGGAAATTGACACGTGCCTCATGTGTTGCTGGAAAGATATCATAAGAAGCGTTGTATGAGGATACGTTAAACTGGTTGTTGACGTTTGGCCAGTTAATGAAGAATAAAAAATACTCTGAACAATAAAATGGAGAGAGAAATGCAAAATATTTGAGCCCAACTCAACCATATAAGGAGAAATACTTTTATTCTATGAAGCTTTACTGGATTTTTACACATTTTTTCTTGCATTAGGGACCAGGCATCAGCACTTAATGTTTGTTATATTATTATGAATTAAATCTACATTGTAAAAATATATATTTTAAGAGTTTGGTCCCACAGTAAGCCTTTTGTTTGCAGAGCCCATAGTCCCCCCCCCCTCCAGGTTTTAAAGAGCTCTGTAGAGGAGAAACTCTCCTCTCATTACCTCCATCTGAGACTAATGACAGATGGAGGTAATGAGAGGACAGCCTGCCCACCTCGGCCACATAATGAGCTCAAATGAATTGTGCTCTCTTCTATGGCAACACTTTGCATCCCATAACAAAGACTGAATACTGAGCACAACACACACACACACACACACACACACACACACACACTCATATATCCCACCGCCTCCAATTCACACTCAAATTAACGGACAACCACATGAGTTGAATTATAAGTGAAAGGCCGGACGTGATGGAGAGCGAGCGGCTCAGACATCAAACACCTGGTGGCTTTAGTTTGTGTCGTGATCTGCAGCGCTCGTCGTATGAATCCACTCAGACATTAGCATCACGTCAAACGGATTAGACAAGGACACACAGTCTCATTTGTTCATAATATATCAGGTGTGTTGAGTAGAATAGACTACATAATTACAGTAGATTATTTGGATAATTTTGGTTGCCGAATTAAATATTTATAATCAAAATGTCGGTTGATTATTAGATTTGGGACTCACGACTTCATGGAAATTAGGATTTGGGATTTGTAGATCAACAAGTTGTTCAACTGTTTGGGCTCTTTCCAAGTTTCTTTTTTTTTTACTGTTTACAGTCACTATATCCTGACAGTAGTGCATGAGACAGGTAATCTGGAAAAAAATCATGTGCCTCTGTGTCCTCCGGTGCTCCTAACGGCATCTACAAGATTTCACAGATCAGAGGAATACAACCAATCAGAGCTGATCTGGAGTCTGCCGTCTCTGAGCAGCTGTCAATCACTCGCGAACTCTGATCAAACGGTCAAACTAGGCAGCGCTGATCAAATATGAATCAATATTATGTTACGTTAATGTCAATTTCTCTCCTCAGATGTTCTCAGAATCATCTTGTAGTTACTGTTTAGCTGTAAAATGAAAAAGTTTTTGACCCGGCAGCCATGTTGAGATCTGTTGAGGAAATACCAAGCACGGCCCGGAGCACAGCCAATAGGAACGCTCTCTCTCTCTGAAATTACCTGTGATTGGTCAAAGTCTCCCATCACGGGCTAGATTTTTTTTTTACTGCATTTAGCATAAACAATATGCTCAAATCATAACATGGCAAACTGCAGCCCAACAGGCAACAACAGCTGTCAGTGTGTCAGTGTGCTGACTTGACTATGACTTGCCCCAAACTGCATGTGATTATCATAAAGTGGGCATGTCTGTAAAGGGTAGACTCGTGGGTACCCATAGAACCCATTTACATTCACATATCTGGAGGTCAGAGGTCAAGGGTCCCCTCTGAAGATGGCAATGAAAGTTTTTGCTCGCCAAAATTTAGCGTAATTTTGGAGCATAATTTAGCCACCATGGTTGGTACCAATGGATTACTCAGGCGTTCTTACTGCAGGCTAAATGCCTTGCGCATTATTGTGGCATTCATACGCCTTTTCGTGCTGCATTCTAAAGTAACGAAAACACAATGATTCGTAAGGAGCTTTAAAAGTGATCTCATAACGAAGATATTAATTCTAAAACTGAAGTCAAAGAACAATCTTATTTTTCTTGTCTCTCGGTCCATTTTAATCATTCAGTTCACTCTATTGTTAATTTATAAACTGAACTACTTTTGATTCATTGGCACTTCTGAGACTCTGCAGCCCTCCACACCCGAGCTGATGGGAGTGTTTCCTAAATGCTGTTTTGATTCTGAGTTAAGATGATGGATAATCCAAATCAATTGTCTGTGGTAAATGAGTTGTATAAAAGCCTTTTAAGTGTGTGTCCCTGTGATTGTCTGTGTGTGTTACGCCCCAGAGGAGTGATCTTGATACAAAAAATGTTTCCGGAGATAAAACGCAACAAGCTAGAAGCCGATTGGTGTCAAGACATCCCAGATTGCCTCTGACATGACAGTTGGCCCTGATGCTCGGTTACGTTTTCGGGCTCTCTTTCTACTCTTTACTTTGCCGGTGTACTAACTGCAGGCTCACAATAGAGCCAGATATGAGATAGGAATGTTAGCATGGCAATATATGCCATATATCAGCATAATCCGAAGCCTGCGGGCGGATCTCCGTGCTCCTCTGAGTCCAATTATAGAGTGTGTGTTGTGTGAGCAGACAGACTGTGTTGCAGATCGAGCCCCAGATCCAGCCAGCGCCAGCCACCTCCTCTCATCCTCGCTCTGACACCCACACATATACCCGGCCATAGAAACGCACACACAATGGTAGATGAAATGTAACGAGGCATGCTGTGCCGCTGCATTGTTGTTTACTCTGCCGCATTTTCCCTCATATGTATAGTTAACAAGACAGACTATATTTAATGGTGTGAGCAAAGGGAGGAAAATCACCAGCTCACACTTCTTCACTTATACATCAACCCTGCTTCTGCAAAATGTGTTTATATACACTCTAATTTTATTTACCAATCGCTGCCTGGATTACTTTCAGTGTGACAGCCTGTAAATCCTTCAAATTAAATGACAAAATACCTCCCAGAACGACCCACTTTCTGTTCTGACGCCTTCCAAATCTGTTAAAAATCACTGTTGCAAAACATTAAATCGTTTCCTAATCTGACAACATGAAGATTCAGTTGAGTTAATGCACAACGTCTACTTGGTTAGGGAAAAAGTCCTGGTCATGGTTCAAAGAAACCAGCGTTGACAGGCAAGCCGTTCTACCACTGTGAAATTAGGCGCCCATAGGCGTTTTCGGACTAAACTGTTCTGGGGACTCACTGAGAGGAACTGCCCACAAGAACTACATACAGTACCTTCAAGGGCTTTTTCTGTTTGCATTCACACCGCCAATAGGAACGCTGAAGCGACGTCCGGCCGTGCAACAATCATATAAACTAAAGTCAAATAGTAGTCATGACAGTAGTTCAAATCGTCTATGATTCTTCGGCTCATTGGGCGTGCTTTGTGCTACTGGGTTAGTCTTTGTGCTACTGGGTTAGTCTTTGTGCTACTGGGTTAGTGTTTATGCTACTGGATTAGCCTTTATGATACTGGATTAGCCTTTATGCTACTGGATTAGCTCACTGAGCAGTGGCTCTCACTCGTTCTTTGGCTCAGTGGTCGTGTGCTCATGAATGAGTTAACTTCTGGACTTCGCTGTAACCACTGAGTGTCTATTATAGCCTATCCACCTTATTCCTAGCCCCCATCATGCCTTGTGTGAATTATGGGTTATGGCAACTTCCGGCGCGTCGTGTCACTGAACCGAAACCGGCGTTTTCCATGGTAACGGTACGCTAATCTTCTCTCCTAGAGTGATTGTATTAAATCTAGTAAAACATGTGTGAACACCACCTATTACAGCTCAAACAGGATCATGTGATCATATCTCTGCCTTCTACTATGGAGGGATGGGAGGACGACCTGAAGAAGTGGCCTCAGATAACCTACACCAGCATATTTAGCTACGTTATTGTCTCTACAGACGGTGAAGAGATGAACAATCTGAAAAGCTCTGAGGCAGATCAGTACTTCCACAGTAACAAGGATTTTTTTTTTCTACACACAGATAACCGTACTTGAACTATTTTTAGCCTAATGCTGCCCTGCACTCCGTCCCATAAACTGCCTTACATTTTAAACTCTACAGAAAATAGTGAAAGTAACTGGCTGTCATTAAACCAACGCTACAATAATGAGTCCTCCCTACACATGAAATCATAGCTGATGTTCTCCTGGTACTGCTGTCGGTCCTTTTAAGGACCCGACGTCTTCTTCTTCTCCGATGCTCTTTATAGCCCAGCCACAAAGTAGGATACGGGTTTTCCTCCGTTGGCTTTTTGTCCACTAAATAAAATAAGCACACATACGTAACAAGGGTTTATGGTGGTCTCTTGAAGTTTAGGTTTCTCAGCCACATTCTTCTGAATTCCTCGTCTGTAGGTCGGCGATGGAAACTGAAGAACAATCCCTTTTTGTTTTGGGTGCATGTTCAACAAACTGTTGTCGAAGCCACAAATTTAGCTTTGCCTGGTTGTTAGTTCAGCCGCGAACAGCGCAACAAGTACCCGAGCTCCGTAAGGACGTTGGTTAAATATCTGTTAAAAAATAAAGCAGGATTTGCTAAATTGAAGGTGAATTACTTTTCAAAAAAGCGCCGTTGCCGGTTAGCCACTATGGTTAGCCTATGGGACTAACTAGCTTACTGCTACTTCCGCTACCTCACCGGAAGTTACAACCATAATCATTTCTACAGTAACACCCCAGAGAATAAGGTGGATAGGAAGAAGTGGATAAGCAAACGAGGGACTTTTGGAACAGCCATAATTCCTGCAGCCATTAGAAGTCTTTGTCACTTTAACGTAAACAGATGTCGTTTTGGGGCTGAGATGACTGGAGGGTACACCTTAGCAAAGATCTCTGTAGGGCTGACCCAAATGCGTCAAAGCTTCGACCGTTACCATGGTAATCGACCTCCAAATCAAAATTTCAGTTTGTCCCATACTTAAGATTATGTCTGACATTCCCATAAGCCTCAGCTCCACATTGTGTTTAGCGCTAATTAGCAAATGTCAGCACGCTGACACATACCTTTGTTCTGCTTCTGTGTCCTCGTTAAAATCATCAACAGACAAAACTGTCACAGGAGTGAAGGTCGGAGGTCGAAGGCAGGGAGTCGCTGAAATGAGTCGTGTCATTGTAGTGTGATCATGTCCGGCTTAGCGCTGTGTGGCCCTGTGGAGTCTCTAAAGCCACTGATCAGAGGCTCTGAGTCTGTAATGACACCCAGTGGGAGAAGGCTATTGCTCGGTGCCAAAGACCTTCTTCCTCTCTGAACACATCTGCTTCTCATCTTCCCTCCTCACCTTCCCACCTCACTTTGATATATCTTTTAACTGCCACTCTGTCCTTCAGCCTCCATCTACCTCATCATCCCTTCCTCGCTAACCAAATCCCCCTCCCTCTCCTTGCATCCCTGTTCCCCGATTCCTCAGACTTCATTTTTTTCCCTTAAATAAAAACTGATTTTACAACACAGAATATCTTCCAGCAAGAAAATGTGCACATTCATTACTTCTCATGGTGTAGTGCCTTGCATAGAAGGAGCTTCTGTTCTTGCTTTTGTATTTAGTAAATCAGTACCTCAGTCTTTAAAGCTGCAGTATGTGATATTGGCGCAAATATGATTTAAAAAAGTTATTTTTAGAAAACGGCCGCTATATCGTGACAGTAGTACATGAAACAGGTAACCTGAAAAAAATCCTGTTCCTCTGTGTCCTACTGTGTCCTCCGGTGCTCCTAACGGCATCTGAAGGATTTCACTTACCGGAGGAAAACAAGGTCCGCTGTCCAGCTGCCGTCTATGAGAGCCGGCTGTCAATCACTCGCTAACTCCGACCAAACGGTCAAACTAGGCAGCGCTGATCAAATATGAATCAATATTCTGTTACTGTAATGACTATTTCTCTCCTCAGATGTTCTCAGAATCATCTTGTAGTTACTGTTTAGCTGTAAAATGAGAAAGTTTGTGACGCGGCCGCCATTGTAAAATCTGTTGAAGAAAGCCAAGTTCTGGTCATATGACTGGAGCACAGCCAATAGGAACGCTCTTAAATGACCTCTGACCTCTGTGACCTCGGCCGTCACGGGCTAGATTTTTCTAAAGCCTGAAAGCAGAGCCATGATGAGGAGCAGGAGTCTAGTTTTCTCTCAGACCACTTGAATTGCAATATGCTGAAAGGTTATTATGGAATTTTTGCCAAATTATGCCAAAATGTTTTGCTTACTGCCACTTTAAGTTACTAACTTTTACCTATTTCAAACTGTTTATCCATTAGCTACTTATAGCTAACTATTTTAACTTTTTCTCCATTACTTTTAGCTAAATCTTAGCTAACTATTTGAACTGTTTCTCCATTACTTGTAGCTAACTAGTAGCTAACTATTTGAACTGTTTCTCCATTACTTTTAGCTAACTATTACCTAACTATTTCAACTGTTTACCCATTACTTTTAGCTAACTCTTGGCTAACTATTTCAACTCAACTAACACTTGTGATCCTGGAGAGTGAGTGACAGTACATATTGAGAGAAACTAGTATTTTCTTCAGCCATTGTTAAAAAAAACAATCCAACAATACTTATAGCCAGCGTTAACTAACGTGATCAGGGAATTATTCTGCCTCCACTTAACGCTCCGTCCACAAAATACCTCATCATGGTTACTAACAGAAAGGGGGTCTATTTGTGGTCTAGAATCAGGTCAGATCCCAGTCACAAAAACCCTTCTCTCTCTCTTTACCTCCATCACTCTCCTCCCTCCGTCATCTCTCAGTTCATCCATCCATGCATCTTTTCTGGTCCCCAGTGAAGCCAATCCCATTCACACCCTGGAAGAGAGAAACACCTCTCAGAAGTGTGGGTGTGACGGTGTGAGATGGAGAAAGTGAGACAGACAGCCAGAGAGAGGTGAAGAGGCATCATCAAAACAAGACGGGCGAAAAGGTACAGATTTAGATTTGATAGAAGTTGAGGGAGACACAAAACGAGGACGACAACGGGGGGAGGCAGTTTAGAGGAAAAAAAGATCTCGGACTCAATTTTAAATAGCAGCTGGAGCCCTTTTCTCTCTGTGTGATCCAGCGACCAAAGACGGACTGATATTTAGTCAGTGTTGGTCATCGCCTAGAAGAGTTCACTTTCTTTGCAAAGGGAATTAATTGTGTTTAAAGGACTAGTTCAACATTTTTGGATATACACACATTTGCTTTCTTGACAAGAGTTAGTTGAGAAGAATGAATGTGTAGTATGAAGGTAGAGCCAGCAGGTGATTAGCATAGCTTAGCATAAAGACTGGACGCAGAAGGAAATAGGTAGTTTTGTTCTGGCCAAGGTGGAAAAAAAAAATGTCTGCCTACACATCTAAAGCTCACTAATTAACAATTTATATATCACGTTTGTTTAATTCGTAAAAATAACTAACTAGAAAACCTAATGAATCCATTGGTACCAACCAGTTGCCAGTTATCATGGCCATTTTCAAACGGGTCCCTTGACCTCTGACCTCAAGATATGTGAATGAAAATGGGTTCTCTGGGTACCGACGAGTCTCCCCTTTACAGACATGCTCACTTTATGATAATCACATGCAGTTTGGGGCAAGTCATAGTCAAGTCAGCACACTGACGGCTGTTGTTGCCTGTTGGGCTGCAGTTTGCCATGTTATGATTTGAGCATATTTTTTATGCTAAATGCAGTACCTGTGAGGGTTTCTGGACAATATCTGTCATTGTTTTGTGTTGTTAATTGATTTCCAATCATAAATATATACATACGTTTGCATAAAGCAGCGTATGTGTCCACTCCCATGTTGATAAGAGTATTAAATACTTGACAAATCTCCCTTTAACCTTAAAGGATAAAAACTGTGTGATTAATTTGCGATCAATCGCGATTAACTATGGACAATCATGTGATTAATCATTAATAGTTACGTGCTGCGACAATTTCTTGACAAACAACAAGAGCAGCAACTTCCTGGAGTCTCCAGTGATCATCTTGCATCCACATGGTAACGACAACACTATCCCGATAAAACCAGAACTCATTTTTACATTTTTGATTGCATACAAATCAAACAAATCTGATGTAACATGTTAATCAGTTGGCTTTACCCTCTTGGCTCTAACTGTTTGGTTTCGATCTTCTCATCTAACTCTCACAAGAAAGCTAAGGAGAAACTGTATTTCCCAAAATGTTGAACTAAGAGAAGTCATTGCAAAGAAATTCCAGCAGACCAAAAGTAACCAGAGAACATACAATGTATTATCCAAAATCATTCAAATGCAATTTTAAGAGTATATAGTTCATACAGGATTCCTCTCTCTTATTTCAGACACAGCTGAACCTATTTCTATGATTTCCATGACTATATTGAATATTTATGACTATACTCCTGTGGTGCAATAATGATGCAGCTTTTACAGTTGCCATGAAATTTCCTTTAATGTCAACTCCGTGACCCATTTATTAGCAGACATGATAATTTCCAGGTTCATACTTGTATTGTGGGTTTCTACTAGAACACGCTTACATGCTTTAATGTACAAAACACATTATTTCTCTCATCCTGTCTGTCTGAATATACCTGTATTCAGACCTCTGTCTGAAACGCTCCGTTTTAGCGCCTGTCTCTTTAAGAAGCCCAGTCTGCTCTGATTGGCCTGAGAGAAAAATTTGACATAGGAAGGGGAACCAAATCTGAATGGCTTGTTGAAACACGTTTTCTGATCTAGACAGCCCACAAAAAAACTGACTGGGTTGTTCTTATTTCACAGTTTGTGGGTTGGTAGGACTCCAGATACCCAGATGTATGTGAACAAGCACTGAAAAAGTGAATTTTTCATGATATGTCCCCTTTAAAGGAACAGTGTGTAACATTTGGGGGGATTTAGGGTATAATCACCTAAAAACTAAGAGTTGTTAGCTCGTTAGCTTAGAATGAGTCCTTCATACCTACATAAGGAGCGGGTCCTCTTCTCGGAGTCCGCCATGTTTCTACAGTAGCCCAGAATGGACAAACCAAACACTGGCTCTAGAGAGAGACTTTCACGTTTTTACGTTACCTGAAGGCTACCGTAGTTCTCCGACACGCCTGTGAAACTGAGGTAACGTGAGCTGCAGAGTGCTAAACTGTGGTACGAACGGCATTACCACGGTTTTCCACTCGGCGGATCACAGTCTTGGAAAGGGAGGAGTGAGCTGAGGGGTACTCAGTTGGTTGCAATCTGCAACCACACCACTAGATGCCACCAAATCCTCAGTGTGCCTTTAAGGCTGCAACCCAGACTTTGGAAAACAATAGCAATACGCAGTGGAGAGTGTTGTGTACCACATGACTAACATTAACCAGGTTTTCCATCCAAATGTAACGCTAATTTTACTCAAATTTCCAGAAAGTCAGCAAAAGAAAATTCAAATTAATGGATGTTTCCATTCACTACTGTTATGTAAATATTAGGAGTTGAGCACCTTAAGATAAACAGTTGGTGCCTTTAGACCATTAGAGAAGAAGCAAGTGCAACGAGATGATCTAATTCAAAGAACGCAAGTTAAATTTTACACAGTGGAAAACTGAAATCTGACATTTTTTATGGTATTTACGTTTGTTTCATGTATTAATTTGTATTAGTTTCCGTCTGTTGCTATTTTTAGTTTCTTCACAGGACTATTAAGTCACATGCTGCATGTATGTCCTTAGACTGTATATAAGAAGTGGACGTAGTCACCGTGACGTCACCCATTGGTTTATGGAGTACGGTTTTGAAGCCTTGAGTTCGGCATTTTGCCCGTTGCCATCTTGGTCTTTCGTAACCAGAAGTGACACGAGAGGGTGGAGCTAAGTACAACCGAACGCTGAATAATACATTCATAGGAGACCAAAAAGGTTATAATTAACTTTCATGAAGTGGAAACACACTGTGAAAGGGTTAAAGTTGTAAGATGAAAACACGGACAACTCCCAGACCGGACAACGCGGTGGTAGCGACCTGTCAATCACAAGGTAGCCCCGCCCTAAAGCATCCCCTGCTTTATGGTCTATTTGACTCTAAATGGGACCATAATTTACTAAATGAACATCATGCTGTTTTGAAGAAGACTTGAAACTAGTGATTGAGACCATAAACTCATGTTTACAATGTTTACTGAGGTAATAAATCGGGTGAGAAGTAGACTCATTTTCTCATAGACTTCTATACAATCAGACTTCTTTTTGCAACCAGAGGAGTCGCCCCCTGCTGGCTGTTAGAAAGAATGAAAGTTTAAAACACTTTTCAGACCTGGAGTTGCCCACTGTGTATGTCGTGAATTATTCACCACTCCTGTTTCCATCGCACTTAAACATATTTTCTTTTTATCGATTTAGCAACTTTTCCTCCTCAGCCAAGCTTAAAATTTTTTTTTTTTTTGGCAATATTTGGATTTTTCTGCGTATAAATTGAAAATCCACATGGAAAACAGTTGGATGCAAACACACTTCAGAGGGGTTTTGCACTTAATACTTTCAATATTATGGCATTAAAGTTGGCAGAATAAGAAATATTTTAAACATAGGTAGCTTTTGACCAAAGAAACATCAGTATCAGCTCTCAAAATGGTGCCCAAGTCCTGAAAACATGAAACAACTCTCTGTGACTCCGACCTGAACAACATCAGCTCAAACAGAAAACCTTTTGTCTGCTGTCCAGGGGCTCCGGCTACAAACTACCCCATTAGTGGTGAGTCTTGACATGAATGAATGTGTGTGTGTGTGTGCAGAGTCTCAGTAGTTTGGTACACCATCCACCTTCACCGACGCATTCTCCCCTCTCCTCCGTTAACGTGCTGTTGCTAAGATACCAGCCGCTCATCTTTACTCCTCCACACACACCCAGCCCTTGTGTGTGTGAAAGAGATGTTTCTCCCTACCTCCTGACTATCCTTGACACACACACACACACACACACACACACACACATTTGTATAAATCATACCTCCACAGCCACTCGTCACCTTAAAGGTCACTGTTTGACGAGGAAGAAAGGTGTTTTTTTTTTTTTGCTCCTGCCTCCCACTCGCCTGCAGACACATTCCCGCCTCCTTTAAACCTGGAGACAAATTAAACAAGAGCGTCGGACTGACCCGAGAGCAGCTGAGACGCTTCAAACAACAACATTTACATCCCACAAGTCTTTAAACAAAATGCCATCATGCGCCAGTTCCCCATTAAAAATATATGTTTTTTACAGTATGTGTTTGTTTGTCTCCAGACACTCAGCATATGGCCGCCGGTAGAAATCCAACACATTGAGGTAAAACTCCCATGAGGCGTTCGGACTCATGGGATACAGTATGCTAATAAAATAATCTTGTGTTAGTGATCTGAAGTTTTACTGTCCAGTATGCAGTAGATATACATTGATGTTTCAGAAAATGATGAAAGAAACTCAAGTAACAGCCACGTTCATAGACTGTAAATATGCTGCTTTATGCAAATGTATGTATATATTTATTATTGGAAATCAATTTACAACACAAAAAAATTACAGATATTGTCTAGAAGCCCTCACAGGTACTGCATTTAGCATAAAACAATATGCTCAAATCATAACATGGCAAACTGCAGCCCAACAGGCAACAACAGCTGTCAGTGTGTCAGTGTGCTGACTTGACTATGACTTGCCCCAAACTGCATGTGATTATAATAATAATAATAATAATAATTTTATTTGTAGAGCACTTTTCAAGCACAAAGCACAAAGTGCTTTCCAAAGAAGTTCACATCATAGACAGCAGAATACATGTACATACAACCATAAATAATGAAATAAAAACAGTAAAAAATAGGTAAATAAAGAAATAAGCATATACATATTCATACAATTAAATTATCGTAAAGTGGGCATGTCTGTAAAGGGGAGACTCGTGGGTACCCATAGAACCCATTTTCATTCACATACCTTGAGGTCAGAGGTCAAGGGACCCCTTTAAAAATTGACATGCCAGTTTTTCCTCACCAAAATTTAGCATAATTTCGGAGCGTTATTTAGCCTCCTTGCCGACAAGCTAGTATGACATGGTTGGTACATAAAGATTTCTGAGTTTTTTTAGTTTCATATGATACCAGTATCTTCACTCTAGCTTTAAAACCTCTGATTTAAAAACATTAGTGACGCTAAAATGAATTTGCGTTAATATCGCGTTCATTTTGACAGCCCTACTGATAATACTTACAAACTTTTACTTCAGTAAGGTTTTGAATGCTGGACTTTTACTTGTAGTGGAGTATTTTTAGTGTGGTATTAGTTACTTATTAGTTATTAGTAAAGAATCTGAATACTTCTTCCACCACTGAGGGGAGGGTCTTTACAGACCACTACGACCTGCAAGACGAGTATCACGTGACAGACGAAGTCGTCAGCAGGCTACTTTTCTGTAGCTTTACGAGCTTGTCTACTTGAACAGTGAGGGTAATCAGTGTAAAAACCTACCTTACAAATACTGTAATTACCTCTACGGTATTTAAACATGGTATGATTTTACATTAGTCTAAACCTACAGTGGTTACTTCCTGTTGTGATTTGACTTACAGCAACGTACTGGCTTATTGATATGTAGTCCAATTCTTCCTGGTTGAATAAGTTATTAATGTTGCTTATGAGGAAACCGCCTCAGAAAACCATCGATCACATGGGCTCAGTAGTCATGTAATATTTACCAGCTGACTAAAGGCTGTAAAAATGTCCACCTCGTGCTCACACACACACACACACACACACACACACACACACACACACACACACACACACACACACACTGAGTCAGACACTGTTGGGATTGCTGGTGTTTGTCTGTACACATTTGTACCCATATGTGAGTGTGTGAATGCCTGCAGCACATTAGATGGGAGGGATGCCTCTCAAAATAAAGCTTTCTGTGGAGAGCCACTTTCTGCTGGCGCTAAAAAACTCGCCTAATTTTAGTTTCTGCCAGGGAAACGATGAGAGCGCGCTGAGCTGGGAGACGAGTCCCATCGCTGCCGAGTGATGAGTCACTTCAGTCGAATAAACAGCAGAGAGAGAAACCAGAGAAATGATCTGTTTATGTGGACCGTCCGCGCTCTTAGTGTCAGCTACCGGTCGGATGATGAAGTTGGGGAATATTTTGCTTTCTGAGCACCTAAAATGTCAGAAAAATTTGAGTTAATAAATGAGAATGTTGTGAAAAAGATTGCTTCTCTGTTTGTTGTCCAACAGCTAACATGAGTCGTCTGCATACCTCTCTGTCACGACTGCTGCCTCAGTCGTTTTTATTTTGCTCAGTCAGCCCCCCCGCCTCCAGCCATCACTTAACCCGGGTCCATCATGCATTTCTGAACCACGTCCCAGACCTCCACTTGTCCACCAGATGCCCTCGGGACTTTCCCACCCCGTGTTCGAATTACACCTCACAAGTTTTATTTGAAGGCACCAATAAACTGGGAACGTTTAAGTTTACAACTGTGAAATGGTTAATTGCCTCGTACACACATCCGTGACACTCTCCTCTCTTTTCAGTACTGAGGCTTTTCTGCACCGGACCATCGGGGACCGTCCATGGACCGTCCATGGATCTCCCTCTCTCTTCCTCTTTGGCTGTCGGTGTCTCATTCCAGTCGTCTCGGACCTTCAGCCTCAAAGAGACTCACCTCTTGTCTCGTCTCCCTCTGCATGAATGCTATCGGTGAGTTTTGCCTCTTGTGTAGTGTGACCTCTTTCCGGGTCTTCATGTAAAGGCTGGCCCACTCCAAAAAGATTTTTCAAATCTTAACAGATGTTGTAAATGTGAGAGAGCCCACACATAACAACATGTTATGTTAAATTTAACAGTTTTGTTCCTATAGTGTGGAGAGCAACGATTTGGCCAAAACGGCACACCACACACTAACAGATTCATTCATGAACAACAAGAGTCCAGACTAAAACGATCAACCGTGACTTGTGTAGTGTAAACAAACATGGCGGACGACGGACAGGAAGAATTAGCGATGTTAGTTTTTACTTTGTACTGAAAATTCATGAAGGATGGATGGATGAAGTCATGGAGACACGTTAAATAAACACTCGTGTTGTTGCCACAAATCAACAAGATGGTCCTCCATCTCTGAGCTCCATCTGACTACTACTTTATGCTTCATGTTTGGCATTAGCTCATGCATTAGCCACGGCCGCCATGATGGCGGTGGTTGTCCTTCCTTCTTCAGTCAGCTTGGTTCTTGGCTATCGTTCTTTCCCACGTCACTGCGTCATCGGCTGTCCTCGGGGTTCCCCTCACACAACAGGATAATCTTTAGATCCATTAAAACAATTTCTGGTTCAGACGTTCATGATCCCCTTCAGGATGAACTGTGATAACTTTGGTGATCCTCTAACTTTTGATCTAGTACCATCAGGACAGAATCTTAATTTGTTCAATACTTTATGACCAAATATCTGAAAAAATAATGATCAGTGTGTGTTCAGTAATAATTAATAAGTGTGAGCACCTGCATAACATTGCTGCTGTGCAAAGGTACATGTGTACCTTTTTATTGTGAAGTGTTACCACATAAAGATCAAGATAATGAGGATTTTAACAATCATAATAGTATGTTTTCTTCACTTCGTCAACTAGTCTAAGTTTAAACTTCCGTTTAAACGTCAGGGTAATTGATCGTTAGGAACATCCCTACTAATTACGAGTCCGACCCCTACGCTGGGAACTACTGGACTAAAACCACCAAACTGTATACTGTATATCCTGTAAAGTCTGTAAACAGTCATGGACCTGAACAACACATCCATCTACAGTAAAGAGATGACCACATGATCCAAACTGTACAACCCCGTAAAAACCATGGAGGGGTGCTGCCTCCTTTTGGTGGAAATATAAAATAACATCTTTCTTGTTTTTGTAGATTATATATTTATTGGACAAATATCTCCCTTCGTGGTAGAGATGAATACAAAGTCATTAACTATACATCACACATTTCAAGAAGTTTCCAGAACAAACAAAGACAGAAACCACAAAAAAAATAGAAGACATTTGGCTCAAATTGTCCTGATAATATTAGTTATTATTGCCAGGTAATTCAGATAGATAGATAGATAGATAGATAGATAGATAGATAGATAGATAGATAGATCATCGTCTCTTAGCTCTGTGAGCCGGCTCAGTAAAACCTTTACCAAATAATAAAGTTGATTGGTTTTAAAACCAATAAAAAAAGTGAGTAAATGATTTAAATCAAATTACAAATTGTTAAAAAACATAAAGTAAAAAAAGTAATGTCCCGAGAGGTTACTGGTACCATGTCTGACATCCCTTCATCAGTCTCTCTGACAAGCTGAAACAATTTGCTGAGGTTTTCTGTGCATATTATAAGCTAGTATCTTAATCATAGACAGCGTGTTGGTTGTTTGAGGTAATATTCTTGCAGTACAACAGATCTGGGCCTTTGGTTGAATCATGACAAGCCGAGAGTTGAAGTTATCTGGAGGTCGACCCTTTTCCTTCTGTCATTAAACTCCTGGTTAGGAAACAAACAATGAGATTCTGATTAATATCTCAGATATATATCAATATTTATTTTCCTTGTTCTGCTGTTACATGGTAACCCAATCAGTGTAGTGCGATGTGTTTTAGGTGGTAACGCTTCATTTTACAGGTCCACAATTGTCATGGTAATTAGGTGATAGTTAGCAAGTAACCTGTTTGAAATTTCTTTGGAATCACTGCCAAATTACCTCAATATTTACCTAAAATATATCAAATATGAGTTTATTATAAACATGATTTAATGATGATATGCTAAAATAGCTTATAATGGTTAAAATAGGGCCCTTGAGAAGCGGCTGTGCGCTGCTCTTCATCGGAGGTGGAAAACCAAAACTAATAGAAGAAACTTCTGATCAGACAAAAAATCTCACCATTGTGACTTATTGTCTACACAAATGTAACCTGGTAGCTGATGTAATGATTCAGGGAGGTTTTTAAGACAAATAAGTTATTTGCTAATTATTATCTATTTATCAGCAGAAATGGAAATAAAGCACATCAATTAACTTTGTATTCTTTTCCTGGAAATGTCTTAAATATATTACCGGCTATTCGGAAATAGCGGAATATAATTATTAAATAATGTTTATAATAAAGTAATTTTCTATCAATTTTGAGGTAAATATTGGGGTAATTCTAAAGAAATTTCAAATAGGTAATTATCACGTAATTACCTTGAAATTTGCAGACCTGTAAAATGAAGTGTTACCTTTTAGTTTTACAGAATATAGTGTTAACTTTCCACTCACTGCATCGGTAAAGCCTGTTGATGCGGGAGATGTCAGCTTCGCTCATCTCTGTGGCCGTTCCAATCTCGCGGTTAGGGCTGCGCTTAGCGACGATGGTTGGCTTCCCGTTTTTGGAGAAAGCATACCTTGAGGAGCACACGAACACAAGATTGTTGTTATATAGAGCTACACCGAACACACACACACACACACACACACACACACACATACACACACACACACACACACACAAACACACACACTGGCTCCAAACTCACAATTAATGTTGTAAAGAGTGCTGCAGGAATGAGTCCTACAACCCAGAAATGAGTCAGCATTTTAGCACTTCCTGTTCCCTCGTCTGGAAGTCAATGAGTTTTTAGTTAGATGTCTGAAATGACTTGACTATGACTTGCCCCAAACTGCATGTGATTATCATAAAGTGGGCATGTCTGTAAAGGGGAGACTCGTGGGTATCCATAGAACCCATTTTCATTCACATACCTTGAGGTCAGAGGTCAAGGTCGCCATAATTTAGCGTAAATTTGGAGCGTTATTTAACCTCCTTCACGATAAGCTAGCATCACATGGTTGGTACCAAGGGATTCTTTAGGTTTTCTAGTTTCATGTTCACCAATATCTTCACTATAGCTTTAAACCTTACGACCTTAAAATAGCAAGTTGCGTTAAAGAAATTAGTGGCGTTAAAATGAATTTGCATTAACGCGTTATTATCGCATTAACTTTGACAGCCCTAGTATTATTATAGGTTAAGCTACACAGAGTATATAAAATAGTTAGCATTAGCTCCACCTTTACCAGCTGCAACATTAACATGCACACATTAATGCATCATTAATTATAATCCAGTAATATAATATATATATGAATCTGAAATGGGCCATTCTGCCTAATGAGTACTTTTACTTTCGGTACTTTGAGTATATTTTGATGTTCATACTTTAGTACTTTAGCTTGAGTATGATTTTGAATACAGGACTTTAACATGTAACAGTATTCAATGTGGTATTGCTGCTTTTACTTAAGTAAAAGATCTGAGTACTTCTTCCACCACTGACTATGCATCCAAAGACACACATACATGCACTCACACAGACACACTTACTTGCTGTAGTGCATGACAGAGTCGAAGTCGTAGCAACTACCCAAGTTGTTAGTCTTTGTCTTCGCGAAGTTTCTTTCCGTTCCTGTACAGAAGGAGAGTTTTGTTCTTCAGTAACAGTTCAACCTTCTGCAACCTGGTGCATGCAATCAGGAGTTTCCATACTAGTTCATATCTTGGCTGCCCTGACGGTAAACCATCTTCCTTTCTGCAGTTATATGTAGATATAAGTCTGGCCTCTATCTGGTTATTAGATATCCACAAAGGTTGTGTACTGGCATTATTGGCTTTTGCTTACATTGAATAGGAGTGAAATTTAAGTTCTGTGATCAGGAGTGCAAAACAAGCACTCAAGCATTGTACAAGAATACAATACTCCAAATAATCCTTATACACCCTGATAGGGATGTCACGATACCAGAGATTTAGTAGTCGATACCAATACCAGTGAAATACCACTATTCTCGAAGCAGGACTGTGCTGCTTACTGGCTGCTAACAGCTAACGTTACTAACTCTCCTCCTGCCGGTTTCAACACAAATTTTGAAAAACGAGTACCGTCACGTTTTCAGAATTTTGGCATCGACTTTGTACCGAAGTATTGGTTCTTGAGACGTCCCTTCACCATGACAGTTTATTAATATACAGTGTTGTGAATTTATATATTATAAATCTGTTTGCTAGTTTGTACAATTCTTTGGTTTATGATTAAATACATGCACAACTAGCCTAATGACTAATTCCCATCAGCCTCAGCTGTACTTTGTGTTTAGTGCTAATTAGCAAATGTTAGCATGTTAACAGGCTAAACTAAGATGATAAACATTATACCTGCTAAACATCAGCCAATTAGCATTTTCATTGTGAGCCTGTTAGCCTAACACAGAGCTGTTATCATGGCAGTAGACTTTAGTCCCTCCTCTTCCGGTGGACCACCGGAAGAGGAGGGACTTCGCCTCTCTGCTGGTGACTCTTTAGTCAAGAAGCTATAAACTCACCCCTCCATTGTTCTCATCTCATTGTGCAACACATGAAACCAGGACTGTGAATTAAAAGGTTCTCGTGGGAGAGCTGACCTGTCCTGATGTTCTCGGTGAGGATTTTGACGTATCTGTCTCTGTCCGAGCGGGCTTGCTCGTGGTGGAAGCCCAGAGCGTGGAGAGCCTCGTGCTGCGTCGTGCCCTTATACACGCAACCGCGGTCCTGCAGGGAGATGCGCTGCATTCCACCAATACGGCCCACGTAGGACCAACACCTGTCACACACACACACACACACACATACATACACAGTGAAATCACAGTAAAAAAAAACACAGGTATTGTTTTAAAAATATTCTAAATATAGCGAACACTTAAATGGATATCGTTTTTTTTTTTTTTTTAAGGGAGGAAAATGTATAAAATTAATTTTATTGTAATGTTGCGGTGATGAAAACAATAAAAAATATAAACATGCTCATAAATGCAGGATGAGGTCTGAATGCAGTATTTTTTTTACTTTTAATGGAGTACTTTCACGCCGTTGTGCTGCTACTTTTACTTAAAGGATCAGAGTACTTTCAACACTGACAGAATGCAAGATGACGACCAAACACAGGCGATCAGAAAACAGGTGCAGAAAGTAACACATGTGATCACAGATTAATGAGATTTAATTATCATTAAGTCCTGTGTGTGTGTGTGTGTGTGTGTGTGTGTGTGTGTGTGTGTGTGTGTGTGTGTGTGTTCCTACCCAGTTCCAGGGTAGAAGTAGATGTAATCCCGTTGCCAGGTCTTCTTGACAAAGCGAACGCAGGTGTTAATGTTGATGGTCTCCAGGGCATTGATGATGATGTTTGCCTTGTCTGTGGCTGCAGAGACAAAGAACAGGCTGCTGAGAAGTGTTCTCCTTAAACAGGCCTTCCTTCCACCTTAGTAACTCACATACCAAACAAAGCTGATGTTGAATAGACTGTTTTTTTAGGAGGGAAATGGTCACTGCAACTTACTGTAACTGGAGGAGATGATATAGGGCACATAGACACGGCCTCTACTCTTGGGCCACCTGCAGCCGCTTGACGCGCAGGGAGCTGCATTCCTCCGGTTATTTGGCATAATGTCGCCGTCCGATAGGAGTTTTGCTACAAATAAACAGACACTTATATGAATATTCAAACCAGGAATCAGGAGTTTTACATGTTTGATGGACATCGACCAATTTTCCATTATTGATTAACCCTCTGATTACCCACAATAGACCCATTCTTGTCTTTTTCAGGGGGGTATAGGGGGTCTTTAGGGGGAGATAGCTGAAGACCTGAATTAATTTGAGATGCAGCTCAGCACTGTGTGTCAAATTGTTCTAGTCATAAATCAGAAATAAACATGAATGAATGAATGAATTAATTAGAATACATTTTAAAAGTGTATAAAGGTTTAGAACATGATGATAGAAGTTTATGATGGTCATCCCCATGCTCTATTATGTCCCATAAGTTGTTGCAGCAATTTTTGGGTTGATACCATTTGTTACACAGATTTGGTGCTAAATTTAACCATTTTTTACCACTCGAGAATTGATAAAAATGATCAATAATCTCTCCAAAATACCACATTAAGACACCAAGACCCTGAGGAACACCGTAGAAAAAGCCATGCTGTGATTTGGGATCAAAAACTTTTGACATTTTGAGATTTCTGCAAGAATTGCATGTTTCAGTGATTGGATGGCGAGCACTTCTGTTGTGTAAAATGCTCAGAAACCCCCTTATTGTCAATCTAGCTAGGAAAGCCATCCATCCTCTGAATGCTCTAGGTCTCTAGTTTGATCCATCCATCCTCTGAATGCTCTAGGTCTCTAGTTTGATCCATCCATCCTCTGAATGCTCTAGGTCTCTAGTTTGATCCATCCATCCTCTGAATGCTCTAGGTCTCTAGTTTGTGGCTGTAAAGTTTCATGAGGCTGTGATTATCCTAGAGGTCACCACAGGTCATTTTATACAGTGAGGTCAAGTTTCAAACTATGGTCTCACTACAATGAAATGTCTACTATGGGAATTAACATCATCACACATGAATACAGTTGGGCTCATTGGATCCACAAGAGTCTCAGCTTTACATTGATACCCAATTTATGTAATTCAAGACTGTTTAGGGACCCCAGTATGCAGAATTATTCAAACACACAATTTTAGAATAGGTGAAAATAGCACATTTATACTGCATTCATAAAACTGCATGTGATTATCATAAAGTGGGCATGTGTGTGTGTCCGCCATCATGTATTTATAGATTATATTAAACTTCTGTCTTACATAAGTTAGTGTTCACAAGCTCGATGTTTCCAACGGTTGATTCTGAGTCCACCACAGGCTCTTCTGAAAGAAAACAGATGATACCAGAAACTATTAGCAGCAGTTTAGCTTGTAAATTATTCACATGTCAGATGTGAACCGAGAGGAACAGAAAAGATATACATTTCCATTTCAATATTTGGGGAATTCTCCATTATTCAACTCACCTTGAGGTTCATCAACCAGTGCACCCTGCAATACAAAAGCGAAACAATGCACATTTTAAAATCATGTATTCTAACAATAGTTTTGTTTCTGTCAAGTGAAAACCAGACAAATAAAAATGTGCTTTGTTTTAAAAAAAATTCCATTTATGTAAATTAAAGAATGCTCTTTTATGGATTTTGACAATTCTCCGCCATCTTAAAGGCTCATAAAATGATTTTAAAAACAACAAAAAATGCATCAAGCTCATAACAAAATTTCTTTTTTTTTCTCTTCTAGTTCATTAAAATTAGAGATTTTGAGGATTTTTTTATCCCAGATTTTGACAACCTTCCACCATCTTAAAGGCTCAAAAAATGATTTAAAAACAACTGAACTATCTCAAAAATGTATCAAGCTCATAATAAAATTTCTTTTTTTCTCTTTTAGCTCATAACAAAAATATTTTTTTTCTATTTTAGTTCATTAATATTAGAGATTTTGAGGATTTTTTTTTAAATCCCAGATTTGGACAATTCTCCACCATCTTAAAGGCTCATAAAATGATTCTAAAAAAACAACTAACAAATGCATCAAGCTCGTAACAAAATTTCTTTTTTTTTCTCTTTTAGTTCATTAAAATTAGAGATTTTGAGGATTTTTTTCTTTAATCCCAGTGTTGAAAGAGTCAGACTTACCCGAGGAGCGGCCGTCACCGAGAGGAAGAGGAGGAAAAGGCAAACCGGAGTCATGACGGTGTTCATCTCGAGTTCAATCTGTAAATAAAGTCAAAATGTGAACAGTGTTTGGTCGTTAAAGAAGAAGTCATAGTGCTAAATACAATAAAGTAAGAACAAAATGAATAAGAAGGAGCTTAGAGGAGTTTACCTGTTGCACCTGTTGAGTCTGATGCTCGATGCTGCAGGTGTTCAGCCCGTCGCTCTTTATAGGCGGCTCACAGTGCGTGCGTCCGAGAAATCATCATTATCTGTCGCTCTCAGCTGTCACTCAAATACTTCATGTACACGTGAGGCTGCTCAAGAAGAAGAATTGAACTGACAGTGATTTTCCAGGAAGTATTCAGTAATTATGTAATTACGTCATCATGCACCAAAATAGCCGCTGTTGGTTGGATAATTATTACTGATGCATTGATGTATAAACAGCATTGATAACAATTTAGAATAACCATCATTTATAAATGGTAAATTGATAGTTAATTATTATTATATTATTAATAATGTTTACTAGTTATTAGTAATGCTATAATTTATGTTACGTAACAGTTTATTGTTGCACAAATTTTATATTCTATATTATAAGTATTTGTTTATGAAATAATTTTCAAACCTTTAAGAAATTGTTTGTAAAACAAAATCTATAAATATTACATAGATATTTTAACACTTTATTAATGGTTAATAATTGGTTTGTAAAGCGTCTATAAACATTATTTAGATTCATATTATAAAGTTGCAACTGATGATTATAATACATTGTTAAATTGTTAATAAATACTTTGTAAAGCATCTATAAACATTGGTTTCTGGTCCATTTATCTATGTAATGTTTAGATGTTTTACAAATGATTTCTGAAAGGTTTGCATATCTTTTGGTAACTATTAACAAATACTTAATATAGAATATAAAATGTTATAATGTGTACACCAATAAACTGTTAATAAATACTTTACTACTGTAATCAGAGTGTAATTATCGCCTCCTATCAGCTTTGGTACAATATATAACTTATAAACTAATTATTTCATATTACACAAACATTACTAATAATTAGTAAAATGTATTAATTATCATTTCATTGTTTGTTAACAGTGAAATAACTATTATCTAAGTTTAATCAACATTATTTAACCATTAACCATACATATAAAATAGCATTATATGAAAATACTCGAGCAACACTTGTGTAGATTTAATTAGTTGCGTTCCCCTCTGATGATATCAGATATAACCGTAAAAAAAAGAAAGGAAATAAGAGTAGAGGCAAGAAAAACAAAATCAATAATGAACCCTCAGGCCTGTTGGGAAGAATGTGTCAAAAACTGTTCATGACATTGAGAAGCAGTGGAATGTATTTAGAAAAGTGTTTCTGTGAAACTCAACATGTTTCTAGATGGTAAAGCTTCTTCTCAGAGATGAGGCTATTTTTACCCAAAGTACAGATGTGATGTCACTTCTTTTCTCCGCAGCTTAGAGCACAACAACCTTCATCAGTCAACACTGGGTAAGTAGATTGTCTTAGACGGGAGAATGCATGTGAATGGATGAGTCAATGTCAAGTGACAAACTCACCAATGGCTTATTGATCACTTTGAGAGAGAGAAGGGGTCGGTAAACATATATTACTTTATAAAGCTTTCCTTAAAAGTGACTAAAATAAGATAAATCTTTATTGATCCTCAGAGGGGAAATTCAGGTAGGGCTGTCAAAGTTAATAATTCGTGTGAACGCGAATTAGTTTTAATACCACTAATTTCTTTAACGCATCAACGAAACTTGAGATTTTTACGTTGTAGTCAGTTTTAAAGATAGAGTGAAGATACTGGTATCATATGAAAGGAGAAAGCTTCGCGAAAGAGGTTAAATAACGCTCAAAACTTGCGCTAAATCGTGGCGAGGAAAAACTGTCGTGGCCATTTTCAAAGGGATCCCTTGACCTCAAGATATGTGAATGAAAACGGGTTCTATGGGTACCCACGAGTCTCTAAATGCAGAACCTGTGAGGGTTTCTGGACAATATTTGTCATTGTTTTGTGTTGTTAATTGATTTCCAATAATAAATATATACATATATTTGCATAAAGCAGCATATTTGCCCACTCCCATGTTGATAAGAGTATTAAATACTCAACAAATCTGAACAGAAATGTATGATTAATTTGCGATAATAAATGTTTAAAGGTCAGAAGAAAAAATATTTTACAGAAGAAAAACTGTTTGATTTAGAAACTATTATTATAATTTTTTCACATACAGCAGTTGGGTCTGAGGGACTCCAAACAACGACGAAGTAAAGTCAATGTTAAAGGGTTAAGGTCAACAGCACTCAACTCCAACAACAAAAACCTCTAAACTTGTTCACCAGGAAAAACACGAGCTCAGAGCTGACACATTCAAGTTTGTTCATCCAGACAGAAATATGCAAGAGGCTGTGATTTTTGTGTAAAGACACTCGTCATTCATGTCAGTCTGATTATGACACAAAGCAAGACGTCTGGAAACAGGAGGGTTGGGACTTAAAAGTGACATAAAGTGACATTTAAGGAACAGACTGTTCTCCGAGGTACACAGGAATGAGGCACGGCTGCATGTTGTTGTTGGCTGTACAGAACATACAGTATGTAACATATAGGTGCTTTGTTGTTCACACTTGAGCATAAATTACACACCCACAGTAGATAATAATAGAACAGATCAGAGATCAGGCTATCATCAGTAACTAGCGTGCATAATTAACAACGGAATTTCTTTCACAACATTACATGACAAACGGAAAGTGAACACAAACAATGGTCTCCTGGGTGTGTTTGTTCTTGGAACCATCCACCACCTCTCCAACCCAACCTTAGTGGATTTTCTCGCTTGTTATCCTCCATTCTTATTATCAAAGAACGTTTATTGATAAAACGTGAAAATCAATTGGTCGTTCCATTGCAACATCAGTGCCCACCAGAAGAGCTACGCTTCTGCCATTTTGGACCGAAAGCGACTACCGGACGCCAGTAAAACGTCCGCCTACAAAGTGCCGGACAAACAGACCACAGATCATGGATGTAGAAGAGGGTCCAATAGACCACAGACCATGGATGTAGATGAGGGTCCAATAGACCACAGACCATGGATGTATAAGAGGGTCCAACAGACCACAGACCATGGATGTAGAAGAGGGTCCAATAGACCACAGACCATGGATGTAGAAGAGGGTCCAACAGACCACAGACCATGGATGTAGATGAGGGTCCAATAGACCACAGACCATGGATGTAGAAGAGGGTCCAATAGACCACAGACCATGGATGTAGAAGAGGGTCCAATAGACCACAGACCATGGATGTAGAAGAGGGTCCAACAGACCACACACCATGGATGTAGAAGAGGGTCCAATAGACCACAGACCATGGATGTAGAAGAGGGTCCAATAGACCCCAGACCATGGATGTAGAAGAGGGTCCAATAGACCACAGACCATGGATGTAGAAGAGGGTCCAATAGACCACAGACCATGGATGTAGAAGAGGGTCCAACAGACCACAGACCATGGATGTAGAAGAGGGTCCAATAGACCACAGACCATGGATGTAGATGAGGGTCCAACAGACCACAGACCATTGATGTAGAAGAGGGTCCAATAGACCACAGACAATGGATGTAGATGAGGGTCCAACAGACCACAGACCATGGATGTAGAAGAGGGTCCAATGGACCACAGACCATGGATGTAGAAGAGGGTCCAATAGACCACAGACCATGGATGTAGAAGAGGGTCCAACAGACCACAGACCACGGATGTAGAAGAGGGTCCAACAGACCACAGACCATGGATGTAGAAGAGGGTCCAATAGACCACAGACCATGGATGTAGATGAGGGTCCAACAGACCACAGACCATGGATGTAGAAGAGGGTCCAATAGACCACAGACCATGGATGTAGAAGAGGGTCCAATAGACCACAGACCATGGATGTAGAAGAGGGTCCAATAGACCACAGACCATGGATGTAGAAGAGGGTCCAACAGACCACAGACCATGGATGTAGAAGAGGTTGTGTCCTGTGCTTTTGTCTTGCGTTTTAGTAAATATCCTACAACTCCATTAAATCCTGAGACGTCATGCTACTAGCACTACTAGCTACTGGCCGATAGCCGGTTGTTTGGGAACAGAGACGTTAATACCTCCACCATGGTAAAGGCTTACAGCATACAACCCATGGGTGTATTATAAGATAATAAAAGTGATGAATTCAACATGCTGAATTGGCCGAAAAACCTCCAACACGGGCAAACTAGAGCTGACGGTGCGGGACACACCGCAAAAAACTAGGCCGCATGACGCTCACCGACGGCCCCAAACTGTCCGACACCCGACCGTTGGCTTGGTGTGTCAGAGCTTTTAGGTTAAGGAAATATGTCGACTTGGTTAGTCTTAGGCAACAAAAAAACTTAGTTAGGTTTAGGAAAAGATCGTGATTTGGGTTAAAATAATACCGGAAGTGCTGTAACTTCAGTACGGAAGATACGTGACAAATAAATCAACTTTGACTTCTTGTTACGGTGACCAGACGTCCCTGTTTGTCCAGGACTGTCCCGGTTTCAAGGTGGGTGTCCCGAGTCCCGACAAATATCTGTAAAACACTCAAATGTCCCGGCTTTCAACACCGGTCCTGTGTTTTCGCCGCTCTTTATACTTCCCGGTTCACAATTACGTGGATTACATACGAACTGATTTCGTGCTGACCATCGTAACTATTTCACAAACTGCTGTGCGACCGGGCTGTCTGTAGTGACTTGTAATACAAATGCATCCGCGTGAATATGCTACGTTCAGAGCTGGTGACGTAAAATAAAATAAGAGAGCGACTGCTTCTGGTGGGCGGGAGGGGAGGTGGACGGGTCCAACAGACACGAGACTTTCAACCAGGAGACCGACGCTCGTATCCCAGCCGTCCTCTTACTTTCAGTGTTGAGTTATTTTGAAGTTACCGTAGTGACTTGTGTTTACTTATGGTACGTGATTTACTTAGTTTACATACTTATTTTAAGCCAATCATGACGTTTTTCCTGAACCTAAATAAGGGATTTTGTTGCCTAAACACAACCGCGACCGTTTCCCGGTAACGACGTGGCGTATAAATGACACGCGAAAAGCCTAAAATGTCTCATCACGACAAAGCGTATAAATGTCACGTTTTGCCTCGCTGAGGCGTAAATATTACACGTGTGTGTATTTACGTGCAGTATTAGCAGGGAGAAATAAAGCAACAAAACCACTTAGTGAGGTTTAGGAAAAACATGGTTGGGCTTAAAATAAGTACATAAAATAAGTAAAATACGTACGGAAACAATGTTACATCAGTTTGGAAAACACAAACCACAAAACATGTGACAAACTTCACTAACGTAACCTGCAAAACAAAACAGCGACCTCGAACACCTGTCTCGTGGTTGGACGCATTGTTTGTTGCGGTCTTTCTCCATCTTTTATTTTACGTCTTTACATTTCAGTCAGTACAAAATGTCATGAAAATGACACGCCTAAAGCACAAACGGCGTCCTCATCACATGTTTTCGTGTTGCACATCATCCTTTCACATGCCTTTCCGTGTCCCCGGGCTGTATCGTGACACGCAGAATGTCTTTTAAGTGTTGTGCTATTTACGCCTTCCCATGACACACATTTTACCATTGTACCATCACACATTGTACCAACAAGTTATTGTACACACATAATGAAGCATACCAAGCTAAATGACTAAGAGTGGAAAGTTTAGGTTATGGAAAGATCACGTAATCAATCGAAAGCTGTGACAACAGTCAAAGTGAAATATACTATGTTAAATACATGTTTGTGGTTCAGGCAGCAGGTCATCAGTCAGACACATTTGGGTTTTTCACTTTTCAAAAACCCGCCTGTTCACATTGTTCCCCCCCAGTGTGCACAGTGTGACCTTCAGGGACACTCCTTTTCTCCAAAGCTTCAATTATCATACCACAATATGAAAAACAACTTTTGTTGACTTGAAAGTCAACTTTCCACAGTGAGAAGGAACCAAGCAGGTTTTGACTGGGAAGAAGATTGACTTTGTGGCCCTCGTTTCTGGGTTGAGACGGGTCAGTATGTAAAGAGACTGTCCAACTCAGAAAAACAGCAGCACTTTAGATAGATAGATACTTTATTGATCCCGATGGAAATTTAGGTTTGTTCCAATGTTATGTCTTTCTGGCCAGCGACATCTTGCAGCGCTGCGAATAACAACTGTCGTCTCTCAATAGCAAAGGCAGATAGCACAACATTGTTCAACACAGTCTCACGTCAGTTTGTGAAATAGCCACAAAATTTAATCTGATTCGTGTACATATACACGAATTTCCCTTTTTTTTCGTGGCGCTCAGCGGGACTATCAATAATTTATTTTTCGTGCGTTTCCCTACGAATGTCCAGCAACACCTGACGCACGTGTCAATATCCGCTCCAGTCTTTTCAAAATAAAACCACTTAGTTAGGTTTAGGAAAAGATCGACTTGGTTAGGCTTAGGCAACAAAACTACTTAGTTAGGTTTAGGAAAAGATCGCGGTTTGGGTTAAAATAACACCGGAAGTGCTGTAACTTAAGTACGGATGTTACTTGACAAATAAATGAACTTTAGCTTCTGGTTACGGTGACCAGACGTCCCTGTTTGTCCGGGATTTTTCCGGTTTCAAGATGGGTGTCCCGACGTATACATATCTGTAAAACACTCAAATGTCCTTGTTTTCAACAGTCACTAACAAATTGTCCCGGTTTTCACCACAATTAAAATGATGATAACAATATCATACTTACATATTCATTAATTTGTGCGCACAAGATAAGTATATAGAGAGCCAGCACAGCGCACCGCTGCATTATCTCTCTCTGTCAAGCCACAATTACGCACGGACGGCACGGCAGATCTGCCGGTTACATTTAGTGCAACCAGCATCAGACTGTTGAACCACAGAACCCCTCTTGACTATGCTTATGCCATCAAACATGTTGTTTTGATTAATTATTCTACACAGTTCCTTCTACACATCAACAGGCGTGTGTAGGCAAAACATTATGAATCACTTTAAACTTTTCACTCCTCTTAGAACTCCCTCAGGACCGTCTGTTCCTGTCTTAGTTTCACCTGGTGTCTCCATCCTGGCCAAAATGTCATCTGGAGCTCCACATTTTTAATTATAATAACCTGTGGCGAGCAACATGATGTGATAGAGATTGTTCGGGTTCAAAGCTAAAGTTGAAAAATAATTCCTGTAGTCCCAGACAAGGAAAGTCTCTACAGGATTCCCAAACTGTCGTCATGAGGGGGATAACCCTGTGATTAAAGGGGGTGAAAGCCAAAGGTGCGCCAAGTTAGCCATACTGATAAAATCGCCTATGGTGCATACGCGTGCAGGTGCATGAACGTGCGGTAAATCTAAGTGTCTATTGTAAGTCTAACTTCATGTTATATTTAGGACAAAGACTAGGTCTATTTTCATGCAACTGGCCCTGGTTTGGTCATGTTGAAACAGGACCGTCCCCAAACTGTTGCCACAAAGTTGTAAGAACACGCAGATTAGGGTGTATTTTGTTTATTTAAGGTGTTTATAACTTGTTGATCTGACTTTTACATTGAAGGAGCAAATAAAACAACCCATCATCTATCCACCAGTTTAGCAGTGAAGCTGAAAAAGAAGCGTCTTGAGTTACTCATCAGCTTTCTGGCTCAACAGGTTACAGCAGTGATTGACATGTACAATGAAGAATAAAATGTGTATGATTATCTTCACAGTACAGTACATCCTATATGGTTGTACTGTAATTATGTTATAGTGTTTGAAAACCTGTCGTGTGTGTGTTTGACACGAGGGCGCAATTCTGTATCGTGAGCGATCAAAGCTTGGCACGTAACATGGAATAAAATATTCATTTGATTATTTATACAACAGATAGTTTTTGGATGACAGTGGTCTTATGTGGAACGATGACGTAACCTACATTATATCAGGCTTTTGCTTCAAACTTCAGACTTGTTAGTAGTGTTCTGTTGAGACCTGGGGGCCTGTTTCAGAAAGTGGGAATAGTGAAAACTCTGAGTAAATTAACCCTGAGATGAGGGAAACTTTTCATTTCCAGAAAGAGAGGTAACTTAAACTTTTTATTCTATGAATTTGACCGTACATGATTTTCTTCTGAATGTCTCATTTTTCTATCATATGTGCACCACAAAGAAAGAAGCCAAAGTAGGTTCATCGGCCACTTTGTGACATTCACACATTTTTAACATTGACATGCATCCACGTTAAATTTACATCCTATCTATACAGCTTGACCTTCTTTAAGATCTTGTCCAGCGATCGTCTTTCTTTTTCTGGAACGTTCTTTGTCCACAGCAGGGCTCGGCCTGTTCCTTCTACCTCTGGGTCCATGGCCTTCTGGAGGTCAACATATAGCTCAGCTGAGGTGTTCATAGCCACACAGGCCACTGCTGAGTGTAGGTTACTTACCTGTATAGTAAAAGTGAACATCATCAGTCAAGACTGTCAGTAAAATGAGAACTGCGTGAGACACAAAGATGGAAACAAAGATACAAAGAGGAAAGTGTGTACAGTACCGAGAACCAGACACACTTGAGTGTTGCCGTGCCAGAGCATGAATGGTTTTCAAGCTGTTGATATTTTTCCTCCTGTTACGCCAGGTACACACTACACGAGAATAAAGCCGATTCCCCCCCCCTGACTATCGTCAGCAAAGCCCCGATTGTTTGATGGTTCTAAAGATCATCTTTCCAGATATTCCTGTGCTGTGAGGTATGTAAAGAGCGTTCTTAAGGGTGTTTTCACACTTGGTCCCTTTCAGCCCTCCAAACGAACTCAGAGTGATTAGTCAGCATTTTTTGCGTATACGGTTCGCTTCAAGTCCGCATTGCAGTTCGCTCAACCCGTACATTGTGAACACGAAGCGCTCCAGGTTCGCTTTAGGGATGTCACGAGAACCGATATTTCGGTACCAAGTCAATGTAAAAATTCCGAAGACATGACGGTACTCGTTTTTATAAAGTATCGCAGTGTTGAGGCTCGAGACTAATGGCGGCCCGTCGCCCCGGGGTGTGTTGTGTGTGTTTGAATTTTGGCGAGAAACTTGAATTTAAACAGTTGTTTGAAGGACACTATGCATGTACATGTACGACCACTGCTTGAGGATAGAGAAACGTTCCTTTCTATCTGTATCAGTCCTGCTACCAAATGCTCCTAATGATTATAATAATTGATGACAAAACACATTAATAATTGCATTGATTGCACAGGCAGGACATCCTAAAACACAGTAAAACACGTGGAAGCAACTTGACGAAAGCGCTGCATTTTCTATATACACCACTCAGATGTTTATGGGCTTAATGAGTTTATTTCATTAGGACTATGTCGGTCTGAGCTCCAGAGAAACTATAGTGTGAACAGAAAGAGGACCGAGGCCCCATCAGAGCTGAAGTGGACCAGAAACAGAACCGAGTCCTCTTTCAATTGAACAAGACAATGTGAGTCCCTTTTCTGTTGGTCCACTTTAAGAGGACTGAGTTTGGTTTATTTAAAATGGACTAGATGTGAAAACACCCTTAGATCCCCCGATCGGCTCGGAAGTCCATCCTAGCCGCACCGATCTCAAATCGTAAATATTAAACACGGTCAATATTTCCGATGGGATTTCCTGTTGTGTGTGGGGAACCCCGAGGACAGCAAATGACGTAGTCACGTGGGACAGAAGGATAGCCAACTGAGAACCAAGCTGACTGAAGAAGGAAGGACAACCGCCGCTGTAGTCATGGCGACCGCGGCTAATGCATGAGCTAATGCTAAACGGGAAGCATAAAGTAGTAGTAAGATGGAGCTCAGAAATAGAGGAGTAACTTGTTGATTTGTGAAAAAAACACGAGTGTTTATTTAACATACATTTCGTCCACCTATCCTTTGTGAATTTTCAGTATAAAGTAGTTCAAAAACTACACTTAAGTCACGTTTGATGGCGAGATAATTTGCAAGACTTTCATTTTTTTTATTTGGGACTCTTGTTGTTCATGAATGGAATCTGTTAGTGTGTGTTGTTTCAAAAGTAAAAGTACTCATTATGCAGAATGGAGTGTAATATTTACTGTATATAGTACTATCTTCATGAAGATAATACTTAATGGCCTCAAAGGCTTGGCTGGAATTCAAACATACGTCTGTTTCTTCCTGCAGTTACATTTATATAACAGCTACGCTGCTGTTAAGAACGTTGGAATCTGTGTCACTAATCCTGTTTTCTTTGTTCAAGATCTCCACATCTGATCAGTTAGACAAACAATATTTCCGCCTGAGGAGAAAAGACAGACAGACAGAGAGGAGGGGAGACATGTTTCTGTGGCTCGAAACATTTCATGGAAACAAAGAATGATCATTCATTTTTATTCATACTGTTTTGTTTGTGCTAATTTAGCTTCAACCTCAGTTAAGTCTTTAAGTGTTGGTTCAGGTTTCAGTTCAATCCAGTCAAGGATTTGATTCAGAAGAATACATTTCTGAATGTTATTTACATACATTTATATTAAATTACCAAATAACACACTGTAAACACACTGTCTTTGTGTCCGCCATAAATCAAACAAAATAATTAGAAATGTGGCCTTAATGTCTATATTATCAATGCACTAAAATTGCATTTAATTTTATTGAATTTAGACTGGGATTTGACTGTATTTACTTGTATTTACAAACTAGGGTTGCAAATTAATCACACATTTTTTATCTGTTCAAAATGTACCTTAAAGGGAGATTTGCAAAGTATTTAATACTCTTATCAACATGGGAGTGGACAAATATGCTGCTTTATGCAAATGTATGTATATATTTATTATTGGAAATCAATTAACAACACAAAACAATGACAGATATTGTCCAGAAACCCTCACAGGTACTGCATTTAGCATAAAACAATATGCTCAAATCATAACATGGCAAACTGCAGCCCAACAGGCAACAACAGCTGTCAGTGTGTCAGTGTGCTGACTTGACTATGACTTGCCCCAAACTGCATGTGATTATCATAAAGTGGGCATGTCTGTAAAGGGGAGACTCGTGGGTACCCAGAGAACCCATTTTCATTCACATATCTGGAGGTCAGAGGTCAAGGGACATCCTTTGAAAATGGCCATGACAGTTTTTCCTCACCAAAATCTTCACTCTAGCTTTAAAACTGAGCCGGATCAAACCCTCTATATCGCAAGTTGCGTTGAAAGAAATTAGTGGCGTTAAAATGAATTTGCGTTAACTGACAGCCCTACGTCAAACACAATACAATAAATAAAACAGCATAAGTTGTAATTACCATCTGGACTTGAGTAAATGTACTTAATTACTCTACTACATGTGTTAAACCTCTGTATCAGGAAAAGACATCTGGTGGCAGAAGGACAACAGCCAGTTTGAATACTTTGGTATAATTTGGTTTTAGTAAATGCCAGTGGTGGAAATTCACTAAGTACATTTACTCAAGTACTTGTACTTTACTTGAGTATTTCTATTTTATCTTACTTTATACTTCAACTCCACTACATTTCAGAGGGAAATATTGTACTTTGTACTCCACTACATTTATTTGACAACTTTAGTTACTTTGCAGAATTAGATGATTAATACAAAATATGATCAACAAATACATTATGATGTATTATTACAGAATATATATGATTGAGATACAACTTTATTGATCCTCTGGGGGAAATTCACAAAGTACCCAGCAGTATATAGAGTAATTAAAATCATTAAAGTGATGAACACATTAATGCATCGATGATTATAATCCAATAATATAATATATATGATTCTGAAATGGGCCATTCTGCATAATGAGCACCTTTACATTTGGTACTTTAAGTGTATTGGTGATAATACTTTTGTACTTTTACTTAAGTAAGATTTTGAATGCAGAACTTTTACTTGTAACAGAGTATTTCTACACTTTAGTATTACTACTTGAGTACAAGATCTGAGTACTTCCACAGCTGGTAAATGCCACTCTGCTCTCGTGCACACATGTTAGTGTAATGTAAGTACATGTGATGAGATGTGACTGGAGTGAAGGGTGTGTCCAGAGCTGCTCTGGCTGGCAGATCTGTGTCCTAGTTACATGTAATTAGTGTACTGTGCATGTTTCAGGTTTATTCAGTATTGCAACAATCATTAAATCTTTTTAATACAGAATCAGAATCAGGTTTATTCACAAGTAGGTTTTCCCGTATAAGAATTCCACGTGTTGTTTGTCATATATCAACAAACATAGTCAGAGAAAATAAAACAATAAAAGCAAGTAAAACAAACCTCAAGAAACATAAATATAGAATAGAAAGATTTACAATAAAAATGTGAAAAAGTAAAATAAGAAATATGAATCTATCTGTTTCATGATGAATGAACGGCACAGTTTTGTGCAGGAATTGAGTATGTACACATTTTTCACAGTATGAAGCATAAAGGAATATGTGAGATGCACAGAGACGACTAAGACGGCATATTAGAGCCATTGTAGGTAAAAAAAAAAAAAAGAATTCTGAGAAAAACTGAGAAAAAATTCACAATTTCCAAGTTTTTTTCTTGTAAATTTCCGTAAATTTATGACTTCAAAAGTTTTTGCTTGTAAATTTGTCACTTTAATCTCAGAGAATATCAGAGTTTTTTTCATTACGTAAATTTATGAAAACCGACCTTATGAAATTTTTATTATTTCCCCCCTCCCCCGGCTCTGTAATTATATATATATATATATATTTTACCCACAATAGCCCTAATACACCGTCGTACATTACAGTCCAAAATCCAATAATTAGTGAAGTTGGGATCATTTTAAAATGTTCTCCAAGATTATTTTTGTAAATATTTATTTGCTCTGCACATAAAGACAAAAAACTGAAAACTCCACTTTTTCACAGCTGTGTTTTGACTTCATTTAGTTTTACTCTAAAATCAAACAAACTTACAGTCATCATTTTATTTTTTTTAAGATAGAAAAAAGTTATACTTGACTAAAATGAGGTAATACTTTATAAACATAATTTATAAATGGTAAAATTATAGTTAATTAAACTTAGTTAATAGTTATTTTACTGTTAACAAACCACAAAATTATAATTATAATTAATAATGTTTACTAATTATTAGTAATATATATATATATATATATATATATATATATAGTATATGTTTAAGTATTTATTAATGATTACGAAATTATTTGTACATTTTAAAGAAATTGTTTGTAAAACATCTATGAACATTATTTGGATGAATATTATAAATTTGCAACTGATGATTATAATTTCTTGTTAAATGGTTAATAAATACTTTGTAAAGCATCTATTAACATTATTTAGATCGATAGTTAATAATTTGTCAATGGTTAATAATTGGCTTCTGGTCCATCTATCTCTGTAATGTTTATAAATGTTTTACAAAAGATTTCTTAAAGGTTTACAAATCATTTGTTAATCACTAACAAACACTTGATATAGTATATAAAATGTTATAATGTGTGCAACATTAACCTGTTAGTAAATAGTTTACTAATATAATCAGAATGTAATTATTACTGTCTCTTATCACCTATGATACAATACACCTTTAATTATCATTTCATTGTTTGTTAACCGTAAAATAACTATTAATTAACTGCGGATACTCAGCACTCGCTTATTGCTATTCTTAGTTATTGTCACAATCTGCTTCTCTGTCCCTGCCTCCACCAGCCAAATTCCTGTTTCTCCAAACAAGTTCATGGTCAACCTGTCCACCAAATGCCCTTTGACCTCTCCACCTGCCCCAGCCATGACACTGACTCTGACTGCAGCCCCTCCCTCCTGCCCTGCAGTAACCCCTTTCCCCTTGTGCCTGATCAGAAGTGTCTTCTATTAGTTTTGGTTTTCCACCTCCGATGAAGAGCAGCGCACAGCTGCTTCTCAGGGCCCTATTTTAACCCTTATATGCTATTTTAGCATATAATTATTAAATAATGTTTATAATAAAGTCTTTTTCGATGAATTTTGAGGTAAATATTGGGGTAATTTGGCAGTAAATCCAAAGAAATTTCAAATAGGTTACTTGCTAATTATCATTTAACATGAAATTTGCGGACCTGTAAAATGAAGTGTTACCTTACATTGTTGTTTCATGTCTCTGTTTTCCAGACACCTGTACAGTACCTGCAGCTGCCTGTCTGTCTACACGCCTGTCTACCTGCACCTACCTTTAAGCTGATTTTCTTCAACAAATCACAGAAATTCTTCATTTTTACCTGGACTATCTGCATTTGAGTCCTTCCCCTGTTGCCCCGCACACACCAGCCGTCATTCTTTAAAGTTATTACCAAACACAAATGGCCGTATACGATGCAGTTTATCATTTAAAAACTAAATTCACACACATCAATGAGAGAATTACAATTATAGTTCTTCTCTTACCACATAAAAAGACTTTAACTTTGACCCACTCATACTATACTGTAGCAAAACTATGTACTGCCCTGCTCTCTAGTGGCCTTAACGGTGTATTGCACTTGACAATAGCTTATTGGAAAATCCATCCTAAAAAACAAAATTTATACTGGACTGTATTGACCTATGTAAATATATTTGTGTCAAAAAAGTTCATAAAAAATGTATAGTATGTTGAAAAACGTCAAAAAGAAGTCATAATATAGTATGTCATAAAGGTCATAAAAAAGTCATAGTATAGTATGTCGAAATAATTTTGCACATTAAAATCATGTTATAGCAAAGAAAGACATATAACACATATGTTACCTCAAGCCCAGAGAGTGTAACTGATTCCTTGTTTTTGCTTAATTAGTTTGTTTATTGCCTTTAATGAAACTAGACAAACTACATCAAATACAACTCACTTCATCACTTTATTTGTCCACAAAGGTCCATTGGTTGTGCGGCAGTGAGACACAAAAGATTAAAAACACAAAACACACGAACACACCATAAAGATACAAAATAGACAAGAAATAAGAAGTTAAAAGTATTTTAAAACGATTTGAGAATAAATTAAATTATAAATAAAGATATAAACCTAAATTTGGGGTCCTGGATGGGTATACTGTTTGAGCGAAAGAGTTTTAGCATCTGTATAAAAAATATCATTAATAAAGGGGACATATCATGCTCATTTCCAGGTTCATACTTGTATTTTGAGTTTCTACTAGAACTTGTTTACATGCTTTAATGTTAAAAAAACACATTATTTTTCTCATATTGTCTGTCTGAATATACCTGTATTCACCCTCTGTCTGAAACGCTCCGTTTTAACGCCTGTCTCTTTAAGAAGCCCAGTCTGCTCTGATTGGCTTGAGAGAAAATTGTGACATAGTAAGGGGAGCCAAATCTGAATGGCTTGTTGAATCACATGTTTTCTGATCTAGACAGCCCACAAAAAACTGACTGGCTTGTCTTATTTCACAGTTTTTGGGTTGGTAAACACTCGAGATACCCAGATGTATGAACACAAGCTCTGAAAAGGTGAGATTTTTATGACATGTCCCCTTTAAGAGAAATAAGGCCTATATTTAATCACTCATTCAGCAGTTTTAGATTATGTTGCTGTGCAGATTTGTAGATAAATGCTGAACAATAAATAAAAAATAAATATGCATATAGTTTAAATGTTAATTGTTAAATGTATATATGTAAAATCCACAAAAAGCCATAAGCCCAGGTTTGGCTTTCCAGTCTGATTTCAGTTCTTTTTAAGTGGCTCAGGTCTGTTGGTCTCAGTCTGTGTTGAGAGCTGATGTGAATCAGTGCTCTACAGTCACTATTTCTAACTCCTGTGTACGGAACCTGCCAAAATCAAATATCGATGAATGAATAAATAAATTACCCAATAAATAAATAAATATGTCATTAAATGCAGCAAAAACTAATATTAAAAAATAAATGTAGCCATTAATTAATTGATAAAATGTGACAAAAATTGGTTTCGTTTTAATTTGCTTCTTTATTTATTATCTTTGTATTAATTCACTTATTTATTTATGTATTTATTTGTATTCATTTATTTAGTTTTACATTTATTTTTGTTTATTATATATTTATTTTTAAATGTATGTATTTATTAATGTGTTTATTTATTTCTGCAACATATAGTCATGCACCCTGACCCTGTGATTGAGTGACAGCCCCCTCATTTGCACAATGAGGCAGAAATACATAAAGAAATGTAAAAAGAAAAGAGTACAGAAATAAATAAGTTTGGGGAAATAAATAAGGGGTGAAATGCAAAGGGCATTTGTGCAGAAATAAATAAATAAATGCATGAATACATAAATAAATACATACCTTTACAAATAAATATAAAATAAATAAAAAATAAATGCAAAAATAACTTAAAAAAAAAATGAATGCAAAAATAAATAAATATAAATAAATGTTAAAATAAAAGAATAAAAACATATACATAAATAAATATTTATTCATTCATTTATTTTTGATTTTGGCAGGTTCTGTCCTCCATACCGGAAAACCCATATACATAAATATATAACATATATAACAGATTTTTTAAAATGGTGATTTTGACATTGTTATGTGGTGAAACATTTGAACTGAAGGTCCTTTCAGACACAACGTGACAACGGCACCACTGCGTTCTGAGATCCATTATTTCCAATGGCTTGCGCCACGCCACAACGGCTTTTTCGCTGCGTCCGCGTCGTGTCGCGAGCAGCTCTCTTCTTCTGGGAAACGACATTTGGTGTAGCTGTATTGTTGTCCGGGTGGAAACAGTACGGCTTAAACACGCTGTACAGTGCCAGAAACATGTTGAGATAAGGAAAAGGAAAAAAAATGTGGTGCGAAGTCTCTTGGGAAAATTGTGAGGGTTTGCAAGTATGCGCGCCTCGGTGTGTCCGGGGCCTTAGCCTGTCTTAAAGCGCCCCAGTTTGGGAACCACAGGAGGCAACACTCACTCTTCAATCTTTGACAGATAAACTGAGGATGGTGAAAATCTCGAGTCTGCCCCGAGCTCAAGCATTCGTCCGAACCCAAACGCAGGGTAGAGGGGTCCAGTGAATGCGGAGTGGAAGGTGTGGAGGTGGATCCGTTTGACCGAAGAGACGATGGAGGGGAGACAGTAGAAGGACACAGAGCCAGCAGGCCAGTCCAGATACACCGCAACTCTGTTGGAGTCAGACGGCGAGAGCGTGGCCACGTCTGTTGGTGTGTTATTGTGCCAGGCGGTGTAACTCTGAGCAGAGCAGATCAGACTCCAGGACTGATCGTTCCATCCGATACAGCAGTCATCACCGTCTCCTCTCCTGTTGATTCCTCTGTACGTCACTCCGATATGAACCCTTCCTCTCCACTGGACCTCCCAGTAACAACGCCCAGTCAGACCGTCGCTACACAGCAGCTGTTTCCAGCCGTCAAATCTCTCCGGATGATCAGGATACGGCTGCTTCTCTTTCACCACCATCACTCGTCTGTAGTCGTCAGACAGTGAGAGGTTCCTGTCTGCTGTGTTTGGGTCCAGTGAAAGCTCACAGAAATCTGATGGGAGGAAATAAGACACAAAAACACAGCGTTAAGTTGACTTACAACTACTTTACTGCAGCTTCAACGTCAATTTAAAATGACATTACACGGATACATCCCTCGCTACTGATTGGTACGGGCAAATCTCAACAAGAACACAGTGACCGTGTCATTTTTCACATCCACATCAGTGGCCTACCTCCAGATCTGAAAAGTGAAGCCAATGCTGAAGTGCCTTAAACCTGCATTCTTTCTAATAGCCAGCAGGGGGCGACTCCTCTGGTTGCAAAAAGAAGTCTGATTGTATAGAAGTCTATGAGAAAATGAGCCTACTTCTCTCTTGATTTATGAGTTTATGGTCGCGATCGCTAGTTTCAAGTCTTCTTCAATACAGCATGATGTTCACTTAGTAAATTATGGTCCCATTTAGAGTCAAAGAGACCATAAAGCAGAATTAATAAATTTAAATTAAATAAATGGATTACGGAAACGCCTTTGCCGAATAAATTCTGACGTAGCGAACATTTAACTCACATGACTGATAAACTGTATCTGCTGTCGCCGTCGTCCCAGATATTCCCATAACAGCATGAAACATGGCAAGTATCAGCTGACATAAAAAGAACAATTAAAATTTGCCCAGTTGAAACAAACTCCTGAAGATCTCTCTCCGTTTTTCTCTCGTAGACGGTTAGATGGCCAAGTTGACTTGTTTTGTTTCTGGTTTGCAACCTCTACTTCTTCTTCTGCTCTGTTTACTGGCAGATTACAGCCATGCGTAGCCTATAGCGCTAACTTTCGACCAAACTACGCTGTAACTGAGTTGATGGAAACGCGGCTAATTCGCATTTCTTTTTTTTTTCGATATTGTGCTTAAAATTCGCTTGACAACTGAATGGAAACACGTCTACTGACACTAGAAAAGTTTAACTTACACCTAAGAGGTGATGGCTTCAGTCGACACTTTCCACAATGATCCATCCTGTGGAAGAGGTAGAGAATTGTGAATGACAGCGAAAGACATATGAACACATATGCAACAGGCATAAGGTATCTGTACTATTATACAATCTACTCTACTTGAGAGTTTCCAGTTCCCCGCGTGGGTCATCCCGTCCAGCACGCAGCAGCGTCACTCCTGAGTCTCCTGGGTGGTTGAAGCTCAGGTCCAGCTCTCTCAGATGGGACGGGTTGGACTTCAGAGCTAAAGCCAGGAAAGTGCAGCCTTTCTCTGTGACCAGACAGCCTGACAGCCTGCAAACACATTCACAATGCTTCATGTTAGATATACACCTTCATTAATAAGTCATTTAGATACTGCAAAGCTTCATCAGCCGGTAAATTGAGAGGTTCACACACTTTTTACTATGATATTCAGGTTCAACATCTGCATGACTGCAGACCCTGCAACAACCTGCCTGTCAATGTTCACTGGGTCAAACTTTGCTCAGTTGACTCAATTGGTCAGAAATCTTTTGTGGTATTTTTGGATTTTTTAGGAGAGGAAACAATGAAATGTCGTCTCATGCTACATGTTATTATTCTGGTTGTTTTTAAGAACAAACAGAAACTGACTTCTAAAGAGGTCACATAACTTTACTAATTAGGGATGTCACAGTTCAGTAAATCCCATGTATTTCAACATACACTCTTTTATTACCGCTTGCATACTGTTTTTTTGTTAGGAAGTTAAACAGGTCATAATTCCCTCTCTATTATCTATTTTATATCACTGTGAAAACAACTGGATTTATTAAAGTTTCTCACCAAGATTTACATTTTACAAGATTACATTTGAACACATCATGACATAAGTTGGAATTTACCTTTGCCTAATTATACATTTTTACTGAATAGAGCCTGGAGGCATCAGGATGTTGTTAGCAAACCTTAACTAGCTCTCGTCCTGCTGATTTCAACACAGATTTGTTGTTCACAATGTATCAGAGGAAATAATAGGGTGCATCTCCTGATAATGAGTTTACTGCATCCCAAACACATTTTCTATCGTCCCCAGATAGACGGGACGCCGTTAGTCTTGAGCCCTGACGGTACCTACGATACCTACGTTACTGTAGAAAAACGAGTATTGTCACGTTTTCAGAATTTTGGCATTGACTTGGTACCGAGGTATCAGCTCTTGTGACATTCGTTACTGATGAATAATGTGAATGGTTATAAATGATTATTATGAATCTATTTTGTTAATCTGTTGAACGAATACTGACCTGAGAATCTCCAGTCTACAGTTTGGACTCTTGAGTCCAGCCGAGAGCAGCATTACTCCCGTATCCTGCAGGTCGTTGTTACTCAGGTCCAGCTCTCTCAGACTGCAGGTCTTGGAGGTGAAAACTGAAGCAAGAGCTTCACAGCTTTTCTGTGAGAGTTTACAACCACTCAACCTGAAGAAGACAAAGTTTGAATGTGAAGTGTTAACCTTGTTCTCTGACACAGAAAATGCTTCCATGTATCTGTACACCTACAGCGCTGTTTTGGATGCTTTGACCACTGGCAGCAGCCTAAGGAAACCCTCCTCTGAAGCAGAGAATTTCCTCAGGTCAAGCACGTCCAGATCCTTTTGTGATGACAGTAAGATGAAGACGAGCGCCGAATACTGAGAAGGAGAGAGTTTGTTTCCAAAGAAACTTCCTGACGTCAGGTACTGTTGGATCTCTTCTACTAGAGAACGATCATTCAGCTCATTGAGACAGTGGAACAGATTGATGCTCCTCTCTGGAGAAGGATCGTCCCTGATCTTCTGCTTGATGTACTGCACTAGCGTCTCTCTGATGTCTTGCTTACTTCCTGTCGTTTTCAGCAGGCCTCGTAGGAGGGTCCGATTTGTCTCCAGTGAAAGGCCCAGGAGGAAGCGGACAAACAAGTCCAGGTGTCCATTTGGACTCTCTAAAGCCTTGTCAATTGCACTCTGGTAGAAGTGTTTAAAGTTAAATTCACGTTGTAACGGCACTGAGTTGAACCGCCTTCGTCTTCTCAGTAGATCGATGCCGGTGTTGATGAACGTCAGGAAGACATGAAGCGCAGCCAGAAACTCCTGAACGCTCAGATGGACGAAGCAGAACACCCTGTCCCGGTTCAGCTCATCTTTGAAGATCTCTGTGAATAGTCCCGAGTGGACGGCGGCAGCTTCTATGTCAACGCCACACTCTTTCAGGTCTGCTTCATAGAAGATCAGGTTTCCTTTCTCCAGCTGCTCAAAGGCCAGCTTTCCCAGAGTGAGAATGGTCTTCTTGGCCTCTCTGTTCCAGACCGGATCCGCCGCCGCCGCGCTGCTGTGATACTTTACATTCCCCTGTTTGGTCTGAACCACCAGGAAGTGGATGTACATCTCAGTCAGGGTCTTGGGCAGCTCTGCTCTCTCTCTGAGTTTCAACACTTGGTCCAGGACTGTGGCAGTGATCCAGCAGAAGACCGGGATGTGGCACATGATGTGGAGGCTTCGCGACTCCTCGATGTGGGAGACGATTCTGCCGGCGTGCTCCTCGTCTCTGAATCTCCTCCTGAAGTACTCCTCCTTCTGCGGGTCACTGAACCCTCTCACCTCGGTCACCATGTCGATGCATTCAGGAGGGATCTGACTGGCTGCTGCGGGTCGTGTGGTTATCCAGAGGCGGGCAGAGGGAAGCAGTTTACCTCGAATGAGGTTTGTCAGCAGCACTTCCACTGAAGTCGACTCTGTGACGTCAGTCAGGATCTCGTTGTTGTGGAAGTCCAGATGAAGTCGACACTCGTCCAGACCGTCAAAGATGAACACAACCTGAAGCTTTTCAAACCTGCAGATTCCTGCTTCTTTGGTTTCACTAAAGACGTGATGAACAAGTTCCACCAAACTGTAGTTTTTTGCTTTCAGCAAATTGAGCTCTCGGAAAGTGAACGGAAAGACAAAGTGTATGTTGTGGTTGGCTTTGTCTTCAGCCCAGTCCAGGATGTACTTCTGCGTTAACACAGTTTTCCCGATGCCGGCCACTCCCTTTGTCACCAGAGTTCGGACTGGTTCATCTCTTCCAGGTAAAGGTTTGAATATATCATCACATCCGATTGTTGTTTCTGAACTCGCCTGTTTTCGGGATGCCGCTTCTATCTGTCTGACCTCGTGTTGATCGTTGACCTCTCCGCTCTCTCCCTCTGTGACGTACAGTTCTGTGTAGATCCGGTTCAGAAGTGTTGGGTTTCCTGCTTTGGCAATTCCTTCAAACATACACTGAAACTTGTCCTTCAGTTTAGACTTTAGTTTACGTTGGCAAACCGCAGCAAGAGTTTCTGAGGGAGTAACAGATAACATCAGTCAGTAGATGTGGCAGTAAATATGTGAAATGTAACTGTATCCTGCAAAATTACTTTCCCATACAAGCGCTGTTAATCAATTCAAATATTTAATCGCAAATGAATCGCACATTTTTTATCAGTTCAAAAATCAAAATGTACCTTAAAGGGAGATTTGTCGAGTATTTAAGCTAGTATGACATGGATGGTACCAATGGGATTCCTTATGTGTAGGAGCACGCTGCAACCTCTGAAAGATCGATTGCATTAATGCATTAAACTAGTGGCGTTAAAACAAATTTGCGTTAACAGCCCTATCCCATAGAACTAAACAGAAGGGAAATGTAATATTATGGTCCCAACACGTGGTTAACGTTGTAAGTTGAAACAAAACAAAAAAACACAACAACGCTACTTCCTTAGGTTGAGGCATAGACTGTATATAAAGATGGACGACGCGTCTCCACTTCCTCTCACTGTACAGAAGTGAAGCCAAAATATCCCGGATACGGGAGCTGCCATCTTGAGGTTTTGACGTGATTTTGAGCCAGAGTCTGACCAGTAGTGATCGGTCGGTGGAGCCGCGGTATCACGGTCACCCGCCTGAAACAATCGCGAGCTGAGCACAGCCGCAGCTCGTCAGCGAGAGAGACTCACAGCTGTCAATCATGACGTCTCATCCCCTTTTTATAGCATCAAATACCTAATAAAATCAAACTTATAACATCAGTGTGATAAGAACTACCTAAAATAACAGAAACCATCTTTGGGAAAAATATGTTTGACGTGTACTTTGACTATTTAGTTTGGCCCATGTCCCATCCACTAACATGGAGGAGGTGGGCTTTATGACCTATACTGCAGCTTAGGTCGCCAGCAGGGGGCGATCCAGACGTCTTTATATAACTTTTTTTTAAATCATATTTGCTCCAATCCCGCCTACTTCAGCTCTAATTAACGGTCGCTCGATATAGTACGTCACCTGCTCTGCGCGTAGCTCGTTGTACTACGACGCCGCAAGCGATCATTTCAAACGTATTTGTGATACGTCAAAGACGAACATAATCTGCGACAAAATACATTTCCCTCCAAACATAATTGAGAATATGGGAAAGTAATTTTTGGGAGACAGGGCATGTGATATGACACATTTTGACGAATGCATACATTTCTCAATTTCTCTGGTTCTGCTAATCAAAACAAACAAATTACCTTAATTTGAAATAATGATGCTCAATAAAAAGTACTTTATTCAGGAATCCAATCCCACTTCATATTTTGTAGGTTCAAATCTGGAGTTCATATTTCTAGAAGCGGTATGTAATTAATAAAAGTATCTTACTGCTCTGCAGAGAATCGGCCAGCTGTTCCTGCTTCATGTTCCTCAGGAAGTTCAGTGTGAGCTTAAGAAATGCGTCGATGTTGCTGCTCCTCTGCTCGTCTTCTTCTTGACCACCTACAGCATCATCGTCTTCTTCCAGCCCCTCAAAGCCTTCTGAACTTTCTAGAACTTTCTTGAACTTCTTCAGCTCATTCTTCACAAAAGTCACAATGTTGTCTTCAAGAAGCTGGAAGAATAAAGTGTAGAATTTATTCACAATGATGGAAACAAAGAACAACGGTAACACTTTATAATAACCATCATTTATAAATGGTAAATTGTTTAATTAAACTTAGTTAATAGTTATTTTACTGGTAACAAACAATGAAATTATAATTACTAATGTTTACTAATTAATAGTACTGCTATAATTTTTGTTATTTTATCATTAGGTTGTGTAATATGAAATAATTACTTATAAATTATATATTGTATCGTAGCTGATAAGAGACAATAACATTCTGATTACAAAAAAGACAGTAAAGTATTCATTAACAGTTTCTATACTAAATTATTATTTGTTAATAGTTACCAAATTATGTTAAACATTACAGAGATTGATGGACCAGAAACCAATTATTAACCATTGACAAACTATTAACTATCAATCTAAATAATGTTTATAGAAGCTTTACAACATATTTATTACCCATTTAACAAGGTATAATAATCATCAGTTGCAACTTTATAATATTCATCCAAAGACGGTTTACAAACCAATTATTAACCATTAACAAAGCGTTACAAATATCTGGTCCATCTATCTATGTAATGTTTATAGATGTTTTATAAACTATTTCTTAAAGGTTTACAAATAATTTCGTAATCATTAAATTGCAACAATAAACTGTTACGTGACAAATAAGTCAGTGTTGACTTCTGGTCTCACACGGGACACAAACAGCGATCTCCTGGGTGAAAGTCCGCTGTTATTAGACCCATGCGTCCACCGTGACCTCCTCCCTATGCAGACGTTATCGCTCTTTATACTACATCACCTGTCCTGGCTCACGATTACATGGATTACACATTAATTGATAACATGGGTTATATATGAATTATAGTGCATTACTTTTCATAGGAATAGCTATGAACAGTGTATGAAAACAGCCTGAAAACGTGTCACACTGGAAGATAAGCCTCTTGGAGCTCAGCCAATAGATGAGCAGTAACTGATAGTCACGGTCTAAAGGTGTGATCTAACAGGTTTGAATGCACGGGACTTTCCTGACGGTAACTTAAGAAGGCTTTGAGTGACAGACAGTAGCAAAACAAGACAAACAGGAAGTTCAGTTGCCTTTGAAGTTGTACTTGGATTTGTGTTTAAAACTGTAGACAGAAATCACAGGATTCATTTTCACTCATGTACATCAGATCACAAGATTGAATGTTTGCACCATATGAAGTAAAAAGTGCTGTTGTACTTATATTACCATGAAAACGGAGTCCAGGTTTTGTTGATGCTTCTGTGCAGGTCGATCACTGACAACCTCTGACCTCTTCCGGTGAGCTCTGTAGACCCAGAAAACATGAGGTCATTTCACATGTGTCATACAGGTACGCACACACACACACACACACACACACACACTGATGGTATATGTCCACAGCCTCCGTCCTTTCCACGCTTCCCATTCATTGTCTATGTAAGCAGCCGTGCAATGCATTCTGGTAGCGTGGCGGCGCGATTCGAGAGATAGACCGTCACGTTGGCCGCTCCTAAATTTGCATACAGTTGAGGTCTAGGCTACTTTACGCAAATCAGACTCTTGCAGACTTTATGCAAATCAGAAACTTTTAGACTAACCGTTGTCGATCTAAAATAAAGGCATATTCAGCAACTGCATGGATTATTTCTCACATTAAAATGTTTTCAACACATTTCGGTGAAAGAAAGTTTCCAAACGAGCCGCCATGTATGTTCCGGTTTGAAGGTGGGCGCAGCGGCCCACGAGGGAAAGCGTTCGTCCAATCAGGTGCCTCGTGTCTAGTGGCAGCCCAATGGGAAGCGAGGCGATCCCTCGCGATAAAAAATGCCCATGTGGACACGTACCATCACAGATGTTGTATTCTGCTGTGAATTTGTGGATGTGATGTCTTGAGTGAAAAAAAGTTTGTTGGACATTTTTCAAAATCATTGATATCAGTCTACTTGCACTGACAACCATTTATAGTCATTATAAACCCATCCATCATCTTCACCCACTCAGCCTTCGCAGAGGCAAATTCACCTAAACGTTGAATTGTGGGAGGAAAGGAAGAATGTTGTCCGACCGCCAGGTACCTTCCAGTAACTGACGTCAAAAACAATACAGCTTTTTCCCATCACTGACTTCCTTGAAGTACCTGAGTTAAGAATTCAGGGGTTGTGTTTTTGTGTCGTCCATCATAGTTCTCCTACACACTTGGAGATATTTCAGTTGGTTGCAATCTGCAACCTCAACGCCAGATCCTACTTACTGCACCTTTAAATCATTGGTTTTTTTCGTTACCTTAGATTGAGCCATTTATATCTACATAGGGAGCAGGTCCTCTTCACGGAGCCGGTCGCCAAGTTTCTACAGTAGCTTGGCACACAGGAACAGTTTCATGTTGCCAGTTATAATGGCCATCTTCAAAGGGGTCCCTTGACCTCTGACCTCAAGATATGTGAATGTAAATGGGTTCTATGGGTACCCACGAGTCTCCCCTTTACAGACATGCCCACTTTATGATAATCACATGCAGTTTGGGGCAAGTCATAGTCAAGTCAGCACACTGACACACTGACAGCTGTTGTTGTCTGTTGGGCTGCAGTTTGCCATGTTATGATTTGAGCATATTGTTTTATGCTAAATGCAGAACCTGTGAGGGTTTCTGGACAATATCTGTCATTGTTTTGTGTTGTTAATTGATTTCCAATAATAAATATATACATACATTTGCATGAAGCAGCATAATTGCCCACTCCCATGTTGATAAGAGTATTAAATACTTGACTTCCCTTTAAGGTACACTTTGAACAGATTAAAAATTGTGCTTAATTTGTGATAAATATTTTAATCAATTACTTCACTTGTCTGATTGAGCTTCACTGTGTAGAATGATGTATGTGCACAGTTTAACAGAAGGAGGCTGTTTTCTCTGTGCTTACCTTGAATCAGGTATAATACAGGTCAACTGCAATAACATACTTTAAATTCTTACCTTGGCTCAACAATCGGCCCTTCATTCTTGAAATCAATAGGTACACTTATAGACCGGCCACTCCTCACGGACACACAGTCTGGAACATCTGGAACATCTGGAACATCTGGAACAGGTGAGTCTGGTCTCTCCTGGCTCACCGGGCTTCAACACAACGTAAACATTAAACATACAAACTCTAGGTTATGAATTGAACACATTTTCGACTCTACTTCAAGTCAGTAAAGTCACGCAATAACAAACTCAGGTGTTTTAAATTCTTACATTTTATTATCAGATTGGCCTCCATCCTTGAACCCGGTTGGCTCCCACGTAGACCAGCCGCTCTTCACGGACACACGCCTGGGTCCAGGTGAGTCTGGTCCCTCCTTGTTCATTTGGCTTCAATGCAACATAAACAGTACACGTTTAATTTTAGATAGGGTGAGCAGTCATTAACGGTCAGAGAAATATTTATCTCACCTCTGATGATCTTTGGTCTGGCTGTCGTGTTGCTCGGAAGTAGAGACGTTGTCCTCTCTCTTGTCATTCATGTTGAGAGTGTATACACCTTTTACAGAAATCATGATAAGGGCTCCATTATGATCACCTCTATCACCAGTAGGTCACATTAATTACAATTAATTTGTGGGTTAAGATTCTTACCTGCCAAACTCACATCCATAGGTTATCAAATTTTAAAAACACTGTAGAGAAGCATTAAAACAGAAAACACTCCTCATTCTCCGTCTGGTCCTGACTGTTTGTGTGCGTCTGATTTATTTCTGTCACATCCTCCTCACTTAAGTTTCAAATTGTCAAACCAGTCCAACCGGTTGCAGAGGCTAAATCTGTGCTGGTAAAGTCACAGATCACCTGACGTAGTTCTACTGTCTCCCCAATAGATGGTGGTAATTAACATCATAATCTCATACCTTAACCATAACTGTTACTTGCTTTTGACCTTGTCTTAAAGGCTCTGAACACATAAGTGATGGAGTCCTACATGAAAACACAATTTCAAAAGTTTATTTCTCTTTTAGTCTGTACTCTTCTTACTGGTTTGAAGATGGGCTGGGCTTAGTTGGGGAAAAAGGTGATGCAAGATCTCTGTAAATCTTATTAAACCACACCCACACGGTCCTCAGACTGCAGCAGATTAGATTTCTGATAACTAAAGGTGTTTCTTTTCTCCCAAACTTTAACTCTGATTGTTGCTTATTTACTCATGAATTTTTTATTTTATAGATAAATATTTAAAAGCCAGTTTTAACCCTGACTCAACCGTAACAATAAAACCAAGTCTTAACTCTAAAATAGGTTAAACAAGTGAGGGATAATGTACAGCGAGCCGGTCATTGTTGTGAAATAAACCCCAACAGGGCGATGCTGCATTATTTCACAACAATGACATGCTCGCTGCACATTATCCCGCTTATTACACGGCTACTTACTTAAGAAATCAATAATTTGACACAAAAATGGTCCGCCAGAGTCCAACATCACAACTGCACCCATAGCAATGGTCTGTTATAAATAGCAACGGTCTGCTATAAAGAAATAACACACCGCAGACCCCGTGATCGACCAATCAGAATCGAGTATTCAACAAAGCTGTGTAATAATTACCCTTGTAGACCCAGAAAACATACTATAGCTGTAGTTCCCATCCCGCCCTTAGGGGGGCGCCAAAGATCTCGGGGGGATTTGTATGCTCTGAGGTTGTCAAAATTAGGTTTGTACATGTATATCTAAAATCATAATAACTTACTGGATAATTTATAGAAGAATCTGTATATAAAACTAATTAAACAGCTATATTGTTTTACTACTTAAAGATGGGGTCTGCGATTTATCCAGTATACACTTTTTGTTATATTGGTTGAAATGGTCTTTACACCCCGACAGCAATCCGTTTCTTTTGAGCACTGAAAAAAGACCGGAAAAGATCCGTTATCTGTAGCTGCTGTAATCCTGTAAAAACGTCTACCAGTCAGTAAAAATAGTCCCGGTTGTAAGGAACCAATCAGATGCCTCCCTGCCTCCCTGCTCGTACTCTAGCCTCAGCGTGCACCAGCGTGAACTCAAAGCGCGTGTCCGCCGCACGTTCACTGGAGAGTGGAAGAGAAAACTCAGCTCTTAAAACACCTGACAACGAGAACGAACTCATACCACTATTACCATATTATCGAAAAATACAACTTTGATTTAGTTGTTTATGTTCTGTTAGTTTACTTTATAAAATACTGCAGATTTAAACTATTTATTCTAACAGCTCAAAGTGAAGTCAGACAAACAGGATTATCAACGAGGGGAGACGGCGGATAGAAAACATTGCCGAACAAAATTTACGTTACTCAAACTGCTTTTTCAGTTACAGAAACAAACGAGTGGACTGATCTCCCTCCAGATATTAGAGTAATGTTAAAAAGGGTCGTGTTGTCTCAGCAGGTATCTCTCTCTTTCCCTCCCCTCTCTGCTGCTCTGTGGCCGGCTCTCCAGCGAGCTGCTGCCCCCCCCCCTCCCCTCTCCGTCAACCAGGAAATAAAAGCCCCTCATCTACGAGACCGGTCTCTTGAGAGAGCTCCAGCTCATAGCGGGGTCTGTGTGAGTGAATGCCCGGGTGGAGAGGTGGCGATCCCGGCAGGAGCTAGCTAGCTGTGCCGGCAGTTTGTGGAGCTTCTAAACTCCGACAACAGTTGAGAAAATGTTTGATTCGCCATCTAACATCGTAAAACTGTCAATATTCTAAATCTACACCGTTGATTTCTCGCCTCAACATTTTTCAGAAGTGAATTTAGTGATGAAATAGCTACGAAAAATGTGAAGTAGTTAAGATGCGGCGGTGCTCGTGCATGTGTGTGGGGGGCGTTGCCTTATAAGGAGTTTCGAGGGGAGGGGGGGTTTAGACGGAGCTCCTGAGGCGATGCGACTTTCAAATTATGCTAGTTTTCCAAGATCGCAGACCCCAGCTTTAATAGTCCACATGCTATTTAAACCCGGTATTTGTGCAGAGCTGCAGAAAAAGATCAGGCTACACTAATATTTTTAGTATTATACTTGTAGAATTAGATTCTAGTAGTCATTTCCAATAACTCCAGAGTGTTGTATGTGTTTGACATACTATACTATGATGTTTTTCATGACTTTTTCGACATACTGTACTTTGATTTTTTCATGACTTTTTTTTGACATATTATAGAATTAATTTTTTCGATAGACTATACTATTACTTTTTTATGACTATTTTCAACAAACGATATATGAGTGTTTCATAACTTTTTTCAACATATTATAGAAGACATTTTTTCGACATACGATACTAATACTTTTTTCTGACTATTATCGACATACTATACAATGACTTTTTATGAATTTTTCGACATACTATATTATGACTTTTTATGACTTTTTCGACTTATTATACTATGACTTTTTTCATGACTTCTTTCAACATACTATACTATGACTTTTTTCATGACTTTTTTCGACATACTATACTATGACTTTTTCCGACATACTATATTATTACTTTTTTATGACTTTTTCGACATACTATACAATGACTTTTTTTGACATACTATACTATGACTTTTTTCATGACTTTTTTTGACAGACTATGTTATGATTTTTTTCATGACTTTTTTCGACATACTGTACTATGACTTTTTTCCGACATACTATACTATGACTGTTTACATGACTTTTTTCGACATACTATACTATGAGTTTACAAAACTTTTTTCGACATACTATACTATGACTGTTTACATGACTTTTTTCGACATACTATAAAAAATTTTTTTCATGACTTTATTCGACATACTGTTCTATGACTTTTTTCGACCTACTATATTATGACTTTTTTCAACATGATAATCCATGACTTTTTTTATAATTTATTTTAACATACTATACTATGACTTTTTTTAAAACACAATACTTCGGCTTTTTTATAACTTTTTTCGACATACTATACTATGACTCATTCAAAATACTATAGTATGACTTTTTTTAATACACCATACTATGACTTTTTTATAACTTTTTTCGACATACTGTACTATGACTTTTTTCGACATACTATACTATGACCTTTTATGACTTTTTCAACACAGTATACAATGAAAATTTTTCGACATACTATTCTATGACTTTTTCAATTACTTTTGTCAACATACAATGACTTTTTTATGACTTTTTCGACATACAATACTATGACTTTTTTTTATGACTTTTTCGACATACTAAAATATTACTCTTTTTGACAAACTATACTGTGACATTTTTTCATGAAATATTTCGACATACTTTACTATGACTTTTTTTCATGAAACTTTTCGACATACTATATTATGACTTTTTTTAATGACTTTTACGACATACTAAAATATTACTTTTTTTGACATATTATACTATGACTTTTTTTCATGAAATATTTCGACAAAATATACTATGACTTCTTTTCATGAAATTTTTCAACAAACTATACTATGACTTTTTTTCATGACATTTTTCAACATACTTTACAATAACCTCTTTTTGATGAAATTTTCTGACATATTACACTGATTTTTTTCAACATACTATACTATGACTTTTTTTCATGAAAATTTTTGACATACTGTACTATGACTTTTTATCATTAGATTTTTCGACATACTATACGATGACTTTTTTCCATGAAATTTTTTGACATACTATAGTATGACTTTTTTTCATGAAATTATTCGACATTATAGTATGACTATTTTTCATGAAATTTTTCGACATACTATACCATGACTTTTTTGGTGAAGTTTTTCGACATGCTATACGATGACTTTTTTTCACGACATTTTTCGACATACTATACTATGACAATTTTTCATGAAATTTTTCGACATGCTATACTATGACTGTTTACATGACTTTTTTCGACATACTATACTATGACTGTTTACAAGACTTTTTTCGACATACTATACTATGACTGTTTACATGACTTTTTTCGACATACTATACTATTTTTTTTTCATTACTATTTTCGACATACTGTTCTATGACTTTTTTTGACATACTATATTATGACTTTTTTCGTCATGATAATCCATGACTTTTTTATAACTTATTTTAACATACTATACTATGACTTTTTTTGAAACACTATACTATGGCTTTTTTATAACTTTTTTCGACATACTATACTATGACTTATTTCAAAATACTATACTATGACGTTCTTTAATACACCATACTATGACTTTTTTATAACTTTTTTCGACATACTATACTATGACTTTTTTCGAAATACTATACTATGACTTTTTTCGACATACTATACAATGACTTTTATGACTTTTTCAACACATTATACTATGAAAATTTTTCGACATACTATACTATGACTTTTTCAATTACTTTTGTCAACATACAATATGACTTTTTTATGACTTTTTTGACATACTAAGATATTACTCTTTGACAAACTATACTGTGACATTTTTTCATGACATTTTTCGACATACTTTACCATGACTATTTTTCATGAAATATTTCGACGTACTATACTATGACTTTTTTTCATGAAACTTTTCGACATACTATATTAAGACTTTTTTATGACTTTTTCGACATACTAAAATATTACTTTTTTCTGACATACTATACAATGACCTTTTTTTCATTAAATTTTTCGACGTACTACACTATGACTATTTTTTATGAAATTTTTCGACAAACTATAGTATGACTTTTTTTCATGAAATTTTTTCACATACTATACTATGACTTTTTTCCTTGAAATTTTTCGAACTACTATAGTATGACTTTTTTTTCATGACATTTTCGACATACTATATTATGACTTTTTTTTAATGAAATTTTTCGACATACTATACTATGTGTTTTTTTCATGAAATTTTTCGACATACTATACTATGTTTTTTTTTTCATTACATTTTTTTTAGATACTATATAGTATGACTTTTTTTCATAACATTTTTCGACATACTATACTATGACTTTTTTTTGATGACATTTTTCGACATACTATACTATGTGTTTTTTTCATGAAATTTTTCGACATACTATACTATGACTTTTTTTTCATGAAATTTTTGGATATACTATACTATGTGTTTTTTTCATGAAATTTTTCGACATACTATACTATGACTTTTTTTTAATAAAATTTTTCGACATACTATACTATGTGTTTTTTTCATGAAATTTTTCGACATACTATACTATGACGTTTTTTCATGGAATTTTTCGACATACTATACTATGGCTTTTTTACATGATTTTTTTCGACATACTAAACTATGACGTTTTTTCATGGAATTTTTCGACATACTATACTATGACTTTTTTACATGATTTTTTTCGACATACTAAACTATGAATATTTTTCATGAAATTTTTCGATATACTATACTATGACATTTTTTCATGAAATTTTTCGACATACTATACTATGACTTTTTTACATGACTTTTTTCAACATACTATACTATGACTTTTTCATGACTTTTTTCGACATACTATATTATTATTTTTTTATGACTTTTCGACATACTATACTATGACTGTTTACATGACTTTTTTCGACATACTATACTATGACTGTTTACATGACTTTTTTCGTCATACTATAAAAAAAAATTTTCATGACTTTATTCGACATACTGTTCTATGACTTTTTTCGACATACTATATTATGACTTTTTTCAACATGATAATCCATGACTTTTTTTATAATTTATTTTAACATACTATACTATGACTTTTTTTAAAACACAATACTTCGGCTTTTTTATAACTTTTTTCGACATACTATACTATGACTCATTCAAAATACTATAGTATGACTTTTTTTAATACACCATACTATGACTTTTTTATAACTTTTTTCGACATACTGTACTATGACTTTTTTCGACATACTATACTATGACCTTTTATGACTTTTTCAAAACAGTATACAATGAAATTTTTTCGACATACTATACTATGACTTTTTCAATTACTTTTGTCAACATACAATATGACTTTTTTATGACTTTTTTGACATACAATACTATGACTTTTTTTTATGACTTTTTCGACATACTAAGATATTACTCTTTGACAAACTATACTGTGACATTTTTTCATGAAATATTTCGACATACTTTACCATGACTATTTTTCATGAAATATTTCGACGTACTATAATATGACTTTTTTTCATGAAACTTTTCGACATACTATATTAAGACTTTTTTATGACTTTTTCGACATACTAAAATATTACTTTTTTCTGACATACTATACAATGACCTTTTTTTCATGAAATTTTTCGACGTACTACACTATGACTATTTTTTATGAAATTTTTCGACATACTATACTATGACTTTTTTTTAATGAAATTTTTCGACATACTATACTATGTGTTTTTTTCATTAAATTTTTCGACATACTATACTATGACGTTTTTTCATGGAATTTTTCGACCTACTATACTATGACTTTTTTACATGATTTTTTTCAACATACTAAACTATGACTATTTTTCATGAAATTTTTCGACATAGTATACAATGACTATTTTTCATGAAATTTTCGACATACTATACTATGTTTTTTTTTTCATTACATTTTTTTAGATACTATATAGTATGACTTTTTTTCATAAAATTTTTTGACATACTATACTATGACTTTTTTTTAATGAAATTTTTCGACATACTATACTATGTGTTTTTTTCATGAAATTTTTCGACATACTATACTATGACTTTTTTTTAATAAAATTTTTCGACATACTATACTATGTGTTTTTTTCATGAAATTTTTCGACATACTATACTATGACGTTTTTTCATGAAATTTTTCGACATACTATGCTATGACTTTTTTTTAATGAAATTTTTCGACATACTATACTATGTGTTTTTTTCATGAAATTTTTCGACATACTATACTATGACTTTTTTTTAATGAAATTTTTCGACATACTATACTATGTGTTTTTTTCATGAAATTTTTCGACATACTATACTATGACTTTTTTTTAATGAAATTTTTCGACATACTATACTATATTTTTTTTTTCATTACATTTTTTTAGATACTATATAGTATGACTTTTTTTCATAAAATTTTTTGACATACTATACTATGACTTTTTTTTAATGAAATTTTTCGACATACTATACTATGTGTTTTTTTCATGAAATTTTTCGACATACTATACTATGACTTTTTTTTCATGAAATTTTTGGACATACTATACTATGTGTTTTTTTCATGAAATTTTTCGACATACTATACTATGACGTTTTTTCATGGAATTTTTCGACATACTATACTATGACTTTTTTACATGATTTTTTTCGACATACTATACTGTGACGTTTTTTCATGGAATTTTTCGACCTACTATACTATGACTTTTTTACATGATTTTTTTCGACATACTAAACTATGACTATTTTTCATGAAAATTTTCGACATAGTATACTGACTTTTTTCATGAAATTTTTCGACATACTATACTATGTTTTATTTTTCATGAAACTTTTGACATACTATAGTATGACTTTTTTACATGAAATTTTTCGACATAGTTTACCATGACTTCCTTTCATGAAATTATTCGACATACTATACTATGTTTTATTTTTCATGAAACTTTTGACATACTATAGTATGACTTTTTTACATGAAATTTTTCGACATAGTTTACCATATGTTATTTTCATGAAATTTTTCGACACACTATACTATGACTTTTTTTCATAACATTTTTCGACATACTATACTATGACTTTTTTTAATGAAATTTTTCGACATACTATACTATGTTTTATTTTTCATGAAACTTTTTGACATACTATAGTATGACTTTTTTACATGAAATTTTTCGACATAGTTTACCATATGTTATTTTCATGAAATTTTTCGACACACTATACTATGACTTTTTTTCATAAAATTTTTCGACATACTATACTATGACTTTTTTTAATGAAATTTTTCGACAGACTATACCATGACTTTTTTTCATGAAATTATTCGACATACTATACTATATTTTTTTTTTCATTACATTTGTTTAGATACTATATAGTATGACTTTTTTTCATAAAATGTTTCGACATACTATACTATGACTTTTTTTTAATGAAATTTTTCGACATACTATACTATGTGTTTTTTTCATGAAATTTTTCGACATACTATACTATGACTTTTTTTTCATGAAATTTTTGGACATACTATACTATGTGTTTTTTTCATGAAATTTTTCGACATACTATACTATGACTTTTTTTTAATAAAATTTTTCGACATACTATACTATGTGTTTTTTTCATGAAATTTTTCGACAAACTATACTATGACGTTTTTTCATGGAATTTTTCGACATACTATACTATGACTTTTTTACATGATTTTTTTCGACATACTATACTGTGACGTTTTTTCATGGAATTTTTCGACATACTATACTATGACTTTTTTACATGATTTTTTTCGACATACTAAACTATGACTTTTTTACATGAAATTTTTCGACATAGTTTACCATATGTTATTTTCATGAAATTTTTCGACACACTATACTATGACTTTTTTTCATAAAATTTTTCGACATACTATACTATGACTTTTTTTCATGGAATTTTTCGACATACTATACTATGACTTTTTTACATGATTTTTTTCGACATACGAAACTATGACTATTTTTCATGAAATTTTTCGACATAGTATACAATGACTATTTTTCATGAAATTTTCGACATACTATACTCTGACTTTTTTTCATGAAATTTTTCGACATACTATACAATGATTTTTTTAATGACATTTTTCGACATACTATACCATGACTTTTTTTCATGAAATTATTCGACATACTATACTATGTTTTTTTTTCATAACATTTTTTTAGATACTATATAGTATGACTTTTTTTCATAGAATTTTTCGACATACTATAGTATGACTTTTTTTTTGTTGAAATTTTTCGACATACTATACTATGACTTTTTTTTAATAAAATTTTTCGACATACTATACTATGTGTTTTTTTCATGAAATTTTTCGACATACTATACTATGACTTTTTTTTAATGAAATTTTTCGACATACTATACTATGTGTTTTTTTCATGAAATTTTTCGACATACTATACTATGACTTTTTTTTAATGAAATTTTTCGACATACTATTCTATGTGTTTTTTTCATGAAATTTTTCGACATACTATACTATGACTTTTTTTTAATGAAATTTTTCGACATACTATACTGTGTTTTTTTCATGAAATTTTTCGACAACCTTTATTATGACTTTTTTTAATGAAATTTTTCGACATACTATACAATGTGTTTTTTTCATGAAATTTCTCGACATACTATACTATGACTTTTTTTTAATGACATTTTTCGACATACTATACTATGTGTTTTTTTCATGAAATTTTTCTACATACTATACTATGTGTTTTTTTCATGAAATTTTTCGACATTCTATACTATGACGTTTTTTCATTGAATTTTTCGACATACTATACTATGACGTTTTTTCATTGAATTTTTCGACATACTATACTATGACTTTTTTACATGATTTTTTTCGACATACTAAACTATGACTATTTTTCATGAAATTTTTCGATATACTATACTATGACATTTTTTCATGAAATTTTTTGACATACTATACTATGACTTTTTTCATGAAATTTTTCGACATACTATACTATGACTTTTTTTTAATGAAATTTTTCGACATATTATACCATGACTTCCTTTCATGAAATTATTCGACATACTATACTATGTTTTATTTTTCATGAAACTTTTTGACATACTATAGTATGACTTTTTTACGTAAAATTTTTCGACATAGTTTACCATATGTTTTTTTCATGAAATTTTTCGACACACTATACTATGACTTTTTTTCATAAAATTTTTCGACACACTATACTATGACTTTTTTTTAATGAAATTTTTCGACATACTATACTATTTGTTTTTTTCATGAAATTTTTCGACATACTTTTCTATGACTTTTTTTTAATGAAATTTTTCGACATACTATACTATGACTTTTTTTTAATGAAATTTTTCGACATACTATACTATGTGTTTTTTTCATGAAATTTTTCGACATACTATACTATGTGTTTTTTTCATGAAATTTTTCGACATACTATACTATGACGTTTTTTCATTGAATTTTTCGACATACTATACTATGACGTTTTTTCATTGAATTTTTCGACATACTATACTATGACTTTTTTACATTATTTTTTTCGACATACTAAACTATGACATTTTTTCATGAAATTTTTCGACATACTATACTATGACTTTTTTCATGAAATTTTTCGACATACTATACTAGGACTTTTTTTTAATGAAATTTTTCGACATATTATACCATGACTTCCTTTCATGAAATTATTCGACATACTATACTATGTTTTATTTTTCATGAAACTTTTTGACATACTATAGTATGACTTTTTTACGTAAAATTTTTCGACATAGTTTACCATATGTTTTTTTCATGAAATTTTTCGACACACTATACTATGACTTTTTTTCATAAAATTTTTCGACACACTATACTATGACTTTTTTTTAATGAAATTTTTCGACATACTATACTATTTGTTTTTTTCATGAAATTTTTCGACATACTTTTCTATGACTTTTTTTAATGAAATTTTTCGACATATTATACCATGACTTCCTTTCATGAAATTATTCGACATACTATACTATGTTTTATTTTTCATGAAACTTTTTGACATACTATAGTATGACTTTTTTACGTAAAATTTTTCGATATAGTTTACCATATGTTTTTTTCATGAAATTTTTCGACACACTATACTATGACTTTTTTTCATAAAATTTTTCGACACACTATACTATGACTTTTTTTTAATGAAATTTTTCGACATACTATACTATTTGTTTTTTTCATGAAATTTTTCGACATACTTTTCTATGACTTTTTTTAATGAAATTTTTCGACATATTATACTATGTGTTTTTTTCATGAAATTTTTCGACATACTATACTATGACTTTTTTTTAATGAAATTTTTCGACATACTATACTATGTGTTTTTTTCATGAAATAATTCGACATACTATACTATGACCTTTTTTTAATGAAATTTTTCGACATACTATACTATGTGTTTTTTTCATGAAATTTTTCGACATACTATACTATGACTTTTTTTTAATGACATTTTTCGACATACTATACTATGTGTTTTTTTCATGAAATTTTTCGACATACTATACTATGACTTTTTTTTAATGATATTTTTCGACATACTATACTATGTGTTTTTTTCATGAAATTTTTCGACATACTATACTATGACTTTTTTTTAATGAAATTTTTCGACATACTATACTATGTGTTTTTTTCATGAAATTTTTCGACATACTATACTATGTGTTTTTTTCATGAAATTTTTCGAAATACTATACTATGACTTTTTTTCATTGAATTTTTCGACATACTATACTATGACTGTTTTACATGATTTTTTTCGATATACTAAACTATGACTATTTTTCATGAAATTTTTCGATATACTATACTATGACATTTTTTCATAAAATTTTTCGACATACTATGACTTTTTTCATGAAATGTTTCGACATACTATACTATGACTTTTTTTTTATGAAATTTTTTGACATATTATAGTATGACTTTTTTACGTGAAATTTTTCGACATATTATACCATGACTTCCTTTCATGAAATTATTCGACATACTATACTATGTTTTATTTTTCATGAAACTTTTTGACATACTATAGTATGACTTTTTTACATGAAATTTTTCGACATAGTTTACCATATGTTATTTTCATGAAATTTTTCGACACACTATACTATGACTTTTTTTCATAAAATTTTTCGACATACTATACTATGACTTTTTTTAATGAAATTTTTTCTATATTTTATTTTTCATGAAACTTTTTGACATACTATAGTATGACTTTTTTACGTGAAATTTTTCGACATATTATACCATGACATCCTTTCATGAAATTATTCGACATACTATACTGTTTTATTTTTCATGAAATTTTTCGACACACTATACTATGACGTTTTTTCATGGAATTTTTCGACCTACTATACTATGTGTTTTTTTCATGATTTTTTTCAACATTCTAAACTATGACTATTTTTCATGAAATTTTTCGACATAGTATAAAATGACTATTTTTCATGAAATTTTTCGACATACTATACAATGTTTTATTTAATGAAATTTTTCGACATACTATACCATATGTTATTTTCATGAAATTTTTCGACACACTATACTATGACTTTTTTTCATAAAATTTTTCGACATACTATACTATGACTTTTTTTAATGAAATTTTTCGACATACTATACCATGACTTTTTTTCATGAAATTATTCGACATACTATACTATATTTTTTTTTTCATTACATTTTTTTAGATACTATATAGTATGACTTTTTTTCATAAAATTTTTCGACATACTATACTATGACTTTTTTTTAATGAAATTTTTCGACATACTATACTATGTGTTTTTTTCATGAAATTTTTCGACATACTATACTATGACTTTTTTTTAATAAAATTTTTCGACATACTATACTATGTGTGTTTTTCATGAAATTTTTCGACATACTATACTATGACGTTTTTTCATGGAATTTTTTGACATACTATACTATGACTTTTTTACATGATTTTTTTCGACATACTATACTGTGACGTTTTTTCATGGAATTTTTCGACATACTATACTATGACTTTTTTACATGATTTTTTTCGATATACTAAACTATGACTATTTTTCATGAAATTTTTCGATATACTATACTATGACATTTTTTCATGAAATTTTTCGACATACTATACTATGACTTTTTCATGAAATTTTTCGACATACTATACTATGACTTTTTTTTTATGACATTTTTTGACATATTATACCATGACTTCCTTTCATGAAATTATTCGACATACTATACTATGTTTTATTTTTCATGAAACTTTTTGACATACTATAGTATGACTTTTTTACATGAAATTTTTCGACATAGTTTACCATATGTTATTTTCATGACATTTTTCGACACACTATACTATGACTTTTTTTAATGAAATTTTTCGACATACTATACCATGAGTTTTTTTCATGAAATTATTCGACATACTATACTATATTTTTTTTTTCATTACATTTTTTTAGATACTATATAGTATGACTTTTTTTCATAAAATTTTTCGACATGCTATACTATGACTTTTTTTTAATGAAATTTTTCGACATACTATACTATGTGTTTTTTTCATGAAATTTTTCGACATACTATACTATGACTTTATTTCATAAAATTTTTCGACATACTATACTATGACTTTTTTTCATGGAATTTTTCGACATACTATACTATGACTTTTTTACATGATTTTTTTCGACATACGAAACTATGACTATTTTTCATGAAATTTTTCGACATAGTATACAATGACTATTTTTCATGAAATTTTCGACATACTATACTCTGACTTTTTTTCATGAAATTTTTCGACACACTATACAATGATTTTTTTAATGACATTTTTCGACATACTATACCATGACTTTTTTTCATGAAATTATTCGACATACTATACTATGTTTTTTTTTCATTAAATTTTTTTAGATACTATATAGTATGACTTTTTTTCATAGAATTTTTCGACATACTATACTATGACTTTTTTTTTGTTGAAATTTTTCGACATACTATACTATGTGTTTTTTTCATTGAATTTTTGGACATACTATACTATGACTTTTTTACATGATTTTTTTCGACATACTAAACTATGACTATTTTTCATGAAATTTTTCGATATACTATACTATGACATTTTTTCATGAAATTTTTATACATATTATACCATGACTTCCTTTCATGAAATTATTCGACAGACTATACTATGTTTTATTTTTCATGAAACTTTTTGATATACTATAGTATGACTTTTTTTACATGAAATTTTTCGACATAGTTTACCATGTTATTTTCATGAAATTTTTCGACACACTATACTATGACTTTTTTTCATAAAATTTTTCGACATACTATACTATGACTTTTTTTAATGAAATTTTTCGACATACTATACCATGACTTTTTTTCATGAAATTATTCGACATACTATACTATATTTTTTTTTTCATTACATTTTTTTAGATACTATATAGTATGACTTTTTTTCATAAAATTTTTCGACATACTATACTATGACTTTTTTTCATGTAATTTTTCGACATACTATACTATGACTTTTTTACATGATTTTTTTCGACATACGAAACTATGACTATTTTTCATGAAATTTTTCGATATACTATACTATGACATTTTTTCATGAAATTTTTCGACATACTATACTATGACTTTTTTCATGAAATTTTTCGACATACTATACTATGACTTTTTTTTTATGACATTTTTTGACATATTATACCATTACTTCCTTTCATGAAATTATTCGATATACTATACTATGTTTTATTTTTCATGAAACTTTTTGACATACTATAGTATGACTTTTTTACATGAAATTTTTCGACATAGTTTACCATATGTTATTTTCATGACATTTTTCGACACACTATACTATGACTTTTTTTCATAAAATTTTTCGACATACTATACTATGACTTTTTTTAATGAAATTTTTCGACATACTATACCATGACTTTTTTTCATGAAATTATTCGACATACTATACTATATTTTTTTTTTCATTACATTTTTTTAGATACTATATAGTATGACTTTTTTTCATAAAATTTTTCGACATACTATACTATGTGTTTTTTTCATGAAATTTTTCGACATACTATACTATGACTTTTTTTTATGAAATTTTTCGACATACTATACTATGTGTTTTTTTCATTAAATTTTTCGACATACTATACTATGACTTTTTTTTAATGACATTTTTCGACATACTATACTATGTGTTTTTTTCATGAAATTTTTCGACATACTATACTATGACTTTTTTTTAATGAAATTTTTCGACATACTATTCTATGTGTTTTTTTCATGAAATTTTTCGACATACTATACTATATGTTTTTTTCATGAAATTTTTCGACATACTATACTATGACGTTTTTTCATTGAATTTTTCGACATACTATACTATGACGTTTTTTCATTGAATTTTTCGACATACTATACTATGACTTTTTTACATTATTTTTTTCGACATACTAAACTATGACATTTTTTCATGAAATTTTTCGACATACTATACTATGACTTTTTTCATGAAATTTTTCGACATACTATACTAGGACTTTTTTTTAATGAAATTTTTCGACATATTATACCATGACTTCCTTTCATGAAATTATTCGACATACTATACTATGTTTTATTTTTCATGAAACTTTTTGACATACTATAGTATGACTTTTTTACGTAAAATTTTTCGACATAGTTTACCATATGTTTTTTTCATGAAATTTTTCGACACACTATACTATGACTTTTTTTAATAAAATTTTTCGACAAACTATACTATGACTTTTTTTTAATGAAATTTTTCGACATACTATAATATTACTTTTTTTTCATGAAATTTTTCGACATACTTTTCTATGACTTTTTTTAATGAATTTTTCGACATATTATACCATGACTTCCTTTCAGAAATTATTCGACATACTATACTATGTTTATTTTTCATGAAACTTTTTGACAACTATAGTATGACTTTTTTACGTAAATTTTTCGTATTAGTGTACATATGTTTATTTCATGTAATTTTTCGACACACTATACTATGACTTTTTTTCATAAATTTTTCGACACACTATACTATGACTTTTTTTTAATGAAATTTTTCGACATACTATACTATTTGTTTTTTTCATGAAATTTTTCGACATACTTTTCTATGACTTTTTTTAATGAAATTTTTCGACATATTATACTATGTGTTTTTTTCATGAAATTTTTCGACATACTATACTATGACTTTTTTTTAATGAAATTTTTCGACATACTATACTATGTGTTTTTTTCATGAAATAATTCGACATACTATACTATGACTTTTTTTTAATGACATTTTTCGACATACTATACTATGTGTTTTTTTCATGAAATTTTTCGACATACTATACTATGACTTTTTTTTAATGACATTTTTCGACATACTATACTATGTTTTTTTTTCATTAAATTTTTCGACATACTATACTATGACTTTTTTTTAATGATATTTTTCGACATACTATAATATGTGTTTTTTTCATGAAATTTTTCGACATACTATACTATGTGTTTTTTTCATGAAATTTTTCGACATACTATACTATGACTTTTTTTTCATGAAATTTTTGGACATACTATACTATGTGTTTTTTTCATGAAATTTTTCGACATACTATACTATGTGTTTTTTTCATGAAATTTTTCGACATACTATACTATGACGTTTTTTCATTGAATTTTTCGACATACTATACTATGACTTTTTTACATTATTTTTTTCGACATACTAAACTATGACATTTTTTCATGAAATTTTTCGACATACTATACTATGACTTTTTTCATGAAATTTTTCGACATACTATACTAGGACTTTTTTTTAATGAAATTTTTCGACATATTATACCATGACTTCCTTTCATGAAATTATTCGACATACTATACTATGTTTTATTTTTCATGAAACTTTTTGACATACTATAGTATGACTTTTTTACGTAAAATTTTTCGACATAGTTTACCATATGTTTTTTTCATGAAATTTTTCGACACACTATACTATGACTTTTTTTCATAAAATTTTTCGACACACTATACTATGACTTTTTTTTAATGAAATTTTTCGACATACTATACTATTTGTTTTTTTCATGAAATTTTTCGACATACTTTTCTATGACTTTTTTTAATGAAATTTTTCGACATATTATACCATGACTTCCTTTCATGAAATTATTCGACATACTATACTATGTTTTATTTTTCATGAAACTTTTTGACATACTATAGTATGACTTTTTTACGTAAAATTTTTCGATATAGTTTACCATATGTTTTTTTCATGAAATTTTTCGACACACTATACTATGACTTTTTTTCATAAAATTTTTCGACACACTATACTGTGACTTTTTTTTAATGAAATTTTTCGACATACTATACTATTTGTTTTTTTCATGAAATTTTTCGACATACTTTTCTATGACTTTTTTTAATGAAATTTTTCGACATACTTTTCTATGACTTTTTTTAATGAAATTTTTCGACATACTATACTATGACTTTTTTTTAATGAAATTTTTCGACATACTATACTATGTGTTTTTTTCATGAAATAATTCGACATACTATACTATGACTTTTTTTTAATGAAATTTTTCGACATACTATACTATGTGTTTTTTTCATGAAATTTTTCGACATACTATACTATGACTTTTTTTTAATGACATTTTTCGACATACTATACTATGTTTTTTTTTCATGAAATTTTTCGACATACTATACTATGACTTTTTTTTAATGATATTTTTCGACATACTATACTATGTGTTTTTTTCATGAAATTTTTCGACATACTATACTATGACTTTTTTTTAATGAAATTTTTCGACATACTATACTATGTGTTTTTTTCATGAAATTTTTCGACATACTATACTATGTGTTTTTTTCATGAAATTTTTCGAAATACTATACTATGACTTTTTTTCATTGAATTTTTCGACATACTATACTATGACTGTTTTACATGATTTTTTTCGATATACTAAACTATGACTATTTTTCATGAAATTTTTCGATATACTATACTATGACATTTTTTCATAAAATTTTTCGACATACTATGTCTTTTTTCATGAAATGTTTCGACATACTATACTATGACTTTTTTTTTATGAAATTTTTTGACATATTATAGTATGACTTTTTTACGTGAAATTTTTCGACATATTATACCATGACTTCCTTTCATGAAATTATTCGACATACTATACTATGTTTTATTTTTCATGAAACTTTTTGACATACTATAGTATGACTTTTTTACATGAAATTTTTCGACATAGTTTACCATATGTTATTTTCATGAAATTTTTCGACACACTATACTATGACTTTTTTTCATAAAATTTTTCGACATACTATACTATGACTTTTTTTAATGAAATTTTTTCTATATTTTATTTTTCATGAAACTTTTTGACATACTATAGTATGACTTTTTTACGTGAAATTTTTCGACATATTATACCATGACATCCTTTCATGAAATTATTCGACATACTATACTGTTTTATTTTTCATGAAATTTTTCGACACACTATACTATGACTTTTTTTCATAAAATTTTTTGACATACTATACTATGACTTTTTTTAATGAAATTTTTCGACATACTATACTATGTGTTTTTTTCATGAAATTTTTCGACATACGATACTATGACTTTTTTTTAATGAAATTTTTCGACATACTATACTATGTGTTTTTTTCATGAAATTTTTCGCCATACTATACTATGACTTTTTTTTAATGAAATTTTTCGACATACTATACTATGTGTTTTTTTCATGAAATTTTTCGACATACTATACTATGACGTTTTTTCATGGAATTTTTCGACCTACTATACTATGTGTTTTTTTCATGATTTTTTTCAACATTCTAAACTATGACTATTTTTCATGAAATTTTTCGACATAGTATAAAATGACTATTTTTCATGAAATTTTTCGACATACTATACAATGTTTTATTTAATGAAATTTTTCGACATACTATACCATATGTTATTTTCATGAAATTTTTCGACACACTATACTATGACTTTTTTTCATAAAATTTTTCGACATACTATACTATGACTTTTTTTAATGAAATTTTTCGACATACTATACCATGACTTTTTTTCATGAAATTATTCGACATACTATACTATATTTTTTTTTTCATTACATTTTTTTAGATACTATATAGTATGACTTTTTTTCATAAAATTTTTCGACATACTATACTATGACTTTTTTTTAATGAAATTTTTCGACATACTATACTATGTGTTTTTTTCATGAAATTTTTCGACATACTATACTATGACTTTTTTTTAATAAAATTTTTCGACATACTATACTATGTGTTTTTTTCATGAAATTTTTCGACATACTATACTATGACGTTTTTTCATGGAATTTTTTGACATACTATACTATGACTTTTTTACATGATTTTTTTCGACATACTATACTGTGACGTTTTTTCATGGAATTTTTCGACATACTATACTATGACTTTTTTTTTGTTGAAATTTTTCGACATACTATACTATGTGTTTTTTTCATTGAATTTTTGGACATACTATACTATGACTTTTTTACATGATTTTTTTCGACATACTAAACTATGACTATTTTTCATGAAATTTTTCGATATACTATACTATGACATTTTTTCATGAAATTTTTATACATACTATACTATGACTTTTTTCATGAAATTTTTCGACATGCTATACTATGACTTTTTTTTTATGAAATTTTTTGACATATCATACCATGACTTCCTTTCATGAAATTATTCGACAGACTATACTATGTTTTATTTTTCATGAAACTTTTTGATATACTATAGTATGACTTTTTTTACATGAAATTTTTCGACATAGTTTACCATGTTATTTTCATGAAATTTTTCGACACACTATACTATGACTTTTTTTCATAAAATTTTTCGACATACTATACTATGACTTTTTTTAATGAAATTTTTCGACATACTATACCATGACTTTTTTTCATGAAATTATTCGACATACTATACTATATTTTTTTTTTCATTACATTTTTTTAGATACTATATAGTATGACTTTTTTTCATAAAATTTTTCGACATACTATACTATGACTTTTTTTCATGGAATTTTTCGACATACTATACTATGACTTTTTTACATGATTTTTTTCGACATACGAAACTATGACTATTTTTCATGAAATTTTTCGATATACTATACTATGAAATTTTTTCATGAAATTTTTCGACATACTATACTATGACTTTTTTCATGAAATTTTTCGACATACTATACTATGACTTTTTTTTTATGACATTTTTTGACATATTATACCATGACTTCCTTTCATGAAATTATTCGACATACTATACTATGTTTTATTTTTCATGAAACTTTTTGACATACTATAGTATGACTTTTTTACATGAAATTTTTCGACATAGTTTACCATATGTTATTTTCATGACATTTTTCGACACACTATACTATGACTTTTTTTCATAAAATTTTTCGACATACTATACTATGACTTTTTTTAATGAAATTTTTCGACATACTATACCATGACTTTTTTTCATGAAATTATTCGACATACTATACTATATTTTTTTTTTCATTACATTTTTTTAGATACTATATAGTATGACTTTTTTTCATAAAATTTTTCGACATACTATACTATGACTTTTTTTTAATGAAATTTTTCGACATACTATACTATGTGTTTTTTTCATGAAATTTTTCGACATACTATACTATGACTTTATTTCATAAAATTTTTCGACATACTATACTATGACTTTTTTTCATGGAATTTTTCGACATACTATACTATGGCTTTTTTACATGATTTTTTTCGACATACGAAACTATGACTATTTTTCATGAAATTTTTCGACATAGTATACAATGACTATTTTTCATGAAATTTTCGACATACTATACTCTGACTTTTTTTCATGAAATTTTTCGACACACTATACAATGATTTTTTTAATGACATTTTTCGACATACTATACCATGACTTTTTTTCATGAAATTATTCGACATACTATACTATGTTTTTTTTTCATTAAATTTTTTTAGATACTATATAGTATGACTTTTTTTCATAGAATTTTTCGACATACTATACTATGACTTTTTTTTTGTTGAAATTTTTCGACATACTATACTATGTGTTTTTTTCATTGAATTTTTGGACATACTATACTATGACTTTTTTACATGATTTTTTTCGACATACTAAACTATGACTATTTTTCATGAAATTTTTCGATATACTATACTATGACATTTTTTCATGAAATTTTTATACATACTATACTATGACTTTTTTCATGAAATTTTTCGACATGCTATACTATGACTTTTTTTTTATGAAATTTTTTGACATATTATACCATGACTTCCTTTCATGAAATTATTCGACAGACTATACTATGTTTTATTTTTCATGAAACTTTTTGATATACTATAGTATGACTTTTTTTACATGAAATTTTTCGACATAGTTTACCATGTTATTTTCATGAAATTTTTCGACACACTATACTATGACTTTTTTTCATAAAATTTTTCGACATACTATACTATGACTTTTTTTAATGAAATTTTTCGACATACTATACCATGACTTTTTTTCATGAAATTATTCGACATACTATACTATATTTTTTTTTTCATTACATTTTTTTAGATACTATATAGTATGACTTTTTTTCATAAAATTTTTCGACATACTATACTATGACTTTTTTTTAATGAAATTTTTCGACATACTATACTATGTGTTTTTTTCATGAAATTTTTCGACATACTATACTATGACTTTTTTTTAATAAAATTTTTCGACATACTATACTATGTGTTTTTTTCATGAAATTTTTCGACATACTATACTATGACGTTTTTTCATGGAATTTTTCGACATACTATACTATGACTTTTTTACATGATTTTTTTCGACATACTATACTGTGACGTTTTTTCATGGAATTTTTCGACATACTATACTATGACTTTTTTACATGATTTTTTTCGATATACTAAACTATGACTATTTTTCATGAAATTTTTCGATATACTATACTATGACATTTTTTCATGAAATTTTTCGACATACTATACTATGACTTTTTTCATGAAATTTTTCGACATACTGTACTATGACTTTTTTTTTATGACATTTTTTGACATATTATACCATGACTTCCTTTCATGAAATTATTCGACATACTATACTATGTTTTATTTTTCATGAAACTTTTTGACATACTATAGTATGATTTTTTTACATGAAATTTTCCGACATAGTTTACCATATGTTATTTTCATGACATTTTTCGACACACTATACTATGACTTTTTTTTCATAAAATTTTTCGACATACTATACTATGACTTTTTTTAATGAAATTTTTCGACATACTATACTATGACTTTTTTTCATGAAATTATTCGACATACTATACTATATTTTTTTTTTCATTACATTTTTTAGATACTTACTAGTGACTTTTTTCATAATTTTCGACATACTACTATGTCTTTTTTTCATAAAATTTTTCGACATACTATACTATGACTTTTTTTTCATGAAATTTTTCGACATACTATACTATGTGTTTTTTTCATGAAATTTTTCGACATACTATACTATGACTTTTTTTTAATAAAATTTTTCGACATACTATACTAGTGTTTTTTTCATGAAATTTTTCGACATACTATACTATGACGTTTTTTCATGGAATTTTTCGACATACTATACTATGACTTTTTTACATGATTTTTTTCGACATACTAACTGTGACGTTTTTTTCATGGAATTTTTCGACATACTATACTATGACTTTTTTACATGATTTTTTTCGATATACTAAACTATGACTATTTTTCATGAAATTTTTCGATATACTATACTATGACATTTTTTCATGAAATTTTTCGACATACTATACTATGACTTTTTTCATGAAATTTTTCGACATACTATACTATGACTTTTTTTTTATGACATTTTTTGACATATTATACCATGACTTCCTTTCATGAAATTATTCGACATACTATACTATGTTTTATTTTTCATGAAACTTTTTGACATACTATAGTATGATTTTTTTACATGAAATTTTCCGACATAGTTTACCATATGTTATTTTCATGAAATTTTTCGACACACTATACTATGACTTTTTTTCATAAAATTTTTCGACATACTATACTATGACTTTTTTTAATGAAATTTTTCGACATACTATACCATGACTTTTTTTCATGAAATTATTCGACATACTATACTATATTTTTTTTTTCATTACATTTTTTTAGATACTATATAGTATGACTTTTTTTCATAAAATTTTTCGACATACTATACTATGACTTTTTTTTAATGAAATTTTTCGACATACTATACTATGTGTTTTTTTCATTAAATTTTTCGACATACTATACTATGACTTTTTTTCATAAAATTTTTCGACATACTATACTATGACTTTTTTTCATGAAATTTTTCGACATACTATACTATGACTTTTTTACATGATTTTTTTCGACATACGAAACTATGACTATTTTTCATGAAATTTTTCGACATAGTATACAATGACTATTTTTCATGAAATTTTCGACATACTATACTCTGACTTTTTTTCATGAAATTTTTCGACACACTATACAATGATTTTTTTAATGACATTTTTCGACATACTATACCATGACTTTTTTTCATGAAATTATTCGACATACTATACTATGTTTTTTTTTCATTAAATTTTTTTAGATACTATATAGTATGACTTTTTTTCATAGAATTTTTCGACATACTATACTATGACTTTTTTTTTGTTGAAATTTTTCGACATACTATACTATGTGTTTTTTTCATTGAATTTTTGGACATACTATACTATGACTTTTTTACATGATTTTTTTCGACATACTAAACTATGACTATTTTTCATGAAATTTTTTGACATACTATACTATGACTTTTTTCATGAAATTTTTCGACATACTATACTATGACTTTTTTCATGAAATTTTTCGACACACTATACTATGACTTTTTTTTTATGAAATTTTTTGACATATTATACCATGACTTCCTTTCATGAAATTATTCGACAGACTATACTATGTTTTATTTTTCATGAAACTTTTTGATATACTATAGTATGACTTTTTTTACATGAAATTTTTCGACATAGTTTACCATGTTATTTTCATGAAATTTTTCGACACACTATACTATGACTTTTTTTCATAACATTTTTCGACATACTATACTATGACTTTTTTTAATGAAATTTTTCGACATACTATACCATGACTTTTTTTCATGAAATTATTCGACATACTATACTATATTTTTTTTTTCATTACATTTTTTTAGATACTATATAGTATGACTTTTTTTCATGAAATTTTTCGACATACTATACTATGACTTTTTTTTAATGAAATTTTTCGACATACTATACTATGTGTTTTTTTCATGAAATTTTTCGACATACTATACTATGACTTTTTTTTAATGAAATTTTTCGACATACTATACTATGTGTTTTTTTCATGAAATTTTTCGACATACTATACTATGACGTTTTTTCATGGAATTTTTCGACATACTATACTATGACTTTTTTACATGATTTTTTTCGACATACTATACTGTGACGTTTTTTCATGGAATTTTTCGACATACTATACTATGACTTTTTTACATGATTTTTTTCGATATACTAAACTATGACTATTTTTCATGAAATTTTTCGATATACTATACTATGACATTTTTTCATGAAATTTTTCGACATACTATACTATGACTTTTTTCATGAAATTTTTCGACATACTATACTATGACTTTTTTTTTATGACATTTTTTGACATATTATACCATGACTTCCTTTCATGAAATTATTCGACATACTATACTATGTTTTATTTTTCATGAAACTTTTTGACATACTATAGTATGATTTTTTTACATGAAATTTTCCGACATAGTTTACCATATGTTATTTTCATGACATTTTTCGACACACTATACTATGACTTTTTTTCATAAAATTTTTCGACATACTATACTATGACTTTTTTTAATGAAATTTTTCGACATACTATACCATGACTTTTTTTCATGAAATTATTCGACATACTATACTATATTTTTTTTTTCATTACATTTTTTTAGATACTATATAGTATGACTTTTTTTCATAAAATTTTTCGACATACTATACTATGACTTTTTTTTAATGAAATTTTTCGACATACTATACTATGTGTTTTTTTCATGAAATTTTTCGACATACTATACTATGACTTTATTTCATAAAATTTTTCGACATACTATACTATGACTTTTTTTCATGGAATTTTTCGACATACTATACTATGACTTTTTTACATGATTTTTTTCGACATACGAAACTATGACTATTTTTCATGAAATTTTTCGACATAGTATACAATGACTATTTTTCATGAAATTTTCGACATACTATACTCTGACTTTTTTTCATGAAATTTTTCGACACACTATACAATGATTTTTTTAATGACATTTTTCGACATACTAAACTATGACTATTTTTCATGAAATTTTTCGATATACTATACTATGACATTTTTTCATGAAATTTTTATACATACTATACTATGACTTTTTTCATGAAATTTTTCGACATGCTATACTATGACTTTTTTTTAATGAAATTTTTTGACATATTATACCATGACTTCCTTTCATGAAATTATTCGACAGACTATACTATGTTTTATTTTTCATGAAACTTTTTGATATACTATAGTATGACTTTTTTTACATGAAATTTTTCGACATAGTTTACCATGTTATTTTCATGAAATTTTTCGACACACTATACTATGACTTTTTTTCATAAAATTTTTCGACATACTATACTATGACTTTTTTTAATGAAATTTTTCGACATACTATACCATGACTTTTTTTCATGAAATTATTCGACATACTATACTATATTTTTTTTTTCATTACATTTGTTTAGATACTATATAGTATGACTTTTTTTCATAAAATTTTTCGACATACTATACTATGACTTTTTTTTAATGAAATTTTTCGACATACTATACTATGTGTTTTTTTCATGAAATTTTTCGACATACTATACTATGACTTTTTTTTAATAAAATTTTTCGACATACTATACTATGTGTTTTTTTCATGAAATTTTTCGACATACTATACTATGACGTTTTTTCATGGAATTTTTCGACATACTATACTATGACTTTTTTACATGATTTTTTTCGACATACTATACTGTGACGTTTTTTCATGTAATTTTTCGACATACTATACTATGACTTTTTTACATGATTTTTTTCGATATACTAAACTATGACTATTTTTCATGAAATTTTTCGATATACTATACTATGACATTTTTTCATGAAATTTTTCGACATACTATACTATGACTTTTTTCATGAAATTTTTCGACATACTATACTATGACTTTTTTTTTATGACATTTTTTGACATATTATACCATGACTTCCTTTCATGAAATTATTCGACATACTATACTATGTTTTATTTTTCATGAAACTTTTTGACATACTATAGTATGATTTTTTTACATGAAATTTTCCGACATAGTTTACCATATGTTATTTTCATGACATTTTTCGACACACTATACTATGACTTTTTTTCATAAAATTTTTCGACATACTATACTATGACTTTTTTTAATGAAATTTTTCGACATACTATACCATGACTTTTTTTCATGAAATTATTCGACATACTATACTATATTTTTTTTTTCATTACATTTTTTTAGATACTATATAGTATGACTTTTTTTCATAAAATTTTTCGACATACTATACTATGACTTTTTTTTAATGAAATTTTTCGACATACTATACTATGTGTTTTTTTCATGAAATTTTTCGACATACTATACTATGACTTTATTTCATAAAATTTTTCGACATACTATACTATGACTTTTTTTCATGGAATTTTTCGACATACTATACTATGACTTTTTTACATGATTTTTTTCGACATACGAAACTATGACTATTTTTCATGAAATTTTTCGACATAGTATACAATGACTATTTTTCATGAAATTTTCGACATACTATACTCTGACTTTTTTTCATGAAATTTTTCGACACACTATACAATGATTTTTTTAATGACATTTTTCGACATACTAAACTATGACTATTTTTCATGAAATTTTTCGATATACTATACTATGACATTTTTTCATGAAATTTTTATACATACTATACTATGACTTTTTTCATGAAATTTTTCGACATGCTATACTATGACTTTTTTTTTATGAAATTTTTTGACATATTATACCATGACTTCCTTTCATGAAATTATTCAACAGACTATACTATGTTTTATTTTTGATGAAACTTTTTGATATACTATAGTATGACTTTTTTTACATGAAATTTTTCGACATAGTTTACCATGTTATTTTCATGAAATTTTTCGACACACTATACTATGACTTTTTTTCATAAAATTTTTCGACATACTATACTATGACTTTTTTTAATGAAATTTTTCGACATACTATACCATGACTTTTTTTCATGAAATTATTCGACATACTATACTATATTTTTTTTTTCATTACATTTTTTTAGATACTATATAGTATGACTTTTTTTCATAAAATTTTTCGACATACTATACTATGACTTTTTTTTAATGAAATTTTTCGACATACTATACCATGACTTTTTTTCATGAAATTATTCGACATACTATACTATATTTTTTTTTTCATTACATTTTTTTAGATACTATATAGTATGACTTTTTTTCATAAAATTTTTCGACATACTATACTATGACTTTTTTTTAATGAAATTTTTTCGACATACTATACTATGTGTTTTTTTCATGAAATTTTTCGACATACTATACTATGACGTTTTTTCATGGAATTTTTCGACATACTATACTATGACTTTTTTACATGATTTTTTTCGACATACTATACTGTGACGTTTTTTCATGGAATTTTTCGACATACTATACTATGACTTTTTTACATGATTTTTTTCGATATACTAAACTATGACTATTTTTCATGAAATTTTTCGATATACTATACTATGACATTTTTTCATGAAATTTTCGACTTACTATACTATGACTTTTTTCATGAAATTTTTCGACATACTATACAATGATTTTTTTAATGAAATTTTTCGACAAACTATACCATGACTTTTTTTCATGAAATTATTCGACATACTATACTATGTTTTATTTTTCATGACATTTTTTGACATACTATAGTATGACTTTTTTACATGAAATTTTTCGACATAGTTTACCATGTGTTTTTTTCATGAAATTTTTCGACATAGTATACTATGACGTTTTTTCATGGAATTTTTCGACATACTATACTATGACTTTTTTACATGAAATTTTTCGACATACTATACTATGTGTTTTTTTCATGAAATTTTTCGACATAGTATACTATGACGTTTTTTCATGGAATTTTTCGACATACTATACTATGACTTTTTTACATGAAATTTTCGACATAGTATACTATGACGTTTTTTCATGAAAGTTTTCGACATAGTATACAATGACTATTTTTCATGAAATTTTTCCACAAACTATACTATGATTTTTTTCATGAAATTTTTCAACATACTATACTATGACTTTGTTTCATGAAATTTTCGACATACTATATTATGACTTTGTTTCATGAAATTTTCGACATACTATACTATGACTTTTTTTAATGAAATTTTTCGACACACTATATTATGACTTTTTTTCATGAAATTTTCCGACATACTATACCAGGGGTGTCAAACTCATTTTAGTTAAGGGGCCACATACTGCCCACTTTGATCTCAAGTGGGCCAGACCAGTAAAATCATAGCATAATAACGCATACACAACGACAATATTTCTCTATGTTTAAATCATTGGTGAATGTTTTTGGATGATAAACCCTATTTTAAGGTCTTTCTACAATAAACTAGAAACATAAAGACCAAAAACTCAGACATCAGCCCACTGTTTATCTGCCTGGGCTCTCCTCTGCAGATTCCCTCGCTTTGTGACGCGTTTGACGTCAAACGCGTCACAAAGCGAGCAGCGAGCGCTGCTGCCTGTGGCAATGAGCGCTTCTGCTTTGGAGCAGACATCGCATTTACGCTGTTTTTGAAGCAATTACTGGATCGATTAAAAAAAATTACAAAATGTTTGTACTCATAAGCTGAAATTTATTAAGAAAAACAAGTGCAATTTCCCTTGCAAGCGGTCGTATTTTTCGCCATGGTGAGTCTCATAGTGGCGCCGAATATTATATTCTTTGAGCACAGAAACTTGCTGTGAACACAACAAACACACAGATTTTCCAGTTACCGTTGTAAAAAAATAGGATGTGGTCCATTTTTCTTGGAAAACTCTGCACTCTGTGTCCACTTTTCTTTTTTTTGACAGAGACATTTGGGGGTGAGGGTGTCACGCTTTTGACAGAAAAAGACCGGACGGATTAAAAAAAGCCGGTTGCCGCCATCTGCTGTTTAGTTCTCAGTGTAAATCGCTACTCTTACTCTTCACTTGTTTAATTTACAGTCTATGTGGGCATTCTCTGTGACAGTGCGACCCCAGTGGACTGATTAGGAATTGCAGCTACTTTTATAGAAATGCAATTTATGTCTTTCTGTAATTTTCACACTTAGCAAAGTCATCGGGCGGGCCGAGCTGGACCCCCTGGCGGGCCGGATCCGGCCCGCAGGCCTTATGTTTGACACCCCTGTACTATACTATGACTTTTTTTCATGAACTTTTTCGACATACTATACTATGACTTTGTTTCATGAACTTTTTTCAAGATACTACACTATGACTTTTTTTGATGAATTTTTTTCGACATACTATAGTATGACTTTTTTTTCACGAAATTTTCCGACATACTATACTCTGACTTTTTTTCATGAAATTTTTCGACATACTATACAATGATTTTTTTAATGAAATTTTCCGACATACTATACTACAATTTTTTTTCATGAAATTATTCGACATACTATACTATGTTTTATTTTTCATGACATTTTTTGACATACTATAGTATGACTTTTTTACATGAAATTTTTCGACATAGTTTACCATGTGTTTTTTTCATGAAATTTTTCGACATACTAAACTATGACTTTTTTTTAATAAAATTTTTCGACAAACTATACTATGATTTTTTTCATGAAATTTTTCAACATACTATACTATGACTTTGTTTCATGAAATTTTCGACATACTATATTATGACTTTGTTTCATGAAATTTTCGACATACTATACTATGACTTTTTTTAATGAAATTTTTCGACACACTATATTATGACTTTTTTTCATGAAATTTTTCGACATACTATACTATGACTTTGTTTCATGAACTTTTTTCAAGATACTACACTATGACTTTTTTTGATGAATTTTTTTCGACATACTATAGTATGACTTTTTTTTCACGAAATTTTCCGACATACTATACTCTGACTTTTTTTCATGAAATTTTTCGACATACTATAAAATGATTTTTTTAATGAAATTTTCCGACATACTATACTATAATTTTTTTTCATGAAATTATTCGACATACTATACTATGTTTTATTTTTCATGACATTTTTTGACAAAGTTTACCATGTGTTTTTTTCATGAAATTTTTCGACATACTATACTATGACTTTTTCATAAAATTTTTCGACATACTATACTATGACTTTTTTTGATGAATTTTTTTCAACATACTATATCATGACTTTTTTTAATGAAATTTTTCAACATACTATACTAGGACTTTTTTTGATGACATTTTTTGACATACTATACCATGACGTCCTTTCATGAAATTATTCGACATACTATACTATGTTTTATTTTTCATGAAACTTTTTGACATACTATAGTATGACTTTTTTACATGAAATTTTTCGACATAGTTTACCATAGTGTTTTTTTCATGAAATTTTTCGACATAGTATACTATGACTTTTTTCTTAAAATTTTTCGACATACTATATTATGACTTTTTTTAAATGAAATTTTTCGACATACTATACTATGTGTTTTTTCTTATGAAATTTTTCGACATAGTATACTATGTGTTTTTTTCATGAAATTTTTCGACATTCTATACTATGACGTTTTTTCATGGAATTTTTCGACATACTATACTATGACTTTTTTACATGAAATTTTCGACATACTATACTCTGACTTTTTTTCATGAAAGTTTTCGACATAGTACACAATGACTATTTTTCATGAAATTTTTCGACAAACTATACTATGATTTTTTTCATGAAATTTTTCAACATACTATACTATGACTTTGTTTCATGAAATTTTTCGACATACTATATTATGACTTTTTTTCATGAAATGTTTCGACATACTATACTATGACTTTTTTTCATGAAATTTTCCGACATACTAGACTATGACTTTTTTTTTTCAACTATTCCGACATACTATACTACGACTTTTTTTCATGAACTTTTTCGACATACTATACTATGACTTTGTTTCATGAACTTTTTTCAAGATACTACACTGACTTTTTTTGATGAATTGTTTTCGACATATTATAGTATGACTTTTTTTTCACGAAATTTTCCGACATACTATACTATGACTTTTTTTGATGAATTTTTTTCGACATACTATACTATGACTATTTTTCATGAAATGTTTTGACATAATATACTATTAGTTTTTCCATGAAATTTTTCGATATACTATACTTTGAGTTTTTTTCATGAAATTTTTCGAAATACTATACTATACGTTTTTTTCATGAAATGTTTTGACATACTATACTATGTGTTATTTTCATGAACTTTTTCGACATACTATGCTATGTCTTTTTTTTCTTGAAACTTTTTGACATTATGCTACAATTTGTTTTCATAAATTTTTTCGACATACTATAATATGTATTTTTTAGGAAATTTTTCGACATACTAAAAGTCAAAGTATATTATGTCGAAAAAAGTAATGAAAAAAGTCTTGGTATAATATGTCGAGAACAGTATAGTATGTCCGAAAAAAGTCATAGTATAATATGTCGAACAAAAGTGTACAAAAGTTAAACCTTATGTTATCGTAAAGTTTTTCCCAGAAGACAACTGTTTATTGACGTGGCTAAATAAAGTTTAATGACAGACGACAGATTGTGGTTGACAGAGGAAGATAGCTATCTTGAACAAGATGAATTCACGTGAGTGTGGCTGCTTTAACCTGTTAACATGGACACCGAAATAGAAAACGACAGGTTCCACAACCGCCACGTGCTGCTGACGTTCCGTGTGTGGACGGGCTGTGAGGCTGACAAAAGGGAGAGCAGCAGACCCTTTCAAGTTCAACCATGTTGGTTTTCAACCAGTAGGAGATTGTAGCTACAACATTACTCAGCCAGTAATATCGCTGAGAGTGTAGTAAACCCAGCCCTCCTATTGTCTTGGACCTCTGTAAGATTGCTTTTGTTATTCCAGGGTAACTCAGATAAACTGACTTTATCAATACTTTTGAAGAATGAATAATGACTATGCATTGGAATGAGAATAGACATTTGGTAACATAACTTTGCCTCTCTTCTCATCCTGCCACTCAGCAGATGTGAGGTTGAAGGAAGGTCTCTTCACCCCCTCTCTCTCTCTCTCTCTGTATTTTTCTGTCTGTCATGCTCTGATCATGGAGCAGAAGAAGGAGAACGCCAGCCAACTGTAATGTGGATTAAGGCCCTGAAAGAGTATGCGCCAGCCGCCAAGGCCCTGCTGTTCCAGGATGACAAGCTTACAGTCAAAGCCCCGCAGTGAAAATATATCTGTTGGAGCAGGAGGTTCATCTTTTCAAAATGACGGTCCTCCTAAATTAGGGTGATGAGTGAGGCACCGGCTCAATGATTAATGCCACCTAATCTCATTAAACACCTCAAAGCTAACACTGAATATTATCAATTCCCTGCATATTTGCGTGTTTTTTCTCTTTATACAGTGTATTTGCTTTGAGCAGGATCAGATGATAGTTGAGGGTGGCATTTGTTTTCAGCTCTACAGTATCCAAAAAAACACAAGCCTGTTCCAGCCCTGCTTTACTTTTCAGTAGAGCTGGGACGATTCAACTATGACCCGATTCGATACTATCACGATACTTGGGTGCCGATTCGATATGTATTGCGATTCTACAAGTATTGCGATGTGATATTACGATTTATTGTGATTTTTGAAAAAGTTGAATCATACACTTCTACAGTAAGAACGTTTGATTTTCAGCATGTATGTAGTCAGAGACGTCCTGAAGTCAAATATATTAGTCATTGTAAGGAATTATTTATTAAATTTTTTCTACCGAAAAATGCTCTTCAGTTACCACCAACTCTCAGAAGACGCTATAATTACACTGTAACTGTGTGTGGCTATTAGCGCTTGATCTTAACCGTGAATTGGACTGTTTTTGCAATGAGGCTAATTTGCATAGAAAAGAGCCAATTTTGCGTCAAACGTCTGCATATTACCTCATTTAAATACCTGCAAATAGCACAGGAGCATGAGACGCTGTTTGCTTAGTAGCGCAGTTAGGGGTGCATTTCACCCTTTGCGGCTGCTAAACCTGCACCAATAAGAAAAAAAGAAATTCTCAAAGCACCCGCAAAGGGTGACATGCACCCCTAACTGCGCTGCTAAGCAAACAGCATCTCCTGTGCTATTTGCAGGTATTTAAATGAGGTAATATGCAGAAATTTGGCGCAAAATTGCCTCTTTTCTTTGCAAATGAGCCTCATTGCAAAAACAGTCCAATTCACGGTCAAGATCAAGCGCTAATAGCCACATGCAGTTACAGTGTAATTATAGCGTCTTCAGAGAGTCGGTGGTAACTGAAGAGCATTTATAAGGGGTGTCACGCCCAGACTTTCCGGGTTATCATGGCATATTTAATCCCAAATCTATGCCATGTTTAAATTCCTTTGCTGAAGTTTTGAGGAATGCACCTCATCGGTCAGGACCTGTAGCTCGAGATCTGAACATTTTCTTTTTCTTTTTCTCTCTGCCATTGTTCAGCCGACTGTGTTCTTGGCGCAAAGGCAACATGTATATATTGCCACATGGATAATTGCATTCAGCTGCAAAACTTTGTGGGCGTGTTTGTGCTGTTATATCATTGGCTAGCAGATAGCGGTTGCAAGTGATGCGCAATTCATGGTGCCATCAGCGGCCGCAATCCATTCTTTGTGAATTCTCCTGTTTGCCATCGTCCAGATGGACATTACAAGGGAGGCTGACAAAGTGTTTCACTCACACTAGAAGTCTGTCTGGACTGTATTTTTTATGTGTTTTCAAAGACTTTTCAGCAGATGCAACACTCCAGTCCCCCAGTGACCGCTAAGCAGTGACCCTGCAGCTGCCGTCTCATCCCTATCAGCCCCACCATCCATCCAGCCTCCCCCTCTCCTCTAAAATCACACTGAAGCAAGCCTAACTTTATCTCACACCAAAGGCATGGTCACTCCTCTTTCATCCCCTACCACCACCGCCACCACCACCACCTCCTCCCACTCCCATAAGCCCTCAGACACTTGACCTTGCCTGCACAACCTGTCACCCATGGCTGCATAATAAAACACATCAGTGTCTTTATTCTTCTCTCCTCCCCCTGGCCAAATGTATCAAATCTTCAAAACACACGCACACACACACAGTACAAGATTCCCATGTGTTCATATCCGAATCCTCCACTAATTTGAACCATTTGCTTATGATTCATACTGATTTCTCTCTGATTTTTTGTGTATTTGCATCTGTGTGTATGTTTGTGTTTTCCTAGTTATCTAGAGCAACATACAATTAACTCATAACGGCTGCCAACGGAAAGCTAGGCAGCACATGGTTCATCATGCATCCATTGATTGCTACCAGGACTAGCACAGGTTGTCATGTATATTCCTGTATAGCAGGTCCTGGTCTGAAAAGAAGCAACTTAAACCCAAGTCATAAATGTGCAGACTAGAATGATGATCCCTGATAAAGCCGAAGGAGGACGGAGAGGTCACAACCGGCGTGAACGGCGCCTGGCAGATCCGCAGGGAAACCTCTACCAGACACACAGCAACCCGACGTTATAGATCAAAGTAAGCGCGCTACACATATTGACCTTCATCTTTTCTTGTAAAATTCCGGTGTTATCGGTAACACCGGTGTTGTCACGAGTTTATTAACCGGTGGGAAAATTTCCTCACCGTCACATCCCTAGATTAGAGACTACACATTTATAACAGAAAGGGGCGTGAAGTTTTTTTTAAGAAATACCCGTTCACCAGGTAGATAGGGGCTAGTGGAAAGATGCTATTTGTTGCATGATGGGAAATGTAGGATCCAGTGTTATTGGTGCTTGACCCGTATTAGGGGTTGTGTCCAGAAGGTAACCTGCAAATGGCGAAATCTGAGTGAGATCTGCAAAAATTTGCAAAAACTCTCGTGAGACTCGCTGCCCGACGACCTATCGTAACCTTAACCATTAGAGATCAATGCCTAACTTCAACTATCTCGCGAGGATTTCCCCAACTTGCGGGTTCCCTTCTAGACACGACCCACGTTAGGGACTAAAAGTCGGGATATCTCGGCCTCTGCTGTATTGATCGCCTGTGTGCACCACATTTATTGTAGACTACTATAAAAAGTTACATGAATGTGAACATGTAATGTATCATCACTGTAGATTGATTTTTTCGGTTGGGATCATAGATGCAGTTTGCGTAGAAATGCATCTTATATTTTACAACGCAGAATTAATAATTTATTATAATGATGAATAATATCGACCTTGGTGTGTCTTCTTGACAGAACAAGAAACCAACAAGATAAGAAGATAGATTTGTGGTCTTTTTATTTACTTATAATAGCCTAATAACATCGGACACACTGTTAAATATGCACTTCTGTTACATCATGTAAACAAACCACGTACCGATCAGCCGTGAGCTCCAGATCAGACTAGAGACGTAACCACTTAAAAGATGGGTGAGTAGTACTTGCTCACTTCTGACGTTTGTGTTTTTTAAACAGAAAACACAGGTTTTATACTGTGATATTTACTGAAAATGACAAACAATTCAACCAACAGTAGCCTCAGTAAACTTTCAGGCGATCTCCCTCCAGCCTGCTGCCTCCTTATTTAGGTGTTTGTAGTGAAATGAGGAGGTATGGTAACGATAACTCCTCATTGCAACTTCACGAATCAGCCGTTCCTCATCCATTGCGGTGCTTTCAAAGCGACAGGAAGAAATAGAAACAGGGCGTCTGACAAAAGTTAATCTCAAAAAGACTCGTTGCGCAGCGCTTCATCGTTCGCGGACAGTTAGGAGTCTGACATTCCAATAGAAAACAATGCAATCAAACTGATTTTGTCACCTACTCTTGTAATATGTAGGCTACACAACATCCCAATACATTCAACCTCTCTGCGTTGTATACATCACATTCCCTCTAGATTTTTTTTGGTGTGAACCCCCAACTTTAAAATTCAAACTGCGCCTATGGTTGGGATATGATCAAACATCCAAATAATGACATAATACTCCCCCCCCAGTTGTTGTTAGTGGAGGTCTGAAGCTCTATTCTGGTGTTGGACCACTAGGGGTCGCTGTAACACCGTCTGCCACCCTGTTATGAAACCTTTGTTCCCTTTTGTCTGACTGCAGCACTGCTGCAATGTAGACAGACAGGGGTGGGGACCTTCTCCTCACTGCTCTGTGTTTCCTCTATGTGTGTGTGTGTGTGTGTGTGTGTGTGTGTGTACGTACGTACGTGTGTGCATGGATATGTGTGAGAGCGCATGTGGTGTGTGTGTGTGTGTGTTTTGTCTTACTGCAGCAGTCCTGTGCTGTAGACTTTTCTAGGGCGGGGTCTCTCTTTCTGTCTGTTTGCTCTCTCATTTCTCTTCATTTATTGTCATGACTACTCATCAGAGACTGTACTCCACATGTAAACCATGAATGAAACATGAATACACACATGGTTCAATAACACATCATCAATAGCCCAAAAAACAACATTTTAATATGCAAATGTGCAAACCAGTCAAAAGATCATTTGAGTCCAACTCTGAGCAGTAATATTATTATTCATGTCGTGTCTGGCTCCTCTGATTGCTCTCTGGCAGATAGATTAGGCAGACATCTGATGCTGATGCTCATCATGAATGAAACTAGACACACACACACACACACACATATAGCAGCAGGTCTACATAGCATAGAATGAAACACACATCCCAGAGCGGAGGAACAATGCCAGACAGGTGTGGTTCAAACATGAATCTTTCTAGGACATATTGCCAAAGATATGTATAAGACTATATTCTCCCAGCTTACATTCAAACCATACTGACGGTGCACTCAGCTGTCTTCACTGTGACCTCAGTTTAACCCCCCTGCTCATGTCTGGCTGCACCACGCATGATGGTGCAAATGTACCGTGCAGTAGGGCTGACCGATAAATCGTATTTTCATCGTCATCGCGATGCACGATAAACACATCGCAAAAGACTGTCTGAAACGCAATGAATAAAGAAAAATCATTTCATTTAGGGATGGTTAAGGAAACCCGTTATTAAACGGGCTCCGGGGCTAAACACTGGAGTATTTATCATCACGCTGCAGCCTCTCCCTGCTCTGTGTCGGAGCTCTCCACACACACATACACATACACAGCGAAGTCAGTGAACAGCTGATCAGAGAGGCTGCGGTGGAGACGAGTTGACGACAACTACGGTTGTTACTGTCAGTAAGTGCAATAGAACTTTGCAAGTCTAACGGCGTGTCCACACCACCCGCGTCAGCAGTGCCTGGCGGCTGCGGAACCTCTTGTTTTTTATTTCGGCGTCCATGTTAACAGGTTAGAGCATCCACACAGCCCGTCTCACGCGCGGCTCGGCAGCGTCTCTTCTAGAGATTCAAGGTCTCGCCTATTTTTAATGTGAGCTGCGCGGTTCACAGCAACAACAGACAGTGAAAGTGATCGTTTGATCAACATTACTACAGTTTCTATGTCTAGACTTCTGTAGAATGTCTCAGACATGAAAAAAGCAAAGATTTATTTGCTTTCATTACAAGATAAAAGCCCTCAAGCTTTTTTTTTCAGTGGACAGAATTCCTTAATTTGTTAACACGTGGCTTTTATTCTGAAATATGTGCAGGACAGTGTTGTAGAAAATGCAGTGACTTGCACGGCTCCACGAATGAATAAAGTACGGGGTTTTAATTGTGGATTATTACTATTATTTACAAATTACCACACGTTTCTCAACCTTTTTCTGTCTAAAATAAATATAAATGAATATGAATGAATATAAATTATAATTAAACAAACTCTATGTAGCAAGAAAGGGCTGACAGCAGCAGCAGAAACGCAGATGGTGTGAACAACCGACGCGTGAGTCACGCAGCAGTTCAGCGAGGCAGCCGTCAGGTGCTGCTCACGCGCCCAGTGTGTCCATACCGTAAAGCTGAGATATGTTATCATTACACCTGTTCAACAATCGAAACATGATGAAACGGTTAAAAATGTAGGAAAGCGATATTTCAATCTGCTCTGTCTGCAGTCTCTCATCCACCAAAGCTATGTTTACACAAGCACAGCGCATTAGCTTGGCGGCTAAAAGCAAGTTTCAAACGAGTCCAAGTTATTTAGTTGAGTTGTGAATGACTTTAGTTCCCTCTATAAAGCCGTTTTCCGGTGTATGTGTGTCCGGGAGTTAAGTTGTGAAGGATGGAACGGAAGGCGTGAAGCGGTGATAAGAGGTTATTGACAAGGGTGCAGACTACAGCGCCTCGTGTTATTAATTTATTATCTTCATAAAGTATAGGAGCAACGTAACCCTGGGCAACACAAGCTAAAACAAAAGCTGGCAGTAGGTCATGCAGTCTAACTGTTTAGGTTAATTTGACATATATCTTTACTTATAAACTTATCCCACCCCCTCTACCAGCGGTACCTGCAGTGGTTCACATCAGCAGACGGAGGAGGACTGACTGATACTGTTATTTTATTAACATTTTAGATTTGTTTCCAGTGAGATATTAATGAGTTTATATGGTGACTTTGCTGTTGTAAAAATTACTGTTGCTGCTCTAGAAACAACATTTAGCATTTGTTGTATTTAAAATATATGTATAGCTAACATGCACACTTCAATATTTGTTTATTTATCGCAAGTCATCGTTATCGGAATATTGCGACATGGCAGATTTTCCTCACGCGTGAAGGCCTGCCGCGCAGCACTGACGACACACGCGACCATTCACATTCTGCTGTGCTACTGGAGGGAAGGAAAGAGAGAGAGAAGTATAAGTAAACACTGCAGCACCCCAGGGCCCGCTCTGTCAGGGTGGGTTAGAGTGCACATCTATTAGCTGGGAGCTGATAAGACAGCCCTGCTAATTGCCGCTCATTATCTTCTTACATTTGCTGCAGTAACGGCACTTAACTGGTGAGTGTACTGGACCCACTGACCCGCTTAGAATGGGAGAGATGGCCGACAGCACCCGTGGGAGTCCTATAGCCTGCTTGAGATGCTAAGGTAGAATGTCAGATAGTAGCTGTTCAGTGGACAGTCTGGGTGTCTGAAGACACAGTGGTGACAGTCGTTACCTGTCAGCTGTCTGCACCGGCGATGACCTCGCTGTGTTATGACAGCTGTCAGTCACTGCATGATATTTATTTTAGAGCAGGGTCTGAAATCTTATCTGCCACTTTTGAAATCACTTTAGATCTGATGTCATTCAATGTTCGATGTATTTTACATAAAAAACATCATATGCAAGGTAAATTACAGTGTACACAGTACTGTACTGTACTTTGTTACTGTCATCTATAGTGGTTATTTGCATAAAAACACACAATTCAAATGATTATGATTATTTAAATATTTGCTTTGATTAAAAAAAATCTTGGTAAGTTGTTAGGAAGTTAAAACAGGTCATAATCTTCTCTCTAATATCTATTTTATATTGCTGTGAAAACATCTCCTTCAAACAACTGGATTTGTTCAAGTTTCTCGCAAAAAACTTAATTTTTCGAGATTAAATTTGAAAATATCATGATAACGTTGTAATTTACCTTCGCCCAATAGTCATTTTTACTGAGCACAGTTTGAACGCCTGATAATAATAACTCAATGGCACCTCCGTTAACGTTAGTAGCTCCGTTATTTATCCAAACAGGACTGTGCTGCCCAACAGGTAACGTTACTAACACTCATCTTGTTGATTTCAGCACAGATTTGTTGTTCACAGTGTCGCTTTATCAGGGAAAGAATAGGGTGGGTCCCCTCAGGTTTAGTAGCGTCACGCTTTTGAGCACTTTTTTTCTCTCCGCCGTGTCTACGGTCCCAAACAAACTGAAACATGATACAGCGTGTGTATGCGTCATTGTGCACGCGTAACTGTCGGAAAGCATCAATAAGAGGAATGGCGATCTACCCCGGTAAGAAGTGAACCACCGACGTAGGACTGAAAACCCTGAAGTTACCTCGCTAACTCCAAATCCTGCTTCGTAGTCCAGGCCTCTGATGTTGTCGAGGGGAAGTAAAAGTGACAAAGACTTGCATTAGGAGGTTCAGAATAACAGGACAAGATTCAAAGCAGCCTCCAATTAAAGTGTTAGACTTGGAACAGAAATGTCCCAGTACAGTGCTGATAGGGTGCGTCTCCTCGTCGCCAGAACCGTCTGCTTTGTTTGCCAGCCGTGTGTTTGTTGTTTGTAGCTGACATGAATTAGCTTAATTGGAAACTAGAAGCCTGTTAAAGATGTAAAGCCACAAGAACAGCTGGATGTCTTAATTACTCAGCATTGATTAAACATCAGCATCGCAGACATTCTGTCTCAGTCACTCTCACTGGATGAACAGCAGGCAGCACAAAGTACCTCATCTAAGTGTTTTTCATTATTCAAAAGTTATTGACATTTCATTAATGGGAAACTGGTGATTATACAGTTGAGCTACTCTTTCAACTTGTGGAGTCAAACTTTCAAAAGACGACTGTTGACCAATGAATTCTGTTGAAAGTGCAGATAACAATTTGGTGAATCTACTTTTAATAATATAATTAACTTGAAAATAACATGCATTCAATGATTTTCAAATGACTCTGTTTAGTGTGACACGGTTACTTGTAGTGTCAAACCTAGTCAGAAAAGCTACGTAACTCTTCATTTTACAGGTCTGCAAATTTCATGGTAATTAGGTGATAATTAGCAAGTAACCTATTTGAAATTTCTTTGGAATTACTGCCAAATTACCCCAATATTTACCTCAAAATTTATCAAAAATTACTTTATTATAAACATTATTTAATAATTATATTCCGCTATTTCCCAATAGCTGGTAATTTTGAACCAGATTGAAGCGTAAAAATAGCCAGAGTGACGTAGACTGCGTTGACAGCTGTATTGAAATTGAATAAAATATAATTAAAATAGGAGCGTATATATTGTTTATGAGTGCAGTTTCTGTGAGTTTGTTACGGAGTCTTTCTGCCCCCTAGTGGTCACAATGATGCAATAATGCAGCTCCAGAGCTCAGACCCGTCTACATGTTGGCTGTAAGTATGTGTCACCCCACACCATCCACAGGAACACAAACCAGTGTTTGTGCCCCGCATCCTTTAGTCCTCCTGACACAGCGAATTAAAACATGAGCACGCACGCACGAGCGCACGCACGCACGCACGCACGCACGCACGCACGCACGCACGCACGCACGCACATCATTGTACTAATTAACCAATTTTAAAAAACAACATATTTGGGGCTGTGAGCTCATGATGTCCTCCAGATAATAATATGATTTCTTTCCATTTGTTGAACTGTTGTTTTCAGCAGCTCAACAAATGATCAGCTGAGCCGTTTCAGAGCAATGAGAGCAGTGATGTGCCTGTTTTATTGATCACCACACCCTTTCATCTTAATCCCACTTCACCCAGCACCTCTGCTGTCTGCACTGCTGCACATACATACACCAAACTAGCCGGTGCACACACGGTCCGAGATCTGCCACTTTGCACTGGTCGTTGTGCTTGTGCGATTAAGATTGGGCCCCTAGAGTTAAATGTAAGACAAACACAGAAGAAGGCAAAGCCAGTTGTGATGGCAAGAAGTAAATGTAAAAATAATGTTGTCCTGGTGTCCTCACTTTCCCTCAGCCGGCTTCATCTACTTCTGCCTGACTTAGTGATTTTCTTCATTTCCAACAGTGAAAATCAACGGTGCCAGAGAGGAGGAATAAAGAGCTCTGAGCACATGCAGAGAGGCCGCTGGCAATAACAACAATTGAGAAGAAGTGAAGCACCCCACTCATTCAAAACACCTCTACTGCGGCCACGTGCCACTTCCTGCTGCTCTGTAGCCGCTCTGTGAGCGTCACTGGCCTGCCGGCGAGCGAGCTACACCCGCAGGCGATTATGGAGCTTTTCAACTCCAAAAAGACAGATAAACAAAGGTTCCTGTTAATTTTATAATGGACATTTGTGTTGTGATATTTAAACAAACTGCAGCAAGCAAATGTTTGATTTGCCATCTTATATTGTAAAACTGTAAAAATTCAAAATCTACACAGCTGATTTCTCGCTTCAAGTGAATTTAGTGATGAAATAGCTACGAAAAATGTAACAAAACGAGCCATTTTTGTTGTTATGAACATAGCCTTTACCGTTCCAGCGCTTTGCATTGTGGGATACAGTAGGCGAGGTAGACTGGTCCGATGCATACTGGAGATTTTTCCCAAATCAGTATGACATTCGGGTATTTTTGGCATACTGGAGATTTTGCTTTTGTTCGCATACTACATGCTGCATTTTGGCCAAATCAGTACATACTACTAGTATAGTATGAGGTTGTACTAATAGTATAGTATGAGGTTTCGGATACTGTATTTTTTACATTGTTTTTTTGTTCCTGTGACTATTTTCTTTTAAACCAAAGGCTGATAAAACTGCTTTACCACTGCATGCGAACGGCTTCAGGTGAAACTGAAGTGAAGTCCTTGATTACAAGTTGCTTCGCTATCTCGTCATTACAAGATATATAGTTCATTGTTTTGGTAGGCTTCTCCACAAGTATCAATATAAAAATACACTGAAACAAACTCCATGAAGTTCGAAACAGGTGGACTTGTTTTACTGCTCTGGCAACTTCAGTTTTAATCAAAATACAATTTTAAATGAACGACTCCATCGGTGCTCTTTGTTGTAAACGCCCAGGTGTCATTTCTGTCTGTTCCTTTGCACCGAAACCAAAAGCAGCCAGAGGAGGAGTCCCAGTGGATATGTACACTTTGACAGATAGCAGTATTGATGCCTCTCCATGAGCTGCAGTCGTGTCTGCTGGTTAATGAGGCTGTGCAAATCCCCCCAACTACAGTGTTGTTCTCAGTGTACCTGCAGAGGTGTCCTCCACTGACCCCGAACCAGCCTGAGGGAGGAAAGAGAACCCTTCCCTCTAGGAGGATTAATAAAGAAGATGAAATCAAACTCTTGTGTCTTCAAACAGATTATAATAATATGCATGTGATTAATGGCCCAGCTGAGCCGCAGGGTTGTGATAAATGACCTTCCTGTCTATGATCGGCTCCAGCTGCTGCAGAGCCACCGTTGTGCCCGGCGGTGGAGACACTGACTCTGACTCTGCATGCCCATGTAGCACAGACACACACATTGACTCTGAAAGGACGCTGGATGATTCTGAACAGCTAAAGCTGGGCATACACTGTACGATTTTAGCCCGTTTCTGGCCCGAATTTCAACTTTGTCGGGCGTCGTTTGCCTTGCAGTGTACAGGGGCCTCGAGGACCGATTAACAAGGTCTTCATCCTTGAAGTCTCTTCAGATACAGCCACACACTTCTAGTAGGTCACAAGTGATGATTGAGAGGCTCATTCCGTCTTCAAGGAAACTTAAGAAATCTGAACTTGCATTCCAAGTTCTTGTTAACTTTTACAGAGGAGCAATTGAAAGCCTTCTAGCTGGAAACATTACAAACTGGCATGGTTTGTGCACGGCCCAGGTTAGGAGGGCTCTGTTGATCACTGGTACCCATCTACCGAGCATCAATGATATCGGTGAGGTGCCTGCGAAGAACACTAAGGATACTATAAGACAATACCCACCCAGCCACAGCCTGTTCACCCTGCTGCCGTCTGGCAAGAGACACAGACGTATCTGCTGTCGTACCGCCAGACTACAGAGCAGCTTCTTTCCTCAGGCTTTGAGACTCCCCAACTCATCTTCTGTTCTCCTACAAGGCTACAACTTGCAATTTGTTGTGCAACCTTTGGTTTTGGTCAGACCATTTTAGAAACAAAAGGGGTAACTTAAAGATGAACACTATACTAAACTACAAATAAAACAAAACAGAACAATTAGTCAGTTAATTAATCAGTTTAAATAATTTAATAATCAACAAAAACAAAATTACCACTGGCTTCACTAGCCAGGATTCATTGTGGGTCATACATAAAGTAAGGCACACAAACTCTTCGGAATAAGGAGACACACACACCTAATTTTCCCTTTCCTTTTGTCCCAAGGTGGGACCCAGAGGGGGAATTATGACCTGCTTAACTTCCTAACAAATCCCAGTATGCAAACAGTAATAAAGGAGTAGATGTTGAAGTACATGGGATTTATTGTTTTACTTTTGTTTTTTACTGTGGTAAAGAATTGGTATCGAGAATCATGGAATTTCACTGCTATTGTTATCGACTTGGCTTAAAATGTATTATTGCGAGGGAAAAAGGCGCCATGAAAAATTTTGGGTGCACCTAAATGAAAAAGTTAGGCGCACCAGTACAACCAATGTGAAGAGTTAGTCTGGAGCCCTGCAAGCGCAGATAAACTGGCAACTGGTGGCAAGTTTCCTATGCAGTTAGCTCCAATAGCTAACCGTGGGGACTGTTATTTGTGTTTACTTTAGGTTTTTCTCAGAGACAACATCTGTCTTGTGTTCTTTGCCCAGTCACATTTCCACACCTTCTACAATACAACTAGAATGGAGTAAGACTGTTGTAATCTTGCCGTGTCATTGTCTTTGACGCCTCTTTCAGCATTAATATTCAAAGGTATATTTATCCAAGCTTTCTGCTAAATGCCAAACAACACTTCCACTTTTATTATTTAGCACCTCGACACTTTTTGAGTAATTAAAAAGAGGGGCAGTAAATCACCTCAGCTTCACAACACAGCTATTCCCCGTATTTACATTATTCATATTTACCCAACAAGCCGGCTCAGGAGAGATTAACATATGGGAGCCATCTTTTTGTTCTTTTTATGCTGCAGCTCAGCTCTGAATTGCCCACATGGAGCTAACAGGATAAATCCACTATTGTGATCGCGGTCTCTGCTACATTAAAAAAAAAACAAGCCCCCCCCCTCTCTCTCTGAGCCCTCAGGAAGACTTTCCACAGCTATTACCTGTAGGTTTGATGGGCTTTTACACTCTAACATCCTGAACGTCTCTTTAATCAACAAGCATGCAGCTGTCAGATGCTATAAAATGTCTGGTGCTGTGAGCGCAGGATAACATGTGTGCACAGATGTGCAGGTAAAGTTTCTTTTAAATCACCACAGGTTTGTTTATTAAGTTTCAAAATGAACTATGAATATGAGGTAAGTCAATATCCTGAAACAACTGAAAGGCATTTTTTTAAGGGTGTTTTCACATAATAGTCCCTTTTAAACGAACCAAACTCAGTCCTCTTAAAGTGGACCAACAGAATTTACATTGTCAGTTCATTTGAAAGAGGACTCAGTTCTGATGGGGCCTCAGTCCTCTTTCTGTTCACACTATAGTTTCTCTGGAGCTCAGACCCACATAGTCCTAATGAAATAAACTCATGAAGCCCATAAACATCTGAGTGGTATTTATGGAAAATGCAGCGCTTTCATCAAGTTGTTTCCACCGGTGTTTTACGGTGTTTTAGGATGTCCTGCCTGTGCAATCAATGCAATAATTAATGTGTAATGTCATCAATTGTTATAATCATGAGGAGCATTTGGTAGCAGGACTGATACAGACAGAAAGGAACGTTTCTCTATCCTCAAGCTGTGGTCGTAAAATGTACATGCAGAGTGTCTTTATTTTATATTGTAAAAACATCTCCTTCAAACATATTTTTATTCAAGTTTCTCGCTAAAAAACACATTTTCTTTTGTCCCCGGGACGCTGGGACGCCATTAGTCTTGAACCTCGACGGTACATACGGTACCTGCGGTACTGTAGAAAACGAGTACTGTTACGTCTTCAGAATTTTTGCCTAGACTTGTTACGGAAGTATCGTTTCTCGTGACATCCCTAAAGTGAACCTGGAGCGCGTCGTGTTCACAATATACAGGTTGAGCGAACTGCAACGCGGACTTGAAGCGAAGTTCGTTTGGAGTGCTGAAAGGGACCAAGTGTGAAAACTCCCTTAGTTCCAGTTTAGTCTTAAGGGCTCATTTAGCTGTATTCTGATAGTCATAAATATGTCAGCTTGGGCAGAAGAGCTCCTGGTTGAAACAGTTAAAATATGTCCCTAGCACTGTAAAGTGTAAATTCTGGAAGCCACTGTGTATGTCAGCATGAGAGAGAGCCTATATTTCCTTTATTACACCGTAGCCATGAAAAAGATTACATGATGTAGAAGAAAAATGAAGCCGTGTGCTTGCAAGGACCTTGTCTGCCAAATATATCCTTTCATTATGAAACGGCTGGGTGGTGAGAGCGATGGGGGGGAAGGACGGAGGGAGGAAGTCAAGCTACACGGACAGTGTCCGTGTGTTCCTGCTGCAAGTGAAATTATCATTCTACATGTGGAATAATGCCGTTTTTCTTCATTTTAAAAACATTAGGATACTGATAGGGCTGTCAATCGATTAAAATATTTAATCCTGATTAATCGCATGATTTTCCATAGTTAATTGTGATAAATCGCAAATTAATCACGCAAAATGTATCTGTTCAAAATGTACCTTAAAGGGAGATTCGTCAAGTATTTAATACTCTTATCAACATGGGAGTAGACAAATATGCTGCTTTATGCAAATGTATGTGTATATTTATTATTGGAAATCAATTAACAACACAAAACAATGACAGATATTGTCCAGAAACCCTCACAGGTACTGCATTTAGCATAAAAGAATATGCTCAAATCATAACATGGCAAACTGCAGCCCAACAGGCAACAACAGCTGTCAGTGTGTCAGTGTGCTGACTTGACTATGACTTGCCCCAAACTGCATGTGATTATCATAAAGTGGGCATGTCTGTAAAGGGGAGACTGGTGGGTACCCATAGAACCCATTTTCATTCACATATCTGGAGGTCAGAGGTCAAGGGATCCCTTTGAAAATGGCCATGACAGTTTTTCCCAAGCCCCCAGGAAGAGCGCCGGTCGTTGATCCCAATTTTCGTAGTGGCCAAACGGTGGTACTACAAGTTCCGTGTCCGTCACGTGATGCCACAAAAAGACTTTTTCCCATAGACTTACATTGGGAAAGAGACGTCTGTAACTCAGCGGATAATTTTTTTTGAGGTGAATCAACTTCACAGTATGAACAGTTGAATAGTCCTTATTTAAATCATATTATTGCGTTAACTTTGACAGCCCTAGTTAACATTCATTGTCCTTTAAAAGTTGTGAAGATTTACATCATGTTTATACATCATTAAACAGAGGAGAAGTCTTCTAAGGTAAGTCTATCTGCAATTAATGATGACATGAATAATGTTGGATGCGATAGCAATGGGGTGAAACAGAATACAAATTGGCCTGGGTAGGAAACTGGTCTGTCCGCCCAAACGCCAGGGCTTCTCTGTGGCTAATGAGCAGGGCTAAAACATGTCACTAACAAGCAAGAAATATCATCAGAAGGTAAAAACCCCCGAAACGCAGAAAGAGACTCGATTTGATGTTGCTGTTTGTCCTTTACTGTGGAGCTTTCAGCATGCAGAGCCAAAGGAGGAGCAGCAGTAATGATGTCTAATGATAGAAACTAGTTAGACCTCCAGATGTAGGTCCCAGAGTGTGCGCCAGCCAGACATCCATCTCTGATTCCTGTGTTTATTTTAAGGCCTGTTCGCTCTATATGTTACTCTAGCCCTCTGCAGCTGGCCTGACTGACTGCCTTTGTTCACAGTAACCCACCACCACCACCACCACCCCCCCAACCCTAACTCCTCTCGTCCTCCCCTCCTCTTTCTCAGCCTCCGCTCCCAAAAACGCTGCCTGTACTTTTATTTTTCCTGGCAGCGCTCACCTCCTGCAGCTCTGTCAGTCTGTCAGAGAAAAGCACAATACTGTGGGAGAGAAGCAGAGGAGATACCTCTCCATGCAAATCGCAACCAGATGCTTTACTTTCCTTCCAAATTTCTTCTTTTTCCCCTCTCTTATTTTTTCATCCTCGTCCTCCGCTCCTCTCACCTTTTTCCTAGAAAAGATTTAGCAGAATTCAGCTTGAACAGCTTTTCCAACAGCGAAAGTCTCTCAGTTCATTCAACATTTTAACAGCAGCCGAATGTCAAATTTTCAAAAGTTCAACATCTTATAAGAATCGACCTCTTGACATTTTAAATATATCAAGGACAGTGAAAGACAGCTTTCTAACTCACTTTCGAGGTTTTTCTAACAATCACACTCTCTTTCTTCGGTGTATTTTTCATTGCTCAACTCACTCTCCCTCTTTTTCCCCCTCAGAACTTAAAGGCCCTTAATATTTGCCCAAGGAAGTAAAGCGAATAGGAAAAGTATTTCTTGGCTCAGCATGGTAGGGGCGGCATGTCTCCCTCCCCCCCGCTACAGCTAAATCATATCCAGATGGAGTATAAAAAAAGGAAGGAGTCACGGATTAGCTGGAGGTAGCTGCCATGTAAATGGATGTTTCCTGTTTGTGTTGGTCTGTTAAAGACGGTTCTATTTGTGAAGGCTGAGGTGAGCTTCTTTATTATGGCAACCAATGATGGCACATCACCGAATAACAACCGCAGGTCAGGCAGTAAAGGCACCGTCACCTGTCAGTGGTACTGCGGGGGAGTCATCTTTTCTCTATGGCAGCGATTACAGAGTACAGCATCATCTGTGGTAAGAACCACCAAGAACAGGAACATTATACATGTGGTGGGTAGAAACATTGTAGAAAGATTGTACGTCAATGTGGCCAACGGGGAAGCTGCCGTTTTTCTGGATAAAAAACACTATAAAAAGTCTACATTTCTAAACCGATTTCAACGAGTCGTTTTATATTCAATCGTTTATGAGCTACAGGGAGTAACGTTAAGTTAACGTTACGATTTTTTTTTTCTTTTCACAAAGATTTAGTTGAAAAACTGTTAAATACGCTAACGTCACTGCTTCCGGTTCATCACCGGTCTGTCCTTCGATATGATTCAATCAATTATTAGGTAATTATTAAAAACTAGTACTTTCATATCACATTTTCCACTTAAACAACTGTTCAAGTTAACGTTACATCTTTGCAAAACGTTTGCTTCCGTAACATCAGATAAGAGCTGGCTAACGATCGTTATTGTTAGCTAATCGATATAAGCTAATGTTAGCTTGTTGATGTTCATATTAAAAACGATATTTGTCTAATATTGCAAACAATAAAACTGATGGCATGTCTTGGTTAACAATCACGCTACTGGATTATTTTATTTTTTATAATTGCTGTATTATCACCATTATTTCAATAAATTCAGATCATAAGTCATATTATTACTAATATTTATTGTTACCATTATTTATTTATGTACTACTATTTGCCTGTTATTCTGATTGCTCGTATTAGTAAGTACATAATCGTAATTGCAGTAGCAGTGTTAGCGGTAGCCTATAGATTGAAAGCATGATCGCTAAAACAGAGGAAGACATTTCAATGTAAATTATATTATATTATATTATATTATACAGGGACCTCTCTACAAGTATTAACCTTAAACAAGGAAAATGAGCCAAAGTCATACTTGACAAACATGAGTTTTAACAATTCCTTATGATAAATGAATTATTTTCTATCACGTAAGTAATTCAGTTCATGTAAACCTACGGTACACACTCGTCTCCTGAGCGTCCAGCAGCGATTATAGCTCAACTATCGAGATTCTAAGTAACCGGAGACAAAACTTTATTTTTCCAATCCTCGTAGATCATAAACCTTTTAATATAATAACGACGTTATAGTGCTTTTATCCAGAAAAACGGCAGCTACAGGCCAGTCTTGCCCTGTCCAATATGGCGCCCACGTTGACGTATCGCTGCAACGGGGTGAAGCATCCAGTGCGGAGAGAGACAGTTGTGTATCGGACGAGGACGGTGTGTCGGCTCCGCTCCACCATTGTAGAGGATGTGAATGGAAACACATCAAACATACTATTGTACATTCAACGACATCACCCAGATGTGTGGTGGTCAGTTCACTTAGAAGATTCATTGGTAATGATTCGTTCGAACAGGTACATGTACATGTGAAACCTGTGAACTTTTCCTGAAGTAAAATCTGAATGCAGAACATTTACCTGTAATGGAGTAAGTTCCCATTGTGGTAATGCCACTTTTCCTCAAGTGAAGGATTTCATTACTTCCTCTGCCACTCATGAGCACACTGACAGTGGTTCAGACAGGACGCTCTGCTCTGCTGCAGTCCTGTGTTGTGTTTTATCCTGATAAGATATTTGGACTTTTTTCATTTGGTTCTCGCCAACTGCAGCTTTAAACACAGATTCTGCATCCTGTCCTTTTCACACAGATATTATGTTTCCCTTTATGGATATGCAAGTACATAAACAACCATAAATGCTGAATGAACTGGCTCTCTGTGTCTGTCAGTGATGACTCACCCAGCCCACTCTGAGACTCGGTTATGAAACTGACTCTCAGACTCGGTTAGGAAACTGACTGATTTTTAAAAATAATATATATATATATATTTTTTTCAATTTAAATTTAAAAAAGTTTTTTTTATTATTATTATTTTTAATTTATTTAATTTGTCTTTAAAAAAAAATTAATTTAAAAAAAATATATATACATATATATATATATATGTATATATATTTCTTTTCCATCCATCCATCTGCAACCGCTTATCCCGTTAGGGGTGGCGGGGGGGCTGGAGCCGATCCCAGCCGACATTGGGCGAAGGCGGGGTACACCCCGGACAGGTCGCCAGTCTATCACAGGGCTGACACATAGAGACAGACAACCATTCACGCATTTTCCTTTTTTAATTTAATTCTTTGGTTCCTTTGATAAAAAAAATATATACATTTTTTTAATAATTTTTTTTTTTTTTTTTTAATTTTAATTTAAATTTAAAAAAGATATATATTTTTAATTTTAGTTATAATTTCTTTTTTTTTTTAAATAATTTTCTTTTAATTTTTTTTAAATTTATAAAATACATATTTTTTTTACTTTTGCTTTAATTTCTTTTTTTTATTTATTTACTCCTCATTTATATTTAAAAAAAGATTTTACAACTTAAATAAAAAAAAATATTTAATTTTTACAAATTTAAACACTGTAACAATAAAGGTGTTTGAATTTCTTGGATCTGACTTGGGACTCGCAAAACAATGACGTTGTCCCACACCTGTATGTCGCAATTCTAGCTATCGCTTGTGCCATCAGCTGCGTATTTACATGTTCTTATACTCCAATGCTTTGGAAGTCACCCATGGGACACAACTTACACACACACACAACCCATCCCCCCCCATCAGATGTAATGTGATATATTTTCACTTGCAGACAGGTGTGCTTTCAGGTCCCAGAAGACAGCATGGCGGCAGCAGATAATACTAACCACAGACCACTGCTTTGTCGTATCACACACTCTCCATATCCACAGGAAAGAAAGGAAAAATATTTGACTGTATGTGAACTGACAAAAGGAAATTTTCTCCTTCCAAGGAAGAGCCAAACCCCTGGGAGAAAGCAAACAGTTTCAGGAAACTCATTCTGTACAAATGTCCTGATGAGCTGCCAGAAATTCATTACAGTATATCACTTTAATAACCTCTGTTAGAGTATTTACTGTTTCAGTAAAACGTCAGGAAACTGCACTTTTGACCATTCTTTTAACCCGACCGACTTTACTGTCTTTCAGAGGCTGTAGCAGGTTCAGTTTTAGAGCTAGAAGATAAATATATCATATGAAACTAGAAAACCTAATGAATCGGTTGGTACCAACCATGTCATACTAGATTGTCAGGAAGGAGGTTAAATAACGCTCCAAAGTTGGGCAAAATTTTAGCAAAGAAAAACTGGCTGGGCTGTTTTCAAAGGGGTCCCTTGACCTCTGACCTCAAGATATGTGAATGAAAATGGGTTCTATGGGTACCCAGTCTCCCTTCTGATGTCTCTGAATATTTCTGCATACTGGGGTCCCTAAACAGTCTTAGAATTACATAAATTGGGTATCACTGTAAAGCTGAGACTCTTGTGGATCCAATGAGACCAACTGTATTAATGTGTGATGATGTTAGTCCCCATAGGAGCCATTTCATTGTAGTGAGATCATTTTTTGAAACTTGACCTCACTGTATAAAATGACCTGTGGTGACCTCCAGGATAATCACAGCCTCATGAAACTTTACAGCCACAAACTAGAGACCTAGAGCATTTAGAGGATGGATGGATTAAACTAGAGACCTAGAGTATTCAGAGGATGGATGGATCAAACTAGAGACCTAGAGCATTCAGAGGATGGATGGATCAAACTAGAGACCTAGAGCATTCAGAGGATGGATGGATCAAACTAGAGACCTAGAGCATTCAGAGGACGGATGGATCAAACTAGAGACCTAGAGCATTCAGAGGATGGATGGATCAAACTAGAGACCTAGAGCATTCAGAGGATGGATGGATGGATCAAACTAGAGACCTAGAGCATTCAGAGGATGGATGGCTTTCCTAGCTAGATTGACAATAAGGGGGTTTCTGAGCAGTTTACACAACAGAAGTGCTCGCCATCCAATCGCCGAAAAATTGCAATTCTTTCAGAAATCTCCAAATGTCAAAAGTTTTTGATCCCAAATCACAGCATGGCTTTTTCTATGGTGTTCCTCAAGGTCTTGGTGTCTTAATGTGGTATTTTGGAGGGTTTATTGATCATTTTTATCAATTCTTGAGTGGAAAAAAATGGTTAAATTTAGCACCAAATCTGTGTAACAAATGGTATCAACCCAAAAATTGCTGCAACAACTTATGAGACATAATAAAGCATGGGGATGACCATCATATACTTCTATCATAATGTTCTAAACCCTTCTACACTTTCACAATTAATTTTAGATAATTAATTAATGAATGTTTATTACAGCATTATGACTTTATGACACAGTGCTGAGCAGCATCTCAAATAAGCTTCAGGTTCCCAGCTTTCAGATGATGTACACCACTTCTATGTGACATCTACTGTTGACCTGCTATCTCCCCCTAAAGACCCCCTGTACCCCCCTTAAACAGACTAAAACAATTGTGTCTCAAAAATTGTGGGTCTTGAATGTTAACAAGGAAACTTTGATTACATTTCTGTATGTTATAAGGACTTCAGTATTGCCAAAGTATATGAATATAATGATATGAAAATAATGAAGATGAAATTGTAACAAGGTGTTCTACTTGTTCATATGACTTAGTGTTTGTGTGTCTACAAGTATACATTGATTTGATTCTGTGGTAAATTTCCCCGGCGCTTTACAACAAGGGGAGACCCCGTCTCTCACGGCCACCGCTGCCCGGTTCAATCAGTGTCCAGTCAAGCACAAAGCAGTGGCAATTCAGAGGGCCGGGTCGAATGTCACCAGAGGTGGAGGACCCTCTGCCCCCCCTCCACTGTGCCCTGACCCAGCAGATCGCCTCTCAAAGGTCTTATTGTGAGAGCAGTAGAGAGGAGAGACCATCAATCTTCTGCCTCAACCATGTTCAGGAAAAGCATTGTGGTGCAGAGGATGTGAGACGTCGGAGTTAAATACGCCTGGCGTTCTTCATGCACGCATAGGTGCACACGAAATGCCAGCAAGTGCACGTTCGTAGCACACACATAATGTCCAACTCCATGCATATTTTTTTTAAAATTCAATAACGTCAATATTACAAATTAAGACTGGGACAACAATTCTGACAATGTAATCATTGCATTTAACCTATCTTATAGAGAAATTTAACACTAAGTAAACTATATAATGAATGGAATGATATAATATGTTATAACAAAAGGTGATCTTCAAAGTTTTTCAGTAGTTTTATGGCTTTCGTATAATATGGTGTACATTATAATAAACCTTGGTAGCCTACATGTGCCTGGTTGGTAATCAAGGGAAACATAAATAACAAAAAATATATATACACCTCTCAAAATGTAGGTATCTATAATACCTATATGAATACATTTAGTAAAGTGAGAAGAGCTCCAAAAGATACATATTTTGTGACAAATTTAAGTGTGAATGTGAATGTTGAAAAGACAACAAAGCTCTCTGGAATTTTAACATTCAAAACCGCTCGCCCTGGCTCTATGTATGCGAAGTTTTGCGCATCTACAGCCTATTTTCACTGATCAAAATTGACGCCGAAAGTAACTGACTGCATAAAGTTGAACAATCTCAACTTTATGCAAGTTAGCCCATCCAGTGTGGAGTGTCAGCTGGATTTAACATTACAGACATGACAACTGACTATTTGTGTAACAATTTAGCCACAAATTCACAGACTGACCGAACACGGTCCAGACAGATACTCGGTTTTGACCGAGTCTTGCTTTTTTTTTTTAGGTGAGCCTTTCTGTTAGCTGTCTAAAATACGTTTAGCTGCTGCCCCCATCCACAGCAGTACATTGCTTCTCCAAACTGGGGGTGTGCCGACCATCATCTACTGTATTTAATAACTATGGATAAGTAGCTCATACAACCCCACTTCAAAAACATCCAAACTATCCCTTTAACAACCTTCACTCTTTTACACATCTACTCTTTCAGTGCAAATATGTGTCACAACAACAAAATAACCAAATCTGAACGATCATTACCAAACCATCGTGTTAAATTATGAATATTGGCCATAATAGCATATTTTAGCTCTTACATATCGGCCTAAAAGAATCCCATATCGGTAAGGGTCTAGTCTGGTACGATACATTTCTAGATGATTATTCCCCAAGTCCATGTTGCCTCAATGAAAATAGATTCTAACAAAAACATTTTATCACAAGACAGAGCCTTATTTAGCTGTGTGCTCATTATCGAATGGAGACATGCATATGAATGGAGTGCCAGCAGCCCAGCTAGAGACAGCCTACATGAACAGATGGTGGAGAGTTGATGCTGTTGGGTGAACGACAGTCAGTCTTTCCTGATTTTGGTGGCAGCGGGCCAGTCAGATTATTCATCCATCCGCAGGATGTTTATGAGTGCGCCTGTTAAGTCATGGCAGCTTTATTAATGCAAAGTACTGTCCCGTATGGATATCTAAGTGAGGGAAAGACGCTATTGATATGTTTTTTTTAAAAGAGACATAAAATCTTATTTTCTCGCTGGGTTACTTTTGCCCAATTTAGTGTACATCTCTCATTCACTGTTCGTACTTATACATACAGTAATGCACTGTAATTCGTACATAACCCATGTAATGCAGGGCTGCGGCGAAGGAAGTCAGGTGACATCGTGTAAAGAGCAACAAAGTCCGCACAGAGAGGAGGTAAGGCTGGATGGACGAGTCAAACGAACGCAGGATTTTCACTCAGGAGACCGCAGTCTGTGTCCTGTGTGTAGCAAAAAGTCTACGCTGACTTATTTAACCTTACTTTTGTTACTTTAATAGATTTTGACGATCCCTGTGGACAAAAGCGGTAGTGTTTCCGAGCACCAGAGTCCCTTTAGAAAACCTCTCATTTTACTGCAGAAGTCCTGGTTCTGGTTCTCCTGGAGCTTCTCCGGAGCTCCGGCTGCAGGTGGAAGGTAGGCTGGTAGCTGCCGGAGGCCCCGCTGGAGTCTAAGCTGAAGGAGTTTCTGGTGAACCTGCATGATTTCGTCTGATTTTGCACAGAATTCGACCCGCTGGCACTGATGACAGGCATTAAGAATAACTATATAAAAATAGCCAATCTTCTTGGTGATGGTCTTGTTTACTTACCCCCACTTACTTTTGGACAGACCAGGAACGGCGTGTCAATATACGCTTGTTACATGCACAGTGTCCTTTCAAAATAAACTTCCATTTTCACAGGAAGTTAGGTTTAGGCAACACAACCACTTAGTTAGGGTTAAGAAACGGTCGTGGTTGATGTTAACTTCACTGACTAACAACTCACGGGACAAAATAAGTCGTTACTTTTAGTTTCACACGGGACACGAACAGCGGTCTCCTGGTTGACAGTCTTGTGTTTGTTTGACCCATCTACCCACCCTTAGCGGATTTTAATGCTATTAATACTATGTCACTTGCTCCGACCGTCGAATAACGCCGCGGCTGGGTTTACAATGGAGTTAGATGAAAGCCCGGTTCTTCACATACTGTTGCTAAAGGGTGCCTCCGTGCGTCGGTTTCCGATGTCGAGGGGCACTGACCAAACGGCGGTATTTGACGAGTTGGGAGTGAGAACGGGTTGTTTACTTATGTAGGTCATATAAAGGCATCAGTATTACATCGAGACTGTTTCATAATCAGTTAAAAGTTCCTCACAGTAATTTAACTTACACAGCTTATGTAAGTTTGGTGACACACGTACTTATTTTACATAAAAAGTGTACTTACTTTAACCCGAATCACGATCTTTTCCCAAATTTAACCAAGTAGTATATATAGTAGTAGCATGAAAAATGAGAGATAACTTTTTGTAAGATAACATTTTTTTTTTACACGAGTTGTTCCTCTGTTGTAATTGTGACATCACTCAAAGCGTGTCTGCCGTCCCCAGTGATGATACTTGTCTTTCCAAACTGAACTCCAGGACCTGCGTTATCAAAACACACTTGCCATGACCACCAGAAACCACAGGTGTTGCCAAATCAACCTGAACTGAAATCTTACATGTGACAGGAAACTCTTACCGCATGTAGTACTTTCAGCCTCATGACAAGTGTTTATATAAGAATGAATGCGTGTGATGCCAGAGACAGTTACCTGCTGCTGTGTTTGATGGAAGCAGTCTCGGGCAGCTGTGTGAACGATCCTGTTACAGCTCAGCCTGTGGACCATGAAACCTCCCATCAGACCGTGACCTGATCTCATTCCCAGAGCCAGATACCAATCTCGCCGTCCCATTCCACCAAAGAGCTGGCCGGGCCAAAGCTGAAGGGCGGCTGCTCTGCCCTTGTTTAGGACCACAAGTCCACCAAATTCAAAGCGATTTTAAGGGGTTTAACGGTGGGCTGTTAATGCTTCACATCAATAAGTTCAGACCTCCTGTCTGCTGCAGCTGTGGAGAACTTCTGTGCTGCGAATGGCAGCTTGTGAAAACGTTGGAGCCACACACATACAGGGAGTGATGTACTGCATGTAACAAATCTCCCCCCAATTAGAGCAGATACTTTGGGATCAACATATTTTAACTGGAAATGACACCTTTAGAGGCTACGCTAACGTAACTCATGAAATTAGGCTGATTTGCATTTGCTGTCTTCTTGACACAGAGAGTTGAACGCATCATAATTCCTGTTTAGTGGATTCTGTACTAGTCAAGTCAAGTCAATTTTATTTGTATAGCCCAAAACCACAAATCACAAATTCACAAAGGGGGCTTAACAATCTGTACAGGATACGACACCCTCTGTCACCCTTTACAGTACGACCCTCTTCCAGTCAATCTTAGCGTTAAGAGGTAGCCTATTGCTGCCCTTTTAGCTCCGAGCCTATTCACCCACAGCTAACCGTGGTTTGTGTTAACTGTTCCACTTTTACAGATAAGATGTCTCTTCTAGAGAGACGTGTCCGTCAGTTAGAACAGCTCATCCCCGCAAACGTAATGATGAATGAACAGTAGGCTTACTTCACTGAACCACTGGCTGGTTCGTTATTGTAGTGAGCAGGGATTTGGTTTTGTCCATCACTGGCCTTTCTTTCATGGGTCATTTGACATTAGGGGCTCGTTGCTCGGCAGGTCGCAGGTGATTAGAGAGTGCAGAGTTGGAGCCCACTAGCTTAGTTATGATGTCCAGCGAGGGAGGATCCGTTGGATCCGATTCATAGGGGTCTGTGTTGCTTTAGTCTACAAGTTTATTTTTAATTTAACCTCCAAATTCAATATTTAATTCAACTCATTTGAGGCTCTTGAATTAAAATCATCTCCATCAACTATGAATTGCTTTGTCCTGGGCAACAGGCTCCACTCAGTGGTACTTTATAGACTATATATTTCAGACCTTGTTACGCACTCGGATAATATTTTAGTTATTGGTGATTTCAATATTCACCTGAAGAAGGCCTTCAGCCTCACCTCTTGTCTCTCCCTCTGTGTGTGTTGTTATTTTCTCCTACCTATGTGAATGTTATGCTTGCCAGGAGGTCTTGTTGCTCAGTTGGCGCCACCTGAAGCTGCTTGACGTCCTCCTGGATCTACATTCTTCATATATGTTTACAATCTGTCTATAATTTAGTGATCCGGATTGTCTGTACAGTAATTTTACTATGTTGGTCTATTTTGTACACATTACATCTATTGCACATCTGTCCGTCCTGGTAGAGGGATCCCTCCTCTGTTGCTCTTCCTGAGGTTTCTTCCATTTTTTCCTGTTAAATGTTTTTTTGTGTGAGTTTTCCCTGATCTGAATCGAGGCTGTAAAGGCAGAGGGTGTTGTGAGTATGCTGTACAGATTGTTAAAGCCCCTTGAGGCAAATTTGTGATATTGGACTATATATATAAAGCAGATGTTCAACAAAAAAAACAAAGCTCAGAATTCGACAACTTGATTTTTTTGCCACTTGAGGGCAGCGGGACAACACTGACATATTGTCACCTTATTAAGTTTATTGGCAACCATGTTAGCAAACTATTTTTCTTATTCACCATTAAGTTCTGGCCTCTTGACGGATGTCCAACACTCACTCTCCTTTTAGCTGTGTTCTGGTCTCCTTCCGCTCCTGATGAAAACATCTGTCTCTTTAGCTGCTAAATGCTCCACTTTCTTTGCCAGCTAGTCTCAGTGTCTGTCTGCTGTTTGCTGATCAGCAGGTAGTGTTATGTACGGTGGGTTTATCAGAGCTTTTCCACTGAAAAGAGCTGCCTGCTGATGTTAGAGACAAGGTTGATGAGAACAGTGAGACTGAACCAAAACAGTGAAGATGTAAAACAATGAGCTGAGAGATGTTACAACACTATGTAGAGCTGAGAGATGAGTTAATCACTAGCCACACCTTTCATATAACACATAATCATTCGATCAATTGATAAAATAGGAATATTGATTATAGGGGCTTTAAAAGGTCCAGTGTGTACAATTCCGGGGGATCTATTGGCAGAAATGGAATATAATATTCATAACTATGTTTTCTACGGCTGTCAAAGTTAATGCAAATTCATTTTAACGCCACTAAATTTCTTTAATGCATCAACACAACTTGTGATTTTTAGGTTGTAGCGGGCTCAGTTTTAAAGCTAGAGTAAAGATAATGGTATCATATGGAACTAGAAAACCTAAAGAATCCATTGGTACCAACCATGGCATACTAGCTTGTCAGGACGGAGGTTAAATAACGCTTCAAACTTGTGCTAAACTTTGGCGAGGAAAAACTGGCACAGACATTTTCAAAGGGGTCCCTTGACCTCTGACCTCCAGATATGTGAATGTAAATGGGTTCTATGGGTACCCACGAGTCTCCCCTTTACAGACATGCCCACTTTATGATAATCACATGCAGTTTGGGGCAAGTCATAGTCAAGTCAGCACACTGACACACTGACAGCTGTTGTTGCCTGTTGGGCTGCAGTTTGCCATGTTATGATTTGAGCATATTTTTTATTCTAAATGCAGTACCTGTGAGGGTTTCTGGACAATATCTGTCATTGTTTTGTGTTGTTAACTGATTTCCAATAATAAATATATACATACATTTGCATAAAGCAGCAAATTTGCCCACTCCCATAAGAGTATTAAATACTTGACAAATCTCCCTTTAAGATACATTTGATACATACAGTTGATTGTAATTAATCGTGAACAATCATGTGATTAATCGTGATTAAATATTTTAATCAGTTTTCATTCGTGTATAATCACCTGAAACTAAGAATAGTTGTGTTTTCGTTAGCTTAGAATGAGTTCTTCATATCTACATAGAGAGCAGGTAGCCCAGCTTCTGTGATTCCAGAGAAGAGCACATTAAACGCCTGAGTATCAACATCATCATTTGTTTTGATAACTTCACATTCCTATCATCTCCACTATTAAAAAATATCCAAAAGTAAGACTACAGCCCGCTGTCGGGTCAATAAATCACATCAGAGATAAGGTTATCAACCATGTAATCAATAACGTATAATAAATGACATTTTGAAAGTGAGTGGTGTGTTTTACCCCGTCTGAACTGTGTGAGTCCGATCCAAGGCAAACAGTGTCTGGTTCTGCAGCAGACTACGGCTGTAAACTCTCTCTCGCCCTGAGATGCATTTATCTATAAACACCCCTCCGACATCAGGTTACAGCAAGGGACTGAAAGAAATACGTTCTAGCATGTGCATGAATAATTTCCCCTTCACTTGAAATGGTTTTATGTATCTGTGACTGGTTGCTGAGAAAACAAATAACCCAGAGTGTGTCTTTGAGGGGAATGTTGCAGCTGCAGTCTGGTAATTCATTACTCTCAGTGTGTTTTTTGGGCAGGCGGTGAGCATCCAGACTTCATTCCCAAAGGATCACATGCCTTTCCAGACTGTAGCAGTGTGTGTATTTACAGTATCAGACAGTTATTGTAACTCTCACTAGAGCACCATGGCTATCAGAGACAGTAGCAGTTGAATGAGTGTCCATTCTGCAGTACTCACAAGTAAAACAGAACACCTCGTCATTTTAACAAAGATTTTAAATTTAGCAATTACAGCTCCCATTACGTTTTAAATCAAATTTGGATTCCGTGGCTCCATGAACGGACAAAGATGGCAGCAAGTGGTAATGTAAATACTGTAAGAACATTTTGAAGATACTTCAGTTCAGTCAAATTTTGAATGCAAGATTTATTCATAGTATTTTAAGAGTATTTTTTCATTGTAGTATTGATAGTTTTACTGAAACTACGACGGCTGAGCAACGCAATAGGCTCGGAGATGAACTGCGCCTCGCTTGGAAGTAGACGAGATCAGGCAGCAGCAGCAGGGGGCGGAGTCTAAAAGCTGAGGTCAAGTCGGACAGTTTCCAGCCGTTTCAAGCCTTCTTCAAAGAATTTACAGGAAGTCACAGAGATAGTGACATCCTGTTAGATCCGATCTGTAGGCTACCTGTAGTTTTCTGTTTTTTTGTTTGTAAATATATGTGGAAATGTGCGTGTATCTGGCGTTGGATTCTATCCTTTATTATTTTAATGTCCGCCTTGTAAAGCACTTTGTAATGAGCACTTGTTTTGATAAGTGCTATATAAATAACCTTCATTGTTATAATAATTATTATTATTATCAACCACACAAGATGTAGCCGCCTCGATCTTGTGATCACATGTGCGTGACGCCAGAGCAAGTCAGGATCGAGTCGGACACAAATCTAACCAGCATGCATTGCGCGGCGACGATTCTGCGCAGGCCTGGCTCGTCTCCAACGAGCCTAATGGCGGTGTCTGTCGGGGTGGCTGTAACCATCGAATGAGAGCGGCCGTGAGCTAGCCAGTGGGGCACTAAAAGCACGCCGGCCCAGCGATGTCAACAAAGCACAGAGAAGCTCTGATTACAACACACACACAGAGGGAGAGAGACTTCATTCTCTGCTCAGGTAGACATTACTCCTCTATATCTTTAATAGTTGTTTGCTGCTATATTAATGCTCTGGATATCGTATAGAGAACCTTTAAGTAAGGATCTAAGTACTTCTTCCACCAATATAAAATCTAGTAAATGGACATTTTTTTCACCAGCGGCAGCCCTAGTGTGTTTCTCTGTGCATGTTTCACAGTGCTTTCTGTGGTTTTCAGCAGTTAGCCTTTAGACAAGAGAGGAGATAAGGGGTTACTATGTACGGTCACACTCCAGTAGACTGATAGATAAATGCTGGGGGGGTCTGATCCTCACTCTCACTCGCCACTCGCCACATTTCATTTCATCTTTTCAAACCACTCGGCAGCTTATTCAGTCCAAAAGGTTACCTTATTCTATTAATGGGCTGCTGCTGCTGCCGTCGCCTGAGGATGTCATCCAGACTGGAGAACTCTAAAGCAATATTTCTTTCTTCTTCTGACCCTATGTTTACTGGGTATGTGTGAGAGGGAGAGAAGCAGTATATGTTTGCACAGTCATCTCCTGTCTGGTCACCTGTGGGGGGGTTGAGACATGCTGCATTCTACGCCCTCAGATTATTCAAATGCATTTTCTGCTTCTGTAAAGGAAGAGCTTCCAGGTGCGTTGATGCTATGTTCTTGAGTGAGGAAGGAAACAACAGGAAAATATTTAAAATTTCTACACCTCCAAAGTCCTCCAGCAGGGATGTGATTGGCCCACATGATGTCTGAACACCTCGTGTGTCTCAGCTACTTCGCAGAGCAACAGCAGCATGTGTTAAAATGAGTAGGGTTGTGAAATGAGTTTGTGAATATTGAAGGTGACAGTGGATTGTCTGTTTTCTCTTCACTTGGAGCTCCCAGAGTATGTCGAGGTTGTTCTAACAAAGAAACATTTTAAGAGTCAATCATCAAGAGTTTTATGCTTGAGCTGTTTTCCTGATGAGGGTTTGCCTGCTTAGTCCAAAAGTATTTTGGGGATATCCTTTTATTTTTATATTATACCGCTTTCATTTGCTCTATGTTTTATGATGTCTCTTCTCCGGTCCTCAAATTTGGCACAAATGTCCTCTTGGACTCAAGGATGAACTGATTCCGTTTTGGTGTTCAAAGGTCACTGTGACCTCACAAAACATGTGTTTGGCCATAACTCAAGAATTCATACGCTAATGATGACAATAATAAAGGATAAAATGATGAGGTGATGACATTTTAGACAGACATGGATGTAAACTGCAACTTGACTGGTTGGCGGAGGCAGACAACCGCAAGGCGGTAATTCTAGTTTATTGTGTCCTTGGGAAAACTGAAAATTAATAAATACTAAATGAAATAAATTGGTTGAGCTATGTTTTAAACAACTTCAAGTCCTCACTGATATATCAAACTGATCTCACTAGAAGGCATATGAATAGCGCAACATTTTAAGGACATTTCGCTTGTCATGATAACGTATTTTAAGCTTTCCGCATGTCATTTAACGCCACGCTTTTAGCCGTGAAACGGTCACAGATAGGTTTAGGAAACAAAATCATTTAGTTAGGTTTAAGAAAATCATCATGGTTGGACTTAAAATAAGTATGTAAAGTAAGTAAAATACATACGGAGACAACGTAAAAGAAGTACAGAAAACACGTCACAAATGCCACTAAAGTAAGTTCACAATAAGTCAACAACACTTGGGGACATGAACACTGGTCTCCTGGTTGAAAGTCCTGTATTTGTTAAAAAATTTGAGCTTCAGAGACTTTGTTTCCTGCATTCTGGTGACTTTTAAACAATGAAAATAAAAAAATGAACTTTCAATTTTGCTTTTAATTCTCAGGAAAGAAAACGGAATAATTCGCCCCTCTGACGTAAACTTGGCGAGTGAATCTCTGTCATAAACTAATATTCATCCGTTTTTATTTATTTTTGCTCCTGCTTGAGTATTTCTTTCTCTTAGTTCTCTCCATTTTTCTCAATCACTGAAGTTCCTTTCAGACACAACGCGACCACGCCACCACTGCGCTCTGAAACCCATTATTTCTAACGGCTTGCGCCGCACCACGACGGCTTGGAACGCACTACCTGATCACTTGAAATTTGCTGCAAACTTTACCACTTTTAAGAGAGCAACCAAATCCTGCTTAATTCAGCAACAAACCTGTACTCATGTCTAGCTTCTAAATGTAATGTTTTTAAATGTGTGCTTGTTTGTATTTATTTATTTTTCCTGTACTCATTCCTGTTTTAATCTCTTTTTCATAAAAAGCCCTCCTAGGGACAGGTGTTGCAAATTAGCATCCGCTATAAGCACTATGATACTTGCATCAGATAGCCGTTTCTAAGTTGTCTATGTATATTGTATTGGTCCCTATCAAATAAACTATGAAAGAAAGAAAAAGAAAGGCTTTTCGCAACGTCAAGCATAGCCCAACTTTGGCCGCTGCATGCCATGATGTGCACTGAACCCAGCGGCGAGTGCAGTTCAAACATGAGCTCAAACTGCGCTGTGTCGCGAGCATTGACTGCTCTCTTCCCCCGGGAAACGACAGTTGGTGTAGCTCTATTTTCGTCCGGGTGGAAAAAGTAGGGAGAATTGTGACCACGGGAGGAAACCGGAAGAGAGCTATGAAAAACGGGAGTCTCCGGGAAAATCGGGAGGGTTGGCAAGTAAGTATTATAATACAGTACTAACAATATATACACATGCAGTATTACACTGTACGGGTATCAAAGTCAGGTTGCTTTATTATAGCCGTGAATATTTCTTATGGGTACAGTTGAATCCTTGTTATCCACATCTGTGAAATGAATTGAAACAGCAGTCCAAAGCGGGGGGGGATACTTTCTATGCTGCTCACGTTGGCAAAGAGATCTATAATTCCCTCCAGTCCCCCGTCTCCCACACACAAGATCTCTACCTCCCCACCTTCATCAGCTCCAAATTCTAACTCCATCTCTCCTCTTCTGTCTCCTCCACCTTTCCTTTCATCCTCACTCACTCCATGGGACTGGTGTTTGGTGTGATTATGAAATCAGGTCACAGAAGACACGTCTGCCGATAGACAGACACCAAAAAAAATCTAAAGCAAAAAGGTTTGATCCGTGTCTTTAACAAGAAATCTCGTAGTAACTACAGATGTGAAGTTAAAACATGTTTTTATTGGGGATTTTTTTTCTGACATTTCTGCCTAATACGCAAAAAACAATTCAAAAAGCATGTGTGCATCGTCCTGCTTAGACTGTGGTACAGAGTGTGGACTGGTAGCTGGAGAGGTGCCAGTTAACCTGCTGGGAACTGCTGAGGTGTCCTTGAGCAACGGCCTCTTATAAAGATGTGACGGTGAGGACATTTTACCACCGATTAATAAACTTGTGACAACACCGGTGTTACCGGTTTTACAACAAAAGATGACGCTCAATATGTGTAAATGTTTGCTTTGATTAAAAAAAATCTTGGCAAGCTGTTTAGAGCTAGTGTTAGGAAGTTAAACAGGTCATAATTCCCTCTCTAATATCTATTCTATATTGCTGTGAAAACATCTCCTTCAAACAACTGGATTTATTAAAGTTTCTCGCCAAAAAAAATATTTTTTACGAGATTACATTTGAACACATCACGATAACGTTGTAATTTACCTTCACCCAATAGTCGTTTTTACTGAGCAGAGCTTGAACGCCTCATAATAATAACTCAATGGCACCTCCGTTAACGTTAGTAGCTCCGTTATTTAACCAAGCAGGACTGTGCTGCCCACCGGCTGCTAACAGGTAACGTTACTAACTCTCCTCCTGTTGATTTATTGTTCACAGTGTCGCATTATCAGGGAAAAAATAGGGTGCGCCCCTCAGGTTTAGTAGCACCACGCTTTGGAGCGCTTTTTTTTTTTTCTCCACCGTGTCTCCGGTCAAACAAACTGAAACATGATGCAGCGTGCGTATGCATCATTGTGCATGCGGAACTGTTGGAAAGCATCAATAAGAGGAATCAATAGTAACGAAGGCATGAAATGCCAAGGAATCGGACAACTAGGAACCGGTTCTCTGTTCCCATCACTAGCGTTTTCCCTGTCTGCCAAAGTGGTGGATAGCCTGACAATTTTACCCACCACTGCCCACAATTTACCCGCATTTGGTGGGTGCTAATTTCAGACCCTGTAAGTAGGCAATCGCTTGCTAAAACATTAGCCATTAAAACTTCATGAAGTGGACAGCTCTGGTCTTTCTCCCACCAAGTAATTAAGTAATTATGTCAGCTTCTAACACTGCTACTAAAGCTACATTGTTGAATGAAGGAAAATGACTGGAAGGAAGAAGTACCTTGATAAAGATAGATTATAAAACCACTACCACTACAACCACCACTACAGCAAACATACAATATCTCCTGGTGAGCTACAGTAAGTTTACGTTCCGTTTTACTTTTGTTAAACCATCGACCAATTAACGAATTTGCGTTAACGCGTTATTATCACGTTAACTTTGACAACCCTAATATTTTTCCATGACCCTGCCCCATCACCTCACTCTCTTTTCTGCATCCCCCCCCTCCCCTCCATCTTAGCTCCAGCACCATCTGCCTGGTGGAGGGAGCAGCTTGCCTGCTCTGCTGCCTTCTTTTCCCCCCACGAATAGCACAAGGCCAAACAAACACAAACCAGCTACCAGCAAACACACTACTGCTCCATTGGAAATTTGGACATCTGAATACATACTCGCACCGAAGCAGTTTTTTTTTTTTTCCCTAATGTGCCTCACAATGTTTGCAACCGTTGTATAAGGTTCGATTCCTACATTACAGCAAAATATAATAAACCAAAATTCAGTTTCAGAGCCTGTACAGTATTGTTGAGACCAGGAAATGACAACATGAGAGCAAAATGGATGAGGAGAAGAGCAAAGGATCAGCTTGTATGTAGAACAGGAGTGATAAAACAGGTGTAAAAGGCGTGGAATCAAATAAAGGACAAGCTCCAGTGTTTCAGTGAGCTCAATTCAAGCACTACAGGACACCCGGCTCAGGAAAAGGGCAGGAAGGATTGCCATGGACCCTGCAGACCCAGCCATCCATCTGTTCCAAAAAAACATCTTACTAGAAGAGGAACACCTTCATCCAAGAGATCTTTCCCTGCCCAGGTCCAACCTGCATAGTTTCTGCTCAATATCTCCTAGAGCTGACGAAACCAGTACTGTTAATATTACTTCTTAAATGTTACATTCAATATTATATGTAATCATCCAAGTTCATTACAATAATAAACCAATGTATCATGCAGATATTGGGTTTTAAATCAAGTAATACACCTCAGTACTGTCACCTCTTACATGGTGAAGGTTTTTCCTCAACTACCTACTGATCACCTGCCCACTCTCTGAATTCTTTGGGTTGGATGTCCCAATGCTCACAACCACATCTGGGAAGCATCTGGGCTGCACCTTGTAGCTTTTATCCACTCTACATGTTATTAAAGATTTGCACTAGTAAAATAAAGACATACTTAATTCGGGGCACCACCACTTTTTATAGGAAAAGAGGAAACTATTTTAATATAAGTATTGATCATTAATCAATCTCAAGTCTGAAGTATAAGTTCTGAATTCATTGATCTAAAGCTCTGTTTTGAAATACACACACAGACCACGACGTATGACAAAGTGAAACATTTATTTAGCCTAAATCATAATAATTGGATATATGAAGTGATGAATATACATATGCATAATTAACACGGGTAATTAATGAATGAATGAAATGAAAATTCAATGACACAATTCTGATTGGAACTTTAGTAGTGAGGGAAAATCTGATTATTCAATCTCTAAACTATAAAAATTTCAATTAATAATTTGAAAGATTAAGAAATTTAGAAAATATGTCTGACAACCAACTCTTGATCAAAGTTAGCCACGGAAAATTCACTTATCGCTGCAGTTGGTTCTGATGGGTCCAGAGGCCGTTTCCTCACACGTTGTCTGGATAGAACAGCCCTTTGGATGGGATTTTTAGGAGATCGGTTCCGCTGGCCCGGGATACCAAACAGCAAAACGTTGAGAGCATTCAACTTTCTCGTCAGAACATTGAATGTGGGAGTTGAAGTCCGTTGGCTAATTACTCGTTGAAAGAGATCAAAAAGCTGGAGTCGGATTATCTTCTGAAGTTTTGGAAATGTATCTATTTCACGAATAAAAATTAAAATGCTGGCCAAACTCTTATCATTTCAATCACGCGAGATAAACAAAAGATCTTTAAAAATGCTGTACTTTAGAAGTCACTTGACTATGAGAAATTAACATGAGGTAGAAAAATAAACACACAAATGAAATGTGTGTATCAAACGGAGAGGTTTTGGAGGAAACCTCCTAACTTCTCCTCCTGCCGACAACTTCCCAACTCCTGCAGACAACTTCTCAACTCACTGTGACTCTGTGTCATCTCTTCTTTAACCCCCTCTGGGAGGGAGGGTCGAGACCCTCTCTCTCTCAGATCGATTCATTATTGAATAAACCTTTACACGTGCAAAATCAGAATTCTCTCCTCACTAGTTAGTTCTTTACTATGCACAAAACAGACACATATCAAAAAGCTATATGACATATTCTGCTCAAACATTAGTATTAAAACTGTCAAAATTAAATTCTAAATTCAAGTTATTACTCATTCTCAACAACTTTAAACTTAAGATATTACATCTATTTGATCATCACTGATAAAAACATTAAAACGTATTGCAATACCATTAATGATTATACTACAAAGAAATGAATACTAATTCTAAAACAGGATGACTTTTAAACACAGTAATTACGTGATTACATTCGAAGCACAGATTACTCAGATCACCACTGGATGACAATGTTGCTCCATCATGGGTTTACAGTTCAGAGGTCATCCAGAGTTTGAAGATGACGTGATGTTGGTGTGTGTAATTTTGAACAAATGGTTCTTTGACGCCCAAAAAGGAAATCAGTGGTCTTGTTTGTTTCAGTTGTGAAAGGGGTCTTTCCACACAAGTCGTAAAAGTATTATCACCTCCTGTAGGATCATCTCGTGACCACTTGAGTGTCAAACTGGCAATTTCCATATGATTGATCAAGCCCCACGGCTCAACGTGACAACAGGGCATCCAGTGGTCACAGATTCCTAACACCCTAAAACACATGGTCCTTGACTTTAGGACTGCTGTTTTTCCTCATCCTAGCATGTTGAAGGAACAGGCAACAGAAGCCTGTTTGTCAGGGATGGGCACCAGCCTTCGGCTACAACCTTGAACATGAAAATCCTAACCAAACATGCGTGATGTTTTTGTTCGTGGTCATCTAGACCCCATTAAACCTGCTATTATCAGGCCATCTGTTATCGTGGGTGTTTACAGCTGCTATCTGGTTATCTGTCTACATGCTATAATCAGATCTCAGTATGTACCACCAACACCACATATATCCATTCAACATTTATTCATTTGCACTATTATTTGTTTACATTATACCGATACAGTTTGACTTGTCTATAGACATCATCTATCTCTATTTCTAGTGGAACTGTGTGTGTCATTGAGAGCAACGGAAACCAGAGTGAAATTCCTTGTATGCGTACACATACGCTTAATAAAGCTGATTCTGATTCTGCCTGATATATCTTCTTCCTCGGTGCCATAGAGCTCCATTGTTGTCCAAAAAACTATTAATAACACATCAATGAGCCACACTGGTGCACTGGGTGACATGTTGGACTCCCACATACACTTCCTGTTAATACTCACAAGAGCCCAAAATGTGATTTAATCCGCCACTGAAAATAGTCCCCAATGAATGCACTAGTTGCTAGTTGCTGACAATATTTTCTTAAAATAATCAATTAATCGTTTAGTCTGTAAAATGTAAGAAAATAGTGTAATTATTTCTGATTGGTCGTTATGCTTAAAAAATTACTTCAATGATGAATAGATTATAAATTGTGGTTGATTCATTTCCTGTCAATCGACTAATTGACTAATTCATTTCAGCTCTAATGGACTGTATTCAGACCTGGCCGAGATCTGATCACAGTTTGGTCCAGAGAACATCCAGATGTAGTCATGAGTTCTTAACATTGGCCAGTGCTCTTGGCTTCAAAGCTTCCATGTCAATTGAAAATGAAGTCAGATGTCAAAAATTTAAAATCAAAGCCCTCACCAAGAAAGGAGACAGAAAACGTCTATACTAGTCCACAACTAGTGACTACACTATGTGTATCACAATTCTTATGTTTGACCATAGAAATCCTTCCAGTGTGGTGTGGGTGGATTTTACTCAATAGCCTGACAAGAATAAAATTGTGAAGGAAACACTGAATCCTCAAGTTCCTGGCATGAAAATGGTCAAATATAGAAGCTGATTAATAGAAGAAACCAGCTACTAAAATGAGATCATCTTGTGTGCAGGCTTATGTTGAAGATGAAATCCTTTAGAAATACTTTAAAAAGAGAACCTACTGTTCCTGCTATGTTATCAAGTCACATTTGCTTTTTGGCAGAACATCCTTAACTCAAGGTCCACTTACTCATTTTTTTCTGGGCTTTCAATTGATTACATAGTCTTCAGCAGTGGGTGGAGTTTGCTCAGTTGTAATGTGATTGTAGGTGTTACATTTTGCTGAGTACTAGAACTTCATCTTCTCATCCATGTTGGTATAAAAGGTTGAGCTAGACAGTTCACTCTTGACCTTGTAAACAGTAATTTGACAAAACAATCTCAACTCAAGGTCCACTTACTAGCTTTTTCCATTTTTTTCTGAGCACTTGTATGACTTCGCCATGTTGGCGTAAAAGTTGAGCAAGTACTGTGCATTCTGGGGCGCCGTGGTGGCCTAAGGGTTTAGGACTCGACCCTGCATCGCCCATCTCTACCTTATTTTTCTATGGTCAACTATGGTCTTAGGACGGCATAAATACGCCCCAAATACTTTAAATACTATAAGAAAGTACTGTACATTCTTGGACAACACATTCTCACACTGCCGCTTGGTCAGTGCCCCTCAGCATCGGAAACCGACGTACGGGGTAACCCTCTTGCGTTACTTTAGAACGGACCAGAGACGGCGTGCAAACATAAGATCGTTACATGCATAGTGTCCTTTCAAAATAAACTTCAGTTTTCACCAGAAGTTAGGTTTAGGCAACACAACCACTTAGGTAGGGTTAGGAAATGGTCGTGGTCGACGTTAACGTCACGTGACTCACAGGACTGACGATACCGACAAGTCACGTGACTAAAGACTGACGTGACACAATAAGTCAACGTTACTTTTAGTTTCACACGGGATACGAACACCGGTCTCCTGGTTGAAAGTCTTGTGTTTGTTTGACCCTCCCGCTCTGAGCGGACTCTCAAGCTATTAAAACTACGTCACTTGGTCCGACCGTCAAATAACACCGGGTTGGGTTTACATTGGTGGTAGTTGAAAGCCTAGTTCTTCACGTACTTTTGGTAAAGGGTTTCCAATGCCGAGGGGCGCTTAGCAAACGGCGGTATTTGACGAGTTGGGAGTGAACGTACGTGTTCACAGGCTCCGTCCTTTCCACGCTTCCCATTCATTGTCTATGTAAGCAGCCGCGCAATGCATTCTGGTAGCGTAGCGGTGCAATTCGAGAGACGAACCGTCACGTCGCCCGCTCCTCACTTGCATAAAGTTGAGGTCTAGGCTACTTTATGCAAATCATGGGTATCCGACGCGACTTGCCGTCTCTGGAAACTCCCGAGAAACCTTTAAACTAAATGTTGTAGATCCAAAATAAAGACAGATTCAGCAACTGCATGGCTTATTTCTCGCATAAAATGCTTTCAGAAACACATTTCGGTGAACTATTTTCGTGAAATAAGAGAAGAAAGTTTCCAAACGAGCCGCCATTGTCAGGTTTAGGAAGTCTTAGGTTGTGGACCCAAATGCAGAGAGACGAGGAGGCAGCCGACACAGTTCAAACATTTAATTAAGTAAACAAAACCTTTCCATGAAAGTGAAAAGGGGGCTGATCTAGTCAGGCAGGAACCAAAAACAAACACTAGAAGTACTTACAGGTGACACGCAACTCAGGGAATCAACGACGACGAACCGACAAAGACAGAGGGGAACACACAGGCTTAAATACACTAGGAGATTACACACAGGTGGAACGAATCAGGGCGGGGCAAACAATCACAAAAAGGCGGGACAACAAACAAAGGCAGGAAGCAAAACTAGACAAGACACAGGAGGACCGAATTACAAAATAAAACAGGAAACACTCTATGCAGACCATGACAGCCATGTTGGTTCCGGCTTGAAAGCTGGGAGCAGCAGCCAACGAGGGAAAGCGTTCGTCCAATCAGGTGCCTTGTGTCTAGTGGCAGCCCATCAAGCGTAAAACGCTGGTGAGCGAGGCGATCCCTTGCGTTAAAAAAAACCCATGTGGACACGTACCATAAAAACGGGTTGTCTTGGAAACCTACCTGATCTCATGGGAAGGCGTATAAATAGCACGACATTTTAAGTACATTCCGCTTGTTATGATAACAGATTTTAAGGCTTTTGCTTGTCATTTCATACCACAGGGTTAACGTTGTGAAACGGCTTTTCCCATGTTCTTTAACGCTACGTCGTAGGCTAACATGGCTAGTAACATGCTAGTATCAAGCTAGTGGACCTTGGGTTGAGATTGTTTTGGCAAACCGCTGTTTCCATAGATTTTGACTGTGCTCTCTCTGCCTGGAATTGTTGAATGGTTCTGTTTGTTATTGTTCTTTTCTCTAAATCCCATCTGAAACAAGTTGTTTGGTTTGATTCCGTCCTTGGTTGTCCGTTGAGCTCTGCCACCCATCTGTCTGACTTCTATATCCCTCCGTCTCTTTCACCCCCCCACCCTTCAGTTTTTCTCTCTCATCTAGTCTCACTCTGCTTGCCTGGAGGCTGGCCATCTTTGTTTCTCTGGGCTCTACTGGCCTGCCTCAACACTATCAAATATGTAACAGGGACATAGATTTTTGATAGTTTTGTATTGACACTCCCTGATGCCCTTATGCAATGATTTTGTTAAAGAGCCCAAAACCACCCCTAAATCCCCCAAATTTGCAAAGTAAATTTGGGAATTTGGGAGACACATTATCTGGAGTTGTATTTTTAACATGAGAAAGTCCAGATCTCTTTTTAGATTTTTTTTTTTTCCGGTCGAAATAGCTGTACGAGCAACTACATGAGACAGATATCAACAGTGAAAATGACGATGAAGTGTGACTAATTTGAAGACCAAATTTGCAGGCCAGTGATTTCACAGTGATTTAGACATATTTTGGCTCTTGGTTGTGTACTTTGTGATCTCAAACAAATCGACTAGTAGTTTATGTCAAACCTATCTCGAGACAGAACTTTAACATTTTTAACAATTCTGCAAAACCCCAGATTACGTTCAGGGACAGCAGTTTTAGCTTTCTACAATATACATGTATCTACAAGTCATATAGTCCAGTATCCGTAAGTGATATGTCCATATTAGGCACTTCACAATTTATGTCTGATGCCATGCTCAGTACCAATGCAATGAATGCAATGCGCACTTCGTACAGCTAGGTGGAGAGTAAGGTTGTGGAGGTTGGCTATTACAGTATGCAGGAGTCCACAGTTGGCGTCCTATTCATAGACTGTATATAAGAAGACCATCTTGGTCTTTCACAGCCAGAAGTGACATGAGAGGGTGGAGCTAAGTACAACTAAAAGCTGTATAAGACATTTTAAGGCGACCAAAAAGGTTATAATTAACTTCCATGAAGTGAAAACACACTGTGAAAGGGTTAAAGTTGTAAGACGAAAACACGGACAACTCCCAGACCAGAAAACGTCGTGGTAGCGACCTGTCAATCACAAGGTAGCCCCGCCCTAAAGCATTCCCTGCTTTATGGTCTATTTGACTCTAAATGTGACCATAATTTACTAAATGAACATCATGCTGTATTGAAGAAGACTTGAAACTAGCGATTGAGACCATAAACTCATGTTTACAAAGTTTACTGAGGTAATAAATCAAGTGAAAAGTAGGCTCATTTTCTCATAGACTTCTATACAATCAGACTTCTTTTAGCAACCAGAAGAGTCGCCCCCTGCAGGCTATTAGATAGATTGCAGGTTTAAGGCACTTCGGCATTGGCTTCACTTCTCAGACCCCGGAGTTGCCCACTGGTCCCATTACGTACCTCAAATTAAGGATTGCCTTTGTATTAACCATAACCTTAACCATACTGTAGCTTCTACGCACAGATAATGAAGAACGTCGGAATTTAAAGAACATTGTCATTGGATGTAAAATAATGTCATTGGATACAGAGTTTTGCAAAATCATTCAATATCAACATTCTTGTCTGGCAAAAGGGTTGGGTTAAGGTTTGAGAAATATTGTGTTAATGGCAAATAAACTATGGTTAAGGTATGATTAACTTTAAGCAACCATTGGTTGAGGTTATGGAATGATCATTAATAATAAAGTGAATGCACTGTAGAATTTCAAAATATTTGTTTTGTCAATGTAGTTTAATGGAATCACATCAAATTGGCTTTGAACCGCATCTCATCATATTGGTACAAATGTCTCTGTATCATTTTAGTATTGGATTGTGGATCATGTATATTGATGTGTATTGAATTGTCTGAGATACACGCCCCTATTGACGAAAGAGGAAACAAAACAAACTCCCAGCTTTTCCAAGGATTCACACCAAGTTCATCCCTCTCACTATCTTCTGAGGTATATTTAAATGTTTTTGCTGTATTTTTCATCTCTGTGACCAACCGTATAATGAACCTTTGTATCTGCAGTCTCATTTTCCTTCACAGCCTTCTTCAGGTTCCCAGAGTTAACAGAGAAGTACTGAAGCATTTTGTTCTGGACCACCCACACGCTTCAACAATTTCCCCTAAATTAGACACAGAGGTACACTTTAATTGGTATATATATAAAGCATTTAGCAACAGTCTGTACATGTTGCAGCAGAGCAGCTCTGTATTGAAATAGCTGAAGAGTGAGAGGAGGGGTTTTATAATTAGTGCTTGGAGATGCAGATTATGGCCTATGGTGATTTGATCTGACCTATTTTTGAGGAAGTAGGGCAGCAAACTTACTTTTTTTTTATTACAGAGATAGGTGCCCCGCTGCAGTGCTGTCTCTATCACAGAAAGTGCTAGGTGGACACACACTCCAGCAATGACATGGTTTATCAGGATTAGACTGGTTTAAGTGAAATCTCCCCCCATTATTCTCCTCACCAAAGAACATTCATTTTGTATTTTCTCCAAGTCCAAGAATATGTTCACAACCTCCTTAGCCTCTCTAATTCAGTGTTTTAACCCTAACCATAATAGCTTGATTGTCATAATCTTTTCCTATTCTTAACCATACTAGAGATGTCACTCACAGATATGGTAGAAAATGTGAGTTTTAATAACCAGGGTCTGAAATTAACTTTTTTCACAGGCATGTCTTTTTTGTCTGCCAGTCATAAATTTGATCTGCCACATTTGAATACTATGCGCTAAATGCAGGAATAACATTTTAGATCTGATGTCATTCAGTTGTTGTTTTTTTTTACTTATTTTACATAAAAAAACATTTGCATAGTAAATTACAGTGTTCAAATTACACCGTAGCTTCCGGGGGAGCCCTATTTTTTGGGGGGTGGGAGAATACTGTACACAGTACTGTATTGTACTTTGTTATTGTCATCTATAGTGGTTATTTGCATAAAAACACACAATTCAAATGATTAGGATTATTTAAATATTTGCTTTGATTAAAACAAATCTTGGTAAGTTATTAGGAAGTTAAACAGGTTATAATATAATAATGGGCCGTGCATCTAATATATATTCTATATTGCTGTGAAAACATCTCCTTCAAACAACTGGATTTATTAAAGTTTCTCGCCAAAAAAAATATTTTTTACGAGATTACATTTGAACACATCATGATAACGTTGTAATTTACCTTCACCCAATAGTCATCTTACTGAGCAGAGTTTGAACGCCTCATAATTGTAACTCAATGGCACCCCCGTTAACGTCAGTAGCTCCGTTATTTATCCAAGCAGGACTGTGCTGCCCACCGGCTGCTAACAGCTAACAATACTAACTCTCCTCCTGTTGATTTCGACACAGATTTGTTGTTCACAGTGTTGCATTATCAGGAAAAAATAGGGTGCGTCCCCTCAGGTTTAGTAGCACCATGCTTTTGGGTGCTTTTCTTCCCTCATCCGTGGCTCCGGTCCCAAACAAACTGAATCATGATACAGTGTGTGTATGCGTCATTGTGCAGCGTAACTGTTGCAAAGCATCAATACAGAGGAATCAATAGTCACAGAGGCCTGAGATGCCAAGGAATCAGACAACTAGGAACCAACGAGAACCGATTCTCTGTTCTCATCCCTAGCTTTTTCCCTGCCTGCCAAAGTGGCGGATGGCCTGACGATTTCACCCGCCACTGCCAACAATTTACCGTTGGTAAAATGTTGGCATTGGACGTAAAACAACAACAACAACAAATGGGTTCTTAATCCATAATAATGGGCCAAAAAAACATCATCCTCCAAAAGATTTCAAATGACGAACTGATGTCACCGTCAGTACGGTCTTCAAAACATCTTGTACAGAAAAGGCCACTGAGCAATTCTATAAATCAAATAACATCAATACCATCATGACATTATTATGACTTTACAGTTGAAGGGCATACAGTAACATACAGTTCATGGTCATGAAAAAGAAGCCAACAAGACCTATAAGGTAAACATATATGTTTTAAAGCAGGCTTCATAATTTGCCTTTTGACAATTCTAATAAGCAGAGATGAGGAATGCATTGGTTCATCATTCCATAGAGCCAACGGTATTTTCAGACTTCACACATTCCCACACATGCATAAAAAAAACAAACAGATGAGAGCAGCAATGTGAGCAGGCTGCAGAAACCCAATGCACTGCTGTGTAACTGAGGGGAGACATTAACACCATGAACTCCCTGATATCAGAGGGGAAATTCTCCCTATTGATTATTTCTCCTTCAAACACGTTCAAACACGTTCCTACTCAATGTGTATTTTGTTTTAGAGATTATATTACTGAAGCTAAATGTTGTGATTGCTCTCGTTAGCAAGAAAATAAGTCACTTTCTCTACCCTATAGGTGATTTGGACATTAAGTCTGACTGCCATATCTTTTGTTTAATGTCCATCCTTCTGATCACAGTCTTCCTGTATTCCCAACAGATCAGTCATTCCACTCACACTATCTTAATTTAACACATCATAACGCCATCAGTGTGTCGTTCAAATGCCCCCTGCAGCAAAACACAACATAAACACACCACGACTCAAGCTCAATCGGTCCTCACTCACTCATTCAGTGCCATCGCTGTACTACGTAACACCATCAACGTATCGCTCAAACACTCTGAGCAATAAAATACAATACCATTTGTCGTTGTTCCGGGCAAGTAGCAGACGTCCCAGTTCAAGAGAACAGTTCATTCGGTCTTGCTAGGCAAACGTAGCTACCAGGCCGTCTCGACTCAAGCCACACATTCATCAACATCCCCGTGCTAGACAACGATTCCCGCTCGTTCGTAAGTCGTTCCGCTTCCCATGTAAGAGCAGCTGCTCCACCTAGAAGCAAGTAGGACGGGAACCTGGTACCACGTTGCCAGCGCCCCCCCGCCGCCTACTTCCATTAACCACAGCAGCCCGCTCTGGCCGAGTTATCGTGCACCGGAATACCAGCGCCCCACCGCCTTCTTCCAGCAACCACGGCCGCTTGCTCTAGCCAAAGCATCGAGCACAGGGATGCCAGCGCCCCTGCGCCTACTTCAAGCAACCGCAGCAGCTCGCTCTAGCCAGGACATCTGGAACCGTAGTGCCAGCGCCCCACCGCCTACTCCATGCAACCGCAGCAGCTCACTCTAGCCAGGACATCTAGCACCTTGATGCCAGCGCCCCACCGCCTACTTCCAGTAATCACAGCAGCTCGCTCTAGCCAGGACATCTGGCACCGTGATGCCAGCGCCCCACCACCTACTCCCTGCCTCCGCAGCAGCTCGCTCTAGCCATGACATCTGGCACCGTGATGCCAGCGCCCCACCGCCTACTCCATGCAACCGCAGCAGCTCGCTCTAGCCAGGACATCTGGCACCGTGATGCCAGCGCCCCACCACCTACTTCCAGCAACCACGGCCGCTTGCTCTAGCCAAAGCATCGAGCACTGGCATGCCAGCGCCCCACCGCCTACTCCCAGCAACCACAGCAGCCGGCTTTAAGCCAGGACATCTGGCACCGTGATGCCAGCGCCCTACCGCCTACTTCCAGTAATCACAGCAGCTCGCTCTAGCCAGGACATCTGGCACCGTGATGCCAGCACCCAACCGCCTACTCCATGCAACCGCAGCAGCTCGCTCTAGCCAGGACATCTGGCACCGTGATGCCAGAGCCCAACCGCCTACTCCATGCAACCGCAGCAGCTCGCTCTAGCCAAGACATCTGGCACCGGAATGCCAGCGCCCCACCACCTACTTCCAGCAACCACGGCCGCTTGCTCTAGCCAAAGCATCGAGCACTGCCATGCCAGCGCCCCACCGCCTACTCCCAGCAACCACGGCCGCTTGCTCTGGCCAAAGCATCGAGCACTGCCATGCCAGCGCCCCACAGCCTACTCCCAGCAACCACGGCCGCTGGCTCTAGCCAAAGCATCGAGCACTGCCATGCCAGCGCCCCACCGCCTACTCCCAGCAACCACGGCCGCTTGCTCTGGCCAAAGCATCGAGCACTGCCATGCCAGCGCCCCACCGCCTACTCCCAGCAACCACAGCAGCTCGCTTTAAGCCAGGACATCTGGCACCGTGATGCCAGCGCCTTACCGCCTACTTCCAGTAATCACAGCAGCTCGCTCTAGCCAGGACATCTGGCACCGTGATGCCAGCGTCCCAACGCCTACTCCCAGCAACCACAGGAGCTCTTTCTAGCCAGGACGTCTGGCACCGGCAGGCCAGCGACCCACCACCTACTCCCAGCAACCGCAGCAGCTTGCTCTAGCCAGGACATTTGGCACCGTGATGCCAGCGCCCCAAAGCCTACTCCATGCAACCGCAGCAGCTCGCTCTAGCCAGGACATTTGGCACCGTGATGCCAGCGCCCCACCGCCTACTTCCATTAATCGCAGCAGCTCACTCTAACTGCGACATCTGGAACCGGGACGCCAGCGCCCCCAGCTGCCACTTCGTGCAATCACATCACATCAGCTAGCCTTAGCAGGGGAACCCGGCACCGGGATGCCAGCACCCCCTGCTGCCTTCGTCTCGCAGCCACAGCAGCCAATCCACCAGAGGCACTTGGCACTGGGATGTGCTAGTGATGCTCGTGCCCTCTGCCGCCTTCTTCCAGCAATCACAGCTGCTCGCTCTAGGCAGGGCTTCCAGCACCAGGATACCAGAGCCCGCAGCTGCCACTTTGAGTAATCTCATCACATCAGCTACCAATGGCAGGGGAACCTGGCACCGGGATGCCAGCACCCACTGCAGCTATAAAAGACCATAAAGCAGGGCATGCTTGAGAGTGTGGGTACCTTGTGATTGATAAGGCACTACCACGGCATCAATATACGGCGTTCGGTTGTACTGAAAGACATTCTAAGGAGTCGGCCGCTCATTTTTTTCCGGTAAGTATATTTTGTTTTAAGCATGTTTCTCCCTAGCCAAAATTAGTATCCCAATTAATATCACAGTTAACATGAATTACTGATGCATCTTGGTAACGAAGCTAGCTAGCTAGCGTACGTGTTATCTGGTAACTTAGTGTTTGCTATGCTAACGGTACCTGGCACCGCCGGGCCTCGCTCTTCCCCAGACCCTCCTCTGATCGTCCAAATATGGTCAATTCTGGCTCCAAAAATCCAAGATGGCAACTGCCAAAATGCCAAAGTCGAGGCTTCAAAATGGTGGTCCGGAAACCAAATGGTGGCTATAGAATTCCATGGCAATCTAGGCAATCCCTAGAGCCATGTATTGTCTGAATTATCAAAACATCTGTCACAGTGTAAAAGTTTAGTAGACTTCAAGTGCATATGAGGTGGAGTGTCCATAAGTTACTGTGTTTGCATACACTCAGCACTCCAGTACATTAAGGAAGTGTTCCTGGGTGTTCCTGTGGCTTGTAACTGTGATGTTAGAGACACATTATTTTCTCAGAGAGAATGCCACAAAGAGCAATAATCTGCACTACACCATCCCACTCGTATGTAGCACTCTAACCTCAGAAGTGGTCATTAAGATTCAGGGCACTGAAGAGACGGCTGAAAGTAAAATGACTTATCTTGCTGGACGCTCCTCAGACTCAATTCTGGGAAAGGTTGAGATGAGCTCTCAGGGCAGAGGGAAAATGCCAGCAGTGTGTTCAATGGATGTCATTGGACGAGTTTTGATTCCATTCATACTGATGCCTGTTTTGGATCGAGGACATCATTTGGTTTCTCACAGCCCTCTAACCAAGATGGTAATGAGTGTGGTTGTGTAAGGGCTCTATCTAGGTAAATGTGTCAGAGGTGGGAGACATCCTTTTTGTTTTTCCTCTTGTCCCCAGACCGGAGGAGAGGCTCATTATGCAGCAGGGAAATGTTGCCTCTCGGTTGCAAACTCCCACGCGTTCAGTCACTCTGAAAATACAGACACACACACACACACACACACACACACACACACACACACACACACACACATGGCACATACAGACACATGGACGTTTATAAAAGCATCTGCACAGAGTGTAGGCGTAGAGCAGATTTTCAGGTGCAGATAAAAAGCTTCTGCTGTTGTTATTGTCTCTCTGCTGACAGGAGAGGAAGACAGTGTGGGAGCAGAGAGAACCCAAAGGCTGCCATACTTCCCCACTTGATATTATATTAGCCAACTACTGCATCTACTGATCATGTATGCAAAAATGTCCATTTAATATCCAATATCCATTGCCTTATATTCAGTATTAAGGCATTTTCTTCACTCCACTGATTTTATACATCAAGATCAGTTTATTTGACATGTTAGTACCACTAAACACAGTCAGCCTTCTCTGACAATCTTTATGATGTCATTAGACTAGTCTTGGAGTTTATGAGGCGTATGTAATCACCAGAAAGAATGTATTACTCATCTTTTGTCTGACTCAACAAAACCTAAAACCCCAATCAGAGATATGGCGTCAGCTGGATGTCATATGTGGTGACCACGATAAAATATGCTCAGAAGCAAGTTATATTATTTCACACGTGCAGATATGAACTGCCACTTACACAATATAAATTCTTGCACATCAATTCAACAACCAAGAGTTGTACAGATAGCTGCGAGTGACAAACATATACTGTATATATACAGTATACAGTGTATATATAACTACAGTTGTTAGAGTAGCCTCACCTCTACCACCGATTTTACTGTTTTTGTAAGTTTTATGTGAAACAGTATTCAAGCCTTTATTTTGTACTGTGTAAATGTTGGAATGATTGTTGAAAAAAGTGTATGTCATAATGGATATGTGAACAATGGATGTTTCTACAAGGCCTCTTTTCTCTTTTGAATTGCATTTGAGGACTGTAAAGAGCTGTAATGGACTTGCAGTGGATTTAAAACAACACCTCTTCCTCTTTGCTATTCTATTTTATGCTTAAGGTCTGGATATCTCCGCTCCTTCAGATTTGACCATTCTTTTTGTAATATGTCTCCCACAAATCCCTCAACTATGGCAGTGTATTAGTACTAAATCACTTGAGCACTTTTTAAAAAAGAGTAAAACCTTGCCTTTTGGTAATACTGTCATTAATGTGGCACTCATGAAACATTATGAGGCATTTTGCAGGCACAATCAGTAGCCATGATTGTTGTATGTGTGTGTTTAAGCTCACAGTAGTATCAGTAGTAGTACAGTAAACAACACAATATAGAAAATATTCGCTTTGTAGAGCTGAGGGGAACTGCACAGTTTGTGATGACTCACTATAAGTAGTAGTATTACTACTAGTGCAGAGCCCGTTCAGAGCATGGCTGTTCGGAGCGCATGCCTGTTTAGAACGGGCCGATTGCTTGGCTCCCAGTATTCTGCTTGCTGTGTTGTCGGTGGGCGTGCCTGTTTGGAACGCATGCCCGTTCGGAGCGAGCCGATTGCTTGGCCACGGGAAGTGCTGCTTGCAAAGAAGGTTTTGGTTGTAACGTTAGCATACATACTTGCCATCCTTGAGACCTCAAAAATAAGGAGGATTTCAAGACCAAAGCATTGATTTTGTTTCCTGCATTCTGGTGACTTTTAAAGAATGAAAATAACAAATAAAAATTGTATAATACACTTCAACAGAATTTTTTATGCTAAAAAGGCCTACTTTTAATTTTACTTTTAAATCTCAGGAAAGAAAACTGAATAATTCGCCCCTCTGGCGTGAATTTGTTTGAATCTCTGGCATAAACTAATATTCATCAGTTTTTTGGACTTGCGTACATAAACAGAGTTCTTAGGTCTGATCTAAATCAGGAAACTTTTCTAAAAAAAACACGTCACAAATGTCAATAAAAAAAAAAACATGACAAACGTCACATGACAAACGTCACTAACGTAACTTACAAAATAAAACACTGGTCTCGAACACGGGTCTCCTGGGTAAAAGTTTAAGGTTAAGAGCGTTCTCATTTTTTGTACTACGTCACTAACTCTTACCGTAGCAGTTATACGCGGATGCATTTACATTGCAGTCAGCACAGGATACATGATGTACAAATGACACGCGGAAATCAAGAAAGGCGTACTTATTGCACGCTAAAAGCCTTGCGCATTATCATCGCATTGCTTATTGCAATGCACAGATTTGATTGGCTGAGTAGCATCTTGTGAGAAGATTTACAAATCATGCAATTGGTCTGTGAGTTATGGGCCGCTAAAGCAGTGGCGTAAAGGCTAGAAAAGCTGCAACAGTGAAAATAGAAACGTTCTGTCAAAATGTAATAATTCTCAATCATTTATTGGTTATAGGTCTGATATCGTGTATTGCGATATTGTCTAAAAATATAAAGATATTATTTATAAACCATATCATTCAGCCCTATCGGGACATCTCTAGGGTTCATCACTACAGGCCACTATAGCAAAAACACTGATTATTGAAGCTTAATACTGCAACAGTGACAAACGGTCTTTACTGTCAGACAGAACAAAAAACAAAAGGCATCTCGGCTGCAGTCGAGTTCAGTTGGCATAACACCTGCTCCAACAGCTCCAATAACACTATAAATCTGAAACAAATATGCAACATTCACCCCTGAGTAGGTGTAGCGAGCTATGGAAACCAAACCGGAGTCCAACGAAAGCTTCTGCTAACTTAATTAGTATTCCAGCTGCAGTGTACATCATGTTGAAACTGGTGAAATAACCTGCAATTATTCATGAAGCTAAAACCTCTTTTCCTCAGCAGTCGCAGACACAATCAATATTTATATTGGTACAGGGACAGGAGAAAAATAACCAATAGTCAGACTAGTCAGGGACCTATTAGCTAGCCGAACACTCACACACATACATCCTTCCCATACACTATGAATGAAAAATGTATCGAAAATCACGTTATTATAAACATTATTAAATAATTATATTCCGCTATAGCTGGTCATTTTAATACATTTCCAGGAAAGGAATACAAAGTTAATTGATATGCTCGATTCCATGTCTGCTGATAAATAGATGATAATTAGTAAATAACTTAGTTGAAATTTCTTTAAAAAAACTTTTTCCACCTCCGATGACGAGCAGCGCACAGCCGCTTCTCAGGCCTAAGGACCCTATTTTAACAATTATATGCTATTTTAGAATATAATTATTAAATCATGTTTATAATAAAGTCATTTTAGATCAATTTTGAGGTAAATATTGGGGTAATTTTGCAGTAATTCCAAAGACATTTCAAATAGGATACTTGCTAATTATCACCTAATTACCATGAAATTTGCGGACCTGGAAAATGAAGTGTTACCTTATTATGTAGTTTGTATACATTGACAAAAATTGTACTTATATTTGTCATCACGGTTTTAAATTTTACTTTTTTATTTACATTTCGTGGTGGAAAAAGTGTCAAGTAATATATTTTGTCCACATTTTCGCAGACACAATTAATACTGAATAATGTATTTTTCTTGGTTTCCATTGAGTATTGTGGTGTCCCATATTCTAAATGTCGTCTCACAGGTTTTTTCCACCCTGACAGAAAGAGCATACTGAGGGAAAGGCTGAATGCTTGTCAACATTTATCCTCCAGTGTGTTCAATCAGTTGTGCAAAGAAGCCAAGATGTGATTGGCAGTGAAGGGTCACATCTCTGGATTCCTTCACTCTCGTCCTAAAACTCTTTGTTTCAACCCTTTTCTCCTTCATAATGTGCTTCTCTATTTATATCGGCGACTCTTTTGTCGTGTCAGTATCCTCTCCTTCGAACGCTGCCCTCTCTTGACCTCTCTAAGCTGCCGTGATGTCACACTATAGGCCCAAATGACCTTTGGGGATCTGTGGGCCTCAGCCCCTGACCAGTGGGAAAGTGTACCCTTCCCATCGAGACTGAAGAAGGATGATGTGTCACACACACACACACAAAATCAAACATGCAAGAAAAAAAGAAAGCACAAGCATGCATGAGCAGATCAATGAACAATCCCAATGAGCGAGGGGGGGAAGGGTGGGAGAGGTGGGAGGAGGATTTCCACTATTATTGATACTCCTCAGAGGAGAACTTTGGCTGCCTCTTTGTTCAGACCACTTCTGCACTACAATAAACTCAATGAAGTGAATGCAGCAAGCAGCACACAGAGGAATATACCGAGGTCTTGGTAGATTGTCTCAGTAATCGTGTGTCTCTGAGGGTTCATTGGCTCTGCTCCTCTGTCTTAACGCTTACAAGATGTATATCCTGATTTGTGATAGGATCAAATACTTCCCCCGAATCCACAATTTAAAACTCATTTTACAGGTCCGCAAATTTCATGGTAATTAGGTGATACTATTATTTGAAATTTCTTTGGAATTACTGCCAAATTACCCCAATATTTACCTCAAAATTGATCAAAAATCACTATATTATAAATATGATTTAATAATTATATTCCGCTATAGCTGGTAATTTGTTTAATACATTCCCAGGAAAAGAATACAAAGTTAATTGATATGCTTTATTTCCATGTCTGCTGATAAATAGATAATAATTAGTAAATAACTTATGTGAAATTTCTTAAAAAAACTCCCTCAATCATTACATTAGCTACCAGGTTACATTTGTGTAGACAATAAGTCACAACGGTGAGATTTGTGCCTAATCAGAAGTTTCTTCTATTAGTTTTGGTTTTCCACCTCCGATGAAGAGCAGCGCACAGCCGCTTCTCAAGGGCCCTATTTTAACCATTAGATGGTATTTCAGCATATAATTATTAAATCATGTTTAAAATAAAGTAATTTTCGATAAATTTTGAGGTAAATATTGGTGTAATTTGGCAGTAATTCCAAAGAAATTTCAAATAGGATAATTGCTAATTATCATCTAATTAACATTAAATTTGTGGACCTGTGAAATGAAGTGTTACCATAATCATTTTATTGGTTGTTTTTATTTTTTTATTAAGTTATTTATTTTACAACTATCTATACTGCTTTAAATCACAGCAAGCATTCTGCAAACCATGCTGCAGGATTAAGGAACACTTAATAAACACATAAATGGTAAATGATAGTTAATTAAACTTAGTTAATAGTTATTTTACAATGACATGATAATTAATAAGGTTTACTAATTATTAGTAATTCTATGACTTCTGTTATTTTATCATTAGTTTGTGTAATGTGAAATAATTAGTTTATAAATTATATATTGTATCATAGCTGACATCTAACCCGACGCAGTTTGATTGACAGATGGTTCATCCAATCACCTGCCAAGCAGTTTTTTAAAAGTGCCCGCCCTTTTCCAAACAGTTTCTAAAGGCGGCTTCTCAGATGTTTCTGTGTAACAAACCATCTGGCGGGTCGGGTTAGGAGAACATACAAACTCCACGCAGAAAGGCCTCAGCTGGCTGGCAGAACCTTCTTGCTGTGAGGCGACCTGCAGTGCCAACCTCCCATGTATAAATGTATTACTTATAAAAGGTTTTCACACCACTTTAACTTCTTGTTTGCAACAGATTAACAACCACTAACTGAAAGGGATTTACAGTCAATATGCATACTAGCCAACCCTCACGATTTCCCCGGGAGACTCAAGGTTGGCAAGTATGTCAATATGTATGTATGCACAGTATAACCACAGCAAACTCATTAACGTAACAGTTTGATTCATGTGTTTCTCAGGTGACCTGCTATCTAGTTCATAACCTTTGTGACCTTATTGCCTCAGTATAGCCTTATCTGCTTCTAACTGTGTACATGTAACAGAATGAAACACACTAGGAGAAGGAGGACATGTTGCTACTAAGATAGAGAGACACGTGGAGAGAAAGAAAGACTACGCGAATAGAAACAAATAAAGATAACCTATGGTTGGTGTTTATTTTGACAGCAGGAGGGCTGTTTCCTGCTGGGTAAACTAATTGGTATATCCTGCCATCAGGACTGAATATTGTACCACGGGTTCAGCTGCCAGCTAATGAGCATGTTGCCTCTCCAACACTGAGGGAGAGAAAACAACTCTCAGTTTGGGATCACAAATATATTTTAGATTCTAGTGTTTTATTTGAATAATTCTCATCATATATATGAGATGGTCTGTTTGTATCAGGACTTGGTTGGTTTATCTTTAAGCCCCACTAGCAGCTACCGTCTCACCCATCATTATTTAGCCTCTAGCTAACTCTAGCTAGTATAACATGGTTTGTACCAATGGATTCTTTAAGTTTTTCTAGTTTGATATGATATCAGTATCTTCACTCTAGCTTTAAAAGTGAGCCCGCTACAACCTACAAAATGCGTTAATGCGTTAAAGAAATTAGTGGCGTTAAAACGAATTTGCAATTCCTTTGCATTATCAGTCAAAAATAATCACAATTATATCTTTTTTCTGAATGGTTCAGCCAAATTCCTGCCCCCAGTTTGTGATGCAGGCTGACTGCTAAAACGTTTGAGTCTCTAAACCCTGATAGCTGATAATGACAGTAACTCTGAAGACATAATTTTTGACTTGATGAAGCTCTTCCAGAGACACGGAAGACATTATACAACTGTCACAGGCAGTTTCACAGACTGAGTAGAACTCTCCATGACGAGTAAGCTCATTTTGATCTGTAAAACTGTTGGATTGCCCCTTTAACTACAGCAGTTCCTGTTTGCTCTGCTAATTTGTGGATGTTTGTGACACTGACATTAGATGCAGCTATCAAACAGAAGAGTGAGTTGTCTTGATCGTTTGGCTGCTCTGAATCTGTGCATCCCTCTCTCCATCATTCGTCCGACATCTCCACATATAAATTTGAGTTATGGAGTCATCCAGTTCATGTCAGAGCAGAGTGGAGCAAACGTTTGGGTCTGATCAGTGGAAATACTGATGGTTGGAAAGTCTGACCCTTGGAGGAATGCCTACTTCAGCCCCCAAACCAAGTCATTACCAGGCTGGTGCTGGTGCTTGTGTTTCCATCACTTTAGAAGACATTACATTGACATTCATTTCCTGAAGACGTACCCTAACCATGACCGCTACTTGCCTAATCCTAAACTTAACCTAAACCAAGTCTTCACCTTAAAATGTAATGATTTAAATTCCGGGGACTTGCATTTGTTACAGCCCTCATTTTATTTCAGCTTGGCCACATGACATCACACACTTCCCAGAATACATCAATACTCTCAATCATCCCGTTTCATTCCAAGGGTGTCAAATACCGACGCACAAGTCCGTGTTAGTTTCGTTAACGAAACTTTGACGAAATATGTTCGTCAACGACCTTTTTTTCCATGACTAAGGCGAGACGATGACGAGACGGCACCGACGTCATTAAACACTAACGGTGACGATATCAAACATGCAATATCGTTGACGAAAAAAGACGAGACTAAAATAAAGTTTAAAAACATAAAAACTTTAACAAAATCTCTCTTTATTTTTGTCACTTTCCACCTTCCCTTCCCCTCTCTGTCACTCTCTCTCTCTCTTTCTCAATTTCAATTCAATTCAATTCAAATGGCTTTATTGGCATGACGTAACACTGTACATATTGCCAAAGCATATTCAAATGATGAAAAATTTACATTAATTACATTTCATTAACATTAATAAAATAAAATAATAATAATAATAATAATAATAATAAAATAGAAATATTTTGAATGAATGAATAAAGTACGGGGTTTTAATTGTGGATTATTACTATTATTTAAATGAAAGGAAATGGCCATTATGAAAGGCAAAATATATGTAGAAAGAAAGGGCTGACAGCTGCAGCAGAAACGCTGCAAGTGTGGACGCCACGCGCGTGAGAGACGCAGAAGTTCAGCGAGGCAGCCGCCACACACTGCTCAGTCTGGCCCAAGCGCAAGCGTCAGTATTTGACGATTTGGGAGTGAGAATAATTTTGAAATAGTCATTCATTAATGACCCACTGGTCATTCAGTTCTTTCAACTACATACTACCATTATGTACATTTTTATTCAATAGTTTCCTACATGTCAGGTCATTACAGTATTATTGTACAGTATTAAACCGTGTCTACACGGGAGGCATCAGCTTCAGTGCTCCATCTGTGATACACCGAAATACTTTCTGCTGCTGATACTGATAACTTGAATTACTCTAACGTGTTTCGTCTCTGTCATGTTTCCATGAGCGTGTGGCAGTGTGCAAGTCCAAATTTGCAGACTCCACCATTCATTAAAATGTTAATGGAAACACTCTTCCTTTCTCTTAGTTTGAGAGTTTAGTTTTAGAACCTCTGCGGTGCCAGATGGGATTCATTGTGCCAGTCAGGTTCAATCAATGAGACGAGACTGAGTGGATCCATTCAGACCTGGTCCTGATCTAGTCTGTTCCAAAACAGTTCAGGGTGCGCCGGAGGTGTCACATTTTGTTTGGTCTGAAATGATGAATGAGCTCTGTCAAAAACACAACTGAAAAAAGGAGAAAGACCAAAGCCATTAAACTAAATCTAGAGGCGATTGAGTCATCCTCATATAAATAAAAAACATCATGTGTGCTTGTCTGTGGTGTTTAATTTGGATCTATGTGCAAACAGAGGTTCCTGAAGTGGACTTAAAGAGTAGGAGTGATTGAATATTGGACCATGCAGAGGTCTGGGTGAGACAGAGGTAGAAGGCCTGTGGTCCATGTGTCCAGCAGATGCCAGATGAAGGCTGATGTAACTGCTGTGTTGTGGGGAGCTCCAGTGTCGCCCTGCGGATGTTGCGGTCGCTGTCATATCCCGACAGTTGGGAAGACAAAAGAAACAGCTGGGCCCAACGCAGCGGCTGTGGTCGTGGCTGGGTACAAGCCAGCCACATTGTAGGCGAGTTGATCGGTCAGTCAAGTTCAAGAAACCTAACTGTTCATGTCTACTCTTGTATTGTCATCAGGAGTGAACATCTGGAGCAGTGGGAGTTTTCCCGGTGGGTCAGTCAACTTCAGTTCAGCAATTCAACACTAAAAAATATAAAATTTTTACTATTCAGCTGTTTCCAAAATTCATTCTCAGCTGAGCTCCAGAACAATGAGCTAGAAGGACATTTTGGGATTTAGTAGCACTATTGTGTGCTTTAACAAAATCAGGGAGTGTATGTTTTTGGTATGAATTAAATTTTTTTTGGTTGTTTACCTCACAGACTTACTCTGACTGACTATTGACTAGGGCTGCACAATTAATCGTATATAATCGGGATCACAATTTTGGCTTCCTACAATTAAATAAACATGATCACCTGCGATATTGACATTTAAAATGTGTGTTCTGCTCATAGAAAACGCTGCAGCATATCAAATCAAGCGCTTCCTAAACTAACAGCCACCAGCCGTGATCGAGATGTTTCGGCTTCACTTTTGGGTATAGATGTTATCTATACAACCAATGTGTTTATGATTAAATTAAGAGCATAAAATAGTTTTTCTGGCTCTTATTGTTGCAAATTTTGCTCTCAAAGTGCACCAGATTGAAGCATTTAACTTTAAAATGTAGCTAACAAAGGGTAGGGTGAATATTCCTGTATTTTTTCATATTGCAATGTAGCAAGAAAAAATATTGCAATGTCATTTTTTTCCAACATCGTGCAGTCTTAATTTGTACATTAGCAGGAATGTAGCACAGCATGGAAGTGAAAACAGTGCTCTGTTTATTTTAATGTGAAAGTAAAATAAAAATATGTTGTCGCTATAATCAATGGGTAATCGTGATAAATAATTGTGATCTCAATATTGATCAAAATAATTGTGATTATCACTCGGCCATAATCGTGCAGCCCTACTATTACCACCCAGCCTGTTCGCACGAAAAAGGCGAATAAATGCCACGATAATGCACAAGGCGTTTAGCGTGGAATAAGATTGCCTTTTCTTGATTTTCACGTAACTTTTGTATGCCATGTATCATGTATTGACGACAATGTAAACGCATCTATGTAGGAACGCTACGGTAAGAGTTAGTGACGTAGAATAAAAAACGAAAAAGACCACCTATGGTGCGTGGGATGGGAGGTGGATGGGTCCAACAAACGTGTTTGAGACCGTTGTTGACCGGCGTTTTGTTTCTAAGCTACGTTAGTGACATTTGTCACGTGACTAGATGTTTGTCGTACCAGAGTACGGATACTGTCCAAAAGAAACGCACCAGGGGTTTAACCGCTTCAGAGTTCATGTGAGACATGTTGACACAGTGGCCTGCAATATCAGTTCAAAACAGATTTAATATGAATTGATAAAACGACTACCTGCATGCCACTGTTCATTAAATACTTACAGGCAGAGAGATGGATGTAGAAGAGGGAGTAATAAAGCGAGGGAGAGACAGACTGGTGGGTGGACTCCCTGGCTGTGAGCTGATTACTGTGAGGCTGCTGCTGAGATGAAACAGGGAAGAGCACATGGCTGCACTGAGAGATGGAGGCATGTTGTCTGAAGGGGAGACTCGAGTGAAAAGGAGGAAGATTACTGTTAGACACACACACACACACACACACACACACACACACACACATATAAAGCCAAAGATCAGCCTGAGGGAAGTGGAAGGGCTGACTGGGCTGGCTTGAAGGTGTGAAGCAAGGGCAAAAGAAAGGAAGACGTTGAGATAAAAGGAGGTGGCACTTTGCCGGTGGGTTGTTATACAAACCATTTTTTTTTGTCAGTGACAGACTCACATTAATAGAAAGGAATGACACAGAGGGGAACTCCTGTGGAAGTGGAGACTGATTCACACCCAACCATCTGTATTTAAAGCTGCTATAATCAATATTCCTATATTAACAATGGGTCAAATGATTATGTGTTATATGAAAGGTGGAGAGGAGGTCGTGCTGCTCTGGCTCTATGTATTTGGTGTGGAGAGGAGGTCATGTTACTCTGGCTCTGTTTGGCATGGAGAGGAGGTTGTGTTGCTCTGGCTCTATCTATCTGGCATGGAGAGGAGGTTGTAATGCTCTGGCTCTATCTATTTGGCGTGGAGAGGAGGTTGTGTTGCTCTGGCTCTATGTATTTGGCGTGGAGAGGAGGTTGTGTTGCTTTGGCTCTATCTGTTTGGCGTGGAGAGGAGGTTGTGTTGCTCTGGCTCTATCTATCTGGCGTGGAGAGGAGATCGTGCTGCTCTGGCTCTATCTATGTGGTGGAGAGGAGGTCGTGTTGCTCTGGCTCTATCTATGTTGTGGAGAGGAGGTCGTGTTGCTCTGGCTCTATCTATTTGGCGACGCCGGAAAGCTGCTTCACACCCTCCTGGATCCACCTTCTCAGATATGTTCACATTATAAGTATTAATTTTGTCATGTGGATTGTCTATGTTGTATTTTCATCATGTTGTTACTCTGTACACACAACATGTATTGCACGTCTGTCCATCCTGGAAGAGGGATCCCTCCTCTGTTGCTCTTCCTGAAGTTTCTTCCATTTTTTTTTTTTCCCTATTAAAAGGTTTTTTTTGGGGAGGCAAATTTGTAATTTTGCGCCATACAAATAAATTGGCTTGACTTGACTTTGTCACGGCCGTCGGCTTTGGGTACCGCCGCACAAGGCATCCTTAGCGCCGATATGAAACGCACCGGGCGTTCCATTAACTACAATGTAAACCCATCCGCAGCAACGGTAAACGCTCCGAGAAAGTGCGCCGGGAGTGTGGTGAGTTTAAAGAGCGAAAAGACCAACAAACAAGGTTTTTACCGTGCATTCCTGTGCGTTAAGTTTCACCTTCACGTTACAATCAGCTGTTTGTGTTGTGTTGTGGGAGAATAGCAGAGCCAGTGCACGTGGGAAGTGAGTGGTGAAGTAAGAGAGAGAGAGCAGCAGCGGGCGTGTGAGAAAACGAGCGAGCAGCGGAGCAGAAGAGAGTTAGTTTAGCTCTGAGAATATCAGTGAATGTTCATTGGATTTTGCAGTTTGTGCAGAAATAAATGCTGCAGCTCCTCAAGAGTAACGGAGGTTTCCCATGTCTTGTTTCCCTGCTCCTGAATGACGTGACGGGGGTTAACTCCGGAGCGAGTAACGGTATCGACTCCGACCCAGGAGACCAAACCTACAGTGTCTCCCCTGTTCCTTCTGACCACAGTCGGGAGGCTGAAGCAGGAAAAGGTAACACTAGGATCAACATCCGCCTTTGATTCATGGAGGGACCTTCGTTTGATAAGCTAACATCACTGCCAAGCATGTGAAATATAGAGTGATACTGTGGTTTTAACTGCTAATGTTGCTAATCAACAGATGCCTGTCAATCAGTCTTGTGTGTGTCGCCACACTGTTTTGACCGATGCTCGCTCGCGTCTACGTAGTGCGAGCACAAATGCGAGCAACATGACGCTGAATGTCGTTGACTTAACGGCCACAGGTGTCACTGTTAACACGCAATTTCTGATTCTAACATAGAGCCCCTTTAAAGTTTGTCTTTTCTTTGCTCCTTAAAAGTCCAAAAGTATTCTGACTGAGGAGATGTAGAAGTCTTCTCTGATGACGACCTACTTTGGACACTGTGATAACATCCACTCCAGCCACTGCAGCTAATAAGCACATCTGGGAATGAACTTCGAATCAGAGACAGTGAAAGGCCGGGCACGGTGACTTCACTGTTATTCATTGTGCTCTGTTGAATATTAGACTTTTGGGACCAGCAAAACCCAGCCTGTGGTTTCACTCGATGTGTAAAGTGAAATGTATTTATTTAACATGTCAGTATTTTATTTTAAGGCCAAACCATTATTTCCTGCGTACGTGTGGAAACAACATATTGGTAGTTGGCTTTTAGCAAGTGGGCAGAATACACCACCCTGTCTGTTTGCTGGTCATATGACACATGAATCTTTAATCCTTATTATGTAATGCTAATGTCACATATGATCAATTAATGAGGATGCCATCATGATCATTCCATATATTATTGATGACACTGAGCCTGTAGCTTCTTCTATAAGATGATCCTCTCATTTATAAAAAGGAAGACAAACTCACTATTTTAATGCAGCTATATATATTCCTGGTGATTTTGGTAATTTGAGGTGTGAATCATTAGCAGTGAAGTTATTTAGTCATGCTTTTTCCCCAGAGACTACAACTATGTGAGCCTCACAGATTTCTTCTAGCATTCATGGACAAGATCTACTGCTAATGTGAAAACAAACCTGAAGTCATCTGTTCACTTTATTGCTGAAAGCACCGATTCTCCACCACTCCAATAATAGTTTGGAATAGTTTATTATGTATTTGAGATTGAGGGGAGCAATGATGATGTAGGAGGAATGGGTTAGGAAGGAGGATGAGGGATGAAGGGATGGGGGTCGAGGGATGAAGGAATGGGGGTCGAAGGACGAGGGGATGAGGGTCGAGGGATGAAGGGTTGCAGGTGGGAGGATGAGGGGTAGAAGTGTTGTAGAAGGATGGATGGAGGCGATGATGGACCGGTGTCGGCTATTAGTGCACTACAGCGGTCTCCTGGATGAAAACCTTGTGTTTGTTGGACCCATCCAGCTCCCCTCCCCTCCTGCCCGCCATGTGTCTCTTTTCGCTCTTCATACTACGTCACTTGTTCTGACCAAAATGCAAAAACGTCGACATTCGTACAATTTCATTCCTGGCGACCGGGCTGAAGATAATTTGGGCTGAGAAGAAGTTAACAGAACTTCAGAGGGAGTATAAATAAAACAAATAATGGTAACACGATAACTTATTGTATTAACCTGAGTCATTGCACTGATAAGTTAAAGGGTATCCTGTATTTTTCATCCTATTTTCCCATATTTTTGTGTCTAATGGAGACAACGATTTCTGAAATCGGTCCAGTATTGAGGGAGAACTTTGTAACCGGCAGTCTCAAAACGAGCTGCAATGGCAAGTAAGCAGCGTTAATGTAACTTTACGTCAACTAAAAGTTCTTGTTTTTGCCGCTGACAGGCTCAGATTGTTATTATAGGTGTCTGACAATATCAGACACTTGTTATAACAATCAGAGCCTGTCACGGCAAAAACAAGCACTTTTAGTGTCGATTACTTTGTTGGAGTTCCCAACACTGAGAAATATATAGTATAGTAGGCTTCGTCAACAGATCAGATCCAAGCCTGTTGACTTTTCTCTGTGTGTTTACAAAAGAGGAGAACAGAGCAGAAAACAGCATCTTGGTGTATAGAAACGTGTACAGTAGAATCATTTAGAAGCCTTCTTTTTGTTGGCCTCTTCAGACAGTAAATGTGTGGGTCGGTCAAGCAAGGCAAACAAACCACATGGCAACAGCAGCCGATCTAATGCCTGTTAGCTTGGATTTCATTAGCACAACTTCCTAATGACATTTGCACCTCTGTACAGAGAGACATGAGGGTCCCAGCCCCGGAACATCTGCCCAGGCTGATGTCAGGGAGGAGCAGGCGGAGCAGGCGGAGCAGGCGGAGCAGCTGTCAGCTCGGGTTAATGCTGACGTGGAGGAGGAGACACTATGGCAGACCGTTTTAACATTTAATAGCTAAGCTTGACTATCCGGAATTAACATTACAGGTATTCACAATTGCATTTTGACTAGTCGTAATTACATTGTGACGAGTCAGAATTCCAGTTATTCCAGATATCTATAACATCATTCTGACTAGTCAAAACGACAGCTATAAATATCTGTAATTCAGTTCTGACTATCCTAAATAACAGTTGAAATTCCCAACATTATGGGCCTGATGATGCTGAATGGACCAAAGATATGGCTGACGTCACATCTCCAGGGTTTTTGTTTTGTTTGTCCCATCAAGGCGCTTTCTATGGAATTTCTGTTTACAGCTACTGCTTCAAAAATAACTGTTGCAAATGGAAAATAAATATTTTATTTCTCCAAACGTATACAGGTCTGTCTGAGAACTGACATGAGGGTGTTCAACAGCTTGGGAAGCAGGTGCTCAGATGGCTATTGTTGTTTAGCAGGGCCTTTTCGTCCTCATTGAGACTATTGAGATAAATGACGCAAATGCATTGGCCATGGGCGAGGGGTTTACAGTGCTGCTGCACTGTAAATAGCAGCTTTTGTGTTGATTTAAACCAGGACTTGTATAGATTTTAGAGACTTTTAGGTTTAGTAATTCATTTGAGTCCTTGACTTTACAGATACAAACCAGAAGTTATTATGTTTTGAAATGTGTTATTTCTCCATAACTGCACAATTTTAAGTGTGTTATCTGATTTAATAAGCTTGTCTGACAACAACCATACCACCATAAGAAAGTAGTTCCCAATGAAGCCTGTTTACTGTGAGGTCCGTTTTCAATTTTGCACAAATTCACAAAAAAAAAAGAGTAAAATCTCTAACAAGTAAAATGTAACCACCAATAATAGGAAATAATAATAATTGCATTAAATGGTTGATGTATGAGTAATGATTTATGTGTTGACTTGGGCTGCTGTATGATTGACATTACCATGACTAGTAACAATGTGAGGCTGCAGTAGCATGTGTTTGGCTTAATGCAACATAAAAGCCCAGTAACAAACAGCAGAAAATGAATGTCATATATAGGTAATGTGACCCAGTTATTTCACCTATCAAACCCTTAACATCACCATCACCCCACACCACCACAAAAACACGAGAACGGTGTGATTTACTTTCTTTTATTCATGATTTTTAGTTTCAACTGGAGCAAGAAAACAAGAGGGCATGTTAGTTTGTAACTGCCATCAGTGATGAATGTGTTTGAATAAGCATATTTCATGCACTGTGTACAAACAGAAGCTGACAGACCATTAACAATGCTTTTCCCAAAAGAGCACACTGTAAGTGTAAGACAGCGCATTTTTGTTAAAGACAGATCCCAGACTCCACATTTCAGCAGCCAGGCCAAGAAGCAGATATAGATTACCTGGATTTAAGATTATTTCACTATTTAGATGACTGGTATAACTTGTGTTTCATGCTCAACTTAAAGGCACAATGAGTAGGATTTGTCGGTTGCGGTTAGTAAACACAACATTCAAAGTTGGCCCCTCCTCCCCGGCTCAACAAGAGTTAGGGTGCTCGCTAGTGGGTGAAAGCCAACCCCAGATTCACTCTGGTTTTGTCCATTTGCCGTTTGTGTTCGCCTTTTTTGTAGCGTCCTCTTTGGCACCTGGTTGCCACGTTTTTTATAGAGGTTGACATGTCTGCTGATACAGACACCGCCACACAGTTCTAGTGGGTCATAACTGATGATTGAGAGGGATTATTTTTATATCAGTCAATACATTGTTTTTTAAGGAAAATCCTGCTCATTCTACCTTTAACTGACGATATCAATGAGTATTAGCCATGCTAGCGGTGCGGTTCTAAGAACTGGGTAACACTTCATTTTACAGGTCCGCAAATTTCATGGTAATTAGGTGATAATTAGCAAGTAACGTATTTGAAATTTCTTTGAAATTACTGCCAAATTACCCCAATATTTACCTCAAACTTTAACGAAAACAATTACAATAGATAGATAGATAGATAGATAGATAGATAGAGATAGATAGATAGAGATAGATTGATAGATAGATGGATAGATAGATAGATAGATAGATAGATGGATAGATAGATAGATGTACTTTATTGATCCCAAATTGGGAAATTGTTGAACACATTACATACAGCATTATTTAATAATTATATTCCGCTATTTAGCATATAATCATTAAATAATGTTTATAATAAAGTGATTTTTCGATAAATTTTGATGTAAATATTGGGGTAATTTGGCAGTAATTTCAAAGAAATTTCAAATAGGTTACTTGCTAATTATCACCTAATTACCATGAAATTTGTGAACCTGTAAAATGAAGTGTTACCCAGATTTATTGATACTGAACAGTTGTCAGTTGTCATGATCCATAATGATGAGCAGCTCCGTCAGTGTCAGACATGGTAATGATAAGTTTATTATGTAAAGACAGCCTGCTGTTACACACTGACCTGCTGCAGATCCGCCTACACGGGGCCTCTCATACTTGATGTGCGATCAAGAGAGATGGCTTAAGTGCTGCTGCTGGACCATTAGCTTTGCATCACAGGCTTTTACACTCCCACCCGCCCTCCCAAGTGGAAGCTGGCTCTCTCCTTCTTCTGTCTTTCTGCTGTTCTATTTTGTCTTTGACTTACCAAAGTGGAACTGTTTCACTAAACAATTTAGTGAATGGATCATATTTAGGATCCATAAATCCAGTGAAAGTTATAGGAAATCCGTTGTTTACTCAAACGTGGTAATCCATTCTGCCCGTGTTAGGCCGATAGCGTGCACTCTGGTTACGTCAGCTCATTGAAGATCGTTATGTCAACTCAATAATATTAATAATGCAGGACTCAGTGCATCTGCTTGCTCAAGGAGAAGCCTTTTCAGCAGCGCTAATGCTGAATGCACACTGCGGTTGTTATCTAGTGGCAAACTTAAGGGACTAATTGTTATACAGTAGATTACCATCATGGCCACAGCATTTTTAATTTTCAGTTTAACAGGGTATTTACCACTGATGATGTACATGAGCACAGCCACAGATGTATTAACTTTAATGTGCTGCTGCTGATGTAGACCTGATGTCCTGGGTGTTTCTGACATGTCTCGTACATGTCTGGGAAGCAAGACAAATCAAAGTGTGGCCGCCGGCCCGGCGGCTATGTCAACGGATCACAACACACACAGAGGGAGACTTAATTCTCTGCTCAGGTAGACAGTACTCCTCTTTATCTTAACATCGTTGTTTGCTGCTATATTAATGCTCTGGATATCGCGTAGAGAACCTTTAACGTTGTGAAACGGAAATACTTCCGGGTTTCGGCAGCAGGGTAGCTTAGTTTTTATTCTCATATACTCATCTTCATCTTATATTTTTTTCACTTAGTCCCATATGCGTATAGCCCTATATACATAACCTCTCTGTGTATATATAAATATAACTCCACCTGTATATACCATTTATTTTCTTATAATACTCTCAACATTTTTATCCAATATCTCATCAGTAGGCAACTTATAGTTAAGCTCTTATTCATCAGAATATAACATCCTTTGCACCTTAACTACAATCTACATGTTTATGCCTATGTCCTGTACATACACCACATACTGTATATAATCATTTGTATATACTGTATACTCTGGTTAGATGCAAAACTGCATTTCGTTGTACTTGTACTTGACAAAAAGTTGAATCTAATCTAATCTACTTGGCTAGGTTTAGGAAACGATCATGGTTTTGGTTAAAATACGTATGTTTGTTATGTTAAATAGTTACTACGTTACTAGTTATTTACTGACGTAGTTGCATACGTAATTTAAAATAACTCAACGTGTTGACTTTTAGTTTCGAACAGCGGTCTCCTCTCTCTGTGAAAGTCCTGTGTTTGTTTGACCCATCCATCCACCCAGACTTCCTACGTGGACTTTGTCGCTCTATGACTTCCTCCTTTGCGCCCATCATAATTACTACGACCACTAGAGGTCGCCGCATAACAACAAACAGACATGGATCGTAATAAGCTGCTTGCACAGACGACCTATGTGGCTGTTTTTTCGATGAAGACGGCTTGTCTAAAACATCAGTGATTGAACGAAGGGACCAAGATCGTTCTGGGGATTTTTGGTGGTTCTTGACACTTTTAAACATGGTGGAGTAAAACTGTAGACGTCCCTGCCTTGATGAGATTAATATTGGCATAAAGGACCAGACACACCAACCCGGCATCAAAGAACTAGCGGCGACAAAGGTGGACCTTTGAGTCGCCTCATATCGCCTTTGTCTTGGCCAAAAAGTTGCACTTGAACACACTGCAAAGACTACAGCTGACGGCCGACTACCACTTACGTTCTGCGCCTGCGTGAGATGTAATAACTCTCCCTACCAGCAGGTAACAGTAGTCTGTATTCATCATTCAAAAAGGGAAAGCCGTTGTTATGATATGTACGTGAAATAAAGCAGCATTTGTGGACCATTTTCACACCAACCTCACTCACCACTAAACAGCCAATCAGAGTGATTTCTCTCACCGAAGGGCTCCGCCGCCGATTCAACAAACTGAATCTGCCGTAAAACCTCCAACACGGGCAGACTAGAGCCGACGGTGCGGGACACACCGAAAAAATTAGGCTGAGAGACGCTCACTGACGGCCCCAAACTGTCTGATGGACGGCCGTCGGCTTGGTGTGTCGGGGCCTTAAAGTGAGGGGACCAACGGCCCCTTCCCCACTCCTTACCCCCCTACTTCCTTCGCCCTTATGCAGAGCTCAACCAAAGTTTTGTGACAGCATCTTGCACGATTGCTTTGCTATCATTGTGACAAAATCTGTCCACAGATAGACAAACATATAAATACCTGGCAAAGTACTCTAAACCTCCTCTGTGGTAGTTCCTGCTACAGCAGGAGTCTCCAGGACCACATTCTGCCATGATGACTCACACAAAGACTCACGAGCTGAAAACAACACCAGCATCGCTGTCGCGGCTGGGAAAATTCCCATATGTAATAAGTAGATGAATTGCTATGTAATAAGTAGATGAATAGTTGCTTCAGTCACACAGCACCGGCGTGATCCTGCCGTGAGCCACTAAATGCCAGGAGAAATACTCATTTACTCAGAAGGCCACTGAGGGAGAGCAGTGAGGGAAGAAGAATTGTATGAAAAATAATCCCTGCTGCTACAGCCGTGCTCCTCTGGTTTATGTTGGTGTGTTGGTGCTAAACGTTTGCTGTACAGTTCACTTTCCACTTTCCATTTTCCATTTCGGTAACTGAAGAGGTTTTCATTGCACTGTCTTGTATTGAAATGTAAATGATTAGATGGTAAGAGTTGTCTTATCTCTTTGTTCTCTCGGTGGGCGGTGCTTGGTATTTCCTCAACAGATCTCAACATGGCTGCCGGGTCACAAAATCCTCACTACAATGAAATGTCTCCTATGGGGACTAACATCATCACACATGAATACAGTTGGGCTCATTGGATCCACAAGAGTCTCAGCTTTACAGTGATACCCAATTTATGTAATTTCAAGACTATTTAGGGACCCCAGTATGCAGAAATATTCAAATGCACAATTTTAGAATAGGCGAAAAATAACATATTTGTACTGCATTAACCCCCTAAGACCCACTATAGACCCGTTTTTGTCATTTTCAGGAGGGTACAGGGCATCTTTAGGGGGAGATAGCAGGTCAACAGTAGATGTCACATAGAAGTGGTGTACATCATCTGAAAGCTGAGAACCTGAAGATTAATTTGAGTTGCATCTCAAGTTCGTCAGAAATCAGAAATAAAAATGATCAATAATCCCTCCAAAACACCACATTAAGACACCAAGACCTTGAGGAACACTATAGAAAAAGCCATGCTGTGATTTGGGATCAAAAACTTTTGACCTTTTTGAGATTTCTGCAAGAATTGCATTTTTCGGCGATTGGATGGCGAGCACTTCTGTTGTGTAAACTGCTCAAAAACCCCCTTATTGTCAATCTAGCTAGGAAAGCCATCCATCCTCTGAATGCTCTAGGTCTCTAGTTTGATCCAGCCATCCTCTGAATGCTCTAGGTCTCTAGTTTGATCCATCCATCCTCTGAATGCTCTAGGTCTCTAGTTTGTGGCTGTAAAGTTTCATGAGGCTGTGATTATCCTAGAGGTCACCACAGGTCATTTTATACAGTGAGGTCAAATTACAAAAACTGGTCTCACTACAATGAAATGGCTACTATGGGGACTAACATCATCACACATGAATACAGTTGGGCTCATTGGATCCACAAGAGTCTCAGCTTTACAATGATACCCAATTTATGTAATTTCAAGGCTGTTTAGGGACCCCAGTATGCAGAAATATTCAAATACACCATTTTAGAATAGGAGACAATAACACATTTGTACTGCATTAAAAAAAAATGCATGTGATTATCACATATTATCTTTACATGTTTGTAAAGGGGAGACTCGTTGGTACCATTCCAGTTAGGACAAAATGTTCCTTCATTCACAGATAATCTACTCTAAACTAAAATATTTCCACTCCCTCTTTTGCTGCTCACTGTTCCTTTAGCTCCCATTTCCATCCTCCTCTGTCTGTCTCCCCTCCCTCCCTCCTCCCTCCCTCCCTCCCTGATGTATCTCCGGCACAGTGTGCCATTGAGTTGACTTTAATCCCTGCCTTCTGCCTTTCTGCTGTCAGCTCTCAGCGCTTCAACAGCTCCCCTCCACCTCATTACTGTTAGTGAATGACAATGCAGGGCTATTCTCCAGAGAGGAGGAGGAGGAGGAGGAAGGTAGAAGGGCTGGAGTATGGGAGGCTGATGGGCTTTAGAGTGAAGGAGAGCCACCAACCTATCACACACTCAGTCTGCATCTTCAACGTGTCTGTGTGTGTGTGTTTGTAAAAGTGTGTTCATGTGTATCTCAAGTGCTGAAGAAGGGAACATTTGGTCTCATTTCCCCTCTGCCTCTTCGCCACTTAAGAACAGTACGTGGGAGAGAAACAGATTCATGTGACAACTTGCATTATATTGTCACTTTCACCCATTTTGTTCATTAACTTAAGGACATTGCTCAGTACACGCAGACACACACAAACACACTCACACTAGGGGTGGGAATAAAAATCGATTCACCTACTGTATGTATCGCGATTCTTTTTTTTACGATTTTGAAATTGATTTTTTCAATGCCAGAATCGATATATGTGCTCCATTTGAGTCTATGTGGAGGTAGAAGAGAAGGTTACCGCTGAGTAAAGTGACGTTATATCCGTTCTGTATCCGTCAACCAAAACAAACCGCAGGGAGCCAAAATGAAAAAGCAGAAAACGGCGGAGGATCCTCGTGGATACGCCCTGCACCCTCACATTTTAAACCGAAAGTGGTAAAGACTACACATCCTGTAAAGTATGGAAACACATTGCAGGAAAAGCAGAGCTAGTCATCAAGGCTAAAGCTGCATGCTAACTCTGTCATGGACAGGAAACGTTATCGTATCGCGGTAACGTGCGGTTGAGCCGGCCGTCACTCTCATCTCCGTGGTCATATGGACCGACGCTACAACTGTAGAGCACCCATATACTGATATTTATGTTAAATGCATTCAAACGGCCCCGATGGAGCTGACAATGGATGGATAAAGAGAACGGAGCTGACGGGAGAGCTAGAGACGGACTTGGAGAAGTTAGCATAAGTTAACTTCTCCAAGTCTTCAAAATAAGGTGTTAACAAAGGGAACTGTATATACAAAATGCATATATAAAAATAAGATTGATTGGATTATATTCACCAGAAGTATAAAACATTACATGTCCCTTGTAAATTAAAAAGAAAATGCCACTAATTTGTGAGGGAAATATCTTTATTCTTTGATTTTTGGGTTGCTGGAAAAAATTAAATAGCGGCTGTGCGCTGCCCCTTTTCAGAGTTTTTTTTTTTACTTTTCATCTGTGAAAAACATGTTAAACAAAATATGAATCATAGCAGAGTATTTTTTTTTTACATACTTCAAAATGTGTCTGGAGGACTTTAATTTAAACCTTTTGTTATTCCAGTCACAGTGGAGTGTCGTACATAAACGTGGTTTTGAGGGATCAACTGAAGGCGACCAGACATGGCCATAATGACCACCATAATGGAAACCATATTCCCATCAAGAGCTCCTCACAGGTTATGTGAAAACACACTACATTAAAACACTCAACGGGAGTGGTTCTATAAATCTTCATGACTGTTACAATGAACAGTTTCCAGGTGTGGATTAATGGAGGAGTGGGAGACGGGATGTCACAGAGGTTGTGCTAAAGGAGCGGTGCATTCACTAAACCAAAAATCCTCAAGATCCGGGTCTGTTTGTCTTCATATTTGCTGTGAAGTTACCAGAGGCCTGTACTATGAAGCAGGATTTGGGGTTAGCGAGGTAACTTCAGGGTTAACCCTTCAGGGTTTTCAGTCCTACGACGGTGGTTCACTTCCTACCGGGGTAGATCGCCATGGTAACTTATGCTGAACACCTAACCTGCTCCGGAGCAGGTTATGTTCCAGATAAGAGATCAACTCATATAAAAGCACCGCCTACTGACCAATCAGAGCTCGGTGCGCAGATCGTATGATAATATTACACAAAGACGAAGAACTTAATGTCATAATCCAGGCTAAAAACAACACAGAATTATATTTTTATATTTATTTTTTTACTTGCTCTCAAGTCCGCTTCACATCGCCGGAGTCGGGGACGCAGCTGAAAGAAGGCTGAAAAAGTCATACAAGTGTAATCTTCATTCATTCTATTCTGATAGCTTTTTATAATATCACTGCCCCGTCGAGACGACTATATCTAACTTTTGAATATTCCGTTAAATTAATAAATCTGTTAATTTACGCATTCACACATCGTCAATTTTTTCTTTTGCCAGCTGTTCTTCCTGCATTTGGCAGCTTCAACTGTGTTACTATTAGCCTGGATAATGTATTTGACTTCTTTGTATTTGTCTAATATTATAGTTTGCTCTTCCTTTGTATAATGTGCCGCTCTGCTGACAGTAGACTTGTCCATGTTTGTGATTGGTCATATGCTGCAAACACCGCCAATTTATGTGTAAGCGCTCGTAGCCAGATTGAGAAACTCTGGGTTGATTTACCGAGTTGATAACCACCGTCGTGGGACCACTTAGCGGGATCTCGTTTGTTACGGGTTAGTTAAACTAGATAACGAGAAGATACCCTGGGTATGTTGAACTCGCTTCGTAGTACAGACCTCTGGTCAGTCAATGTGTCCAGCACGTTTGGCTGATGAAGTTTGTGTTCAGGACTTCAACAGCAAATGCAGAAGCTTTCATGAAGTGGCTGTTAAAATCAGTTTCATTGCGTTGTTTGTTCCTTCATGCTTTAATAAACTAGGCAGGATAGATTGAATCATCAAAGTGTACCGACTCATTCTCTTTGAGGGGAGCGGAGGTTTACAACCATGACCGCCGTGTGACTAAACGGGAGGCCAGTGTGCACGGCTACTTTTTATGGTGTCTTTCCAGCATTCACTCCCCAGTTCATGAGCTAATATTTGTTGAGTTAAGTGGTTGGCGGAGGGGGGGGGGGGGGGGGGGGGGGGGGGGGGGGTGTTAACTGACATTGGTAAGGTTCTAGAAGTTGGGCTAAATTAGACAATTGGAAATATTGTCCAGGAACCCTCTCAGGTACTGCATTTAGCATAAAAAATATGCTGTCAGTGTGTCAGTGTCAGTGTGTCAGTGTGCTGACTTGACTATGAGTTGACCCAAACTGCATGTGATTATCATAAAGTGGGCATGTCTGTAAAGGGGAGACTCGTGGGTACACATAGAACCTATTTTCATTCACATATCTTGAGGTCAGAGGTCAAGGGACCCCTTTGAAAAAGGCCATGACAGTTTTTCTACAATTTAGCACAAGTTTGGAGCGTTATTTAACCTCCTTTGTGACAAGCTAGTATGACATGGTTGGTACCAGTGGATTCATTAGGATTTCTAGTTTCATATCCTACCAGTTTCTTCACTCTAACAAAACTGAGCTCGCTACAACCTAAAAATCGCAAGTTGCGTTAAAGAAATTAGTGGCGTTAAAACGAATTTGGGTTAACGCGTTATTATCGTGTTAACTTTGACAGCCCTATAATCCGAATATATTGATTTCAACCAACTGGCACTTAAAAATAGTTGTGTTAAGAGTGAGTGCTGCTAGCTTAAAGTTAAAACTAATAAAAGCTAACTTCTGTTTTGTATATTTATTTTATAGGAGTTGGAGCGGGCAGTAGAATTAACATGGACGTTTTGTTTCCCTATTTGTTTGTCAGAATAAACGGAGGTCAACCATAAAGAGATCCCAGTGTCACGGCGTCTTTCCTGTCTAACCAACACAAAGCAGAAGCCAACCAGTTACATATACATGTTGCACCTGCCATGCTGTAGCCTTTTTTTTTTATACAGAGTTGGTCATTGTCGTTTTCTTGTTCAATGAGTTTTGTCTTTTTGCTTCTGGTTTTCAGGCGAGGCTATACACCATAGTCTATACACAGCAGTATCTAAAGCAATCTATGTAGGCTGAAAAGTCCATGTCTATAGTTAAGTAATTAATATTGGGTTTGGACAAACGACCCATGCTGCAGTTTACATATATCCTGGTGTTTTTCTCCTTTCCATTGTTACAGCTAGGGATGCACCGATACCGGATCGGGTATCGAATAGCCGGATCGGGTATCGGTGACAATGGGGCCGATCTATTCAATTCAATTCTATGTTTATATACTATATACATTATAAACTTTAATTTATTTGTCACATTTTGTTTTACAAAGTTAGAAAAGCAATGTTTAAATCAAGCCTGATGTTGCCTTGCACATAAAAGAATGATCCCAGTCACTTCTACACAGTGAGGCATACAGCTTATTAATTAACTGGTATCGGATCGGTACTCGGTATCGGCCGATACCCAAAGCCCAGGTATCGCTATCGAGACTGAAAAGCTGTGATCGGTGCATCCTTAGTTACAGCTACAAGACGTGCTGACTTGCATGTGTTTTTGTTATTACTCTAGAAACTGAATTTATTTAGCAGTATCTGTCAGTTCAAACTTAATTAAGCAGTGAAGAAGTACGTGTGCATGAGAAGGAGACAAAATGTCCCATACACGCAGTAAACTCAGTGACACATCAAACGTATTTGTGATGCGGCCCGGCCGGCTGCAGTCTACCAGACAGACGGTCGAAGCTATCGATGATATCGAGTTGTTTTGGGGGACTTTCTCGCTGAGCTCATCAGGCACGGCACAATGGCTTTGTATTGATCACAGATATGTTGTCGGGTAAACATGGCCGCCTAAAGGCCAGCACTTCAACACGAGGCCACAGCAGCACAGTCACAACAACAACACTTGTCAGTATTCCCATGTACCATGGCAGGCAGTTTGATATACGTGTCTGTTAAGGTTTAGCTGATGGATCAATACATGACACAGATAGTCAGAAGGGGGCATGCTGGGATTTAGATCTAATGTTGCTTTTGTGTTGATGAGATTGGATATGACCCTGCATGCTTTGTTTTTAAATGAGCGCACACACACACACACACACACACACACACACACACACGCACACACACACACACACACACAGAAAGGTACATACTAGTGTGTAGAGGTATTCCCTCATTAAAGGGCTGAAACTTTGACACTCTGACCAGTGACTGGCTCTCGGTGTAAATCAGGCCCCGCTGCCTTCGTTCCCTGCCAGGTTTTATGACTACCAGCAGCCAGACTACAAAGAAGCTGTTACATTAGCAGTGACTTACGCCAGTCACTTTATCCGAGCCATATGTGGCTGAATCCCCGGCCTCCGCACACACTGTCGATCAACACCCGCACCGCTCTGGAAATATGCTCCACAAGAAACTAAAGCTGTGTGCGTGTGTTTTTGTGTATCTGAACACACTGTGCGTGTGGTGCATGTGTTGCATGTTCTGGATGTGGGTTTCCAGCCCGGTCTCACCAAGTGGCGTATGAATGGTGCAATAACAACGACGTTCTTGCTTTTGGTGTGTCATTTCACGCCATGTAGTCTGTACTGACTGCAGTGTAAATGCATCCGTGTGAATATGCTACGCTCAGAGCTGGTGAGTGTTGTTGAGTTATTTTTAAGTGACATCAGTGACGTTAGTGGCGTGTTTTCCGTACTTATTGGTGCCTTCAAATTAAACTCGTGAACTCGTGTTTACAACATGGGAAGTCATGTACCCGATATGCGTGGCGTCCAAGTAGTTAAGCCGTGAAGAACACCGCTGCTAAGCAACGGCAATATTAAAGTTACTGTCGGCGTCTAGAAGCCACAGAGGCTAACAATTTAGCAAGGTAGCAAGTGGGTAACATAATGCAGGAAATGCAAAGACATAATAAGGAAAAAATGAGGTCGTTGGGAATATCAACATTTTCTTCAGACATTTTGTAAAGTTACAAAGAAAAACAATATACGACTAAAATTACAATATATTAACTTATTATTCAAAGAAAAATTAACTTCCATGGCCTCCGCCATTTCTGACAACATCAACAAACACGTCACAAGTCGTGAACTCGGAGCTTTCAGAAACTTTCCACTTACGAGGTCGTGAATACGACATGAGGGGGGCGTTAATGTGGACTTGTCCCCTAAACACGGTAAACCCCATTTGAATGCACCAAAAGTTACGTTGTTTCCCTACGTATTTTACTTAGTTTACATACTTATTTTAAGCCCAACCATGATGTTTTTCTTAAACCTAACTAAGAGGTTGTAGTCTAAACCTAACCGTGACTATTTCACTGCAACACCGTCGTGTTAAATAACACGCGAAAAGCATAAAATACATGTATATCATGACACGCGGATGTCCTTAAAATGTCATGCTATTTATACGCCTTCCCATGAGATCAGGTTGGTGTGCCCATATGTTCCTCTTTGTGGACACGTGCACACACACGTGCACGTGTGCTCCATTAACTTTGAGCAGGTCTTTAATGATTCTGTGACACAGAGGCCCACACCTCATCCCTCACTGATCACACAGTGCTCTCTCAGGACAGCAGAGAGAGAGACGGGTCAAAGAGGGCGAGAGAGACGGGAGGACGTTCAGAGAATGACATACATTCAAGGATGGAGAGACAGAAAATAAAGGCCAGGTTAAAATAGATCACTTTTACACCAGTTGTAAACACACCTGGACCTTCACAAACAGTGGAGTTAAAGCTTCAGTAGGCAGTATATTTTTGGCATCATTATATTTTTGGCATCATTGGGCAAAAATTCCATAATAATCTTTCAGCATATTGTAATTCAAGTGATCTGAGAGATAACTAGACTTCTGCACCTCCTCATGGATCTGTTTTCAGGCTTTAGAAAATCTACTGTCTACTGTACTTGGCGTTCCTTCAAGAGATTTCCAACATGGCTGCATTGGTCACAAACTTTCTCATTTTACAGCTAAACAGTACACTACAAGATGATTCTGAAAACATCTGAGGCGAGAAATAGGCAATAACGTAACAGAATATTGATTCATATTTGATCAGCGCTGCCTAGTTTGACCGTTTGGTCGGAGTTTGCAAGTGATTGACAGCCGGCTCTCATAGACGACAACTGGACAGCAGACCTCAGATCAGCTCTGACTGCTTGTTTTCCTCCAGTCTGTGAAATCTTGCAGATGCCGTTAGGAGCACAGTAGGACACAGAGGAACATGATTTTTTTCAGGTTACCTGTTTCATGCACTACTGTCACGATATAGCGACCGTTTTATAAAAATAACTTTTTTAATCATATTTGCTCCAATCTCGCCTACTTCAGCTTTAATAGGCCGTTTCAACAGACTTAGCCTGTGTTTAGACCAACATTAGGACTTCATTAAAAGATGCAGCCTCTTCATTCATTTAATTAACACCTCGGTGTTAGCTCATTGAGATTTCCAACATAAAGGCTCTGGCTTAAAGTAATACTTCACCCCCAAAAATGACCATTTGTATATCAATTGCTCGTGAAGGAAACTTTGGGCCCTATTTAAACGATCTGTAGCGCATTGTCTAAAGTGAGTGGCACAATGCATTTAGGGCGTGTCCAACTCCACTTTTGCTATAGTTAAGCGGCGCATAATCAGGACGCAAAGTAAGGCACAAGGGGCAAAGGGTTGTGTTCAGTCTCTTAATTAATCATAGGTGTGTTTTGAGTGTAACAGGAATCAAACCAATCAGAGTGTCATCTCCCACTCCCTTTTGAAAGTCAGGTGTGCCTGCTTCGGGCGCATTGCTATTTAAAAGGCGGATTCGGCAAATTGGAGAAGCGAGCCGTTTTCTGGTGAGGATACGAACAAGCAGAGTGTGTGCGTGTTCTGAACCTGCCTATGTAGATACATCTTTCTATCTGAATAATGTGCCCTTTAAATAGCAGGAGAATACTGCGCCAGACTGTAGACCAGGTTTTTGTTGGTCAATCGCTTTCTGCTGCCTCAAGATAGCAATGCACCAAAAAAGCGTCTGATCACACCTCATTTTAAAACCAACACTCCCATGGAAACCCAGATGGGAGAAAATACATTTGCTACTTACACAACGTGGGCGCTGAGCATGGAAATGACAACTGTGTCGGTCTGAAACTAGCAATGACAGTTGCGCTGCGCTGTGTGGCCCTTTATGTTCTTAGTGTTTCTCTCCAAAGTGAACAGAGAATCAAAAAACAGAGAAAATTCTTGATGAATTGAAGTAAATGGGCGTCGCGTTTAACAACAGCAAAACTATGGCAAAACATCCGTTCGTGCGGGTAAAGACACACCACTTTACAACTGCAAGTGGACTGCATTTTGTAGTTCAACAAGATGGAAAGACTGGTGACTCTTCTCTAGAGAAATGATTTAGCAGAACTTCAGGAGAATTCCCCTTTTAAAGTTTTATATCATATCAATAATTTAAGATGCACATCTTAATAGTTCTGATTCAGGATTGTCCATTAGAAGCTCATGAAAAATAAGTAAGTAAGGCTACAACTGTTATTCTAATATCTCAGATATATATATTTTATCAAGATTTTATATCCTCTTCTGCTCATCTCCTTTTCAGATTGTATCAACAGGTTGTCAATATTAAACAGGCTATAACTAAAAAATGCTGTGTATCAACAAAAGTTAATCCCAGATCTCCGCTGTTCATGCAGTCGTCCACAACTGGGCCAGTCTTTCCGAGCGCGCTCCTGCCAGGTCGTTCTTCATGCACGACAGAGGCCACCGCTGCCCCACAGGGCCCACACATGTACCAGACTGTAGCCCAGTTCAAACCAAGCAGCAGCGGCTGAGAAGTTAAGGGTTGTCATGATGCCTGTTCACCGAAAAAAGGTGATATCAGGCAAACAAACGCCCATGTCACTTATCTAAAACCAATGAACATGTGTACACCGTGCCTCACCTTGACACCCTTCTTGATGTCCAAGACCTGGAGGGTCATTAAAAGAAAAGATAAACAATCTTTAAAGTTCCTCATTTGAATTTACTGTAAAATTATTGATTTTGTTTCTTGAGTTTACTGTTAGCGGGATCGCAGTTGTTAGGTTTAGTTAAGCCAGACAACGAGAAGATACCCTACAGGCCTCTGGGACTGTAACCAGGGCCTTAACCTTGGCACAAAAGGTGTGACTGCCAGATGAAGGCGCTAACCCAAGAGTTCATTGGTGAAGCAGCTGCAGTATGAGAACATAGATTTAGTGTTGGACAGCAGGAGAGCACCTGCATATCTCTTTCTTCAGTCCTCTTCGTATTCTCTGTTTATAAGTTTATATCTGGCTCCCATTATCTAAACCTCACTGTTACGTATCCTTTGGTTCTCTTAAGTGATCTATTTACCAGTGACTGGTGACCACCTGGTTAATACAACCTTTTCACATGATATTTTATGACTGTATGAGTTGAAGATCACTTGAAGGCACCAAGTAACCAGTGTGCAGTGGATTGTGGGATACTTATCTAAATATATTGATTGGGCAGCGTGGGAAGGAGAAGGCTGCATGTCTTGGCCACATTTGGAGGAGCTTTAAGAATGAGACAGCCATGTTGGCCCAAGTTACGGTAACTACCATTGGTTACTCAGAACAGCCTCTAGACAGATTTAGATTTAGACAGGTCAAGGGAGAGTTGAGTTTCAAGAGCTCATTAGCTGCGGCTGGCAGTGTGTAGGCATTAAAGGTAAATGGACTGTTTCGGGGCCACAGGGCTGAGGGGTCAGAGCGGCCGAGACGGCCAAACAATCCACAATCACATATGGACAACTTTACGCTGTTGGAAAACTTAGTGTTCTAACATCTGGATTCTTCCTGCTAACGTTGTAAAACAGGCAGTATGTGGCTTAGACCCAAGCTGCATGCTGCTAAATGAAAGACAGATTTTACTTTCCAGTACTAAACTTGAAAAGATTGATTTCTTGTCCCCATTAATAATATCCAAGAAGACATATCAACTCAATGAGACAACCTGATTAAGTAAATAAAACATGAAAATGTAATTTGTGTTGTTAAGGCTCCTCTTAAAAGCACATGAGAAAACACTTTTTCTTGCTAATGCAAATAAGGCACGAGGCTGTACACCAGTGCATATTCACAGATTCGTGAAAATTGGTATCTCTATTTCTATTGAGCTTACACACAGATGCATGTTCCCATGTGTCTGTGTAAGTAAAAACTTACTTACTACAACATCACACCCAATTCGACTGTTATCAGGCCATTAAATAGGCATTATAAGTCGCTATCAGCACCATAGATGTGGGTCATTAGGGGCCTACTACATTGTAAAAGTGACAGTGAAACTTAAAAGTAACACAAACAAAAAGGCTTTTTAAGGTTTAGGCAATAAAACAACAACTTCTTTAGGTTTAGGCAACAAAACTACAACTTATTATGTTTAGGCAACAAAACTACAACTTATTTAGGTTAAGGTAAAAAAAAACTACAACTTCTTAAGGTTTAGGCAACAAAACTACAACTTCTTTAGGTTTAGGCAGCAAAACTACAACTTCTTTAGGATTAGGCAACAAAACTACAACTTCTTTAGGCTAGGCAACAAAACTACAACTTCTTTAGGTTTAGGCAAAAAAACTACAATTTCTTTAGGTTTAGGCAAAAAAACTACAACTTCTTGAGGTTTAGGCAAAAAACTACAACTTCTTTAGGTTTAGGCAACAAAACTACAACTTCTTTAGGTTTAGGCAAAAAAAACCTACAACTTCTTTAGGATTAGGCAACAAAACTACAACTTCTTTAGGTTTAGGCAACAAAACTACAACTTCTTTAGGTTTAGGCAAAAAAACTACAATTTCTTTAGGTTTAGGCAAAAAAACTACAACTTCTTGAGGTTTAGGCAACAAAACTACAACTTCTTTAGGATTAGGCAACAAAACTACAACTTCTTTAGGTTTAGGCAACAAAACTACAACTTCTTTAGGTTAAGGCAAAAAAAAACTACAACTTCTTTAGGTTTATGGATCCAGTAGTGGAGGTGAAATGCTGCCACCTATTTCTTTGGCGCAGGTGGCCAGGAACTACCCATTGCACCTTTAAGCTGGTTCTAGCCTCATATTTAGCATATACACATGAAAGTGGTATCCATCTTCTCGTTTGACTCTTGGCAAGACAGCAAAAAAAACATATTTTACAAAAAAATTTCACTTTTCCTTTAAAGAAGAGCAGCTGTGCGGAAATGTGCTGTGCACTTAATCACAAAGAGTCTCGTTGGCATATGATAATGATGATGTTAATAGACAGGTGATTTTTCCAAAAAAACACATAGTGCATGTAAAGACTGCCCCAAACTAACTTGTAAACTCTCCCACATGGAGGGAGGATTCTAGCAGAAATGATTGTGAAGTTAGCCTTTAATATTTTGGAGGGATAACTAATCATACATTGTTATATTTCTACTCATTACCAGCACATCCTGTATGCTGTGTTTCCACTGCAGATAGGGTCGTGTCTAGAGGGGAGCCCGCAAATTGTGAAATCTGATCTGAGATCTGCAAAAAATCTTGCGACCTTAACTATTCAAGGTCAATGCCTAACCTTAACCATCTCGTGAGAGTTTCCCCAGTCTGCTGGTTCTCCTCTAGCCAACACCTGCAGATAGTACCCCCTCGGTGTTGGCTGGTTTCTCAGCTGAAACGCTGCTTGAAACTAAGGTGACATCATCTTCAACAGGACACTTTCTCATGGAAGTAAAAAGAGAACTGAATCCTTTCATTGGCAACCAAACACATCTGCACTTCATCAACTGTACGGTGTAGTGTACGGCATAATGTACGGCATAGATTTGTGGGCTGCCAATTTTAAAAATCTGGGTCAAGTGAATTAGCTTGGCTATATAAAAATGGTGGATTTGTGCATGAGAGAGAACATCTGCCAATCCAGGCAAAAGAGAACGGACATGTTAAGAATGACTGTTGAAAGATGAGAGAAAGGACAGGGTGATGAGAGTACATCCTCTTGGTTTAGAAAGTGATTAATTAAAACAGGAAAATTATTCAATTTTATGAGAAGATTTTTTTGTTTGTTTTTCATGTTACCTTTGATTATGTGACCACCAACATGAGAAAATTGCATAGCAGGACTAATGGATGTCTGACATAGGTAATGTAGTAATGGATTACTAGAACAGGATTGAAGGTCTTTAGTGTCATTACCCACCTACCATTTTACCTGGAGTTCAGGAGGTTGAGAGAGTTCCTATTACCTCCAATCATGTTTAACTGTTTTCACGTCACCTCCTAATCAACGCACAAAAGCTCATTTTCTTTGTGAAAAGTGGAACACCTTAAACTACTCCACTGCTGAGGCTGATGGGATTGCTTTATATAGCCTGGCATCTGCCCACAACTCTTTCAAAAGCTGTTTTACAGCCTGCGGGTCACGACCGGTGAAAAGCTCGCTTTCTGCCTCATTTCACCACAGGCCATTATTCCTCATGCCATCCTCTTGTGTCGGCAGGGAGCCGGTGTGCGAGTATCCTGCAGTTGTTAGAGGATCAGGAAAGCTGTGTTCACAGCACCAAATGGAAACCTGCGGAGGAGCCTCACACCTGGCTAGCGCCCGCTGTTATTCAGACAAATAGAGACAATACAAGTCAGTCAGTTGAGTAGGAACTGGAAATATGTTGGAGAGGCAACAGTGTCGGACATACAACTGCTTGTTAGGCTGCAATAAATCATTCAGTTTTAGTCTGTTGAAGAAAGTGTATATTCGAGTAATCACAATTTAGTATTAGTCAAGTTTTCCTCAACAAAAACTAAAAACAATTTGGGGTGTTTTCACACCTGCCTTGTTAAGTTCGGTTGAATGGAACCGTGGAGCGATTAACCCCCGGTTCACTAACAAACAAACTCTGGTACGGTTCAATTAATAAAAATATAATGGAATATACAGTAATGTAGTAAGGATCTCAGGCATTCTGTATTGCTTTCAAATATTTATTCTCCTGTAGATCAACTTCTCTCATTTAATGTTATCTCTGCTGAGTCAACACACATGTAGGCATGATTTACTCTTCCCTCCTCTTTTGTGTCTTTTCTTTGGGGAAGTAACCTCTTTAAATGTGCATGTGGCCTTATTGACCTCAATGATACATTTTAATTAATTTATAAATCCCTGGACTTTAATAGCTCATATGTGTTTCAGCAAGAAACGAAATGCTTAGCCTCGAGCTCTCTCCTCTGACTAAGCGTACTGCCCTGTTTCTGATTCATCCAAAATGCACTCCAGCAATCATCACCTACAGTCACGGACATCATTTGTACAGGCTGTTGGGCACTTATCTAAAGCAGCCGAGCAAAATACTTCCATAACACAAAAATCATGGAGGAAAGAGCAAGTTCATTCACTTAATGATGGGCATATTATGGACCTATCACCATATTACGCGTTACTAATACGTGGTCACATGCAAACACTCAAAATGCACAATATTAAGAAGCTACCATTGACCCGGGGAAGATTTGTTGAGCACAAATGATCAATTTTTTTAATACTTTATTTTAAAGTTTTCAAATATGCAAGAACAATAAAACTTATTCCCACTAAAAACTCAATACAACGCAATACAATACACAAGAAACAGAAATCAAGGAGGTAAAAAACATAATTATCAATAATTAATAATAATATTAATACTACTACTACTAATAATAATAGTTGCATAAATAAAAAATAATAACTAAAAAATTATAAAAAATTATAATAAAAAAAAAAAGAAAGATAAATAAATAAATAAATACACACAATTCTTATGTCATGACATACCTCAACCATTGTACCTGGACGTTAGTACTGGCCTACATTGGAGCCATTTCAAAGGTTATAGAAAGTCCGCAGTAAATGGATGTTTCCACGTATTCAAAAAAAGGCGGTCAGGGCGAAAGTGATTATCTCAAAGGGCATACAGTATCTCGCTGGGCCAACAGACAGGGACTCAAAGCAGGACTCAAACGCAAGGCAGATATATTAAAACGTCTTTACTTGCAAAAAGGTTCGGTACATGGATAATCAGTCCAATACAGGCAAAAGTATCCAAAAACACTGGGCAAAATCGTAGTACACGGAAACAAGGTTTAAAGCAAACCAGGAACACACAAGGAACAAAAGGTTGCAACGCTGACTGTGAAAGCAGACGAACCGGCAGCAGACAAAGGGCAGCACAAGGACTATATACACAAGAGAGGATAGGACGGTAATCAGGGCCAGGTGAAACTAATTGGGGCGGTGCAGGTAATCACAGAGGCGGGAAACACACAGGGGCAGGAAGGAAGGATCTGAAATGAGAGACAAAGGTGAGTATACCAAAATAAAATGGGAAATAGTAACTAGAACTGGAAACGATATCCATTTTGATATAGCCATACGCAATTGAAACCTATGATGTGGAGACTTAAAAAAGGCCAGTTCTCAGTCAGTTTTGAAGAAGATTACCTCTTAGTCTAGCTTTAACCCTGCACCCATTCATACCGATGCCCTATAAACGCAATACACTATGTACTACGTACGTAAGTAATATTTTTGTATTAACAATTGATCAAACTACTATGTGTAATGTGAATGGTGCTACTTGCAATAACGAAACATTAGCTAACATCACTGGCAGACATAACGTTACTCGGTATCGAATGTCTTTCGTCATATTTTATGGTGACACCACCCATAAAAAATCCTTGAACAAAATTCTCAATTTGAATAAAGTGATTCTTCATTCTCTTTTTTATTAAATCAACTTTCTTTAAACAAACAGTCTTTTGAATGCAGTGAATCTGTTGTTTTTGAAAGTCTAAACGCCAACATATATGGCCTGAAGCAGAATATTTCGTTAGATAAAAACATGTTGCGTTTATATTTTTTCAGTAACTCTTAACTTTTGGACTTTACAACGCTCTGGGGTTATTGGAAATGTTTGGATCACACAAATCTGATCATGGTGCGAGCGGTACCAGAGCGAAAATGGAGCGGGATGGAGCAGGAGATAAGGCAAAATCCTTCCGCTCACACTCCCCACTCACTCTTGCTCCACTCCGCTCAAGGTATCATTTCACTGGAGAAGTTTTGATACTACTTGGGTTATTTCGATCAATACCTTAAGCGTATCGAGTACCGATATCCAGCCCTAGTATCACTGCATAGAAGCCAAAACATGGATATTGAAACAGACAAAGACAAAGTGGGGGCTCAGCTACAGCACACTCTAACACTTCGCGATCAAGGCCACATCTGTCTTGTCTCCAACGCCTGCTGGCTAGGATCTGTATGTGAAAACAGCCGCGGCTCTATTTCGAACAGCATACCCTTGCACAATAATCACGATGGTAATTTTAGGCCATGCTCCACGTCAGTGACAAGACTGAACCATCATTAGTATGTGCGGAGGGCAGCCACCGTATGGGGTCATGGAGGGGATGCTGGCGTGCTGCCAGACTGCCGAAGCAGGACGTTGGAGATGATCAGACTATAAGCCCGAGCCTGGCTTTGTTTAGGTTCTTGATGTACGCTAGCTGATCAAGGTCATTGATCAGATTCAGTGAAATTTCAATCAGTCATTTGAGGCCAGTAGCTGTGCTTGATAAATAGCAGGCTTGGTCAGGGCGAGGCTGATGGGGTAATATGAGTGTTAGCATTTCTGCTGTGTTACTGATGGTAAGAGCAGCATTCACAGCCTTTGCTTATCCCCCACATGCTGCCACCTGCTCCTCAGTCGGGGGTGGGGCTGTGGCAATCTATGGGGGGGGGCATGGCAGGGGGGTTTAGTCACCGTGGAACAGCCAAATCCCAGCCACTAATTAGCACTCTCGATCGGAGAGGTGCTCAAGGGTTTCTGAACTCCTCTTAAGGTTTGCCATTTTTGATTTTGCTGAAGATCTGTGAAAGTGCTCAAACCTGCCAACCTCTCGGGTTTAGACAGGGGAGCGTTGCTATTTCATTAAACCCCTGACGGTTTTACCATGTGCTTCTGAAGTATCAGAGGCACGACACATCTGTTGCATCCTCAGTTTTTTGTGTGCGTGTGTTTTCTGCCTGAGCTGACACTAGACAAGCCCAGCACCTGTCTACATTTTAATGCCAAAAAGAAATGTGCGCACACATACACAGACAGGCACACACGTACACAAACACTGCATACACACTGCCGCTGTAGCCCACTCTGCACCTCTCAGCGCAGCGCTCCAGGAGCAACAGTACAAATGAGTCAGGGAAATGTGTAGGTGGACTCTACATTCAACCCAGCCATTAGAGGGAGGGAGATGTGTGTGTGCGTGTGTGTGTGTGTGTGTGTGTGTGTGCGCGTGTGCGTGCATGAGTGTACGTGTGCAGAAGGGGGTGGGGGGACAGGTTCTGAATAGCTTTTAATTCTGGCTGTGCTTGTAATGTTCCACCGTGAGAGGCAGATCATGCCCCACGGATTGGTTTTGGTTTTTACAATTACTGTGCTCATCCTGGCTGTATCTTGGGATAAAAATGTGCCGTCTCTTCTTTACTAATTAAAGGATCGATTCACCCAAAGTACTAAAGAAACATAATTTCTCTCTTGACTCCATGCCGGTATTTTTGGATTTTACGTGCTTGGATTCTGACTTTATTAGTCTCTGAGCTCCATCACAATACAATGGAAGTGAAAAGCATTTTGCTTGTGGTCTCTTCCCAGACAGTCTTCAGTTTCACTGGAGCTACCTGCTATTGAAACAAGACTCGGTCAAAGTATATGGTAAGAGTATATGGCTGAACCGTGTATGGTCAGTCTGTGAATTTCTGGCTAAATTGTTATACAAATAGTCCGTAGTCATGTCTATATGTTAAATCCAGCGCTCCATGTCCACCAGGTTCGGCGAGGACACTAGGGGACGCGCTGCTCCACTCAACCTGCCGTTTAAGCGGTGACGTACCCGATTGTGGAATGCACCTGATTGGTTAATGTTGTGAAACGGCTTTTCGTGTGTCATTTGACGCCATGTCGTTACCATGAAACAGTTGCGGTTATGTTTAGGCAACAAAACTACGGCAACGGGAGTACACACGTGTCTATTTCTCCCTCATCGATCTCCACGCTGGAGACGAGGGGACTGAACGAGGGTTACAATGTTGTAACCCCAGTTCTAGGACACAATGTTTGCTGCATCTTTTTCTAGCCAGCCAAGCAGTGATGCGTTAAAGGACCTCATCTCCGGCTCGGATATAAGCACAGGTGGAGCTATCTTCCAAGGGGACCCCGTTGCTCCTGCGCCGCTCGCCGAAGACGAGGCTGGACCGTGGACGAGCGCTGTGTGCTGAGGAGAGTATTACCTATAGAGTCCAGTAGAGGGCTCCGCCTGTGCCTATAGTAACCTTGGTTTCAACACCTACAGTTCCAAGACAGTTGAGTAAACTCGATCTGTGTATGAAGACTGTGATACGATCAAAAGCTCCAGAACAAGCGACCAAATGGGCCTTTAGTTGGACATTGTTTAGTCATCTTTCAGCTCAGATCTAGTGGTTGAAATAAACCTGAAATTTGTGTGATCTGGAACTCATATTCAGAACTACTTCCATGAGATGCGAGAGTCACAACACGCTGAGTATATCACACCACCACAATAAAAAACTGTTTACTGGAGAGAATATCAGATATATGTGGTATGGGCTGCCAGTTTGTCATGTTTGAGAAATCCTCCAGACGCAGTTCCTACACCTCATACTAAAGATGTGTCTGAAAAGAAAATGCTTGAATGTTAAGACTGACAGTCACCATCCCAGACAGAGAAATCGTCTTCCAAACAACTGAAACGCCTGCAGGCATTATTACTAGTCAGCTCAGGTAGACCTGGCTGCATTTTAAATACTGTTTGTACTTGCAGTGTTGTGATGATCGAGGTTTTTTTTTGTTTTGTGGAGGTTTCATGTAACTATATTTCTGTTATACCACATGAACCATTGTATCGATGTCAGTAATGAGTTACCCGGCGACCCTTGTGTCCAGATCATTTCTGAATTGTGTTTTTGAAAGTACATTATGTAAAACACACACGTGCTTTCACACTCTGCCACCTGAGTCTCGCTGCCTTTGCTGCACACCCCTGACACTCCTCAAACTCTCTCTGTTTTTTCTCTCTCACACACAGTCTGACTGGTCTCTTGAGTCCACTGTGACTCTAAAATATAAAGAGGAAATGTTTACTGGGTGATATCATATGGACAGAATTTCCTTGAAAAAGCTTTGACTCTTTTTCTGTTCATGTCATCACATCTCTGTCTTTACACTTCGGCCCACTCTTGTTGCTGCTGTACATTTCAGTTGTCAATACGTCTTGCTGTGACATTGCCAGACAAATTCTAGCACATTTTATTCTGCTTGGCGAACAACTTGTTTCTGTCTCTGATGCTGATTTCAATGAACAAATGGTTGGTACCAGCTGCTACATGTCTGCATAGCACAGGGACATATGATCACAATCGCAGTATTTCACTCAGTACTTTGAATATAGTTGGTCGAGTAATTGTTTTTAAGAGTTTTGTGTTCTGTTCCTTAAGTAAGAGACCTTATTCAATTAATACTTTTGTGATGATGAAAAATAGTAAAAGTCCAGCCTTACAACATAACCTTGCTAAACAGTATGTTGCATGGTTCACTCCATTTGCCTACAGAAGGATAAGGGTAGTTTTAATAAAACAATATTGTGTGTGTAATATTGCCAACTGAAAGAGAAGGAAAGAGACAATATTTAAACATGTTCCTTTTGTTAGAGGAGAGTCATAAAGCAGCCAACTGACTCAGTTATGTCAGTTACACAACATTATGTATCTACATTTCGCTAACATTAGCCGCAGACTTCAAGCGTTCAGGTTTACTTTCCTAGTGCAAGCACTCTCTGCGCTCTTGTAGTTTGTACAATCCACGTGGTCACAAATTTTGGGGTGGACTCTTTGTGTTTTTATACACCCTTAAGTCGGCCAAAGCTGAGGCACCCTTGATCGGACGACCCATTCTTGACTTTGTTAGTGTGTATCAGTCCCAACTTCCTTTTGCTCTGCGACTGGTGCACTCTTAGAAATAAAAGTGCAAACTAGAACCATTCTTCGGGTTATCCTCAGGTCCACCTAGAACCCAACATAAAGGATTATACCTAGAACCATCTATGAAAGGTTCCACACAGAACTCCCTATGTTTTTTGGGGTGGCGGTTTAGGAGACTAAGCATAGAACCTTCGGCGCCCTAACTCTGGTTTTACTTTAACATGTGAGCCTGCAGCCATGGGTGCCACCCACAAAAATCTTGGTTTGTAAAATCTGCCGCTCTGCTGACAGTAGACTTGTCCATGTTTGTGATTGGTCAGATGCTGCAAACACCGCCCCTTTTATGTGAACGCGCTCACAGCCAGATAGAGAAACCCTGGGTTGATTAACCGAGCTGATAACCACCGTCGTAGGACCGCTTAGCGGGATCACGGTTGTTGGGGTTAGTCAAGACAGATAACAAGAAGATACCTTGGCTATGTTGAACTCGCTTCATTGTACAGGACTCAGGAGGAATCCCAGATGAGGTCTCAAAACTACGTTTTGTCAAAAAAACACACGTGAGAAATGACACAACAGTTCACACATGGCGCTTGAGCGCCAATTTGCGAGTGCCGAGCGAACGCTGATTTGTCTCTGATTAGGGTTTTTATTGGGGAGCTCCATGTCGTGTAGTGTAAACTTGGCATTAGGCATCTATCCATTGTCCACACTAAATATTCCTTTGCTCATAAAGAAATAGAAGCACATGGCTACTTATCCAAGATGGCATTGTCAAACTTTGGGGGTGCAACTTAGGAAGCTAGGTTGTTAGTATTTTTTCACTGGTTGGAGTTATGCAGCGTTCCATACAGAAGGGATACTGCGATGGTAGCGAGGCTTAATCCCCTAGGAAGAACAAGCTACTCACATTTTCTTCATTGGCACACATGGATGATTGTTTCGATGCAAAAGTCTGATGTGTGGTGGAGCAGAGTGGTGTGGTCGGGTAAGTTACTGATCATTAGTTCCAACAGCTATATGATGCTCCCAATCAACCGGGAAAAGAGGGTGTGGACCATTCAGGAGGGAGGGGCTACTGATTGCAGGCCAACAGCAAGGCTAACATTGCTTACATACTCTTGTACAGTAAATATATTGAAACAGCCTGAGGCAGTGCTATAGCATTTTCTAGTCCTGCCATCCTGCAGATCGACCATCACTCCATGCTGCTGTCCAAGCTGCTCCATAAGGGACTTTCAGCTCCACCACCTCCAAACTTCCCCAAACTCACTCTCCCCCATCCACTTTAACTTTACTTTTCTCCGCTGGTGATTGAACTGCTCGGTGTAGAGGAAGAGGGTGGTTGGCTTATTTTTTTTTAACAGTTTGTATCCAGAGCACAAGATGAAGCCAATGTCTGTTTCTTCTCCTTATTCCTCAGCTGTTGCTCTGTAAGACAGTCTCTCTGTATCTGAGGGAGAAGGTTGCCGGTCTATATTTACTTCAATCAGTAACCTTCAGCATACAACATGATCCTCAGTTACATAAAAAAGGAAAATCAATACCAAACACACACACACACACACACACACACACACACGCACGCACACACACAAAACCTTGAGTGGAATCTCAAAGCAAGATTGTTTCACATTAAAAAAAAAAATCATACATTCATATACACCTTAATGTATACAGTCTACTACGTTTGTTTCTCTATTTCTTCCACTCTGGTCCAGGTTTTGAGGCTGATATAATTCAGTTATTTAAGTTTTTGCCGGTTTGTAAGGGCCAGAACACCAACAACGTTGGGCAGTGAAGGTCCTATTGAAACTGTAGGAATTATTATTCTTAAAATGAATCGCATTTTTGAGGGCCTTAAGGTGCTCAAAAAGTTGTTAACTTTGCACACTTATCAGACGTGGTGTAATATTTATTATTTTAAGCGTCTGGTGCTTGGGTGTTGCAAAATGGCTCACTAGCGCCCCCTACAAAGTCAGAAAAATAAAGCCCCTCGCTCAGGTTTCACCTATGTATATGAAATTTGGCAGGCAGATGTAACATGTGGAGACGCACAAAAAAGCCTCTTGGAGGTATAACCAAAACCCAACAGGAAGTCAGCCATTTTTAATTCAATGTGCAATTTTCGCCCATTTTTAGCGTTTTACAGGCCGTGTACTTTAACGAACTCCTCCTACAGATTTAATCAGATCGACTTGAAATTTGGTCAGGACCATCTAAAGACCTTAAAGTGGCAGTAGGTAACAATTTTTTGGCATAATTTGGCAAAAATTCCATAATCACCTTTCAGCATATTGTAATTCAAGTGGTCTGAGAGAAAACTAGACTTCTGCTCCTCATCATGTCTCTGTTTTCAGGCTTTAGAAAAATCTAGCCTGTGACGGCAGATTTTGATCAATCACAGGTCATTTCAGAGAGAGAGAGCGTTCCTATTGGCTGTGCTCCGGTCATGTGACCAGAACTTGGCTTCCTTCAACAGATTTTACAGTGGCGGCTGCATCACAAACTTTCTCATTTTACAGCTAAACAGTACACTACAAGATGATTCTGAGAACATTTGAGGCGAGAAATAGTCATTACAGTAACAGTATATTGATTCATATTTGATCAGCGCTGCCTAGTTTGACCGTTTGGTCGGAGTTCGCTAGTGACTGACAGCCGGCTCTCATAGACTGCAGCTGGCAGCGGACCTTGTTTTTCTCCGGTAAGTGAAATCCTTCAGATGCCGTTAGGAGCACCGGAGGACACAGTAGGACACAGAGGAACAGGATTTTTTTCAGGTTACCTGTTTCATGTACTACTGTCACGATATAGCGGCCGTTTTCTAAAAATAACTTTTTTAAATCATATTTGCGCCAATCTCGCATACTGCAGCTTAAAGGATGAAAAGTTATTAAAATCCTGAGTTTTCATGCAACAGGAAGTTGTTGTAACTCTAATGTACATAGTCCAATCTGCCCCAAATTTCTCAGGCATGATAAGGGTCTAGGGCTGAGGTCATTAACATGTCAATATTGAGTCACACTCATAGCGCCCCCTACTGGCAACAGGAAATGACATATTTTATATTTTAATGTACTCCTCCTAGTAGGTTGACCAGATCCACCTCAAATGTGGTCAGAAAAGCCTTAAGCCCTTGATGATGCATTATTGTGAAGATTTCGTTGCCATGGCAGCCATTTGGCGTGATTCGCCGTGAAACAGGAAGTTGTTGTAACTTCAGCGTACTTTGTCAAATCTGCTCCAAATTTCTCAGCGATGATGACAGTCCAGGCCTGAGGTCGTTAACATGCCAATATAAACTCATAGCCCCGCCCCTACACGTTAGCTCCGCCACCTTCCATAGCTCATAAACCGTTTGTTGTAGACTCTTGCGGGAGGTATCAGTTCCTGATTCATTGGTATGGGTTATCACCGCCCCCTTTCATAACTCATGAACAGTTCTTTGTAGACTATTGGTGGAGGTGTCATTGCACTCAGCAGATAGATCCTGTTTCATTGGTATGGGTTATCCTCGTCCCCTACACATTAGACCCACTCCCTTTCATAACTCATGTACCGTTTGTCGTAGAGTCTTGTGGGAGGTGTCATTGGACTCAGCAGGGAGATTCTCTTTTATTAGTGATGGTGTTCCCCACCCCTTACATTTAGCCATGCCCCCTTTCATAACTCATTAACCGTTTGTCATAGACTCTTGTGGGAGATATCATTGCACTCAGCAGATAGTTCCTGTGTCATTGATGAAGGCTATCCTCACCCCTAACATTCAGCCATGCCCCCTCAATTGCCGTGAGCTGGAATGAGCTAGAAACATGAAACTTGGCACAATAACTGGAAATGATATGCAAGTGCTACCCAAGAAGTATGACCCCAATCGGCCACATGGTTGCCCTGTAATTAACGCCCCAAAACGGGATTTTGGAAAGGCCATGCCCCTCACACCGTAAGTCCGATTGACTTGAAATTTGACACACATGTCCAGCTCCATGTGCTCTACAAAAAAGCCTCTTGGATCACTAAATTCCACCTGACTAGATTTTCCGCCATTTAGAATTTTTTGAAAAACACATTTTTGACATTTTCTTTAGATCGTCATCGGACTAAACTTATCAAAAGTTATGAAAAACTTGTTGATACCTCATTGTGTTTTGAAGATGTTGACCAATGAACTTCGCAAAGGGCGGGGCTTAGCAGGAAATTGGCCATAATTCATTGACCATTTGTCCAATATAAATAAATAAATAAATCTTGGTAGATATCTTCAGTACGTGTTTGGGAACACGTAAACATTTCTGAAATCTACAGAATCCCTGACTAACAAATCCAGAAGGTTCAAAAGGTAAAACCATGTGTAGGTGTGTGAGAGAAGCTTTCTGTGTTTTGCAGTATTCTCAGTGGAGCACACACACACACACACACATACATTCTTTCACAAAAACTCAGTCAGGACCGAACACCGAGCACTGACTGTGCCAAACTGTGCTCGGCCAACTCGCCCACGCTCTCAGAAGACCCCGGCCTGCCGGCGGACTGCTGTCTTTCCAAACAGCCTGAACTGAACATGGATCAGTTTGCACTTAAACGGCCCTCCTGACACTGTGTTTCTGCACCATGAAACACAGTGCTGTTCCCCGATCGCCTTGATATAGAGGAGAAAGCGTTTCACATGTGTTCTGTTCCCACACAAAACAATAAGGAAAATGAAACACACAAGCGAGGTAGTGGGTAACTGTTTCCATTGTGTTGCAGCTGACACGAGGAGTTGGTGTGATGGAGCCAGATGAGCTGCAGCACAAGTCCAGGACTCCGAGGTAATGGACTGTAAAATGAGTTGCCCTATCATTACAGGATGCAGAGAATAGAGCTGTGACCTCTGCTGAGAGACACAAAGTGTGTTTGTGTGTCCATGCATGCAGTTGTGTGAGAGTGTCTTTCCTCCTTGTTTACTGTATACACAAACTGCTGAAGACACAGAATCTACAAGACTGTCATACAACAGGAATGTTATCTTGAGCCGCGAAGACTCAGTCCTTCGTGTGTTGGTGTGTGCGTGTGTGTGTGTGTGTTCTGCCTTCGGTGACACATTTCAAACTAAAGACCAGTTAATTGGGTAAGGCTTGTGCAATTGGGGACAAAAGCCATGTCCCCAATTTGGAAAAAGTTGATTTTTGGGTCAGTAGTTAAGGTTACGTTAAGTTAGTGTATGTGTGTGTGTGTGTGTGTGTGTGTGTGTGTGTGTGTTTGTGTGTGCCGCTGCGTGACATTCAGGCTCAGTGAAGCCCGGCTTGCTCCAAACTGTGAATTCACACTACAGACATTAAAATCAACTGACTTCCCCTCCTACGTGCCCGGGTTTATCCAACCTCTTCTCACTCCCAACTAAATACCACCGCTTGGTCAGTGCCCCTCAACGTAGGGTGACCATATTTTCAAACCCCCAAACCGGGACCCTTAGGAGTACCGCACGTTCATGCTAATATGCACTCACCATAGGCGTTTTCATCAGGATGGCTCGCTTGGCGCACCTGTGGTGCATTTGAGCACGGGGTGGGATCAGAAAGAAGGCATTATTATAGGGGGGTGCATTAGAGGCTGTGACAATCATGACTTATTACATTCACTACTTTCACCCCCTTTAATCACAGGACTATCCCCCTCATGACGCACTGACAGTTTCCTCAGAGGACACTTATTGTTGTCTGGGACTACAGACATTATTTTTCAACATTAGTTTTGAACCTGAACCATCTCTATCACATCATGTTGCTCGCCACAGCCTCAGGCTATTATAATTAAAAATGTGGAGCTCAGACGACATTTTGGCCAGGATGGAGACACCGGGTGAAACTAAGACAGGAACAGACGGTCCTGAGGGAGTTCTAAGCAACAACTTTTAAGTGATTCGCTACACGCCTGTTAATGTGCAGAAGGAACTGTGTGGAATAATTAATTTAAACGACACGTTTGTTGTGCACATATGCGCGGGAGGTTCTCTGGTTCAACGGTCTGATGCTGGTTGCACAAAATATAACCAGTGGATCTGCCGAGTCCGTGTGTAATTGTGGCTTGACAGAGCGCAACATCACTCTAGTTAGACTGCAGCGGTGCGCTGTGCTGGCTCTCTGTATACATAATTATCTCGTGCGCACAAATTTATTAATGAGTGGGACAGAACATGATGAACGTTTATGTAAGTATCCTATGCTATATTTTTAATTGTGGTGAAAATCGGGACAATTTGAGTGTTTTACAGATATTTGTAGGGACTCGGGGCACCCAGCTTGAAACCGGGACAATCCCGGACAAACCGGGACGTCTGGTCACCGTACCTCAACATCTGATACCGATGCACGAGGCAACCCTTTAGCATCTGTATGAGACGCACCGGGCTTTCAACTGACTCCAATGTAAACCCATCCGCGTCATTATTAGACGGTCAGAGCAACTGATGTGGTAGAAAGAGCGAGAAAGTCTGCATAGGGCGGTTGGGAGGGGAGGATGGATGAATGGATGAGTCAAACAAACCACAGGTAGTAAATGGGCTAAAAAATACAAAAAACACCTGGTATTGTCCTTTAAAACTCCTTAATTACCTCCTAAAAAGGAAGTTTATGTGGTAGATTCATCTAGGTACATAATCAGCAGCGACAGAAGAAATTAAACAACATCAGAAAAAATGTAAGATGAGAGGATATGTAGGAAGGAACTTTGACCAGAATGAATGAGCTTTAGACGTTTAGGTCTCTCTTTCCCTGTTTCCAATCTAAACTAGGTTGATCGCTGATTGTCATCAGTTGAACAGACAGAAGAGCGGATTTTCAACTAAATAAAGTATCATGCCTTCACATAGGTTTGCCCCCCCCCGGTAATGCAACTGGTCAATAATATTTGTTTCAGCAGGATTTCCTCCCACTCTGTCTCTATCATTAAACAAACAGACGTTGCCCTGCCGTTTGCTCACAGCGCTGTGTACGAGAGCAGTTTGACAGCCTTTGCAAAAACGCCAAATTTGATTTTATTTGGAGTAAAGTCAGTCAGCTTGAGAGTCCGGAGTGTGTTGTTGTGTGGAGAGTCCCTGCAGCGAGGATCTGTGAAGGGTTCGCACTGAGCTCTGAGCTCCTGTCAAAAACATTGCTCTCTGTGGAGATCTCTACAAACACTTTACAACCATTCAGAGGTTATAGGCTGGTTAATGGTTATTATTACGTAGCAACAGTATCCAGAGGCAGAGAAGTCTCTGGTTTTGGTGAACACTGGGCCTCAATTACCACAAAACTCTCCATGAACACCACCAGGCGTGTAATCGCCATGGGGAAAGAATATTTGTAACTGACCAGACATATCATCAGAGCTAGGGATGCACCAATTTATCAGCCAAACATCGGTATCGGCCGATATTAGCCTTATTTCTGCAAATAAGATGACATTCGCCGATGGCGAAATGTAGTGTTGGTTATTTGCGGTCGTTCTCTGACAACAGTAACCAGCTGCTGATTCAGAGAAGAAGCCACTGGCTGGACACGACTCTGACGTTGGGTGTCGTGCACACATTTTCTATCTGTTCAAAATGTACCTGAAAGAGAGATTTGTCAAGTATTTAATACTCTTATCAACATGGGAGTGTGCAAATATGCTTGCTTTATGCAAATGTATGTATATATTTATTATTGGAAATCAATTAACAACACAAAACAATGACAAATATTGTCCAGAAACCCTCACAGGTACTGCATTTAGCATAACAAATATGCTCAAATCATAACATGGCAAACTGCAGCCCAACAGGCAACAACAGCTGTCAGTGTGTCAGTGTGCTGACTTGACGATGACTTGCCCCAAACTGCATGTGATTATCATAAAGTGGGCATGTCTGTAAAGGGGAGACTCGTGGGTACCCATAGAACCCATTTTCATTCACATATCTGGAGGTCAGAGGTCAAGGGAACCCTTTGAAAATGGCCATGCCAAAACTTAGCGCAAGTTTGGAGCGTTACTTAGCCTCCTTTACGACAAGATAGTATGACATGGTTGGTACCAATGGATTCTTTAGGTTTTCTAGTTTCATATGATACCAGTATCTTCACTCTAGCTTTTAAACTGAGCCCGCTACAACCTAAAAATCGCAAGTTGCATTAATGCATTAAAAAAATTAGTGGTGTTAAAATGAATTTGTGTTAACGAGTTATTATCTGCATTAACTTTGACAGCCCTAATTAGAATCATTTTAATTGGTCTTATTTTGTTATTCTACCGAGTCAAGCTTTTCACCCATGACCAGTCGTCTATGAATAGACAAACATGCTTATTATTCTGTTTCAGGGTTTGTGTGTGAAAGTGGTGTCAGTCTGCAGACCCATCCTCCACCCGCTTTCACTGCCTGTCCCTTACAAATTACATTTTGAAGCCATCCGCTACACTTGATTTAGCATTTTAAGAGCTGCAGGTGGTGCAGTGCACGCCGCGCACTCAAAACACCTCGGTGCTCCTGTAATCAACTTGTTTGGCGTTCACCGAGCTCAGAAAGGTGACTTTGTGACTGACTTTGAGCAAACACGAACACCTTATAGAGTCAAATAAGTACTGGCCAACCTGGTTAATTGCTTGATTTAAAAAAAAAAAAAAAGGTAAACATATTTCTTTGGGACTATTTTTCTCTTTCTGTCGGGAGCCTGATCCCTTCAGCCTGCTTGTTGGGATTCTGATAGGCCGTATATTTGCTTCCTCAAATGGCTTAATCTCTCCCAAGCTCTCTATCCACCCACACAGCTACATTCATGTAAGTGTCGGCCTTCTCTGTCGAGTTAAAAGAATGTGTTATTGAAATGACCATTGCGTAAGTATTATATTTTTTAGCATGCAAAGTGGAAGCAGTATGCATTTGAAAGAGTTAGAAATTATCCAGAGTACCCTCGAGCTTCCGATTCATTTGTTCTGAGGCCATATTGCCATCATTTGAAAAATGCATTTGATATGTTAGCACATTTTATTTGCATATGCTCACTGTCTGTCAATGAGAAATTATGTCCGCGTGTTCATTGAATGGGAACACAATTCTTCAGTGAGGTTCCGATAACAGCCAATTAGGAATCCATCTGTGGAAGGTTGTAGTCATGGTATGGGATGAAATTATCTTGGAAAATGTGCTCCTAGTTTTTTCTTTAAATGTCTATTTAATTGTCTATTTTAGGGTTTTATTTCACATATCTGGATGTTTTTTAATTGAGGTATTCACACACAGTGTGAGCTTTAGTGCACTAGATTTGTACTCTTTGTGTGGGTGAGTTTGCTGGTGAATATGCAGAGTCTCAACCCCGTGACTCAACCTCCAGCTGCGCTCCTGCTAAGAGCAGACTGTGGAAATACTCGGTGCCTCACAAGGTGCCCCGAGGCTCCGATCTCAAGTCAGCCTGTGCACTCTCAAATCCCAAACCTAAAAGCAGGGAAGGTGAATAAGCTGAGATGACCTCAGATCAGCATCCTTAGGCACAGTGAGTCCAGTCTGTAAACCTCCTATCTCTTTCACTCCTGCCTACATACTGTGAGCCTGAGCAGGAATGTAAAACTGGAATATGACAATATGTCTCTTGGTTTTGCTCTGATGAAGGAATGAGGATAGGAGCATTATTTTGATCGATTTAGATTAAGGTCACTTGACAGTCACGTACTACTTTTCTGTAGCACTTTTCTTGCAGTATGTATACCGCCCATTTCCATTCATTCTCTGCCAGATTGCCTGATGTGCTTGCTACTTGCGTTTTAAGGCCCAGACAAACCAACCCGACATCAAAGAACTAGCGACGACGAAGGCCGACCGTTGAGTCGCCTCACGTCGCCTTTGTCTTGGCCCAAAAGTTGCACTCGAATACAAGACAAAGACTACAGCTGAAGTGCGTTCTGCACCTGCGTGAGATGAAATAACTCTCCACACCAGCAGGTCACGGTAGTCTGTATTCGTCATTCATAAAAGGGAAACCAGAAGACCGAGGACAGCGGATATACAAGCCGTTGTTATGTCGCACCACTTAGCTTCATGACCAAGATGACCATGTTGTTGTGAAAATGTCTGAGTATTGGAGTGATCAGATGAGATGAAGATGAAGAAGAGCGTTCTGTGTGTGCCTGCTTGACGTTTGCTTGCTTTCCTTCGTGTCCTTTTCTCTTCTCGTGCACTAATTTGTGTAAGCTGAACAGCCAATCAGAGTGATTTCTCATAATCGACGGGTGCTGCCGCCGATTCAACATGCTGAATCGGCCAAATAAATCTAAGACACAGGCAGACTAGAGCCTATAGGGTCGTGGCTGATGATCGGACCGTACAGTGTGAGCACATAAATCGTGAGCTTTGGCTTTACATCGCAAACGATCTACTAGTACAGTAGGAGTAGGAAGTACACAACAACATTTCTAAAACCGTACAGTGTATGCCCTGCTTTAGGCTGGCTCGTTATTGTCGATGAGGCCTACCACCGTTGTGCTGCCTGCATATGTGATAATGGTAGTGGAACGGACGCCGCCTGCGAGCACTCCTAGTCGGCGGATCTGGGTTGGTAGCCTCCAATGTCTTGGTTATCTTTGGAATGAGCCGGAGAGTGCCGATCCAATGTCCAAAAGTTCTTTTCAGCCGTATGATATGTATGCAAGACTTTTCTGAGTGAACAGAATCTGGAGAGATGTTGAGCCTCATGTTGTGCATGCGCCGCCATCTTGGTCTATCTTGGGAGGACAGTCTCTGCTTTCATCTCATTCCCATTTTTTGATGGGTCTCCAGTCATCTACTGATCTCCAGATGTAAACGATGTGCTCTGAGCTGACAGAAACATACACCGGTCTGTTAATGGTGTTCAGGGCAGCTGGTAGTAATTGCCTCCAGCCCTCAGGGGAAGCTGTGGAGCTTTGACTACCAGTAAGGGAGGATGCTGGAGGGCTGGGCACTCTTACTGGGAGTGTGTGTGTGTGTGTGTGTGGGTGGATGAGTAGGTGGTAAGAGAATAGAGAGAGTAAGCGGGAGGTTGGGGGTAGCAGTGCTTTGAGCATTTCATGTGTGTGTACAAATGTGGTTCACAGATATGAACGCAGTGTTCAGAGAAGATGGAATATTTAAAAAAGGAATAACAGAAAGCAAAGTCCACACTGTCCAGTGCCTCCTTTTTTCCATTTTGGCCATTGCTGATCTTCACAGATATTGTCAATAGCTGTGTTTCGATTCACATATTTTTATTTTGAAGTAGGTCTATGGCATTAGAAAAGCTGGTAACACTATCTGTCTCTGAGATTTTTGGGTAACTCTTCATTTTACAAGTCCGCAAATTTCATGGTAATTAGGTGATAATTAGCAAGTAACCTATTTGAAATTTATTTGGAATTACTGCCAAATTACCCCAATATTTACCTCAAAATTTATCGAAAATTACTTTATTATAAACATTATTTAATAATGATATGCTAAAATAGCATATAATGGTTAAAATAGGGCCCTTGAGAAGCGGCTGTGTGCTGCTCTTCATCGGAGGTGGAAATCCAAACTAATAGAAGACACTTCTGATCATACACAAATCTCACCATTGTGACTTATTGTCTTCACAAATGTAACCTGGTAACTAATGTAATGATTCAGGGAGTTTTTTAAAGAAATTTCAAAGAAGTTATTTGCTATTTATTATCTATTTATCAGCAGACATGGAAATAAAGCATATCAATTAACTTTGTATTCTTTTCCTGAAAATGTTTTAAATAAATTACCAGCTGTTGGGAAATAGTGGAATATCATTATTAAATAATGTTTATAATAAAGTAATTTTTGATCAATTTTGAGGCAAATATTGGGGTAATTTGGCAGTAATTCCAAAGAAATTTCCAGTAGGTTACTTGCTAATTATCACCTAATTACCATTTGTGGACCTGTAAAATAAAGTGTTACCGAAAATCTATATGGAAACAGCAAAAGTCAATAAAACTTCCTCAACTGCGAAAAAACACTTGCTTGAGGTGGTTTTTATCCTTTGCCGAAAAGAGTTGATGCGCTAAAAGAGATATGGAAATGCATTTTCTGGTTAAATTCTTACATAGTGAACATTTAACTCACATGACTGATCAGCTGTTTCCGCTGCCGGACGTCTTTTCGGATATTCCCGTAACGTACGAAAGCTTGTCTTCATCTCCGAATAGCATGAAATATGGTCGACATATAACAACAATTACAATTTACCCAATTGAAACTAATTCCTTAAGACCTTTCTCCATTTTTCTGTTGTTTTCTTTCCAGTTCATAACCTCTTCTTCTACTCTGTTTACTGGCGGATTACAGCCATGTGTAGCCTTTAGCGCTTTACACTACATGGCAGCATTCACCCATCCACACACATTCATACACTGATGGCAGACAGATCTTAACTAAATACTCATTCACACACACAGATGGATCAGCCTTCGGGAGCAATTTGGGGTTCACTATCAGTATCTTTGACATGTGACTGGAGGATCCGGGATCAAACCGCTGACTATCTCTACCTCTGAGATACAGCCGCATTTCTGTGCTTGCAATACTCAAAAGTTCGCTTAAAATTTGCTTGATAATTGAATGGAAACACGACTAGTGGCAGAAAGAAATGGTGGGGCACAACTACTTTGGACAGATTCAAAACCAGAAAACTACACAATTTTACATTTGACATAATGGGAGTTGTTTTCTGTGTTTTGGGTTTTCTGTACTGTGTTTTTCCTCCTGTGTTCCTGTACTGGCTTTCCCTCCTTTGCCCATCTACATACCTGCTCTGATTCAGCCTCGTTAGTTCTTCCCAACCAATCAGCTCCTTTTATTTCTTGTTCCCAGTGTTTTTTCCCTGCCAATCAGCTCCCTGGCCATTCTTCGGCCTAATCACCTCATTCCCCTCACCTGAGCTTCTCCGCTCATCTCTCCACCTGCACTATCATCCTCTCCTCAGATCAGTTTGTATTTAAGTTACGGTTTTCAGTTCAGTCTTTGTTGGATCCTTGATTTTGTTATGAGAGTTTCAGTTTTGCCTCGCCTGCATTGGAGATTGAATTAAAATCATTTCGCCAAATTCCTGTTTGTCTGTGATCTCCTGCATTTGGGTCCACCTGCTCCACTCATTCAGACAAAACTGACTTTTACTCAGGGATGGAAACGGTACTAGAATACTGTATTCAAATAAAAGTGCTGTTACTATAAAGACATTGTACTCAAGTCAAGTACTGATGTAAAAATGTACTTAGATAAATGTAAAAATGTACTCTGAGTAAGCGTTACTGTGTCACATTGCAGCTTTCATTGCCTTTTACATAAAAGTGACCAGGGTGCTTATTCAGACATAGACTGGCAGGCTAAATTTAAAGGGGTTCATGTCTGAGAACACCAGTTTGGATGGGAAGCCTATCTGGCTGAATGCCATTTTTTTAATGTATCCACACTATTGTGTGGCCTATGAGACGCACACAAACACAGCGTTCCTCATCTCACCCTGACTCACCTCTAAATAAACAACACACAATCAATATTGCCAACAGCAACATTGCTGAGGATCTGCTGTTAATTTTAGCTGTACAGTCACCATCTCACACCATGGAAAGACGGGGAAAACAGGTTGTCCTCGGTAGTTAAAACTCTCATATTCTCACTTCTGAGATAATACGTACAGTATAGACCTATTACTACTCAGTCGGCACACAGCAGGTTCACATCCCTGCTGCTTTTCCTTCCAGCCATATAATCAGGGACGGATTTATAGGTGTTTGGAGCAAAAAATAGCAGCATCACTGACTAAGGTCAAAATACTAAAAAAATAATGACTGTGTTAAAATGCTAACTTATACAGTTACCATACCATAATGTGTTATATGCTAAAAATGTTATTATATATATATACACTGATCAGCCATAACATTAGGACCACTGACAGGTGAAGTGAATAACATTGACTATCTCATTACAATGGCACCTGGCAGTGCGGGGGATATATTAGACATCAAGTGAACATTTTGTCCTTGAAGTTTATGTGTTGGAAGTAGAAAAAATGGGCCAGCGTAAGGATGTGAGCGACTTTGACAAGGGCCAAATTGTGCTGGCCAGTGCTGGCCAGATGACTGGGTCAGAGCATCTCCAGAACTGCAGCTCTTGTGGGATGTTCCCGGTCTGCAGTGGTCAGGACCTACCAAAAGTGGTCCAATGAAGGAAAACCGGTGAACCGGCGACCGGGTCAGACCCGAGGCTCATTGATGCACGTGGGGAGCGAAGGCTGGCCCGTGTTGTCCGGTCCAATAGAAGAGCTACTGGAGCTCAAACTGCTGAAAAAGTTAATGCTGGTTCTGATAGAAAGGTGTCAGAACACACAGTGCATCTCAGTTTGTTGCGTATGAGGCTGCGTAGCCACAGACCGGTCAGGGTGCCCGTGCTGACCCATGTCCACCTCCAAAAGCGTCTACAATGGGCACGTGAGCATCAGAACTGGACCACGGATCAATGGAAGAAGGTGGCCCGGTCTGATGAATCACGTTTTCTTTTACATCATGTGTATGGCAACGAGTTGGAGGTGTTGACTCGGCCTCCAAATTCTCCAGATCTCAATCCAATGGAGCATCTGTGGGATGTGCTGGACAAACAAGTTCGATCCACGGAGGCCCCACCTCGCAACTTACAGGACTTAAAGGATCTGCTACTGACGGCTTGGTGCCAGATACCACAGCAGACCACCAGAGGTTTAGTGGAGTCCATGCCTTGAGGGGTAAGGGCTGTTTTGGCGGCAAAAGGGGACCTACTCAATATTAGGCAGGTGGTCATAATGTTATGGATGATCGGTGTATATCAGAACAAAAACACTGACACATCACATTCACAGTATGATAATAATGTACTTACAGTGCCTAGTCTGATAGTCTGTAGATATGTAGCCTATAGATAAGTTATATTTAAATTAGGGCTGTCAATCGATTACAATATTTAATCACGATTAATCGCAAATTAATCGCAAATTTTTTATCTGTTCAAAATGTACCTTAAAGGGAGATTTGTCAAGTATTTAATACTCTTATCAACATGGGAGTGGACAAATATGCTGCTTTATGCAAATGTATGTATATATTTATTATTATACATCAATTAACAACACAAAACAATGACTAATATTGTCCAGAAACCCTCACAGGTACTGCATTTATCATAAAAAAAAATGCTCAAATCATAACATGGCGAACTCAAGCCCACCTGAAAAAATGACTCAAATAAATATGAAATATCATAGAAATGCCAAAATACGCTGGAGGGGGGCTTTAAACAGGTGATGTAAGCTTCACCTGACTTTCATTCCTTAATATATACACTCCAGACAAGGAGAGGAACAAGAGTATTGGCCATCCAGTGTGTGCTGAGACATGCTAGGTCATCAGATGGTTGCCTGACCCACATGGAGAGAACAGAGCCAGCATTGAGCTCCAGCGAGCCCCGCTGCCGTAGTGCCTTCCTGGGAGAGCTGAGAGGCCAGGAGACTCGCCTTGTTCTGGACCTCTGCCAAGCAGCCAATCAATGCAGCCTAGAGTCAATGGAAACAAGAATCACAGCTCCTTTTTTTCTGTCCACCCATCTGTCTCTCTGCAGAGCGAGGATACGCAACACCCATCTTGGAAATTATTCACTATTGTTCCCTCGTTTCACCTTTTCTTTTCAGGACTCTCCCTGTTTTCTTCCCCCAGTCTGCATTGAACAAACACAAATCTGCTCTCTCGCTCGGCTAATTTTAGTGGCTGACCCAATTCCACACTGAATGAAATAAAAACATATACAACATGATATGTGTTTATGCTCACTCTGGAGGGCCTGAAGCCAGATTAGTGGAAGTCAAACCAATGAGATACTCCTGTTTCATGATGTGATTAAGAACCAAGACGCCATACGGTATGAGCGTGTTGTCATTTCAGCTTTCCTCTGCAAGATCTGTTTGACTTGAGGTACTTGTCTGGCTTTAGTTGGATATAAATCAATGTTTGCCCAGTTAATAAAGATCTCCTACCTGCAATGTGCTCGTGTTAACAGTGCACTGATTTAGTAGTTTGGTAGACAAACTATCTACCTTTATATCTTTGTATATTGTACTAACAACGTGTTACTCTGGCTCTATCTATTTGGCGTGGAGAGGAGGTCGTGTTGCTCTGGCTCTATCTGTTTTGGCGTGGAGAGGAGGTCGTGTTGCTCTGGCTCTATCTGTTTTGGCATGGAGAGGAGGTTGTATTGCTCTGGCTCTATCTATTTGGCATGGAGAGCTCTTTCCCTATTTGAGGATATAATTGGTATTAAGGAGGTTGCTGGTCGTTTATTGTGGTGTTTCTTCCACTTCCCTGATATGACCTGCCAGTGGTGGAAAGTACCTAAGTAAAAAAGTACCTTTTTTTTGGACATTTAAGCCACACCAAGCTGTCCTGTTCAGTTCGTTACACAATATTTTAGTTATTTTCGTGTTTCCATTAGCAAAAGTTGTAGATAGTACGTGGTGCTTTTTTTAGTACAACCTATATATATATATATATACACTGTATATACTTTATATATATATATCAGCTAGTAAAATAGGTTCCTCCCCTGCCCAGCCCTGGTCACCCGTCAATGACTGTGATTGATTACTCCACATCTTCAAAAAGCAGTGTGGATTATTGGACTACATTTCGATTTGGAATTGACCCAGAATACATTTTTCAGAGTAATCCAACCAGCACCGGTGGACCCAGTGACACACACACACACACACACACACAAACACACACACACACACACACACACACACACACACACACACACACACACACACACACAGTTTAAGTTAAAAAAAAGTTCAAAGCAGCGACCAGGCGCAGTCACTGGGACAAAGACTGGATTCATGCTGCCAAACCTGCTACAGTCAGCTTCCCATTAAAAGAAAAAAAACACTTTCAGCAGCAGCAAAACATGGCAGTAAATTAGGTGCTTGTTTCAGTCCAGGCCTGGCTGCTGCTGATTTGGGTGGAGACCTCTTCATGCTCTGCACCCGAGGGTCCCCACAGTTGGTTCAGGTGGAAGTCCCCTCTGCACAGGAGCTAGTAGATGCAACCAGTCAGCATACTGGCCCAAGCAGGAGAGTTTGGAGCTGACAGGGAGGCTGCATTGTTGAAACCATCCTGTTAATTATTTGGTAGCGCTATTTGTGTTTCTTATGAAGCATAACAGAGATTTTTAAAGGTTGATACTTCAATCTTTGAAAGGCACTTGTGGCTGATACAAAAATTGTGTGCCTGTAAGGCTTAAATTTAACCACATTCATACCAGTAAATTCAATTACTCAGTGCTTCCAACTGTATTTTGCATCAGTCAGTCCATCTGAAAGACTTTACCCGAATCACAAAAACACATTTTACCTCTGCCATGCAGACAGTTGTATTTCCCACGCTTATGACCTATCTGTCTCTGAGATTTTTGGATAACACTAAATTTTACAGGTCTGCAAATTTCATGGTAATTAGGTGATAATTAGCAAGTAACCTATTTGAAATTTCTTTGGAATTACTGCCAAATTACCCCAAAATTTACCTCAAAATGTATCGAAAATTACTTTATTATAAACATTATTTAATAATTATATTCTGCTATTTCCTAATAGCTGGTAATTTATTAAATACATTTCCAGGAAAAGAATACAATATAATTGATATGCTTTCTTTCCATGTCTGCTGATAAATAGATAATAATTAGCAGACAACAATTAGCAAATAACATTTGTGAGATTTGTGCCGGATCAGAAGTGACTTCTATTAGTTTTGGTATTCCACCTCCGATGAAGAGCAGCGCACAGCCACTTTTCAAGCCTAAGGGCCCTATTTTAACCATTATATGCTATTTTAGCATATAATTATTAAATAATGTTTATAATAAAGTCATTTTCGGTAAATGTTGAGGTAAATATTGGGGTAATTTGGCAGTAATTCCAAAAAAATTTCAAATAGGTTACTTGCTAATTATCACCTAATTATTATGAAATTTGCGGACCTGTTAAATGAAGTGTTACCATAATAATTTATTTATAATAATGATAATAATATATATTATATTATGTACTGAATATTTTGAATACCTAGCATATAATGCGGCCAATGCAGTGCAAATAGTGAAAATGTGATCATAAGTCATCGTTCCATTATGATTCAAGGTTTCGCCAAAGAGACATAACAGCTGACTGTATGTTATCTCCATCACACACTAATGGAGGCAGCCTCTATTCTCAGTGCATTACCGCAGCCTCTGAGCTCCACTGGATCTCGCCCACTGGTGCCATTCTCCAGTCCATTAGGATCTGATTTCCGCCATGGAAACATCACTGAAAGCCCATTCTCCGTCTTCACGTCTGTAATGTCCCATCACTGCCAGCTAGCCCGGAGCGATCATCCATCCCTTCATCCATCCACCCCACCGTCCCTCCATCTCTGCATGCAGCTGGGCAGGCAGCCCCACCCAGAGCGAGCCAGAAACCATGATCTAATGTTTATACAGGAACGCCTGCAGCTCTCTGGCTAACGAGGGGAGGTTTAGGATCAGGACTTGACCGATACAGAGTCTTTAAGGCCAGTACCAATACCAGTAGTTTTACTTGGTGTATAATGTGCAGTGGTGCTGTAAGGATAACACTTCAGCTGGAGACATTCTCACATTAAAGCTACCAGCACCTGAATTTTAGTGTTGATAGTATCTTTAAAGCCGCAACCAGAGGAATTAGAATCTTGATGACTTTAAGTGGTTGTATTTCATCTCAGCTTGCCTCTCACTCCACTCTGCAGACTGAGCTGTCCTAAAGAAAATCTACGGTTTATTGCAATTTTTGTTTTACATTGGTAAAATCCCGGACGAGCCCCCATTTGTTAAGCCCCACCCTTGGGCAGCCCTATTGGGGCGAACAACACTCCAACACTGACCCAAATCAACCACAAAAGACACCTGTAAACCCTCAAATCCATAGGATTTATTAACAAAGAAATATGAAAAAGACAATTTAAAGTCATAAGCTGAGAGGCAGCAAAACCAGCATTCCCCACACTAGAAGCCTCTCCCTTCTGCTGCTGGCACAGGAGCTTTTAAGCACTTCCTTCCCAACCTTGTTGAGCAAATGCAGCACACCTGGGCAGAGCTACTGGAGAGGGAAAAGGGACAACAGCACAGAAAACATACACAGCCATAACAGCCACCTTAAACTTTTGCAGAGGCTGCCATGCAATGTGCCAACCGGATATCATGCTGATACCGATTCAGAATCAAAAGTGGTAAAAAAATAAAACACAGTTTTTTCCTGAGCTGATGATGGAAATAGCTAAGGAGTGATCCATCTCGCTTCCTTCTCAGCTCTGTTGAGAGTTGTACAGGTGCAGTACCGATTGGACACTAGCGAGAAAATGGACAGACAAAGTTTATGAGCTGAAGCGTAAGAGATCATTTCAATTATCCTGGGATAATTACAGGAGTTTAGTCAGTCAGTTTAGTCAATGAGTAAGTTACTACGCATTCGGCTGAAAGTCACCAGATAACACGATCACTCATTAAACCAAAACACCTGTTGCTCTGAAACAATCGTAATCCTGTTGGAATTCTGGAGAACTTGAGTCAGCTGTTGGGATACTGATTCGCACAACCGAACACGCAACAACCAGACATTTTGATGCCGCTAACAGTTTTAATTCAATGTTTAAAGCTTGCAAACTTGAGTGGATGGCTGGGGCAAAACGTTGGCTATAAAAGGGTCTATAATAAACTGCATTATATCAATCATATCAGAATTGGATGAAATAGCTGAGACCAGATCAGATTTTCAACATCTGCAAAAGCCTTCATCTTTCTCAGCGTAGCCCTAAATACACTCATCCATCACTGAGCAGGATATGAAAATGCAACACTGAAAAAGACGTATAGAAAACACATCTCAAAGGGCCAGCCATCTCTTTTCTCTTTGAAGGGGGGATGTTTTTTTCCTTTTTCTCTCTGCTCCATTCATAACTGGAGGCCACTAAATTCTGCTGAGCCAGGAGGAGACGTGATGGAGCGTTATTTTTTCCTCCTCCCCAACCCGTCACTGTTTATACACCGGCCTCGTATATTCATTGGCGAGGAATAGGGCAGGGGTTTCCCGCTGGGCTGCCGAGTGACCAGCAAGCAGTCTGGAGGGATGGGGGGGGGGGGGAATGATTAGGCTCTGGAAAAGTAGAAATTAGTTCTTCTTTCTGGACCATTTTGCTGCTGCTTGAGTGAAAAATCACATTTAACTTTCCAGGAACAAAGAAAAGCAGCTTTGTTCCTCTCTTCATGTCCTCATACTTGTCAGTGTCAGTCCAGAAGAATCTATATGACCATAATAAAAATGATTCATGAAAGCATTAATTGACCTACCACTCCTATATGGTTATGGTAAGATAAGTAACTAAACCCACTTGATTATGGTTAGGGCAAGATTGATTGTGAAGGGGGAAAATCGTGAATTATTATTTAAAAAATATTCTTGGTTAAGGTTAGAAAATAATTGCAATCATGGTTGAAATGATGAAAGTTTCATCGCAATCATAGCACAAAAAGGAAAGGTCACAATCATACTTCTAGAAAACTTGGACAGGAAAAGATCGTAATAATGGTTAAAAACAAGAAGATCTCAATTATGATTAAAAATGGAAAGATTTTGGTCATGAGAAAGAGAAAGGGTGTGATCATGGTTGAATAAACAACTTAGTTGAAGGTGCTGAATTTGAACGCAGAGCATATCTATGATTGAGGGATTGACTCCACACTCTCAAAATGGTGATGAGCGGTTAGCGGTTAGCGGTTAGCAGCTAACAGCGCAAACAAAGAACGTATATTGCTAAGAAGTGAAAGTCAATTGTTCGTTCCATTGCAATATCAGCGCCCAGCAGCAGAGCTACACTTTCGCCATTTTGGCGGATAGGGAGTAGCTCATGATCATTTTTGCAAAGGGAAAGATCATGGTCATTGCAATCATGATTAAAAAACTACTTGAGACACACAAGGATCAAGCCGATTTTGGGCCCGGTTCCCCCCTCCCTCCCGACAATCGTCAGCAGAGCTCCGATTTTTTTCATGGTTCTAAAGATTATCTTTCCAGATGTTCCTGTGGTGTGATGTATGTTAAGAGTGTGTCTTATATTCTCTGATCGGCTCGAAGTCCATCCTGGCCGCACCGATTTCAAATATGAAATATTAAACATGTTCAATATTTATGATGGGATATCCTGTTGTGTTTGGGGAACCCCGAAGAACAGCCGATGACGCAGTCACGTAGGAAAGAACGAAAACCAACTGAGAACCAAGCTGACTGAAGAAGGAAGGACAACCACCGCTGTCATGGCGGCCGCGGCTAATGCATGAGCTAATGCAAAACACGAAGCATTAAGTAGTAGTAAGATGGAGCTCAGAGATGGAGGACCAACTTGTTGATTTGTGGCAACAACACCAGTTTATTTAATGTGTCTCAATGACTTCATCCATCCATCCTTCATGAATTTTCAGTAAAAATTCGTGCAAAAACTAATATCGTTAATTCTTCCTGCCCATCGTCCATGTTTGTTTACACTAAAGTCACGTTTGATCGCAAGAGATTTTGTGAGTCTGTTAGTGTGTGGTTGCTGTTTTGGCTAAATCGTTGCTCTCCACACACTATAGGAACAAAGCTGTTAAATTCTCTCCCATTTTCAACATCTATTAAGATTTGAAAAATCTTTTAGTGTGGGCCAACTTAGGTTAGGGAAAGATCGTGATCATGTTTAAGAGATAGCAACATTGACTGTTGTGGCCTCCCATGTCAAATTCACACTTTTTGATGACCCAACCGTCAAACCTGACCTACTCCCTCAGAGGTTTTGCATTGTGTTGTAACATCATGATATTTCCTCTCTTACCTCTGAGAGACTATGAGAGACTGAGAGACTACGGTCATTATTTGGTCAACGATTGAGTGACTACCAGAAGAGAAGGAGAACGAGGGAGGCAAACACAAAGAGCTGGGTTGTGGCTGGCTGTCGAGGGGAAGGAGGAGGAGGAGGAGGAGGGGATGGTGGGATGAAGGAGGAGGAGGAGGAGGAAGAGGGTGAACGGTGCGCTGTGGTGCATTGTGGGCCGGCGGCTCCAGCTGCCCTGCCGCTGTGCTGCTTGGCTCAGCCAGCGTCTGGCAGGCAGCCAATCACAGCGCAGGGAAGCAGTGCCACTTCAGTTCAGTGTGTCAGAGCGAACAGGGGAGGGAGGGAGGGAGGGAGGAGATACAGAGATGTAAGGGAGACGAGAGGAGGGAGCAAGGAGATCGAAAGGAGGGAGGCATGGAAGGAGCAGATGAGGGAGAGAGGGATCAGAGGACGAGATGGAAATGGGAGGAGGCAGAAGAGAGAGAGGAAAAGGAGGGAGAGGCAGATAGCGCTGCATCCATACCTGCACATCCCAGCACATAGCCTGCACCATTTCTATAGCTTCAAACACTTCAAAGCAGTATGCCCCTCTTCATGGATGTGGAATAAAAACCTTTTAATTTCTCCACCACTGACATCCAGGAGTAGATTAAAAAAAAGAGAATGCATGCATACTGATGAGCTGATATCCAACTTCAGTTACCTTTACCACTCCAGCTGTCAACAAGAAGAGGAAATGAATCATCCTTCCTTTGTCATCTGTTATTTGCCTGAACGCCATGCAGCACACGCACTAATTATGTTCCAGACTTAAATACAGTTTCATCCTATACTGAAGACGTCCTCAGGGACAGCTCCCGTCTTTCAAGCCTCAACTCTTTCAAGGGTTTTTTGTTTGTTTTGGTTTTTGCGGTGTTTGGATTATAGTGGCGGGAAGATTAATACCATTTACACACCAAATGATTCCCCTGGTTAGAACAAAGAGGCTTTCACTTCACTGATTGCATCCAGTGGTGTAAAAAAACGGCAAAGGAAAGAAGCTTTCTTATGTAAAAATGCACCACAACCAAAAAGAAAACCAAAAAACAAAGTGTCCCATTTTCCTTTGTCTAACCTTGAGTTTGGATTGGGTTACGTTCTGTGGTTTACACACACACACACACACACACACACACACACACACACACACACACACACACACACACACACACTCAGTGTTCTCCCGCTAACCTGCCACAAACCAATAGCTCACCTTTTGCAGCACCACAGAAGAGAAATGTGTCTGCAACACCAAGTGAAAACCACCATATTTGTGTGTGTATGTGTGTGTGTATGTGTGTGTGCGCGCTACGTGCGCTACGTGCCAGCCGGTCCCGAAACCACACGAGCACACTGCATCCTTCCATCTCCATCTGTGTCTGCTCCTCTCTGGCTGTTACACTCTATGAGCCCTTCACCTCTGATATACTGTACTGTACGGGGGGTTCCTGCATTTTTCTATCACTCCACAGTTTCAGGAGATGCAGTTTGTAACCCAGTGGAGTCTTCTTCAGCTGGGTTTCATTGGGGTGTTTAAATATCCTGAGGTAGGATTGTGCTTCAGGCTTTTCTACTCTGACAAAACTACTACAGGAATGATTTTCTTTTTCTGAAAAATATATTTAACGTACACTAACGATGTTCCGTACAGATAAAAATGTTTCGCCAATCGCTGAATAAATACTTCCAGGTCGTGCAGAGATGACTAGAGCAGCGAAAATGTACACTTTGACTTAATTTATGCTTCTCACAGTACTGTAGTCTGTATGACATGATTATTGTGCTATCACACGTTGTTAAACATATCACCCTTTGTTGAATAAATGCTTTGAAATTGGCATTTTTAACAACAACGGAGCGCACTGACTGCTTGGCGCTGCAGCAGCAACTCTGTCAACACAGACGCTGTTTGCATGTAAACCTGTGCGCAATATTGATGTTACAGCAGTGTTATTTAATAAAAGGTCAATAAAGTTAACGTTTATTATATCAATCGAATATTTTGACATTTAAAATTTTCATTAATCGCCGTTGAAATCATGTTATGCGCTCTGTACGGAACACCGTTGGTAACCTGTGAGGAACACCGTTAAGCTTAATGATCTTCCCCACACAGGCGGAGGCGTTACTTTTCCCCACTTTCCTCAAAAACTATTGGTCCACAAGACATCAGTCAAAGTGTAGACTGTCTAATGGATATTCCCCCAGAGAATGAGCATGCAAACATGCTTGTCAGGCTCGTAACAACAGAGGAGTGCTGGCTAGCGTGGCGCTGAAGGGCGAAAAGTGTACGGAACACCATTGGTCTACGTTATTGATACCATAGACCATGTACTGTATATAAAAGTGTCTTAGTCACCGTGACGTCACCCGTTGGTTTGTGGACTACTGTTTTGAAGCCTTGAGTTTTGCATTTTGGCCGTCTCCATCTTGTTTTTTTGGAGCCAGAAGTGACGTATTTGGACGAGAGGTTGGGCTTGAGAGGAGAAAGGCCAAGCAGGGCCAGGTAATAATAATAATAAATTTGTTTTATATAGCGCTTTTCCGGAGCTCAAAGACGCTTTAGGGTACCGTTAACCCACACAGTCTCACGGCCCTCTCCGTCCCGTCATCTACCACTTTTGTCTTCCTCACCATGGACGACCAGGAGCTCTCGCAACTCGCACATCCGTGTTGTTCTCGTCCGTCCGGAAGGGGAGAGAAAACCTGAATGCCTTGTTGAATCACATGTTTTCTGATCTAGGCAGCCCACAAAAAAACTGACTGGGTTGTCTTATTTGAATGTTTGTGGGTTGATTCTTTTGCCACTTGGTGGCAGCAGAACAAACTTAAAACACAACATCTGACATATAATCACCTTATAAATTTGTTATTTGTTAGCAAACCATTGCCTGTCTACACATCCACTAGACACGTTGAAACTTAAAGTAGTTTTGTGTCGACGTGGTGAATGCAAGGGTCTCAGCTTTAAGTAAGGGAGGCTTCAAGGAAAATAGGTTGGGAACCACTGTTATAAAAGATGCATCAGGAAGCCTATGACGTATGCATGTATATGTGTATATGAGGTCAGGGTGTGACGGAGAAGTGTGCAGACAGGCTACTCTGTATCCTGTGACCTGCTGCTTACGATGACCCAGTGTCTGTGTCACAGAGCAGTCACTAAGCCTTGTCTGTCTCCGTCACTCTCTAGGTTAGAGCAGACTAAGCTTTTCTTCCTCTCATTAAAAGGCATACGGGTAATCGGCTCTAAGCAGCTGGCTAACGCCTAATACCAAACAACAAATATCAGCGATGGTGCTGCAATCAGCGTCCGTCTGAGCTAAAGAAAGAGCAGTGGGACACATTGTGCAACGCCACGGCAACACCAGCCTCTTAATTAAATTCAGTAGCACTTTATTCACCAGGCCCTCAAAGCTTACAGTGAGAATTTTACACCAGAACTGTGAACACAAACAAATGCTCGAGAGATGGGAATGTAGATAAACTCAGCTGCAAGAAGTGTTGCCTTTGGTTTATTTCTCTACAAGGAACAGAGGCGAGGTGCAGCCAGCAGCAATACAGGGATTTTATTCAAACAAACTGACAGTAGCTTAGTTTAGCTGGATATCACAGCTACGTATTCACCTTATTCTACATTTCACGGATATCAGATTGGGTTCTGAGATGGCATGATATTGAGAGATTTAGTAAAATAACTAAAAGAATTTCACTCACTGAAGGTCCTTTCAGACACAACGTGACAACGCCACCACTGCGCTCTAAAGCCTGTTATTTCCAATAACTTGCGCTGTGCCACGACGGCTTTTCGCTGCATCGAGCAAAGCCGAACTTTGGGCGCTGCACGCTGTGGCGAGCGCAGCTTAAACATGAGCTCAGACTGCGCTGTGTCGCGATCATAGACTGCTCTCTTCCGCCGGGAAACGACAGTTGGTGTAACTCTATTGTTGTTCGGGTGGAAACAGTCGGGATTATACACACTGTGCAGTTCCAGAAACAGGCTGAGATAACGAAAAGGAACAAAATTTGTGAAAATTTGCCATAAACCGGGAGAAATATGGGAGAATTGTGACCCCGGGAGGAAATCAGGAGAGGGCAATGAAAAATCTGGAGGGTTGGCAAATATGCCGTGAGTCAAAATCTTATCAAATACGCATCTGATGTTTGTCTATTTCTAGTTCAGGATTTAAGAAAGTATGGGAAACACTTTGCTTGTATGGAATTGAATAGATTCGGGATTGCTAGGAATTGGGACGAGGAGGGGGGGGGGGGGGCTGAGGTGTCAAATATTAACAAGAGGGTCCCATCCCATCACCTCCTCCAGTTCCTGAGCGGCTCCTCATTAGCATTGGTATTGTGCTGCAGGAGAGAGGTGACAAAGCAAAGTGCTTCTGGTCTCAACGGTTTTCAATCGGCTTGAAATCCCCTTTGTGTTGGCCAAGCCCCCCCACCCCACCCCATCCCCGCCCCCACCATCCTCCTGCCTCTCTCGGTCTATGGCCATCCACAAAGGCCACTGACCCATCACCCTGCAACGCTCTTAACGTTTAGGCTTCATAATACCAGCACATTACTGAGAAAGAGGCAGAAATCATTATGCAAACGGCCTGTAGCTATTGTCATCTAGGCTGCACTGCTGGATCGGAGGTGTATTAAATGCCTTTTTCAAACATTATTACATAAAGGCTGGAAGGCTTTCCACTATCAAATAGGACTCCCTTACCAAAATAAAATAAAATGTATTTTCACTGTATAATAAATGTTGAAAAAAAGAACACTGTAGGAATATCACATTAGTGATACCAAAGCAACGTGATAACACTTCTGCTCAAACACAAAAATATTTGAGTTCATGGGGAATTAAACATAATATATTATGACTATGTGAAAACCCCTGTATCTCCAAAACATCCAACTTTTCATGAAAAACAGAGAATTCAGTGGGTTTTTATGTGCTTTATTTAGACCAACCTGAAACATTCAAAATCAAATTTGGAGTCAAAGCTGCAAGTCCCAACGTGAATAAATAGAAATTTATTTTCAAAAATAATCTGAACTGAAGGTTCACTTACTTACTTACTTTTCCAGAGCTTTCAACTGGTCTCTTTCAGCAGATGGAGTATGCTCAATTTTCATGGAGATACTGGAAATATCTCAGTTTATACAGTATATTTTTTTTATAAAAAACTGAAGGGTGCAAATGAATGAAATCTTTTTGTTCATTCATTTTAATGCCTTTATTCCTCAAAATGTTGTCCATGTGTAGTTTAAATTTTCTCCAGAGTTAATACACTTTTTCATAGCCTTAACATACTTATCTGTATTGTAGTATAACACATTATTTCACTGTTTCTGATTCTGCACAGAATTTGTATTTGCGTTGAATAATAGGGATTTTATTTGACAAATTAATTATAAAATAATGATCTTTATGTACTGACCTTTTTTAATCTACAGTATGTCGTCAATCTAGTTTCCTCTCTGAAGATTAATAAAGATATTTAGTGTTATCTAATCCTAACACACATTCCTATCTCTCTTCTTCTAACTTGTTTTTTAATTGAAATGGCATCACATCCTCATTGTTTGTGCTCCCACTGCTGTATGTGTAAAAATAATATTAATGGCAAAATAAAAATCAACTGTTTCTGCTTCAAATTAGACCACAGAGCGGTTTAACTCCCTGTTAGACCTCTTATGAGCAATAAAACTCCAATCTAAATATTTAGAATTTGTGACTGGAAGTGTTGTTAACACAGATATAGAGAAAATTTACATAATTTACATTCAACCATCTGCAACCCCAAACAGAAATCCTTTTTTTTCTGTAGCAGACTTCTGAAACATGCCATCAGTTCAAAAGTGTTTAAAGGCAATTCTCATAAAATGCTGAAAAGTCCTGATGTATCTAAATCATAAAACAATGTTATGTATGTTTTTTTAGCTGTTCATGGGGGCCCAGATCTCAGGGCATATACCAATGTCCCATGTTGTAAAGAGAGAGGAGGTACAGGGTCGCCAAGCCCGCTTATAATAAGGGACTTTGGGCTTCTTCTTAGCTACTAAGTTGACGAAATATGGCAAACGTACAACAAAGACTGTGAAAAAGAGAGTGGACTTAAAGATTGGATTCGCCCTCAAGTGGGGAACGATTCAAAGGCAGTTTGCCGCTTTTTCTAACTGTGATAGGAGCACATCATGTCGATGCTGATTTGCAAAAATGCAAAAATTAAACAAAACGCAAAAATTAAATGAATTGTTCAACTTCTTTAAGTTTAGTTGAAAAGAAAAATGTAAAGTTACAAGCTTGGATGCAAAAATGCAATGAGATGCAGGCAATCCACGATAAATTCATACATATGTATGAAGTGATCAAGTGGCCGCCTCTCTCTCTCATAATGTGGTAGGCAGCACTGAGGAGGTGTCTTCAAAATAATATGTGATGTTTTTGAAAATTGTCTATTCCAGAGTGAAAAACAGGAGAGATGGTACCCTGGAGGAAAAGTTACAGTTACAGTTCTATGAATTGATTTATTGAGTTCACATTACTGTTCATGTCCATTGTTGTGACTTCTAACTGTATGTGACAGTGTAGGCTACATACTGTATATTTCTTTTTTTTTATTTAGTTCATACTTACAAAAGTTTATAAACAAACTTTTAAGTAATGAGCTTAGAAATGAACAAAGAGACAAAACAGGATGTACAGGAAATTATAAAAAAAAAAAAAAAAAATTGAAAAAAATTAGATGAAAAAAATAAAAATAGAAAAAGGGGGGCAGAGATATAACAACTACGTTGGAGGTTTGTATATTAGATTAATTTATGTATACCATGGATAGCGGCGTATATACTGTATGTAAACATACATTTCCATATCTACTCTTATACATATAAACATATAAACATACACATATATTCATACATACACGTATACCCGTACCCATATAGATATTCATGAACCCACAAATATTTTTTTTTATACACACGCACACACATACAGTATACACATATATACTGTATATACAGTATATATACACACATACACACACATATATACACATATACACATACACATACATACACACATATACATATATACATATACACACACGCATACAGTATATACACACATATACACATCCCTAGACATACATAAACATATAGGTATACTTTTCAACACGTACACAATTCTACACACACACACACACACATATTTATATACATACATACATATATATATACATATACATACACACACATATATACATGTGTATGTACACACATATACTGTCTTTTATTACCTTTTATTATTTTAAAGAAATACTGTCTCACACTCAACACGTGAATTTAAGCACATACATGCATGAGTGTATGTATGATCCATGTTTTATACGTGTATGTACATGGTGACTTTGGTATGTTGTGTGATGCAGTGGCTTGGAGCCAAAGACAAATGTCCCTGTGGGACAATAAAGTATATCTTATCTTATCTTATCTATATGTACACATATACTGTATACATACTGTATATTTCATGCATATACAACAATTTTATAGAAGTGTCTGAGCAAACATTAGAAACAGACTGAGAGACAAAGAGACTGAGAACAAAGAAGGGGGCGTTTCTTTAGACCCCCGGCCCCGCCCACTCGCCGCCCGGCCAGCCAATCAGCTCTCGGATATGCAAATGAGCTCGCAGCACCGCATCGTCCCTGCCCAGGCGGTGACGTCACCCGCACATCTCTCTGTCTGGCTCTGCACAGAGCTCAGACAGAAGCAACAGAGGACCTGAGGGAAGCCAGCCGGGGAGGGGCCGCTTGTCAGGAAGGAATATTATTACTATCTCCACCGCCGGCTCTGGAATAAACACAAGTTTTTCTTCGTTCCGTCTTTTCCGTGCAGCACAGCACAGCCCGGCTCGGCTCGGGCGGGACCCATCCAGTGTCTAATCGGGAGAACAAAAGGGGGTGGATGTTTTTTTATGTAGCTGCTGCTTGCACTGTTTTTCTTTCAGCCCCAGCAGCACTGATTTCTTTGCACTGACCAGTTGAGAAGCGGGTCCGGTGCCTCTCCCCTCCTCCTCCTCCCCCTCTCCTCTCTCTCTCCCCCCCGGGTCACTCCTTCTTCACCCTCCTTCCTTTTTTTTTTTTTTCTGCGCCTCGTATCCGATCCGACCCCGCAGCGCTGCAGAGCCGCAGAGATGCCCAGCTCGCTCTTCGCCGACAGCAGCGTCCAGGGAGACGCACTGGACGAGCAGAGAGCCCTGCAGATCGCCCTGGATCAGCTCTCCCTGCTCGGCTTGGACAACGACGAGAACTCCCTCTACGACAACCAGGAGCCCCGGAAAAAGAGCGTCAACATGACCGAATGCGTGCCGGTGCCCAGCTCCGAGCATGTGGCTGAGATTGTGGGCAGACAGGGTGTGTGTTTCTCTCCGCTTCTACACAGTTATATATTTGAGTTTGTCATGTTTTACAGCTGAACATGCACCCAAACACTTCAGGTACGAGCGCGTCCCGAGCTGTTTATCCTGTGTGGGAGGACCAGAGTGCCACTCACAATACTGCATGCATTATGTTAACACTGCCTTGCTTCTCTGCAAAAGCACCCGAACCGCGTTTTAATCTCTAATATCTAAAGTGTAGGTACCACTGGAGAATTCGGCATCTCTATAATCCACCAGGCCGGTAAACAGTTCAATAAAAACGCGAACTTTAGTGAGCGTCTCGCCTGTTAGTCACACACTGTTCCTCCTCTATAAATACACAGCTGTGGGCGGCAGCGAGCTGCAGAAACCAGTTCAAAAAGTTGACATTTAGGTGAAATTAAAGCCTATTGGGATGTTTCTGTACATGCCAAATTGATTGAGAGCCCAGGAACAACTCTGATAAAATACTAAATTGTATTTTCTGGCTTGCATACTTTTAAAGGTACGTAAAGACACATAAAATGTAAACAAATTGAATGGAGGTTCGTTTTGGGGAAAGAGGACGATGCGTAATGGGGCTAAAGTGAACTCACTGCGTCTTAATTAAATTACAGACACATGCAAATCATTTGGGTGAAGTGCATTATTATTATTATTATTATTATTATTATTATTATTATTATTATTATTATTATTAGTGCGTTATCCGGTAAATTAGAACATCTAGGCTAAGTCATCAAACTATGAGCTCAGAGGGAGCTCTCAGTAACTCCAGATGTGTCTTTCTTTGTTCGCTTGCAAACCGATTCCGGGCTTTTATATTATGATGATTAAGGAGCTGCACAGGATCAAATTAGGACACCGGTCACGATGTTACCTTGCCACAGGCAGGCAGCAGACGCCCATAGCTGCACACAGACTCAGCTAACCCAGCAGTCCTCCAGCTGTAGGGCTGCAGGGCGGTACTGGTGCTTGGTTACATATGCGGAATCTTTTCCCCTCCCTGCAATACTGCTGCTGCTGCTGCTGCTGTTGTTGTTGTTCCCAGAAAAACAAAGGAACCACATACTCCCACCCTCCACTTTACAGTGGGACATTTGTGAAGTAGACTCCTCTCCATCACCCACTCCCCTTTGTCAGGTTGTATCAGTTTGTACATGGGAAATTAAGCAGTGGATTAACCGTGACCTCTGGGATTATTTTAAGGCAGCGAGCCTCCATAAAAGACACCCTATCCTCATTTAACCTACACCAATTTGATACCAACTCGTTATGAATTTATGTCGCTATGTAGACTGAGTTTAGGTGGGTTTACCCTCCTCTTCATCCCTGGTTACGTCACCCTGTCCCACTCAGCTGGCTTTGCTCTGCTAATTATGTCATTCTCCTCAGCCGGTCCCATTTTGATCATAAAGAGATGTGTGCTGGGTGTTGGAATGCAAGTAATGCACCAGTGCCAGACTATGTAGTGATTATTTCCCCTATTTCCATAATGCTATTAGTATAAAATAATGTTGTAGATGCCGACTATATTGTAGTAGACGAACGGGGATCATCACAGACCCAGAAGTGAGCTGTCTTTTGTGAGTTATTTTTGTCCCGCTGTATGTTTGTGGTGGTGCAGCATGTGGTTTGATTTTGTTCTTCTCCAAAAGGGCGGTCTCACCCGATTTCTGAGGCCACTGGCCTTTAGAGGAACAATAATAAGCATCCAGCAGCTGTTTTGGATAGTCCATAAGTAATGGTTTAACACATGACATGTTTTGAGATGTTGTTATTTTGGGTACTTGCCCTCACTTTCGCCTTTTTGCTTCCACGCCTCAGGTTGCAAGATCAAAGCGCTGCGAGCGAAGACCAACACCTACATCAAGACTCCGGTTCGAGGCGAGGAGCCTGTTTTCGTGGTGACGGGCCGCAGGGAGGACGTGGCTATGGCCAGGAGGGAGATCATCTCCGCTGCTGAGCACTTCTCCATGATCCGAGCCTCCAGGAACAAAAACACCAGCCTGAACGGGAGCGGCACCCCAGTCCCTGGACCGCCTAACCTGCCTGGGCAGACCACCATCCAGGTGCGGGTGCCTTACCGTGTGGTGGGGCTGGTTGTAGGCCCCAAGGGTGCCACCATCAAGCGCATCCAGCAGCAGACCCACACCTACATCGTAACGCCCAGCCGGGACAAGGAGCCGGTGTTCGAGGTGACGGGGATGCCGGAGAACGTGGACCGAGCGCGCGAAGAGATCGAAGCCCACATCGCCATGAGGACAGGAGGCATTATTGAGCTTCAGGATGAGAATGACTTCCACGCCAACGGGACCGATGTGGGTTTTGATCTGCACGGGCATGCCACCCTGTGGTCCAAGCCCAGCGCCGGGATGACCCCCACCTCGGTGCGTAAACCCTTCTCCAACTACCGTAACGACTCGTCGTCCTCCCTGGGCAGTGCCTCCACAGATTCCTACTTTGGCAACAACGGCTCGCGTATGGCCGACTACAGCCCCCCCAGCCCCGCGCTCAGCTACACCACCACCAACAACAACGGCAACAACAATAACAACAACATCAATGTCAACACCAACGGCAACGGGTTTGATTACGGAGGCGAGGTGATCTCGCCTGACTGCACTGATCTGACTTTTGACTCACCGTCTGGGTTCGACTCCGCTCCGACCCCGCCGGGCCTCCTGTGGTCCCAGTACGACAGTCGCATGACCCCCTCCTCCACCGGAGGTAGCTCCCCCACCTCCACCTCAGCCATATTCCCCACCAACACCCCCACTAATGCCAACGGGGTGGTGGTGAGTCAGAGAAGGGTTAGCGGTTGTACCCCGCAGCCCAGACTGTCGCCCCCCCTCCACAGCCACACCGGAGGCCCCGGTGAGCACCCGTTAGCCCGGAGGGTGCGCAGCGACCCAGGCGGAGGCCCGCTCAGTTTCCCTGGTTATTCCAGCACTATGGCCTCCCTGCCGGGCCCTCACCTCCCCGGGGTCCCCTGCGACTCCTCCGCCTCGTCGTCCTCCTCCTCTTCCTCCTCCTCCACCTCCTCCGGCACCAGCCGCAAAGGCAGCCGCGACTGCTCGGTGTGCTTCGAGAGCGAGGTCATCGCGGCCCTGGTCCCCTGTGGGCACAACCTCTTCTGTATGGAATGTGCCAATCGTATCTGTGAGAGGAGCGAACCCAAATGCCCTGTCTGCCACACCGGCGTCACTCAGGCTATACGTATATTTTCATAAGAAGTGTAACTCTTTGACTGTCTCGTCAGCGAAACGGGCTCCAATAGCAACAAACAGACTCCTCATACTGCTTTAACGGGATCAGCCAATCACCAGTTTGGAAAGTGTACATAGATATACATATGTATGTAAGAGGCTGCAGTATCCAGAAGAAGGGACAGACACCCTTTTGGGCTCCGTCGTAGTTGTTAATAATATACTGTAGCTTGGGGAAATATTTTCAACATCTAAGTGCATGTTTTAAATATTACAGCATAGTAATCAATAGTTCTAGTAAATTGTACCCTATATTTATGAAGTGAAGAGACACAGGGGGTCAGGACGGAGGTACGTGGGTCAAACTGTAGCCTGTTAGCTGGCTGAGCCCTCCAGTTTTGCCGATCGAATGTAGTAAGAGGGGAGGCCATGGCTGGGAAACACGGAGGGCTTCCAGCCAAACAGGACTATTGACTTACCAAGATACTGCAGCTCGAGGTCAGTAACCACGTGAGGGAGAGCAACAACATATCCTACATATATATGTAAAGAATCATTTCCACAAGTTGAAAGTTTTAAATGACATTAATACAGATTGAAGTATTTTATTCTTTTTTGACTTGAAAGATTATATTTCTTATTGCAAAGATGTTTACAGATATTTTAATTTAAGTTCAGTGAACTTTTTGTAGCTGGGTTGAAATATTGTTTATTTTTTAGTATGGCCTTATGGCATTGATCACTGTATTATTTTAATATCACACGACTGTGGGAGGAAATCCAAGTCCACAAAATGTGTATTGCATTTGACAGTATTCCGTTGGGATGGAGTTTTTTATAGGTTCAGCAAAAAAAATGTCTTTTAAATCTGCTTCACCCAGCATATTTTTTATTCAGTAATATAAAGCATATTTTATTCTATATTATTATGAAACATTGAAATGTACAAAACTTAGTAAGTTGAACACAAAGAAACCGTTTATGCTTTCTAAAAATTTGTATGAATTAGATTCCAGTGGGAATTACAGGCTTCTGTTGCACCACTATAGTTTTAGTATTTCTATTTTAATACATTTGTTTACCACTTGTTTATGTATATGTAGGTGAAGTTACTTGAGCGTAAATGTACTTTATTGAGCAAAGTTTAAGAACAAAGTATATTTTATTTTATGATAAAGGGCCTTTAACCTCATGGTCAAATACTAATATTATATTTGCTGAGACAAGATTTGAAAATGTATCAAGAGTTTTATTTTTCTGACATTTAAAGTTATACATGATAAAAAAAAAAAAAAAAAAGTAAAACTTAAGTAATGGTGCTACTTCATGTTTTTTTAAGTATTTCTATATAAGTCCAATAAAAAATGGTACATTCACGAGGTGTCTGCTTCTCGTGTTCTTGCTGGCCGGTTGTGTTTGGTTCTGCTGCTGTTGGGAGCAGACGGGAGGTGAGCACGAGGCTGATGAGGACTGTAATAGTTTTCTGAACATTTGACCCCTCTCTGCTTCCTAATAGACGCTTGGTGGCGGCAGGATTATCACAGTGGCCTAATTATTGAGTGTAGGCTGTGCCGGTCAGACAGAGGGGGACTTGGCCTGCCTTGTCACTAATTAGAAGTGCTGTGTGACCTGTTCTTATGCAACCCGGTTCTTCTGGGTAGTGATGGGTTTGGGTTTTGGACTGTTGGTCGAACAAATCTAGACATTTTAAGTAGGGCTGTCAAAATTAACGCAAATTTGTTTTAAAGCCACTAATTTCTTTAAAGCATTAATCTATCTTTGAAGGTTTTAACGGGCTCAGATACTGGTATCATGGGAAACTAAAAAACCTAATGAATCCATTGGTACCAACCATGTCATACTAACTTGTCAGGAGGGAGGATAAATAACGCTCCAAAGTTAGACGAGATTTTGTCGAGGAAAAACTGCCATGGCCATTTTCAAAGGGGTCCCTTGACCTCTGACCTGAAGATATGTGAATGTAAATGGGTTCTATGGGTACCCACGAGTCTCCCCTTTACAGACATGCCCACTTTATGATAATCACATGAAGTTTGGGGCAAGTCATAGTCAAGTCAGCACACTGACACACTGACAGCTGTTGTTGTCTGTTGGGCTGCAGTTTGTCATGTTATGATTTGAGCATATTATTTATGCTAAATGCAGTACCTGTGAGGGTTTCTGGACAATATCTGTCATTGTTTTGTGTTGTTAACTGATTTCCAATAATAAATATATACAAACATTTGCATAAAGCAGCATATTTGCCCACTCCTATGTTGATAAGGGTATTAAATACTTGACAAATCTCCCTTTAAGGTACATTTTGAACAGATAAAAAATGTGCGATTAATCACGATTAACTATGAACAATCATGCAATTAATCGCGATTAAATGTTTTAATTGATTGACAGCCCTAGTTGTTATAAAGGATAGCTACGAAGATTATAAAAAAATGACAGCAAAAAGCAACACTGTTGCCTTATTTGCAGCAACACTGTTGCTGGCAGAAAATTGCTAATCGTGTAATATGGTAAGTTAATATATTTATTTTACATCTCAATGCTGACCGTTTATTTCTAACGTGACAACCGCACCTTCTACAGCTCTTATGCTATATCCAGGGGGTCAAGGGACCCCTTTGAAAATGGCCATTCCAGTTTTTCCTCGCCAAAATTTAGCGCATGTTTGGAGCGTTATTTAGCCTCTTTCACGACAAGCTAGTATGACATGATTGGTACCAATGGATTCTTTAGGTTTTCTAGTTTATATGACAGCAGTATCTTCACTCTAACTTTAAAACTGAGCCCGCTACAACCTCCTTGCGTTAACGCGTTATTATCGTGTTAACTTTGACAGCCCTAATAACAACTTGTTCCTCTTGACTGAAGTAGGCAGCAGCTAACACAAAGAAAGCCTGGCTATGTTGAACTGGCTTCATAGTACATCCCTCAGCTCTGGTATATAACACTATCAATAGATCATTGACTGACCTTGACACAAGTTGAATAGGGAAGAGTTTTTTGTTTTGTTCTGTGATGAAAGAAAGTGTCACAAAGAACCACAGACAGTGGCTTATAGCTTTTCTGGTGTGTGTGTGTGTGTCCTATGATGGTGTAAATGTGGCTGAGGAGGCCTTAAAGCCCCCCCCTCCAGTCAGTTTTACTTTCTGGTTTTTGGTTATCGTTCTTTCTCAAACAGAGAATGGGGGTGTAGTTAATAGTCAGACGTAATTCATTACCATGGCAACCAGATTAGATGAAACCAGTTTAGATGAATTTACTGTTTATCAGACCACAAATGAGACAAGAATTAGCACAACACACGACTCTCTCTCTCTCTCGCTCTCTTCTTCACCGTCTCCTCCTGGCGAGGCGGCCGTCTGGCTTCTGCTGCACCGAGGAGCCGCACCGCCACATCGGCCGCTCTCGCCTCAGCTCCAGCACCAACACCGCACCGGGCTGCACAGTGATTCATTTATTTCTCTAACGGGACTTTTCTCTTGTTTTGTCTTGAGCTGAAAGTTGGGTCCGGACCTGTTAGAGGTCCAGGACGATGGGGAGACGGCATTGGCTGCTTTCAGTTAATTTATCTCCAGCAGGAGACCGTAAAGAAGAGAGCGAGAGAGAGACAGTCAGTGTGCTAATTCTGCCGGTGGGATTTTGTGTAATTCACTGCGTTGATTTCACCTGTATACCTCACACATAAATGCCATGGTGAAAATAAACACACTAAACTAAGATGAAGGAAACAAAAAAATAAAATGAAAACCCTCAGTTAGCTAATGCAACAAGTTGGGCTAGTTAACTACACCTAACTAGCTAACTAACTAGAAAGACAAACAGACAGATAAACAGATTTACCAGTTTGCTGCTCAGACTCAAACGAGCCTGAGTGAACCTGCAGCTTGGAGGATGACCTTTGACCTGCAGCTTCTACGATAGTCATATGTCATATTCCCATTTTATCAACAACCATATTTTTTTTTTTAACTTTGAGCACAAAATTAAGTTATTTGTCAAATAAAATAAAATATGAAATATCATAGAAATGCCAACATACACTGGAGGAGGGCTTTAAGCCAAGCATTCTCAATGGGCACGGGACTCTTGGAAATGTAAAGAGTAAAGACATGGAACAAAAATGGCTTCAATCCTGTAATATGGTCAGTATCGGCATAAATTGCATTCAAAAAGAAACCATATCAGTCAAGATCTGCGGCATCTGGGTCACTTGTGCACGCCCTGATTTAATGTTATCTGCAATCTGCTGGATGTGTCAAAAGCTCACAGTGTGTGGGTGTGTTAGTGTATGAACACTCTTCTGTCTGTCATAAGAGAGCAGTTCCTCCCCTCCCCCACCTCCTCCTCCTCCTCCTCCTCCTCCTCCTCCCCCCGGTGCTGAAGTGCAGCCTCATGTCATGTGGTCCTGCTGGAAACACTGACGTTTAAACACATGCTTTGCTGCAAGATAGTAAATGTGGAGAGAGCCGGCTCTAATGATACGTTTGAAATGGAAACATCCAACACAGGCCCACAGAAACTGGCCCCATAAACCATATTATTAGGAAGCAATCTCACCACTGCAGAAAAGAGCTGACAAGTGTTTTTAGCCAAATGCACAACACATGGAGCTCACATAAGGCTTCCCGTGGTCAGAGCTGCACTAAAATAAGGGAGGAAATAAATGACATAGAGTGAAGGCCTGGCTCATCACGTAGCTTCTTTTGTACATCTGCTTCAGGAAGTCTTTCTGACATTCATTTTTTGAAGTATTTTTATACTATGATACATTTGAAGGTAATCCACTACAGATTTTGGAATATTTTGCATGAGATGAGATGAGAACAACCTGCATCAAATGTGTACAAACATGTACATGTACATGCACCTAACTGTTACATTAAATGAATCCATTATAATAGCTTCGATAATGACCATCCAGCTAAGCAAAGTAATTTTGATAAAGGTAAATATTGGGGTAATTTGGCAGTAATTAAAAAATAAAAATAAATTTCAAATAGTTGAAATACTAATTATCACCTAATTACCATGAAATTTGCAGACACATGTTAATATTCTAAATTAGACCGTCATCTTTGTAACCTGAGTGGATTTAATCAGATCAGACTGAAGGACTCCTTGGTAGAAGGTCTTCATCTTTTTTTCCACTCTTGCTAATGATTCATTAAAACCTTGAAGTAATGCTCACCATAAGCCACATGTCAGCAGCATGTCGAGAGCCAACATTACACCACACTAAGACAGCTTCTCCTCCACCAGCCTCTGTTCACCGCTGTGCTGCTTACAGAGGACTTCTCTCTTCTATCTTTCTGAAGACCTGAAACATGATTCAGGTGTTTTGTACTAAAATGTGTATCTACTGTGGTACTGTCTGAAATAACATTACCACCATGCCAGTTCACTAAAGTTATTCACTAAAATTCATTTTGTTGGCATTCATGAGGCTTTGACGAAGCACACAATGCAAATGTTTGCATTTATTTATTCATCCAAAACCTCTAACTCACTGTCGCTAACTAGCAACATGTTTCCTCTCGTCCAGAGCTCCTCAAAGTCCGTACCTGAACCCGGATCCAGACCGAAGCACAAATTTGACGCATTCAGTTTCAACAGCCTTTACAGCACTGGTTTAGTGGCCCAGGACATTCACAGACCAATTGCATGGGTTGTAAACGGCATGCTCTAAAAAGACAAAAATAGACAGCAAAAACAGAGGTTTTAACCCCTAGAGACCCACTGACTTTACTGTCTTTCAGAGGCTCTAGCAGGTTCAGTTTTAGGGCTAGAGTGAAGACACAGATATCATATGAAACCTAAGGAAACCATGTCATGCTACCATGTCAGGAAGGAGGCTAAATAACGCTCCAAAGTTTGGCTACATTTTAGCGAGGAAAAACTGGCACGGCCATTTTGAAAGGGGTCCCTTGACCTCTGACCTCAAGATATGTGATTAAAAATGGGTTCTATGGGTACCCACAAGTCTCCCCTTTACAGACATGCCCACTTTATGATAATCACATGCAGTTTGGGGCAAAAACCATGCAGTTTTGTTCATGCAGTATAAATGTGTTATTGTCTCCTATTCTAAAATGGTGTATTTGAATATTTCTGCATACTGGGGTCCCTAAACAGTCTTGAATTACATAAATTGGGTATCACTGTAAAGCTGAGACTCTTGTGGATCCAATGAGCCCAACTGTATTCATGTGTCATGATGTTGGTCCCCATAGTAGCCATTTCATTGTAGTGAGACCATTTTTTGAAACTTGACCTCACTGTATAAAATGATCTGTGGTGACCTCTAGGATAATCACAGCCTCATGAAACTTTACAGACACAAACTTGAGACCTAGAGCATTCAGAGGATGCATGGATTAAACTAGAGACCTAAAGCATTCAGAGGATGGATGGATCAAACTAGAGACCTAGAGCATTCAGAGGATGGATGGCTTTCCTAGCGAGATTGACAATAAGGGGGTTTCTGAGCAGTTTACACAACAGAAGTACTCGCCATCCAATTGCCGAAAAAAGGCAATTCTTGCAGAAATCTCTAAATATCAAAAGTTTTTGATCCCAAATCACAGCATGGCTTTTTCTATGGTGTTCCTCAAGGTCTTGGTTTCTTAATATGGTATTTTGGAGGGATTATTGATCATTTTTATAAATTCTCGAGTTGTAAAAAATTGTCAAATTTAGCACCAAATCTGTGTAACACATTTCAGCCCCGGTAGGTCCGTGCATTAAAGCTTCAGTAGGCAGGAAGATTTTGACATCATTGGGCAAAAATTCCATAATAACCTTTCAGCATATTGTAATTTAAGTGTTCTGAGAGAACAGACTTCTGCTCCTCCTCATGGCTCTGTTTTCAGGCTTTAAAAAATCTAACCCATAACGGGAGACTTTGACCAATCACAGGTCATTTCAGAGAGAGAGAGCGTTCCTGTTAGAAAGTGTTTCATGTCCGCCTTTATCCTGATGAGCTCTGAGAGGAGCCACAGGCTCACCTGTGCAGTTCAGAGTCAACTAGGCACAGGTGAGTCCAATCAGAACACAATCAGGGCTCCTATAACTAGGAGGGGAGGAAAAGAACATGCATGCTACCAGCCAGACTGTACCTCTGTCTTCATCGATTGCATCTTCTAAAGAGAGTTGTTCTTCATGCCTCTGTGTTCACTTTATGACTGCTCATGTATCATTGGAATATTGTTTGTGTTCCAATATCACCTGACTTTGCTTTAAGGTAATTTTCAATACATTTTGAGGTAAATATTGGGGTAATTTGGCAGTAATTCCAAAGAAATTTCAAATAGGTTACTTGCTAATTATCACCTAATTCAATCACCAGTTTTCCTCCACTGAAGCTATTCTCATAGTGAAACTGGGGGAGTTGAATGATCATTGCAGATATAGTTCACAAGTTCAATTTGAGTTCGATGCATGTCAGACACACATGTCTCAGAGTGAGTGATGAGTGACACATTTCTAGAGATGGGAGTTTATCTGTTCTGTGGGACAGATGATAAAACCTCCCAGATCTGATAATGGCGTGGATATGGTTCTGAACTTCCTCTGTGGGTGCCTGCTGAGTAGAAAGAGGATGGCTTGATCTTGATCTTTGAGAGCCATGAGCTGCATCGACGTAAACATAGCGAGATGACAACTCTTCTCTCTTTTAAAAAGCTCCGTCTGGCTGAGCATTTGGCTGCAGATGAACATGTCTGGTGTGCCAGTCTGTGTTAACAGCGAAGGAACAACAGAGCATGTCTGGCATCTTCCACGCTTTGACCTACATCTCATGAATTTAATGGACCTCCATTTGGACGCACACATACACACACATTATAGATGGCCGACACAGGGGAGGGAGAAGGCTTTGCAGAGTGAATGTCTATATTTTATTCATGCTGTGCTCCCTGCTTGTCGCCACTCTGTAGTCTAGCCATTACTTGTGATGTGATTCACCCATTTAAACACACTTTCTCCCAACAAGCAGCTGTCACACATCCAGCTTTGTGTGCAAAGTAGGTACAATATATCGCAAGATGAAGGCACTTTAGTGAGTCCATAGTTAATCGCAAATTAATCGCACATTTTTTATCTGTTCAAAATGTACCTTAAAGGGAGATTTGTCAAGTATTTAATACTCTTATCAACATGGGAGTGGAAAAATATGGTTGCTTTATGCAAATATATTTATATATTTATTATTGGAAATCAATTAACAACACAAAACAATGATAGATATTGTCCAGAAACCCTCACAGGTACTGCATTTAGCATAAAACAATATGCTCAAATCATAACATGGCAAACTGCAGCCCAACAGGCAACAACAGCTGTCAGTGTGTCAGTGTGCTGACTTGACTATGACTTGCCCCAAACTGCATGTGATTATCATAAAGTGGGCATGTCTGTAAAGGGGAGACTCGTGGGTACCAATAGAACCCATTTTCATTCACATATCTGGAGGTCAGAGGTCAAGGGACCCCTTTGAAAATGGCAAAGCCAGTTTTTCCTCGACAAAATTTAGCGTAAGTTTGAAGCGTTATTTAACCTCCTTCCCGACAAGCTAGTATGACATGGTTGGTACCAATGGATTCATTAGGTTTTCTAGTTTCATATGATTAAAAGTGAGTCCACTACCGAAATCACAAGTTGCATTAATGCGTTAAAGAAAGGACTGGCGTTAAAACAAATTTGCGTTAACGGGTTATTATCAAGTTAACTTTGACAGCCCTACTCATGGCCTTTTGCTTCTTAAATAATTTAGATTTGTCAAAACTTGGCATTACTTTTGTAGTTTTGGCCATCATTTCTACTGGTAATGACTAAAGTAATTGTTGAGATACTATTAGCCAGATGTTGTATCTTGTTCTAGTTCAGGCCGTTTTTTTGCTTGAAGCCTCAAACTCTGGCGTGGTGTCGTTATTTTCAAACGCAAGTTGTTCAGAAAAGAATCCCTTTCTGCCTCTGACTGCCTGTCATCCTTCGTGTGTCCATGTGTGTATGTGTTGTAAGCAACGATGTAGCTTTGGAACTCGGGTTGGGTTTTGGGAAGCACCAGTCGGGTTAAGTCAGGTCAGATCTTAAAGATGTGTACGGGCTGAGTTTGGGTCTCAGTTGTGGGCTGAACATGGCAACATCGCCTAACAGAGCAAGAAACACGAAAAGTCCGCTGATCGCACAGGTTGGAAACAAACTAGGGCTGTCAAAGTAAACGCGATAATAATGTGTTAACGCAATTTATTTCAACAAAACAACAACTTCTTTAGGTTTAGACAACAAAACTACAACTTGTTTAGGTTTAGGCAACAAAACTACAACTACTTTAGGTTTAGGTAACACAACTACAACTTCTTTAGGTTAAGTCAACAAAACTACAACGTCTTTAGGTTTAGGCAATAAAACTACAACTTCTTTAGGTTTAGGCAATAGAACTACAACTTCTTTAGGTTTAGGCAACAAAACTACAACTTCTTTAGGTTTAGACAACAAACCTATGACTTCTTTAGGTTTAGGCAACAAAACTACAACTTCTTTAGGTTTAGGCAACACAACTACAACTTCTTTAGGTTTAGTCAACAAAACTACAACGTCTTTAGGTTTAGGCAATAAAACTACAACTTCTTTAGGTTTATGCAATAGAACTACAACTTCTTTAGGTTAAGGCAACAAAACTACAACTTCTTTAGGTTTAGACAACAAACCTATGACTTCTTTAGGTTTAGGCAACAAAACTACAACTTCTTTAGGTTTAGGCAACACAACTACAACTTCTTTAGGTTTAGTCAACAAAACTACAACGTCTTTAGGTTTAGGCAATAAAACTACAACTTCTTTAGGTTTAGGCAACAAAACTACAATTTCTTTAGGTTTAGGCAACAAAATTACAACTACTTTAGGTTTAGGCAACAAAACTACAACCTCTTTAGATTTAGGCAACACAACTACAACTTCTTTAGGTTTAGTCAACAAAACTACAACGTCTTTAGGTTTAGGCAATAAAACTACAACTTCTTTAGGTTTAGGCAATAGAACTACAACTTCTTTAGGTTAAGGCAACAAAACTACAACTTCTTTAGGTTTAGACAACAAACCTATGACTTCTTTAGGTTTAGGCAACAAAACTACAACTTCTTTAGGTTTAGGCAACAAAATTACAACTTCTTTAGGTTTAGGCAACAAAACTACAATTTCTTTAGGTTTAGGCAACAAAATTACAACTACTTTAGGTTTAGGCAACAAAATTACAATCTCTTTAGGTTTAGGCAACAAAACTACAACTTCTTTAGGTTTAGGCAACAAAATTACAATCTCTAGGTTTAGGCAACAAAACTACAACTTCTTTAGGTTTAAGCAATAAAACTACAACTTCTTTAGGTTTAGGCAACAAAACTACAATTTCTTTAGGTTTAGGTAACAAAACTACAACTTCATTAGGTTTAGACAACAAAACTACAACTTCTTTAGGTTTAGGCAACAAAACAAAACCTTCTTTGGGTTTAGGCAACAAAACTACAACTTCATTAGGTTTAGACAACAAACCTACAATTTCTTTAGGTTTAGACAACAAAACTACAATTTCTTTAGGTTTAGGCAACAAAATTACAACTACTTTAGGTTTAGGCAACAAAATTAAAATCTCTTTAGGTTTAGGCAACAAAACTACAACTTCTTTAGGTTTAGGCAACAAAACTACAACTTCTTTAGGTTTAGGCAACAAAACCAAACCTTCTTTGGGTTTAGGCAACAAAACTACAACTTCATTAGGTTTAGACAACAAACCTACAATTTCTTTAGGTTTAGGCAACAAAACTACAATTTCTTTAGGTTTAGGCAACAAAATTACAACTACTTTAGGTTTAGGCAACAAAATTACAATCTCTTTAGGTTTAGGCAACAAAACTACAACTTCTTTAGGTTTAGGCAACAAAACTACAACTTCTTTAGGTTTAGGCAACAAATCCACAACTTCTTTAGGTTCAGGCAACACAACTACAATTTCTTTAGGTTTAGACAAAAAAACATACTTTGTTAAGTTTAGGGAAAAACATTGTGTTTTGGGTAAAAATAACTATGAACACAAAGACAACTACACATTGTTGGTTTCACACAGGATGTGAACTCTGGTCTCCTGGGTGAAAACACTATGTTTCGTGTCCCATCCATCCATCCATCGTCCCCGACCTCCACCTCTTATGGAGTTTCACGCTGTCTATACTACAGCGCCTGACTTTCGCTTCTGCTCCTGTCATAATTACTAAGGACGCTAGAGGTCACTGTCATGTTCTTTTATATCTTGTTTCGGTGATCTACCATGTGAATAGATGATAAAAACCTACTAGTGGGTGTAGTAGGCCCCTATTTACCCACATCTATGGGGCTTATAGCGACTGATAACGTCTATTTAATAGCCTGACAACAGTCTAATCGGCTGATATTTCACACTAATCCTTACATTCAGAATCTGATATTAGCCAGTAGTCAGTGTGGTCCGTATGAGCTGATTTCAACCTTCTCCTCCAGCGTGTCCCTGCCTGCAAGCAGCAGAGCAGCCTGTCTGTGGGTTTTCCCCTCCACTGCTGAGGGAGGAGGAGGAGGAGGAGGAGGAGGAGGAGGAGGAGGAGGAAGAGGAGGAGGAGGAGGAGGGAGGAGGAAGGGAACTGGGTTTGTTGTTCAAAGCCCAAGCTCGGCATATGCATTATAAATGAGCAGGGTTTTGAGACACGTCTCTTCCTCTCTCTCTCTCTCTCTCTGCTTCTTTCTCTCTTTTTTCCTCTCTCTCTATATGTGTGTTTGTGTAAGTGTGTGGGATTTTGTGTGTGTGTGTATATGCCTTTATGTGCATAATGGATTTTTATCCTTCGCAGAGCACAGCGGTCACAGTTTGTCTGACTCCACATGGTCTTTATTATGCCAGACGGAGAGTGTATCGGCGGAGACATACCAGGCCAGCGTCTGCCCTCTGTCTCTGTATCTCTACACACACACACAGACACAGACAGTGGCGACCTCTGCCTCCCCGCCACTTTCACCTCTCACCTCCCTGTTTGCCAGCAAGTCCTGTAGCCTAAACCTCACACTGAACACTGTTCCTTGTCGTTTTTTCCTGCGAATAAAGGCATAACCCACACATGCGTACACCAACTCTGATTACACTCTCTATATGTGGGAAGAAAGGTGCTGAGAACCTCCTAATGGAAGCAACCCATTACACGCTGTGTGCTTTTTTCTATTCATCACTTCTATATTTACCCCTCTTCATATATGCTTAAATGCCACAGTGATTTGCAGTCCCCTCCGAATGTGGCTGGTGTTATGGCTGACTGAAGTACGATCGTTGCCCACGCTCGCAAGATGTGAGCTGAACTCCGTCCTGGTGGAAGGGCTTTATGCAAATGTGCCGACTGCAACTGGTTCATTCCTCTTCAGTCTGGAGAGCCGACACTGACTCACACAACATGGCAGCAGGCGAAATATAAAAAGATCCAGTCTGTCCCTCTGCTGCTGCATTTACACCTTTGATGGATGGAATTAGATTAGGTGAAATTAGACCGATGGAGTGGAACAGTCTTTTGGGGCACAGCCATTTCTGTTCCTCTCTCCTGGCTTTGTGTCCTCAGTTTTAAACACATATTCATAATGCCTGAAGAAGAGCTTCATGGTGCACTCGAGAATATTAATGCAAGGATTAAGTCAACTTTATTTAAAGGAATAGTTTAACATTTTGGGAAATTATCTTCTTTCCGAGAGGATCGATATCAATCTCATGTCTGTGCATTAAATGGAGAGTTTGGGTGTTTTGAAGTGGGGTTGTATGTATGAGGAGTTACCGCACAGAACCAAGCGATGTACTGCTGTGGACGTCAGCGAAACATAATTTAGACACCTAAAAGAAAGGTCCACCTAAAGAAATCATCATCAGTTTAAGTGTACGCTATATTTAGAATATTTTCGGTGGGTTACTTTGCCGTGAGACAGCTATACAGTCTATGTTTCTGACGGGGAACTTAAGCCGTTATCTATACTCCAAAGCCACCAGACACCATTGAAAAAAAAACTTAATTTTACCTTGCAGAACATGGGGGTTACTGGTTTTACCGCTGCGTCGATCGATTAGTTTATTTGTATTATTGTTAGTTACGATTCACCAAAGTCACACAAAAACACATCTAAACGATTGAGGCAGCGGTAAAACCAACAACCCCCATGTTCTGCAAGGTACAATTACTGTTTTTTTCAATGGAGTTTGGTGGCTTTGAAGAGAGCATTGGTTGATATAACCGCTTCATTTCCCAGTTGGAAATGGCTTTTTTAGGTGACTTAAAAAACGTTTTGCTTTGCTTTTGTGCAGTGCTTTGCTTCCAAACTAGGGATATCTACTGTAAGTAATACACTGACTATGGATAAGTACCTTCAAAACACCCAAACTCTCACTTAAAGCATGAAGCGGGCTCCCACATGGGTCTAAAGACTAAGAGCAGTGGGAAACAGCTAGCCTTGCTGTCAACTCAGTTGAAGCTCATGAATTAACATAAATAGTTAATGTATAGTTTAAATTAATGAAATACATCACAGCTTTAGAAGTGAGCGTGATAATTCATTTTGACCTTGGTAATTTGACAAAATAATCTTTAACTTGAGGTCCACATACAAGCTTTTTCTGGAGCTTCAACCACATCTGATGGTCTTGAGAGATGAATAATAATGAATAATAATGTTCTGCAGCTAGAGGTCTATCAATCAAAACAATAACAAAAGGAAAAGCTAGAAGTATTGGGAGTATTTTTTTTTGTACTGTAACAGATCCAGGCTAGCTGTTTCACCCTGCTTCCAGTCTTCATGCTAAGCTAGGAAAACCACGATGTGACTCCAAGACATGATACTGATATCAATCTTCTCATCTCGTTACTGGAAAAAAAAAGCATGTTTAACTGTTCTTTTAGCATAACATTACTTATTTTATCAGTTTACCAAATGTCCAGCAAATACTTCAAGTTATGAAATTCTTTTCATTAAATCTTGTGAAGTTCAGTTCATCAGCAAATTCACTATCCAAGGCCCTGATGTGGTTCAAAATTTTGGAAAAAGCTGGTAATTGAAGTTTTATTTTGTCAACCTTGTGTTCCCAAGATCAGGAATGAACTTTCATGCTCAAATATGAAGGTGTAAAAAGAACTGATAGTCATGTATGATGTGGAATATTTAAGCCTCTCCTTCATTTGTCCGTCTTGCTTTTACTCTCTTTTCTTCAGTTCAGTCTGTTCTTTTTGTCCTGTGTATGTCTTCTGATAGATTTTTAGACGCTTCATTTCATCGTCCTATCCTTTGCATGCTGAAGTGATGTATGCCTGCAGGCTGCTTCTGTTAATTCTTTCAAGACTGAGATGTTTGGCCACCACATGGTTCACAATTTTACAGCGCAACATAAGTTGCGGCTTGTTCGGTGGCAGATGCCTGCACAGTCATTTCAGCACTTTGATATGTACGGTGTAAGCCCAAAGGCGAAGTCTGCAGCCTGTCATTATGCTGGGGCCGTACTCCCTGGTTAGGTAGCAGAAATGTTTTTGCCGCCATGTTAGTCCCTCTAAAATGAAAGATGATGTACAAGAGGATTAAACATGATGGTGCTTTATAGTCGATGGGTTATCTGTTTGTATGAAGGACATCCAAACTCCTCAGATGATCAGAAAGGCTAAAAGTGAGTTAAATGTCACTAAGGGTGCTTTTCATTATTTGTGTCCTCGATTCCTTTCCTCACCTCATCTCCTCGCATCTTAGTCCTGCCCACGAGAGTTGTGAACGGAAGAGGCGAGGAAGAGAAGCGAGGAGAGAGGAGTTGATCCATCATCGCCTGGGAGCCTTCATTTTAAAGCAACGTCAATGAAATATGACAAATTTTTGTATGAAAAGTAGTATACTGTACAAACAAAGGGTGACATATATTATATGATTGAGTGATCTACTTCCTGAGCCCCAAATATCCTAAAGTAGTTGTGTAAATTAAAATTAAAATTAAAAGAGTGAGAGCTAGATAGTTAAAACCCTGCTTACTTCTCACCTGCACACAGCTGGCCAATCACAGCGTGAAGAGGGTGTGAATGTTGACTGAATTGAATGTTATCCTGACAGGCAGAGTTGCCAAGTCTGCTTATTATAAGCGACTTTGGGCTTCTTTTCCTGAAAAGTCGCTTACAAATATCGGTAGTCGCGGGTTGCGATTTTCTCTTTACAAAAATGCAAAAATGAAACGAAATGCAAAAATTAAATAAAATGTTCTACTTTAAGTTTAGTTAAAAAGAAAAATGTAAAGTTACAAATTAAAAATGTATACAAAAATGATATAAAATGTTCTATTACTTTAAGTTTAGTTGACAAGAAAAATGTAAAGTTACATGCTAAAAATGTATACAAAAATGAAATAAAATGTTCTACTTTAAGTTTAGTTGACAAGAAAAATGTAAAGTTACAAGCTAAAAATGGATGCAGAAATGAAATGCAATGCAAAAATGAACTGAAATGCAGGCAATCATACATCTATATTTTTTGGGGGGAGAGTTGCTTCTTTTGGGCTTGTTTATATAGACCTGGTTGCTTGTTTCTCTCGCGAGATCTGGCAACACTGCTGATAATCATACATGGACCACATTGTCTGCAGAGAGAGAGAGAGAGAGAGAGAGAGAGAGAGAGAGAGAGAGAGAGAGAGAGAGAGAGACTTTTCCTTTTCCTGAATCTAGTGCAGAAGGAGATTTTTCTAATGTTTCTGTCAGCATGGCTGAGGACACTTTGCATTACCAATGTTCGGCCGCTGGCAGAAACTCAGTGGGAAGCCAACGCAACAGCATACAGGGGTTAAACACAGCAGGCATTTCCGAGACAAAGCCCTCTCTCTGCCGCCACGCAAAGACAGCGAAGGGCCTACGGTGGCACAGATTAGTCAGTAAATTGGCTCGGGCTGCTGAATGAGAGCCACTGCATATCTCATGAGGAGGACGCAGACCCTCTTTCATTCCCCAGAACAGGCAGGCGGAGGGGGAGGTGTCAGAGAGATTCAACACAGATCTCGCTCGGTAAAATGTTATCACTCAGCCACATGGCTTCCCAGGCTAGAATGAATGGAGAAGGTGTGCATATCGCATCAAGACACCTACGCAGCATGACATATTCTTCTCTGTGGCATGAAATGCTCTGAATGATTTTTTTCCTCCTCTTACCAAAGCGTTTCCTGCTTAGTTCCATTCCGGCGGTTTTTGAAATCATGCACCGCCGGCTGCACACAGTGGCAGACAGTATATGTTTACATCCTAGCCTATTATAACGGCTTCTGTCACAGTGTCTCTCCAATCTCAACCCATACTGTGTTCTCTTTGTCACTGCTCCAAAAATGATTCAGCGATATCATCTCAAGATTATACACATGATATTATATGAGTGTAGGATGTCTGGCTGTTGTTTTAGAGAGTACTTTATAAAAGAGCAGAATGAGTCATTAGCTGTTTGGAGGAGAGGAAACGTAATAACAGGGGTGGCTGGCAGAACAAGACAAAGCAATCCTAATGAAAGATAAGAGGGTCTCCCTGATGCATTTTTCATATGCGCTCCTTTTGTCTCCTCTTGCCCTGGGATTTTTTAGCATGGAGCACAATTAAGTAGGCGTAGTAAGTCTTTGGATCAGTAATTACCGTTGTGTGTGCTCTGTGCTGCGGGGTTTCTCTCTCTTGACGTCAGCGTGTACAGTATTGTGCTGAAGAGGGAGGCCCTGTGCCACATGAAGCATACTCACATGTGGAACTGGACCACTTGAACCTTTTAGAAGCCCAACATTTATGTTTCAGAGACCTACTTTAACCACTCACTCTTTTTAATCGTCATCATTCTGTGACATTGACAAAGTAAATCCTAAAGTGGAACACTTCTTGTCGATGTCTGAAAACTCTACTAATCACTATTTCTGTTTAAACAATGGATCAAATGACTAATGGGTAATGTGAAAGGGGCAACCCGGTCTCACGGGTATAAATATCACGACATTACACGAACTTTCACCGTGTCACGAGTTCGCATTTCATGGAAAAACATTATGTTTGGGCTTAAAATAAGTATTTAAACAAAGTAAAAGACGTACGGACAAAAAACACGTGACAAACGTCACTAACGTAACTTACAAAACAAAACACGGGTCTCGAACACGGGTCTCCCAGTTAAAAGTCTGGCGTTTGTTGGGCCTCACCTGCTGGAATTCCTCCGTTTAGTTTGGGCGAGGGGTGGCGCCTGGGTAGAGCCAACCTGGTCTCATGGGAAGGCGTATAAATACCACGACATTACACAGACATTCCACGTGTCATGAGTACGCATTTTTACTTTTTCGTGTGTCATTTGTACGGCACGCAAATGTCCACAGTTAGGTTTAGGAAAGAAAAACAATTAGGTTAAAGAAAAATGTCACGTTTGGGCTTAAAATAAGTACGTAAACTAAACAAAACCCGTACGGAAACAACTACAGAACTACACGTCACAAATGTCAATAAAAAACAAGTGACAAACGTCACTAACATAACTTACAAAACAAAATACTGGTCAACAACGGTCTCGAACACGGTTCTCCTGGTTAAAAGTCCGTTGTTTGTTGGACCCATCCCACTCCCCACCATAAGTGGTCTTTCTCTCTTTTTACACTACGTCACTAACTCTTACCGTAGCATTTATACGCGGATGCGTTTACAGTGCAGTCAGTACAGGATACATGGTGTACAAATGACACACGGAAATCAAGAAAAGTGTACTTATTACATGCTAAACGCCTTGTGCATTATCGTAGCATTTATACGCCTTTTCATGCGAACGGGCTGGTAGAGCAGAGTAGGTAGAGAGCGTGCAGGAGGCAGGACGCGATTACACCGTGGTCACGTAGCTGGTTCTTAATCCAGTCATAAACAACTGAGTCTCTCGCCGTTCCTTTAATTTGTCCGACAGAAGTTTCCGAATCTCGTTGTCTCTCCAGTTAGACATTTTCGTTGTGTCTTCGAGTAGATGACCCTTCTTCTTCACCCTCAGTTGTTTGTGTTCTTACGGTTTTGCACCAGACGCATGATAGAAACGCCATCAACACACCAACTCGTTCACCATGAACATTGCACAGACTTTGTACCAGGAGGTGGCAGGGTGAAGTCCGGTCCGAATGATTTGAAATTTCGGACATTTGCATTCACACATCCGGGTAATGTCTAGATAAGTTCAGGGTTGTAGACGTGAAAGGGACTATGCAATCATGTGAATGTTAGGCTTTGTGTACTTATACAGCAGCTAATCTGAAGCAGACAATCAGGACAATGTGTTCACCGGCTGAGTCCTGACACTGGAGCTCAGAAGACAGTTCTGAGCCTTTGAAGCTGCAGCGAAAGGCTTGTTTCTCATCCAGGCAATCATTAATAATCCTGACACACATACACATTATGCACAAACATACAGTATGACTCCTGTGTTTGGTTCCTGACTTTAAGAGTTAATCTTCACAGCTCACCAACTACTATGCCTTATGCTTTAGTGTAGGTGTGTGTATGCATTCACACTGCACCTACGGTGTGTGTGGGTTCTCCCCCACTAACAGCTCTGTGGACAGGATTACGGTGAGGCTTAGCTGTAAGAGAAGGAATGCTGCTGTATTTGCAGTCATGAATAGAAAATAATCCCTCTGATGGAAGCTTGGCCTGTAATGATTTAAGGAGGGAAAGTTCTGCTGATTAGCACCTATTGCCAGTACATCTCAGTGTGAGTGTGTGTGTGTGTGTGTGTGTGTGTGTGTGTGTGTGTGTGTGTTCATATCTGTCGACAGGTCCAAGTGGCCTTCGACATCAAAGCCCAGAGCCCCAGATGCTTCCCCCCCAACCTCCCCCACACACAGCTGCACGCCAACACACTCACATGTGCATTTCCATACAGCACAATGCAGTCCATTCTGGTCCCCTTACCTGCTGGAAGCTGTTGATTGATTGATTGGAAGCAGCAAACAGCAAACAAGGAGTTAATGCATGGCTGCCTTGTGTGTGGACCCCCTGCGCTGCCATTCAAGCTTCCTGTCAGTGATTGGCAGATGATTATCCAGGCCGCTGCATGCATGTGAAAGGCAAGCTGTGTTTAGGCCTGCCATCTTGATTGGCTTTGGCTTGATGGTGCAGTAATTGTTGCGCCCGCAGGGGTCGATCAGCAAGACTAATGCTTTCCATGCAGCCTGTTTTCTGTTCTCAACGGCTTTGTCTGTAATGATTCAGAATCAAGCTTCGCATCAGAGGCCCTGTTCAGACCTGGTATTAACATGCATCTTGGGTGATCCGATCACAAGTGGACAAGTGGTCTAAGTACAGGTGTGAACACACTCAAGACGCATTGAGGACGCATTGAGATCCGATCGCTCAGACGACACGCGGTGGTGGTCTGGACCGTATATGGCCGCATTCTTTTAGCAGCTTGTACGCAAATGTGTCGTGGGCCCATTGGCGCGGTTTGGATTTTAAGGTTGGGGGCTCACAAAAAAGAAATCTAGAGGGAATGTAATGTATACAACGCACAGAGGTCTAATGTATTGGGATGCCTTCATATTACACCCTCTGAGCAGAATGCAACGCAAGCAAGCATCAGTGATAAAATCAGTTTGATTGCATTGTTTCTATTGGAACGTCCTAACTGGCCGCAAGTGACGAAGCGCTGCGCAGCGTGCTGTTATGAGCTGAACTTTTATCAGCCCCATCACTCTACTTTACCCAAGAGGGATAAATAAAGTACTTCTTAATGTTATCAATTACATCTGTGCTCCTCCTGCTACGACAAACCGAAATGTGTGCTGAGAAAAAGGTGTAACGGACCCCCCACCCACATGAATCAGGACCTCAAGATTGAGACTGATACCTTCCCATATTCACACATTATTCACTCTTAGGCCCCAATATAAAACAATTATATATTGACGCTTTTCACACATGACCTACTGTTACTATTGTGGACAGATTAGTGGTTTTGTTCCTCTCCACAGTGGCAGCACCACAGGAGAAGAGCTCATTCACTCACACTGCCTCAGTGATGACTTTCTAAGACTTGTTTTGCAGATGAATAACTGTTATATCTGCACGGCTTGATGGCCGACCATCAGCAGCAACCGGGGAAGCTCGTCCCCCCCTTCAATAACCCCACCACACCCCGTAGTTATCGAAGCAGTATCACCAGAGTTGCTAAGTCCGCTTATTATAAGCGACTTAGGGCTTGTTTTCCTGAAAAGTCGCTTACAATTATTGGTAGTCGCGGGTTGCGTTTTTTTGGGCTTGTTTCTAAAGTGTAATTGCTTATTTGGGCTCCTGTCTCGATTCACAGGCAGTTTGCCGTAATTGTAAGTGTAATATACGAGCACATCATGCCGATCTGGTTCAACATGTAGCACTGAAAAACATAAAAGTAACGCAGCACCATTCTCTTCAATGAGGCTTACCGACATTGGATTCACGGTCTTTGCAAAAATGCAAAAATTATTTAAATGTTCAACTTGTTTAAGTTTAGTTGACAAGAAAAATGTAAAGTTACAAGCTAAAAATGGATGCAAAAATGCAATGCAATTTTAAAATAAATTCATACATACATATATATGAAGTGATCAAGTGGCTGCCTCTTTCTCTCATATTGTGGTAGGGAGGTAAGGTCGCTTGTTTTTTGGGTATTTTTTGGGGGGGAGAGTTGCTTCTTTTGGGCTTGTTTCTACAGACCTGGTTGCTTGTTTGTCTCGCAAGATCTGGCAACACTGAGAAACACTCTCATCTCATTTACCAGACTGACTAAAATATAACTAGAAACATTTACTGCCCATTTTTCAGTATGACAGCAGTCAAGTTAAAATGGAAAAGACGTCACTGCAGCAATTATTGACCTTTAATTTGATTTAAACACAAATTCCAACCTACCGTAAGTGTCATGTGAGTTCAACTTTACAACAAGACCGTTGTTCTCATCACCATCATCATTTCCATCAAAGTTAAACAAGCGCATAGCTGTTATTCTCTTTATTCCCTGAATATTTTGGCTATCCTGCCTTCCCCAGGGTTGTATCTGAGGTTCCATCTGATTTCTTTATATATTGTTATATATTAGTCCAAGCCTGTGGGCCTGATCGTGCAGGTCCGGCTCGCCGGTTAGCTAATTTGAACAAGAAGCCAACAAAGGATAATTCTCTTTAGCCCCGTTTCCACCACAGGATCTTTCCCTCAGAACCAAGAACCTTTTGAGGAACTCATTGCGTTTCGACCGCAGGGACCAGGGTCTAAATTAAGTACCGGGACATTTTCTGGGGCCCTTCTACCCACCCAAAAGGCCCTGCGGTAGTACTTTCTGAGAGTACAGGAACTTTCGGTATGGTGTTTGCAGGGATGACTGTTGCTGATTGGTGAAACACACACACAGCACCACTGCTTCAACTCGTGTACCGCTTCATTCATAAAACAAGGAAGCATTCTAGTTTGGATTTAGGACATTTTAGGACGAGGGGAGAGCATTTCTCTTTGATGATAACATTAAAAATATATTTTGGCTCATTTTTAAAAAGACAGGGAGAAAAAGAGAGAGAGATTGTACGAGTGAGCGGTAGTAGAGACAGACAGATAATAATAGTTATTTTCTGATTGTTTCTCGGCAGTTACATTCTAAGGCCCAAATAAATAACTATCAAATACTCAGATGCAGATGATTTACTGTGGAGACAGACGCTCTTGGTTTAATTTTCCTCCTCTGCATGTCATCCATTACATCCAACGAGCATCAGTAAATATATTACATGTGCAGGAGGCAAGCTTTGCATCAACTGCATGCCCGGTGTACGTGAATAGTCATGTGATATGCGTTTTCAGGCGTGGTACTATGGACGGAGATTAATTCTGAAACAGCTCGTCTGGACGGAGATCGTTTTCATTTTAAAACGCTGTTTTAAAACAAAAAGGTATTAGTGTGGATGTAGCCTAAGCGGTGTCATACTGTGTTGTTGTTGACCCCCAATCGTTCTAGACAATCTTGCTGAGTTAACTTCAGACAATTATAAATACCAAGCAATAAAACAGAAAGATAGAATGGTCTCCACGAATGAACGATAGAAGAGAAACAGTTTTAACAGGTTGCATTTCAACAGTGAACCTCGTGGGTGATGAACCATTTTACCCTGCAGAGCCCAGCCTGCTCCCTCTTCCTCTCCCCTCACTACTGTCCTCCATCCCCCCCCCCCCCTCTCCCTGCACTGTTCTTACTGTAAAACATTTGCCATGCTCCTTTGAACTGGGAGCACCATTTCCCTGACAATGCCCCTCCCTTCCCACCCCCAACGACCCCCTCTACCCCCACCCCCACCCCACTGACCCATTTCTATGTCGATCAGACAGCGTGTGAAGTGATGCAAACTGCTGTGCTGCTGCTGCTGCTGCTGCTGCTGCTGCTGCTGCTGCTGTGGAGTCTCCCCCTCAGGCTCAGAGAGGAGCACAGGGCTTTACACATTCATGAACTGAGCGGAAAGACCCATCCTCTGTGTTTGTGTGTGCTTGTGTGTGTCAGTTTCCTCCAGCTGAGTGTGTTTGGTTGGATGATATTAGCTGTGACTACGGTATATGGGAGCATGTATGGAAGTGCATTAGTGACAAAACTACTGGATGAGAACAAAACAAAATGTAAACACAAACCAACGTGTAAGTCCAGATTTGAGAGCCCACAGGGACAGATTTGTGAGAGCAGAACTTGCTTTGAGAGCGAGCGAGGACAGAATGGTGAGTGTAATCAATGTTTTCGGGGCGCAGGACGAATTGTGACCTGATTTAAGCGAGCAGCGGGGCTTCCGTTGCTTGCTGTCTTCAAAGCTGCTCGCTCTCAGTTTTGGCAGTTTGCCGCAAACTCCAGCTGAGTGCAGAGTAACCTCCATTGGATCTGACCTGGTGATGTCATGGGTGTGTCCTTTTAACATATGCACCTGTCACTTTCCAGATTTTGCAGAATCCGCCACAACAGTAGGGGGAATGTAATCAATTTTATTTGTATAGCCCAAAATCACAAATCACAAATTTGCCTCGGGGGGCTTTACAATCTGTACAGGATACAGTAACTGTGTACTACGTGCAGACAAAATCAAAATGTAGATCTCAAAACACATTTTACACTGTGCGTGTGCACCCCTCAGATCTTGAGTTGTGTATTGGTTCTATCTATCTATCTATCTATCTATCTATCTATCTATCTATCTATCTATCTATCTATCTACAACCTGAACTCATGGGAAGGGGTATAAATAGCACAACATTTTTGTGTGTCATTTCCCACCATGGTGTTACCGTGAATGTTTAGGCAACAAAACTACGGTAACAGCTGCAGTTAGGTTTAAGGCCCAGACACACCAACCCGACATCAAAGAACTAGTTGCGATGAAGGCCGACTGCTGCGTTGCCTCACGTCGCCTTTGTCTTGGGCAAAAAGTTGCACTTGAACACACCAGTTAGCTTCATTCCAGATGGCCATGTCGTTGTGAAAATATCCGTGTACTAAAATGATCAGATGAGATGAAGATGAAAAATGAGAAGAGCCTTGTGTTTTTCCTCCTGACTCGTTGGCATATTCATTTAAGCTGAACAGCTAATCAGGGTGATTTCTCTCACCGATTCAACATGGTGAATCGGCCAGAAAAACTCAGACAGGGGCAGACTAGAGCCGACGGTGCGGGACACACCGCAAAACTAGGCAGACGGATGCTCACCGACGGCTCCAAACTGATTGTTTGTAAGGGCCTTTGGGCAACAAAACCACACAGGTTTAGGAAAAACATCGTGGTTAGGCTTAAAATAAGTATTTAAACTAAGTATAATACGTAAACAACGTAACATCAGTACGGAATACACATCACAAATCTTCAAAATAACTCAACAACACTTTGGGACACAAACACCTTTCTCCTGATTGAAAGTCCTGAGTTTAACATATTCGTGCAGATATGCGTTTACATTGCAGTCAGTAAAGACTACATAGCGTACAGATGACACACCAAAAGCAACGAAGGCGTTGTTATGGCCATAGACTGTATAAAATATGGACGTAGTCTACGCGACGTCACCCATAGGTTTCTGACTATACTATGACTTTTATCACTTTTCTTGATATACTAAACTATTCATTTTTTTGACTTTTTTCGACATACTACACTATGACTTTTTTGTGACTTTTTTCGACATACTATACTAGGAATTTTTTATGACCTTTTCGACATACTATACTATGACTTTTTTCGACATACTACACTTTGACTTTTTCATAACTTTTTTTGACATACTATACTATGACTTTTTTTATGACTTTTTCGACACACTTTAGAATGACTTGTTTCGACATACTAAACTATGACTTTTTAATGACTTTTTTTCACTTATTTCGACATAGTATACTATGACTTTTTTTTTACTTTTTTCGACATACTAAACTATGACTTTTTTTTACTTTTTTCGACATACTTTTCTATGACTTTTTTGTGACTTTTTTCGACATACTAAACTATGACTTTTAAATGACTTTTTTCGACATACTATACTGACGTTTTTTTTCATGACATTTTTGACATACTATACTATGCTATTTTTTCATGAAATCTTTTGACAGACTATACTATGACTTTTTTTTCATGAACTTTTTCGACATACTATACTATGCCTTTTTTCATGAAATGTCGACATACTCTACAATGACAATTTCTCATGAAATTTTTCGACATACTATACTATGAATATTTTTCATATAATGTTTTGACATACTATACTATGACTTTTTTTTCATGAAATTTTTCGACATACTATACTATGACTATTTTTCATGAAATGTTTTGACATACTATACTATGACTTTTTTTTCATGAACTTTTTCGACATACTATGCTATGACTTTTTTTCATGAAATTTTTCGACATGCTACACTATGACATTTTTTTCATGAAATGTTTCGACATACTATTCTATGACTTTTTTCATGAAATTCCTTTGATACATTATACAATTATTTTTTTCATAAAATTTTTCATGTTACTATACTATGAGTTTTTTTCATCAGTTTTTTCGACATACTATACTATGACTTTTTTCATGAAATTTTTCGACATACTATACTATGACATTTTTTTCATGAAATTTTTCGACATACTATTCTATGACTTTTTTCATGAACTTTTTCGACATACTATACTATGACTTTTTTCATGAACTTTTTCGACATACTATACTATGACATTTTTTTCATGAAATTTTTCGACATACTATTCTATGCTATTTTTTCATGAAAACTTTTGACAGACTATACTATGAATTTTTTTTCATGAACTTTTTCAACATACTATACTATGACTTTTTTCATGAAATGTTTTCGACATACTATACTATGATATTTTTCCATTAAATTTTTCGACATACTATACTATGACTATTTTTCGTGAAATGTTTTGATATACTATACTATGAGTTTTTTTTCATGAATTTTTTCGACATACTATACTATGACTTTTTTCATGAAATTTTTCGACATACTATAGTATGACTTTTTTTCATGAAATGTTGTCGACATACTATACTATGAGTTTTGTTCTTGAAATTTTTCAATATACTATATAATGATTTTTTTCATGAAATTTTTCGACATACTATATTATGACTTTTTTCATGAAATTTTTCGACATACTATACAATGTCCTTTTTTCATGAGTTTTTTCGACATACTATACTATGACTTTATCATGAAATTTTTCGACATACTATACTATGACCCTTTTTTCATGAAATTTTTCGACATACTATACAATGACCTTTTCCATGAAATTTTTCGACACACTATACTATGACATTTTTTTCATGAAATTTTTCGACATACTATTCTATGACTTTTTTTATGAAATTTTTCGACATACTATTCTATCACCTTTTTCATGAAATTTTTCGACATACTATACTATGACATTTTTTTCATGAAATTTTTCGACATCCTATACTATGACTTTTTTCATGAAATTTTTCGACATACTATACTATGACATTTTTTTCAGGAAATTTTTCGACACACTATTTTATGACTTTTTTCATGAAATTTTTCGACATACTATACTATGATTTTTTTTCATGATATTTTTCGACATACTATACAATGACATTTTTTCATGAAATTCCTTTGATATATATACAATATTTTTTCATGAAATTTTATTATTATACAATTCATGATTTCAATACATATTTTTTTATGACATTTTCATAAACACACTACATGACTTTTTCATGAAATTTTTCGACATACTATTCTATGACTTTTTCATGAAATTTTTCGACATACTATACTATGACCATTTTTTCATGAAATTTTTCGACATCTATACTATGACTTTTTTCATGAAATTTTTCGACCTACTATACTATGACTTTTTTCATGAAATGTTTTTGACATACCATACTATGAGTTTTGCTCTTGAAATTTTTCAATATACTATATAATGATTTTTTTCATGAAATTTTTCGACATCTATACATGACTTTTTTCATGAAATTTTTGAATATATACAATTTTTTTTTCATGAATTTTTAAAAAATATTTTTTCGAACATTCTATACTATGACTTTTTTCATGATTTTTCGACTACTATACTATGCTTTTTTTTGAATTTTTCGACATACATACAATGACGTTTTTTCATGAAAGTTTTCGACATACTATATTATGACATTTTTTTCATGAAATTTTTCGACATACTATTCTATGACTTTTTTCATGAAATTTTTCGACATACTATTCTATGACCTTTTTCATGAAAATTTTCGACATACTATACAATGACTTTTTTCATTACATTTTTCGACATACTATACTATGACTTTTTCATGAAATTTTTCGACATACTATACTATGACCCTTTTTTCATGAAATTTTTCGACATACTATACAATGACCTTTTTCATGAAATTTTTCGACACACTATACTATGACATTTTTTTCATGAAATTTTTCGACATACTATGCTATGACTTTTTTCATGAAATTTTTCGACATACTATTCTATGACCTTTTTCATGAAAATTTTCGACATACTATACTATGACATTTTTTTCATGAAATTTTTCAAGATACTATTCTATGACTTTTTTCATGAACTTTTTCGACATACTATACTATGACATTTTTTTCATGAAATTTTTCGACATCCTATACTATGACTTTTTTCATGAAATTTTTCGACAAACTATACTATGACATTTTTTTCATGAAATTTTTCGACATACTATTCTATGACATTTTTTTCATGAAATTTTTCGACATACTATACTATGACTTTTTTCATGAAATTTTTCGACATACTATTCTATGACTTTTTTCATGAAATTTTTCGACATACTATACTATGACATTTTTTTCATGAAATTTTTCAAGATACTATTCTATGACTTTTTTCATGAACTTTTTCGACATACTATACTATGACTTTTTTTCATGAAATTTTTCGACATACTATACTATGACTTTTTTCATGAAATTTTTCGACATACTATACTATGACTTTTTTTTCATGAAATTTTTCGACATACTATTCTATGACTTTTTTTCATGAAATTTTTCGACATACTATACTATGACTTTTTTCATGAAATTTTCGACATACTATACTATGACATTTTTTTCATGAAATTTTTCGACATACTATACAATGACTTTTTTCATGAAGTTTTCGACATACTATATTATGACATTTTTTTCATGAAATTTTTCGACATACTATTCTATGACTTTTTTCATGAAATTTTTCGACATACTATTCTATGAACTTTTTCATGAAAATGTTCGACATACTATACTATGACTTTTTTCATTACATTTTTCGACATACTATACTATGACTTTTTCATGAAATGTTTTGACATACTATGACATTTTTTCATGAAATTCCTTTGATATATTATACTATTAGTTTTTGTCATGAAATGTTTCGACATTCTATACAATAATTTTTTTCATGAAATTGTTCAACTTACTATACTATGAGTTTTTTTTCATGAACTTTTTCGACATACTATACTATGACTTTTTTCATGAAATTTTTCGACATACTATACTATGACTTTTTTTCATGAAATGTTGTCGACATACTAAACTATGACATTTTTTCCTGAAATTTTTCGACATACTATACTATGACTATTTTTCATGAAATGTTTTGACATACTATACTATGATTTTTTTTCATGAACTTTTTCGACATAACATGCTATGACTTTTTTCATGAAATTTTTCGACATACTATACTATGACTTTTTTCATTACATTTTTCGACATACTATACAATGATTTTTTTAAATATTTTTTTTTGACATACTGTACTATGAGTCTTGTTCATTAAATTTTTCAACATACTATACTGTGAGTTTTTTTATGAAATTTTGCGACATACTTTATGATTTTTTATTCATGAAATTTTTCAACATTCTATACTATAATCTATACTATAATCTTTTTAATTAAATTTTTTTGACAGACTATATTACAATTTTTTTTCATTATATTTTTCGACATACTATACTATGACTTTTTTTTCATGAAATTCCTTTGATATATTATACAATTATTTTTTTCATGAATTTTTTCATCTTACTATACTATGAGTTTTTTTCATGAGTTTTTTCGAAATAATATACTATGACTTTTTTCATGAAATTTTTCGACATACTATACTATGACATTTTTTTCATGAAATTTTTCGACATCCTATACTATGACTTTTTTCATGAAATTTTTCGACATACTACACTATGACATTTTTTTCAGAAAATTTTTCGACACACTATTTTATGACTTTTTTCATGAAATTTTTCGACATACTATACTATGATTTTTTTTTCATGATATTTTTCGACATACTATACAATGATATTTTTTCATGAAATTCCTTTGATATATTATACAATTATTTTTTTCATGAAATTTTTCATCTTACTATACTATGAGTTTTTTTCATGAGTTTTTTCGACATACTATACTATGACTTTTTTCATGAAATTTTTCGACATACTATACAATGTCCTTTTTTCATGAGTTTTTTCGACATACTATACTATGACTTTTTCATGAAATTTTTCGACATACTATACTATGACCCTTTTTTCATGAAATTTTTCGACATACTATACAATGACCTTTTTCATGAAATTTTTCGACAAACTATACTATGACTTTTTTTTCATGAAATTTTTCGACATACTATTCTATGACTTTTTTTATGAAATTTTTCGACATACTATTCTATGACCTTTTTCATGAAATTTTTCGACATACTATACTATGACATTTTTTTCATGAAATTTTTCGACATCCTATACTATGACTTTTTTCATGAAATTTTTCGACATACTATACTATGACATTTTTTTCAGGAAATTTTTCGACACACTATTTTATGACTTTTTTCATGAAATTTTTCGACATACTATACTATGATTTTTTTTTCATGATATTTTTCGACATACTATACAATGACATTTTTTCATGAAATTCCTTTGATATATTATACAATTATTTTTTTCATGAAATTTTTCATCTTACTATACTATGAGTTTTTTTCATGAGTTTTTTCGACATACTATACTATGACTTTTTTCATGAAATTTTTCGACATACTATACAATGACCTTTTTCATGAAAGTTTTCGACATACTATATTATGACATTTTTTTCATGAAATTTTTCGACATACTATTCTATGACTTTTTTCATGAAATTTTTCGACATACTATTCTATGACCTTTTTCATGAAAATGTTCGACATACTATACTATGACTTTTTTCATTAAATTTTTCGACATACTATACTATGACTTTTTCATGAAATTTTTCGACATACTATACTATGACCCTTTTTTCATGAAATTTTTCGACATACTATACAATGACCTTTTTCATGAAATTTTTCGACACACTATACTATGACATTTTTTTCATGAAATTTTTCGACATACTATTCTATGACTTTTTTCATGAAATTTTTCGACATACTATTCTATGACCTTTTTCATGAAAATTTTCGACATACTATACTATGACATTTTTTTCATGAAATTTTTCGAGATACTATTCTATGACTTTTTTCATGAACTTTTTCGACATACTATACTATGACATTTTTCATGAAAATGTTCGACATACTATACTATGACTTTTTTCATTACATTTTTCGACATCCTATACTATGACTTTTTTCATGAAATTTTTCGACATACTATACTATGACTTTTTTTTCATGATATTTTTCGACATACTATACAATGACCTTTTTCATGAAAGTTTTCGACATACTATATTATGACATTTTTTTCATGAAATTTTTCGACATACTATTCTATGACTTTTTTCATGAAATTTTTCGACATACTATTCTATGACCTTTTTCATGAAAATGTTCGACATACTATACTATGACTTTTTTCATTACATTTTTCGACATACTATACTATGACTTTTTCATGAAATGTTTTGACATACTATGACATTTTTTCATGAAATTCCTTTGATATATTATACTATTAGTTTTTGTCATGAAATGTTTCGACATTCTATACAATAATTTTTTTCATGAAATTGTTCAACTTACTATACTATGAGTTTTTTTTCATGAACTTTTTCGACATACTATACTATGACTTTTTTCATGAAATTTTTCGACATACTATACTATGACTTTTTTTCATGAAATGTTGTCGACATACTAAACTATGACATTTTTTCCTGAAATTTTTCGACATACTATACTATGACTATTTTTCATGAAATGTTTTGACATACTATACTATGATTTTTTTTCATGAACTTTTTCGACATAACATGCTATGACTTTTTTCATGAAATTTTTCGACATACTATACTATGACTTTTTTCATTACATTTTTCGACATACTATACAATGATTTTTTTAAATATTTTTTTTTGACATACTGTACTATGAGTCTTGTTCATTAAATTTTTCAACATACTATACTGTGAGTTTTTTTATGAAATTTTGCGACATACTTTACTATGATTTTTTATTCATGAAATTTTTCAACATTCTATACTATATTCTATACTATAATCTTTTTAATTAAATTTTTTTGACAGACTATATTACAATTTTTTTTCATTATATTTTTCGACATACTATACTATGACTTTTTTTTCATGAAATTCCTTTGATATATTATACAATTATTTTTTTCATGAATTTTTTCATCTTACTATACTATGAGTTTTTTTCATGAGTTTTTTCGAAATAATATACTATGACTTTTTTCATGAAATTTTTCGACATACTATACTATGACATTTTTTTCATGAAATTTTTCGACATCCTATACTATGACTTTTTTCATGAAATTTTTCGACATACTACACTATGACATTTTTTTCAAAAAATTTTTCGACACACTATTTTATGACTTTTTTCATGAAATTTTTCGACATACTATACTATGATTTTTTTTTCATGATATTTTTCGACATACTATACAATGATATTTTTTCATGAAATTCCTTTGATATATTATACAATTATTTTTTTCATGAAATTTTTCATCTTACTATACTATGAGTTTTTTTCATGAGTTTTTTCGACATACTATACTATGACTTTTTTCATGAAATTTTTCGACATACTATACAATGTCCTTTTTTCATGAGTTTTTTCGACATACTATACTATGACTTTTTCATGAAATTTTTCGACATACTATACTATGACCCTTTTTTCATGAAATTTTTCGACATACTATACAATGACCTTTTTCATGAAATTTTTCGACACACTATACTATGACATTTTTTTCATGAAATTTTTCGACATACTATTCTATGACTTTTTTTATGAAATTTTTCGACATACTATTCTATGACCTTTTTCATGAAATTTTTCGACTTACTATACTATGACATTTTTTTCATGAAATTTTTCGACATCCTATACTATGACTTTTTTCATGAAATTTTTCGACATACTATACTATGACATTTTTTTCAGGAAATTTTTCGACACACTATTTTATGACTTTTTTCATGAAATTTTTCGACATACTATACTATGATTTTTTTTTCATGATATTTTTCGACATACTATACAATGACATTTTTTCATGAAATTCCTTTGATATATTATACAATTATTTTTTTCATGAAATTTTTCATCTTACTATACTATGAGTTTTTTTCATGAGTTTTTTCGACATACTATACTATGACTTTTTTCATTAAATTTTTCGACATACTATACAATGACCTTTTTCATGAAAGTTTTCGACATAATATATTATGACATTTTTTTCATGAAATTTTTTGACATACTATTCTATGACTTTTTTCATGAAATTTTTCGACATACTATTCTATGACCTTTTTCATGAAAATGTTCGACATACTATACTATGACTTTTTTCATTACATTTTTCGACATACTATACTATGACTTTTTCATGAAATTTTTCGACATACTATACTATGACCCTTTTTTCATGAAATTTTTCGACATACTATACAATGACCTTTTTCATGAAATTTTTCGACACACTATACTATGACATTTTTTTCATGAAATTTTTCGACATACTATTCTATGACTTTTTTCATGAAATTTTTTGACATACTATTCTATGACCTTTTTCATGAAAATTTTCGACATACTATACTATGACATTTTTTTCATGAAATTTTTCGAGATACTATTCTATGACTTTTTTCATGAACTTTTTCGACATACTATACTATGACATTTTTTTCATGAAATTTTTCGACATCCTATACTATGACTTTTTTCATGAAATTTTTCGACAAACTATACAATGACATTTTTTCATGAAATTCCTTTGATATATTATACAATTATTTTTTTCATGAAATTTTTCATCTTACTATACTATGAGTTTTTTTCATGAGTTTTTTCGACATACTATACTATGACTTTTTTCATTAAATTTTTCGACATACTATACAATGACCTTTTTCATGAAAGTTTTCGACATACTATATTATGACATTTTTTTCATGAAATTTTTTGACATACTATTCTATGACTTTTTTCATGAAATTTTTCGACATACTATTCTATGACCTTTTTCATGAAAATGTTCGACATACTATACTATGACTTTTTTCATTACATTTTTCGACATACTATACTATGACTTTTTCATGAAATTTTTCGACATACTATACTATGACCCTTTTTTCATGAAATTTTTCGACATACTATACAATGACCTTTTTCATGAAATTTTTCGACATACTATACTATGACATTTTTTTCATGAAATTTTTCGACATCCTATACTATGACTTTTTTCATGAAATTTTTCGACAAACTATACTATGACATTTTTTTCATGAAATTTTTCGACATACTATTCTATGACATTTTTTTCATGAAATTTTTCGACATCCTATACTATGACTTTTTTCATGAAATTTTTCGACATACTATACTATGATTTTTTTTTCATGATATTTTTCGACATACTATACTATGACATTTTTTCATGAAATTCCTTTGATATATTATACAATTATTTTTTTTCATGAAATTTTTCATCTTACTATACTATGAGTTTTTTTCATGAGTTTTTTCGACATACTATACTATGACTTTTTTCATGAAATTTTTCGACATACTATACAATGACCTTTTTCATGAAATTTTTCGACATACTATACTATGACATTTTTTTCATGAAATTTTTCATCTTACTATACTATGAGTTTTTTTCATGAGTTTTTTCGACATACTATACTATGACTTTTTTCATGAAATTTTTCGACATACTATACTATGACATTTTTTTCATGAAATTTTTCAACATACTATTCTATGACTTTTTTCATGAGTTTTTTCGACATACTATACTATGACTTCTTTCATGAAATTTTTCGACATACTATACTATGACATTTTTTCATGAAATTTTTCGACATACTATACTATGACATTTTTTTCAGGAAATTTTTCGACACTATTTTATGACTTTTTTCATGAAATTTTTCGAAATACTATACTATGATTTTTTTTTCATGATATTTTTCGACATACTATACTTTGACATTTTTTCATGAAATTCCTTTGATATATTATACAATTATTTTTTTCATGAAATTTTTCATCTTACTATACTATGAGTTTTTTTCATGAGTTTTTTCGACATACTATACTATGACTTTTTTCATGAAATTTTCGGCATACTATACTATGACCCTTTTTTCATGAAATTTTTCGACATACTATACAATGACCTTTTTCATGAAATTTTTCGACATACTATACTATGACATTTTTTTCATGAAATTTTTCGACATACTATTCTATGACTTTTTTCATGAAATTTTTCGACATACTATTCTATGACCTTTTTCATGAAAATGTTCGACATACTATACAATGACATTTTTTTCATGAAATTTTTCGACATACTATTCTATGATTTTTTTCATGAACTTTTTCGACGTACTATACTATGACTTTTTTCATTACATTTTTCGACATCCTATACTATGACATTTTTTTCATTACATTTTTGGACATACTATACTATGACCCTTTTTTCATGAAATTTTTCGACATACTATAAAATGACCTTTTTCATGAAATTTTTCGACACACTATACTATGACATTTTTTTCATGAAATTTTTCGACATACTATTCTATGACTTTTTTCATGAAATTTTTCGACATACTATTCTATGACTTTTTTCATGAAATTTTTCGACATACTATACTATGAATTTTTTTTCATGATATTTTTCGACATACTATACTATGACTTTTTTCATGAAATTTTTCGACATACTATATGACATTTTTTCAGGAAATTTTTCTACATACTATTCTATGATTTTTTTTTCATGATATTTTTTGACATACTATACTATGACATTTTTTCATGAACATTTTCGACATACTATACACTGACCTTTTTTATGAAATTTTTCGACATACTATACTATGACATTTTTTCATGAAATTTTTCGACATACTATACTATGACATTTTTTTCAGGAAATTTTTCGACACTATTTTATGACTTTTTTCAGGAAATTTTTCGACATACTATACTATGACTTTTTTCATGAAATTTTTCGACATCCTATACTATGACTTTTTCATGAAATTTTTCGACATACTATTCTATGACATTTTTTTCATGAAATTTTTCGACATCCTATACTATGACTTTTTTCATGAAATTTTTCGACATACTATACTATGATTTTTTTTTCATGATATTTTTCGACATACTATACTATGACATTTTTTCATGAAATTCCTTTGATATATTATACAATTATTTTTTTTCATGAAATTTTTCATCTTACTATACTATGAGTTTTTTTCATGAGTTTTTTCGACATACTATACTATGACTTTTTTCATGAAATTTTTCGACATACTATACTATGACATTTTTTTCATGAAATTGTTCGACATACTATTCTATGACTTTTTTCATGAACTTTTTCGACATACTATACACTGACCTTTTTCATGAAATTTTTCGACATACTATACTATGACATTTTTTCATGAAATTTTTCGACATACTATACTATGACATTTTTTTCAGGAAATTTTTGGACACACTATTTTATGACTTTTTTCAGGAAATTTTTCGACATACTATACTATGATTTTTTTTTCATGATATTTTTCGACATACTATACTATGACATTTTTTCATGAAATTCCTTTGATATATTATACAATTATTTTTTTCAGGAAATTTTTCATCTTACTATACTATGAGTTTTTTTCATGAGTTTTTTCGACATACTATACTATGACTTTTTTCATGAGTTTTTCGACATACTATTCTATGACTTTTTTCATGAAATTTTCGACATACTATACTATGACTTTTTTCATGAAATTTTTCGACATACTATACTATGACTTTTTTCATGAAATTTTTCGACATACTATTCTATGACTTTTTTCATGAAATTTTTCGACATACTATACTATGACATTTTTTCATGAAATTTTTCGACATACTATTCTATGACATTTTTCATGAAATTTTTCGACATACTATTCTATGACTTTTTTCATGAAATTTTTTGACATAGTATACTATGACATTTTTCAGGAAATTATTCGACATACTATTTTATGACTTTTTTCATGAACTTTTTCGACATACTATACTATGACTTTTTTCATGAAATTTTTCGACATACTATTCTATGACTTTTTTCATGAACTTTTTCGACATACTATACTATGACTTTTTTCATGACATTTTTCGACTTACTATACTATGACATTTTTTTCATGAAATTTTTCGACATACTATTCTATGACTTTTTTCATGAAATTTTTCGACATACTATACTATGATTTTCTTTTCATGAAATTTTTCAACAAACTACACTGACATTTTTTTCATGAAATTTTTCGACATACTATTCTATGACTTTTTTCATGAAATTTTTTGACATACTATACTATGACATTTTTCAGGAAATTATTCGACATACTATTTTATGACTTTTTTCATGAACGTTTTCGACATACTATACTATGACTTTTTTCATGAAATTTTTCGACATACTATACTATGACATTTTTTCATGAAATTTTTCGACATACTATACTATGACTTTTTTTCATGAAATTTTTTGACATACTATACTATGACTTTTTTCATGAAATTTTTCGACATACTATTCTATGACTTTTTTCATGAAATTTTTCCACGTACTATACTATGACTTTTTTCATCAGTGTTTTCGACTTACTATACTATGACATTTTTTTCATGAAATTTTTCGACATACTATACTATGACTTTTTTCATGAAATTTTTCGACATACTACACTGACATTTTTTTCATGAAATTTTTCGACATAGTATTCTATGACTTTTTTCATGAAATTCCTTTGATATATTATACAATTATTTTTTTCATGAAATTTTTCATCTTACTGTACTATGAGTTTTTTTCATGAGTTTTTTCGACATACTATACTATGACTTTTTTCATGAAATTTTTCGACATACTATACTATGACATTTTTTTCATGAAATTGTTCGACATACTATTCTATGACTTTTTTCATGAACTTTTTCGACATACTATACACTGACCTTTTTCATGAAATTTTTCGACATACTATACTATGACATTTTTTCATGAAATTTTTCGACATACTATACTATGACATTTTTTTCAGGAAATTTTTGGACACACTATTTTATGACTTTTTTCAGGAAATTTTTCATCTTACTATACTATGAGTTTTTTTCATGAGTTTTTTCGACATACTATACTATGACTTTTTTAATGAGTTTTTCGACATACTATTCTATGACTTTTTTCATGAACTTTTCGACATACTATACTATGACATTTTTTCATGAAATTTTTCGACATACTATTCTATGACTTTTTTCATGAAATTTTTCGACATACTATTCTATGACTTTTTTCATGAACTTTTTCGACATACTATACTATGACATTTTTTTCATGAAATTTTTCGACATACTATTCTATGACCTTTTTCATGAAATTTTTTGACATACTATTCTATGACTTTTTTCATGAACTTTTTCGACATACTATACTATGACATTTCTTTCATGAAATTTTTCGACATCCTATACTATGACTTTTTTCATGAAATTTTTCGACATACTATACTATGACATTTTTTTCATGAAATTTTTCGACATACTATTCTATGACATTTTTTCATGAAATTTTTCGACATCCTATACTATGACTTTTTTTCATGAAATTTTTCGACATACCATACTATGACATTTTTTTCATGAAATTTTTCGACATACTATTCTATGACCTTTTTCATGAAATTTTTGACATACTATACTATGACTTTTTTCATGAAATTTTTCGACATCTATACTATGATTTTTTCATGAATTTTTACATACCATATTCTTTTTTATGAAAATTTTTCCATATTTTATTTTTTCTGAAATTTTTCATACTTATTATCTTTTTTTATGATTTTTTACATTAACTATGACATTTTTTCATGAAATTCCTTTTTTTATTTTTCAACTATTTTTTCATGACTTTTTCATGAAATTTTTCACATTTTACATGATTTTTTTCAATTATTATACTTGATTTTTTAAAAATTTTTCGACATATTTTATGACTTTTTTCATAATTTTTCGACATACTATACATGACTTTTTTATTTTTTTCGACATACTATACTATGACTTTTTCATAAATTTTTCGACATACTATACTATACTTTTTTCAGAAATTTTTCGACACTATTATGCTTTTTTAAAATTTTCGACATACTATACTATGACTTTTTTCATAAATTTTTCGACATCCTATACTATACTTTTTTCTGAAATTTTTCGACATACTATTCTATGACATTTTTTTCATAAAATTTCGACATCCTATACTATGACTTTTTTCATGAAATTTTTCGACATACTATACTATGACATTTTTTTCATGAAATTTTTCGACATACTATTCTATGACATTTTTTCATGAAATTTTTCGACATCCTATACTATGACTTTTTTCATGAAATTTTTCGACATACCATACTATGACATTTTTTTCATGAAATTTTTCGACATACTATTCTATGACCTTTTTCATGAAATTTTTTGACATACTATTCTATGACTTTTTTCATGAACTTTTTCGACATACTATACTATGACATTTCTTTCATGAAATTTTTCGACATACTATTCTATGACTTTTTTCATGAAATTTTTCGACATACTATTCTATGACATTTTTTCATGAAATTTTTCGACATCCTATACTATGACTTTTTTCATGAAATTTTTCGACATACCATACTATGACATTTTTTTCAGGAAAATTTTTCGACACTATTTTATGACTTTTTTCATGAAATTTTTCGACATACTTTACTATGATTTTTTTTTCATGATATTTTTCGACATACTATACTATGACATTTTTTCATGAAATTCCTTTGATATATTATACAATTATTTTTTTTCATGAAATTTTTCATCTTACTATACTATGAGTTTTTTTCATGAGTTTTTTCGACATACTATACCATGACTTTTTTCATGAAATTTTTCGACATACTATACTATGACATTTTTTCATGAAATTGTTCGACATACTATTCTATGACTTTTTTCATGAACTTTTTCGACATACTATACACTGACCTTTTTCATGAAATTTTTCGACATACTATACTATGACATTTTTTCATGAAATTTTTCGACATACTATACTATGACATTTTTTTCAGGAAATTTTTGGACACACTATTTTATGACTTTTTTCAGGATATTTTTCGACATACTATACTATGATATTTTTTTCAGGAAATTTTTCGACACTATTTTATGACTTTTTTCATGAAATTTTTCGACATACTTTACTATGATTTTTTTTTCATGATATTTTTTGACATACTATACTATGACATTTTTTCATGAAATTCCTTTTATATATTATACAATTATTTTTTTCATGAAATTTTTCATCTTACTATACTATGAGTTTTTTTCATGAGTTTTTTCGACATACTATACTATGACTTTTTTCATGAAATTTTTCGACATACTATACTATGACATTTTTTTCATGAAATTGTTCGACATACTATTCTATGACTTTTTTCATGAACTTTTTCGACATACTATACACTGACCTTTTTCATGAAATTTTTCGACATACTATACTATGACATTTTTTCATGAAATTTTTCGACATACTATACTATGACATTTTTTTCAGGAAATTTTTGGACACACTATTTTATGACTTTTTTCAGGAAATTTTTCGACATACTATACTATGATTTTTTTTTCATGATATTTTTCGACATACTATACTATGACATTTTTTCATGAAATTCCTTTGATATATTATACAATTATTTTTTTCAGGAAATTTTTCATCTTACTATACTATGAGTTTTTTTCATGAGTTTTTTCGACATACTATACTATGACTTTTTTCATGAGTTTTTCGACATACTATTCTATGACTTTTTTCATGAACTTTTGACATACTATACTATAACATTTTTTTCAGGAAATTTTTCGACACTATTTTATGACTTTTTTCAGGAAATTTTTCGACATACTATACTATGACTTTTTTCATTACATTTTTCGACATCCTATACTATGACTTTTTCATGAAATTTTTCGACATACTATTCTATGACATTTTTTTCATAAAATTTTCGACATCCTATACTATGACTTTTTTCATGAAATTTTTCGACATACTATACTATGATTTTTTTTTCATGATATTTTTCGACATACTATACTATGACATTTTTTCATGAAATTCCTTTGATATATTATACAATTATTTTTTTTCATGAAATTTTTCATCTTACTATACTATGAGTTTTTTTCATGAGTTTTTTCGACATACTATACCATGACTTTTTTCATGAAATTTTTCGACATACTATACTATGACATTTTTTCATGAAATTGTTCGACATACTATTCTATGACTTTTTTCATGAACTTTTTCGACATACTATACACTGACCTTTTTCATGAAATTTTTCGACATACTATACTATGACATTTTTTCATGAAATTTTTCGACATACTATACTATGACATTTTTTTCAGGAAATTTTTGGACACACTATTTTATGACTTTTTTCAGGATATTTTTCGACATACTATACTATGACATTTTTTCATGAAATTCCTTTGATATATTATACAATTATTTTTTTCAGGAAATTTTTCATCTTACTATACTATGAGTTTTTTTCATGAGTTTTTTCGACATACTATACTATGACTTTTTTCATGAGTTTTTCGACATACTATTCTATGACTTTTTTCATGAACTTTTGACATACTATACTATAACAATTTTTTCATGAAATTTTTCGACATCCTATACTATGACTTTTTTCATGAAATTTTTCGACATACTATACTATGACATTTTTTTCATGAAATTTTTCGACATACTATTCTATGACATTTTTTCATGAAATTTTTCGACATCCTATACTATGACTTTTTTCATGAAATTTTTCGACATACTATACTATGATATTTTTTTCAGGAAATTTTTCGACACTATTTTATGACTTTTTTCATGAAATTTTTCGACATACTTTACTATGATTTTTTTTTCATGATATTTTTTGACATACTATACTATGACATTTTTTCATGAAATTCCTTTTATATATTATACAATTATTTTTTTCATGAAATTTTTCATCTTACTATACTATGAGTTTTTTTCATGAGTTTTTTCGACATACTATACTATGACTTTTTTCATGAAATTTTTCGACATACTATACTATGACATTTTTTTCATGAAATTGTTCGACATACTATTCTATGACTTTTTTCATGAACTTTTTCGACATACTATACAGTGACCTTTTTCATGAAATTTTTCGACATACTATACTATGACATTTTTTCATGAAATTTTTCGACATACTATACTATGACATTTTTTTCAGGAAATTTTTGGACACACTATTTTATGACTTTTTTCAGGAAATTTTTCGACATACTATACTATGATTTTTTTTTCATGATATTTTTCGACATACTATACTATGACATTTTTTCATGAAATTCCTTTGATATATTATACAATTATTTTTTTCAGGAAATTTTTCATCTTACTATACTATGAGTTTTTTTCATGAGTTTTTTCGACATACTATACTATGACTTTTTTCATGAGTTTTTCGACATACTATTCTATGACTTTTTTCATGAACTTTTGACATACTATACTATAACAATTTTTTCATGAAATTTTTCGACATACTATTCTATGACTTTTTCCATGAAATTTTTCGACATACTATTCTATGACTTTTTTCATGAACTTTTTCGACATACTATACTATGACATTTTTTTCATAAAATTTTTCGACATACTATTCTATGACCTTTTTCATGAAATTTTTTGACATACTATTCTATGACTTTTTTCATGAACTTTTTCGACATACTATACTATGACATTTCTTTCATGAAATTTTTCGACATCCTATACTATGACTTTTTTCATGAAATTTTTCGACATACTATACTATGACATTTTTTTCATGAAATTTTTCGACATAATATTCTATGACATTTTTTCATGAAATTTTTCGACATCCTATACTATGACTTTTTTCATGAAATTTTTCGACATACTATACTATGATATTTTTTTCAGGAAATTTTTCGACACTATTTTATGACTTTTTTCATGAAATTTTTCGACATACTTTACTATGATTTTTTTTTCATGATATTTTTTGACATACTATACTATGACATTTTTTCATGAAATTCCTTTGATATATTATACAATTATTTTTTTCATGAAATTTTTCATCTTACTATACTATGAGTTTTTTTCATGAGTTTTTTCGACATACTATACTATGACTTTTTTCATAAAATTTTTCGACATACTATTCTATGACTTTTTTCATGAACTTTTTCGACATACTATACACTGACCTTTTTTATGAAATTTTTCGACATACTATACTATGACATTTTTTCATGAAATTTTTCGACATACTATACTATGACATTTTTTTCATGAAATTTTTCGACACTATTTTATGACTTTTTTCAGGAAATTTTTCGACATACTATACTATGACTTTTTTCATTACATTTTTCGACATCCTATACTATGACTTTTTCATGAAATTTTTCGACATACTATTCTATGACATTTTTTTCATAAAATTTTCGACATCCTATACTATGACTTTTTTCATGAAATTTTTCGACATACTATACTATGATTTTTTTTTCATGATATTTTTCGACATACTATACTATGACATTTTTTCATGAAATTCCTTTGATATATTATACAATTATTTTTTTTCATGAAATTTTTCATCTTACTATACTATGAGTTTTTTTCATGAGTTTTTTCGACATACTATACTATGACTTTTTTCATGAAATTTTTCGACATACTATACTATGACATTTTTTTCATGAAATTGTTCGACATACTATTCTATGACTTTTTTCATGAACTTTTTCGACATACTATACACTGACCTTTTTCATGAAATTTTTCGACATACTATACTATAATCTATACTATAATTTTTTTAATTAAATTTTTTGACAGACTATATTACAATTTTTTTTAATTATATTTTTCGACATACTATACTATGACATTTTTTCATGAAATTCCTTTGATATATTATACAATTATTTTTTTCATGAAATTTTTCATCTTATTATACTATGAGTTTTTTTCATGAGTTTTTTCGACATACTATGCTATGACTTTTTTCATGAAATTTTTCGACATACTATACAATGACCTTTTTCATGAAATTTTTCGACATACTATACTATGAAATTTTTTGCATGAAATTTTTCGACATACTATTCTATTACTTTTTTCATGAAATTTTTCGACATACTATTCTATGACCTTTTTCATGTAATTTTTCGACATACTATTCTATGTCTTTTTTCATGAAATTTTTCGACATACTATTCTATGACTTTTTTATGAAATTTTTCGACATACTATACTATGACATTTTTTCATGAAATTTTTCGACATACTATACTATGACATTTTTTTCATGAAATTTTTCGACACTATTTTATGACTTTTTTCAGGAAATTTTTCGACATACTATACTATGACTTTTTTCATTACATTTTTCGACATCCTATACAATGACTTTTTCATGAAATTTTTCGACATACTATTCTATGACATTTTTTTCATAAAATTTTCGACATCCTATACTATGACTTTTTTCATGAAATTTTTCGACATACTATACTATGATTTTTTTTTCATGATATTTTTCGACATACTATACTATGACATTTTTTCATGAAATTCCTTTGATATATTATACAATTATTTTTTTCATGAAATTTTTCATCTTACTATACTATGAGTTTTTTTAATGAGTTTTTTCGACATACTATACTATGACTTTTTTCATGAACTTTTTCGACATACTATACTATGACATTTCTTTCATGAAATTTTTCGACATCCTATACCATGACTTTTTTCATGAAATTTTTCGACATACTATACTATGACATTTTTTTCATGAAATTTTTCGACATACTATTCTATGACATTTTTTCATGAAATTTTTCGACATCCTATACTATGACTTTTCTCATGAAATTTTTCGACATACTATACTATGACATTTTTTTCAGGAAATTTTCGACACTATTTTATGACTTTTTTCATGAAATTTTTCGACATACTTTACTATGATTTTTTTTTCATGATATTTTTCGACATACTATACTATGACATTTTTTCATGAAATTCCTTTGATATATTATACAATTATTTTTTTCATGAAATTTTTCATCTTACTATACTATGAGTTTTTTTCATGAGTTTTTTTGACATACTATACTATGACTTTTTTCGTGAAATTTTTCGACATACTATACTATGACCCTTTTTTCATGAAATTTTTCGACATACTATTCTATGACTTTTTTCATGAAATTTTTCAACATTCTATACTATAATCTATACTATAATTTTTTTAATTAAATTTTTTGACAGACTATATTACAATTTTTTTTAATTATATTTTTCGACATACTATACTATGACATTTTTTCATGAAATTCCTTTGATATATTATACAATTATTTTTTTCATGAAATTTTTCATCTTACTATACTATGAGTTTTTTTAATGAGTTTTTTCGACATACTATACTATGACTTTTTTCATGAACTTTTTCGACATACTATACTATGACATTTCTTTCATGAAATTTTTCGACATCCTATACCATGACTTTTTTCATGAAATTTTTCGACATACTATACTATGACATTTTTTTCATGAAATTTTTCGACATACTATTCTATGACATTTTTTCATGAAATTTTTCGACATCCTATACTATGACTTTTCTCATGAAATTTTTCGACATACTATACTATGACATTTTTTTCAGGAAATTTTCGACACTATTTTATGACTTTTTTCATGAAATTTTTCGACATACTTTACTATGATTTTTTTTTCATGATATTTTTCGACATACTATACTATGACATTTTTTCATGAAATTCCTTTGATATATTATACAATTATTTTTTTCATGAAATTTTTCATCTTACTATACTATGAGTTTTTTTCATGAGTTTTTTTGACATACTATACTATGACTTTTTTCGTGAAATTTTTCGACATACTATACTATGACCCTTTTTTCATGAAATTTTTCGACATACTATTCTATGACTTTTTTCATGAAATTTTTCAACATTCTATACTATAATCTATACTATAATTTTTTTAATTAAATTTTTTGACAGACTATATTACAATTTTTTTTAATTATATTTTTCGACATACTATACTATGACATTTTTTCATGAAATTCCTTTGATATATTATACAATTATTTTTTTCATGAAATTTTTCATCTTACTATACTATGAGTTTTTTTCATGAGTTTTTTTGACATACTATACTATGACTTTTTTCGTGAAATTTTTCGACATACTATACTATGACCCTTTTTTCATGAAATTTTTCGACATACTATTCTATGACTTTTTTCATGAAATTTTTCAACATTCTATACTATAATCTATACTATAATTTTTTTAATTAAATTTTTTGACAGACTATATTACAATTTTTTTTAATTATATTTTTCGACATACTATACTATGACATTTTTTCATGAAATTCCTTTGATATATTATACAATTATTTTTTTCATGAAATTTTTCATCTTACTATACTATGAGTTTTTTTAATGAGTTTTTTCGACATACTATACTATGACTTTTTTCATGAAGTTTTTCGACATACTATACTATGAGCTTTTTTTCTTGAAATTTTTCGACATACTATACAATGACCTTTTTCATGAAATTTTTCGACATACTATACTATGAAATTTTTTGCATGAAATTTTTCGACATACTATTCTATGACCTTTTTCATGAAATTTTTCGACATACTATACTATGATTTTTTTTTCATGATATTTTTCGACATACTATACTATGACATTTTTTCATGAAATTCCTTTGATATATTATACAATTATTTTTTTTCATGAAATTTTTCATCTTATTATACTATGAGTTTTTTTCATGAGTTTTTTCGACATACTATACTATGACTTTTTTCATGAAATTTTTCGACATACTATTCTATGACTTTTTTCATGAACTTTTTCGACATACTATACTATGACTTTTTTTAGGAAATTTTTTGACATACTATACTATGACATTTTTTTCAGGAAATTTTTCGACATACTATTTTATAACTTTTTCATGAAATTTTTCGACATACTATACTATGACTTTTTTCATGAAATTTTTCGACATACTATACTAAGATTTTCTTTTCATGAAATTCTTCGACATACTATTCTATAACTTTTTTCATGAAATTTTTCGACATACTATACTATGATTTTCTTTTCATGAAATGTTTCAACATACTATACTATAAGTTTTTTTGAAAAAAAAATTTTGACAGACTATATTACAATTTTTTTTCAGGAAACTTTTCGACATAATATAGCAAATTTTTTTAATGAAATTTTTCGACATAATATACTATGAGTTTTTATGAAATTTTTCATCTTACTATACTATGAGTTTTTTTCATGAAATTTTTCGACCTACTATACTATGACTTTTTTCATTAAATTTGTCAACATACTATATTATGAGGTTTTTTCAAGAAAGTTTTCGACATTCTAGACTATGAGTTTTTTTTCGAACAATTTCCAACATACTTTACTATGATTTTTTTTTCATTCAATTTTTTGACAGACTATTCTACAATTTTTTTCATGACATTTTTTGACATAATATACAATGACCTTTTTCATGAACTTTTTCCACATACTATACTATGACTTTTTTCATGAAATTTTTCGACATTCTATACTATGACATTTTTTTCATGAAATATTTCGACATAATATAATATGATTTTTTTCATGAAATGTTTCGACATAATATGCAATGAGTTTTGTTCATGAAATTTTTCGATATACTATACTATGACTTTTTTATGACTTTTTTCGACATTGTTAACTATGACTTTTTTTTACTTTTTTGACAGACTATACTTTGAGTTTTTTATGATTTTTCGACATACTATACTATGACTTTTATATGACTTTTTTCAACATACTATAATATTACTTTTTTCGACATACTATACTTTGACTTTTTTTTATGACTTTTTCAACATACTATAGTATACATTTTTTCTTCTCTTTTTTTGACATGCTAATATGATTCTGAAATATCTCAGTGTGGTAGATATCTTTCTGGAATACTTGAGTTTGGGAGTTTTGCATTTCATTTATTATATTACAAATTATATATTATATTAGGTTGTAAGATGCACCTCTAGGGTTAGGGTTAGGGTTGAAAGTTTCGTTTTTCATTTATTCAAATTATATTATATTACAAATTATATATTATTTAGGTTGTAAGATGCATCTCTAGGGTTACGGTAAGGGTTGAAAGTTTCGCATTTCATTTATTCAAATTATATTATATTACAAATTATATATTATATTAGGTTGTAAGATGCATCTCTAGGGTTACGGTTAGGGTTGAAAGTTTCGCATTTAATTTATTCAAAATATATTATACTGGAAATTATATATTATATTAGGTTGCAAGATACATCTCTAGGGTTAGGGTTAGGTTTGAAAGTTTCGCATTTGATTTATTCAAACTCTATTATATTACAAATTATATATTATATTTGGTTGTAAGATTCATCTCTAGGGTTAAGGTTGAAAGTTTTGCATTTCATTTATTCAACTATATTATCTGACAAATTATATATTATATATGGTTGCAAGATGCATCTCTAGGGTTAGGGTTAGGTTTGAAAGTTTCACATTTCAATTATTCAAACTATATTAGATTAGAAATTATATATTATATTAGGTTGCATGATACATCTCTAGGATGAGGAAGGTGAATATAGTAGACGAATAAATAAAGACTTTTATTATATTTATCCAGTAAAATTTCTTTCAATTTCTGGTTTTCTGTTGCATAACCCCTCAGTTGTATGTCTGGTAAACCCTGGGAGGAGATGCTCGCCTCACTCCACTGTCGGAAACCGGATATTGATGTGAGGGTGGGTATCGAACCCTGCTCTGCTGTACAAAGAACCGGGAACTTAACAACCAAGCCACCAATGCCACACGCACTTGGGACTGTTCTCTTCGTATATTTGACTTCGTTATTAGAAGTTAGACCTGACTACTAACTGCACCAAATAAGGAACGAACTGTCAACCTCCGGTATTCCATCCGGATATCTACCACACTGAGCTATCTGACCGGATGTACTGATGTAATGTTTCCTTTTGTATTTGACTTCTTCATTTGAAGTTAGTCCTCAAACCTCACTTTGTCACATAAGGATCGAACTCACACTCTCCAGTATTCCAGCCAGATATCTACAATCCTGAGCTATTTCACAAGTCATAATATAGGGTGTAAAAAAGAAGTACAAAAAAGTCAAAGTATAGTATGTCGAAAAAAAGTCACAGTAAAGTATGTTGAAAAAAAAAGTCATTGGATAGTATCCAGAAAAAAAGTCGTAGTATATATAGTATGTGGAAAAAAGTTATGGTATAGTCTCTTGAAAAAAAAAAGTAATAGTATAGCATGTCGGAAAAAAATAATATGTCTGTTGAATAAAAGACATAGTATAGTATGTAAAAAAAAGTCATAGTATATTATGTCAAAAAAAGTAATAAAAAGTCATAGTATAGTATGTAAAAAAAAGTCATAGTATAGTATGTCGAAAAAAAGTCATAGTATAGTATGTAAAAAAAAGTCATAGTATAGTACGTCTGAAAAAGTTATATTATAGTATCTAAAAAAAAAAAGTCATAATATATTATGTCAAAAAAGGTCAAAGTCATAGTATGTCAAAAAAAAATTATGAAAAAGGTCATAGTAGAGAATGTCGACAAAAGTCATAAAAAAGTCATAGTATAGTATGTCGAAAAAGGTTATGAAAAAGTCATAGTATAGTATGTCGAAATAAGTCATAATATAGTATTTTGAAAAATGTCATAGTATAGTCATAGTATAGTATGTCGAAAAAAGTCATAAAAAGTCATAGTATAGTATGTCGGAAAAACATATAATATAGTATGTCAAAAAAAGTCAAAGAATATTATGTCGAAAAAAGTCATCATATATTATGTCAAAAAAAGTTATAAGAAAGTCATATCAAAAGAAGTCATACTGTAGTATAATATTTCGAAAAACGTCTTCCAAAAAAATCATAGTATAGTATGTCGAAAAAAGTCATAAAAACTCAAGGTATAGTATGTCAAAAAAAGTTTTAGTATAGTATGTCTAAAAAAGTCATAGTACGTTATGTCGAAAAAAAAGTCACAGTATCAAGTCAATTTTATTTGTATAGCGCAAAATCACAAATCACAAATTTGCCTCAGGGAACTTTACAATCTGTACATGAAACGACACTCTCTGTCCTTTACAGTGCGACCTTCTCATCGGATAAGGAAAAACTCCCCCCAAAAAACAACTTTCAACAGGGAAAAAAGAAAAAATGTAAGAAACTTCAGGAAGAGCAACAGAGGACGGATCCCCCTTCCAGGATGGACATATGTGCAATAGATGTTTTGTGTACAGAGTAACAACATAATGAAAATACAACATAGAACATCCATACGAAAAAAATTAATACATATAATGTGATCATATGTGAGAAGGTGGATCCAGGAGGATGTTAAGCTACTTCGCGGTGTCGCCAAACAGATAGAGCCAGAGCAACACAACCTCCTCTCCACGCCAGATAGATAAAGCCAGAGCAACCGACCTCCTCTCCACGCCAGATAGATAGAGTCAGAGCAACACGACCTCCTCTCCACGCCAGACAGATAGAGCCAGAGCAACACAACCTCCTCTCCACGCCAGATAGATATAGCCAGAGCAACACGATCTCCTCTTCACGCCAGATAGATAGAGCCAGAGCAACACGACCTCCTCTCCATGCCAGATAGATAGAGCCAGATCAACACAACCTCCTCTCCACGCCAGATAGATAGAGCCAGAGCTACACGACCTCCTCTCCACACCAGATAGATAGAGCCAGAGCTACACGACCTCCTCTCCACACCAGATAGATAGAGCCAGAGCTACACGACCTCCTCTCCACACCAGATAGATAGAGCCAGAGCAACACGACCTTCTCTCCACACCAAATAGATAGAGCCAGAGCTGCACGACCTCCACTTCACCATGGAACCTTGAGAGAGGACAAGATTTTTGTTTTTAATTCACAGTTGCTTGGTAATGTAAATGTATGTTACCCATGCCAATAAGCCCCCTTGGACTGAATTAAATTGATAGAGAGGCTAAATCTCCTGGAGGACGGAGGTCCAGGTCCGTCATGTGGTATGAAGCATCACCAGCCGGAGAGGCAGAGAGAGATCTGAGAACGGCTGATGGTCCGGCAGAGAGAAGCCTGAGTAAAAGGAGAGGGGGGGGGGGGGGGGGCACACAGCAGTGCTTGTGGGACATAAACAACAGAGGGTTATTGAGAGGCAGTGGCTTAAAATTAATATTATTCTCGTCGGCAGGACTACCATGCTGAAATTATACATTGAGACCGAGACCGAACCGCCAGCTAACTGATTGAAAGTTAGGGCAAAAAGATGGGTTTTGAGTTTGGACATACTATACTATGACTTTTTTTCGACATACTATCATTTGACTTTTTTATGACTTTTTCAACATACTATACTATGACTTTTTTACGACTTTTTTCGACATGCTATACTATGACTATTTTATGATTTTTTTACATACTATATTATGACATTTTCGACTCACTATCATATGACTTTTTTACAACTTTTTTCAACATACTATACTATAACTTTTTTATGACTTTTTGCGACAATCTATACTTTGACTTTTTCAACATACTATACTATGACTTTTTTCAACATACTTGGACATATTTAATGCTACCTGGACTCTAAGTCCGCAAAACCTGCGCGGTTAGAAAGAAATTAAATGTTTTAATAACTGGCTAACGACTAATTGAAAAACAACACTACAATATTTTTTAAAAGAAAAATATAGCTTACTGTCTTTCAAATCAGTTCCTGACTGGCCACAGTTGCCATTTAGGATGTGGGCATTGCTGGCCTCAACCCAAGCTCAAACTCTGAGGACTAGAAGTCAGACGCAGACTTAATCATTCGAACTTGACCAGTTCTCACAAGCATAGAACTACAAGCTGCAAGAACACACACACACACACACATACACACACACACACACACACACACACACACACACACACACACACACACACACACACACACACACACACACACACACTTAACACTGGCCTATTGGCCTGGCACAAGCTGGCACACTGGCCGGGTAATTGGCCTCTCAACACACTCCACTCCTCTACAACCCGAACAAATAGAGGGAGAATGAATGAAGGCAGAGTCAGCTGGCACATGAATAGAGAGCCAGCCAGAGATTTCCCTAGCAGACAATGCAGCGTGCAGCGTACAGCGTGACAAAGCGTTCACTTAACCACATCACTGTCCTGGCATCAATATGAGTGTGTGTGTGTGTGTGTGTGTGTGTGTGTGTGTGTCGGTGCCCTGTGCTGTCTTGCCAGATGGACAACAGAGTGTAAGGGATCCTGTGTGTTGTGTCTATAGGGACTTGCCAGAGAGCTCCTTTAGGGCATTTCTCAAGGAAAGAAAATCAACTCAGCTCTGCAGAACACATTAGCAGAGTATTGTCTCAGCACAGAGAGAGGGAGTGAGAGATGTAGAGAAATAGAAACCTCTGGCTGCCTGTTGAATGAGGAAATATATAGACAGTAAGGTCATTCCCCCGTGGCAGCAGCAGACGAAATAAGCCTTATGGAGATCAGGAGGAGGAGGGAAACATCGTCTCTTACTCCACTGAGTGTGAAGCTTTCAGAGGCTTCACACACAAACACATTCCTCCAATATATTGATTTGTCAGCACTGACGTCTCATTAAAAAGCTGGGTATGAATAAGTAGTGGCTGAACATTCTGTAAAACCTGCAGTAAAAATGAGCCTCAACCAGCGTAAGAGCTGTTTTCAGTGGGAGACTCCTTCAAATCCGCTGTAATAAGGACCGCTACAGAAAATCATTCCTGCCAACAGCCATATCAACACACAATGACTCTCCTCTGTGCAGGGAGTTGAGACTTATGTTCTTAGTGCCAATGCACAAGTCCCATTCTACTTAAATTTGCACAATACATATTTTACTTTCAATTTGCACAGCAGAGATATATCTTTAATTGTATTTTTTATTTCTTTTACCTAGATAAAAGTAGTAGTTGGTATGTATAGAGATCTATCTATCTATCTATCTATCTATCTATCTATCTATCTATCTATCTATATATAAAGTTACCCCACTTTTTGTCTTTTTAAAATAAATTTTCTCACAAACAGGTGATTATATTAAAACATTCTGTATCAATGATAATTTTACTAAAAAAATCAAACATTTATGGACCTCCAGTTGGTTCAGTCGAACCCGACGCTGATCGTTTGCCACAATATGATTTAGGTGTCAATCACAGTCTGTCACAGTGATGCCAGGTCGTGTTTTCTCTACGGAATTTGGCTACTTTTGAAGTGTTGATAGCAATGCTGTTAGACTTTAAAAGCAGTGTGTACGGTTTGGCAGGGGCATATTTTGAGTTCTTGTTTTTGGCTGGTTTTATTGGCCGTTGGGCTGGTTTTAATTGGCCATTGTGCTGGTTTTGGGCTGGTTTAATTGGCCATTTTGCTGGTTTTGGGCTGGTTTTATTGGCCGTTGGGCTGGTTTTATTGGCCGTTGTGCTGGTTTTGGACTGGTTTAATTGGCCGTTGGCTGGTTTTATTGGCTGTTGGGCTGGTTTTAATTGGCTGTTGTGCTGGTTTTGGGCTGGTTTAATTGGCCAGTGTGCTGGTTTTATTTGCCGTTGGGCTGGTTTTATTGGCTGTTGTGCTGGTTTTGATTGGCCGTTGTGCTGGTTTTGGGCTGGTTTTATTGACTGTTGTTCTGGTTTTGATTGGCCATTGTGCTGGTTTTGGGCTGGTTTTATTGGCTGTTGGGCTGGTTGTAATTGGCTGTTGGGCTGGTTTTAATTGGCCATTGGGCTGGTTTTAATTGGCCATTGGGCTGGTTTTATTGGCCGTTGGGCTGGTTTTGGGCTGGTTTTATTGACAGTTGTGCTGGTTTTGGGCTGGTTTTATTGGCCGTTGGGCTGGTTGTAATTGGCCGTTGGGCTGGTTTTAATTGGCCGTTGGGCTGGTTTTGGGCTGGTTCTATTGACTGTTGTGCTGGTTTTGGGCTGGTTTCATTGGCCGTTATGCTGGTTTTGGGATAGTTTTGGGCTGGTTTTATTGGCTGTTATGCTGGTTTTAGGCTGGTTTTATTGACTGTTGTGATGGTTTTGGGATAGTTTTGATTGGCCCTTGTGCTAGTGTTGGGCTGGTTTTGATTGGCCATTGGGCTGGTTTTGATTGGCCGTTGTGATGGTTTTGGGCTGGTTTTGATTGGCCATTGGGCTGGTTTTGGACTGTTTTTTTGTTGGCCATTGGGCTGGTTTTGATTGGCCATTGGGCTGGTTTTGGGCTGTTTTTTTGTTGGCCATTGGGCTGGTTTTGTCACACAGGCCAGGCAACCCTGGTCTGTTAATCCACACAGGAGTCTCACTGTTTACAAATTTAAGAAACATGAAACCATTTAGCTGCGATCATGGACTGAAAATGGAACATAGGAGAAGATAGGCTAGCGTACGTTGAATGAACCTTCTTGGCCCACTGAGTCCAGCCAAACTTCAAATTAGCTAAAAGTAGGCTTGTACTGTCTCCGAAATGCCAAACCAATTTGCGAGTCAATGTTAGCTAGCCAGCCCACTCAACGTTAGCTCACTGATGAGACAGGATTTATTCCTGCTTCAAGTCTTTTGTGCTAAACTTTAAAGGGTCAGTTCACCTAAATGACAAAAAAACATATTTTCCCAATTCCTCGACACCACGAGAGGGAGGCGAGAAAATATGTTTCTTGTAATTAGCAATTGTGTAATTTAATTGTCCCTTAAACTATCCTTTAAGTCTCAAACGTTAACACTTTCGAACATGCTCACACTCAGAGCGAGTGCCCGGCCACCTCAGCTCAATAACAGCCAGTGTGGTTTGTGCTGGAGAGGAGAGGGGAGGGAGGGAGAGGAATGAGGTAATGGCAGAGGTAGCCCAGCTCGGCTCACAGGAAACAAAGGCAATTAATTTGAGAGCGGCAGCCTCGAGCCGGGCTTCGCCTTACCTCACCTCTCTGAAGACACGAGAGACAGACAGCAGCCTTCTACTGCAAACTCAACACAATTGCCTGCTCTGCTGTGTTTTCCACACATTTCTATGCTCTTTACAACCTGCCGGGGTAAAGAAAGGAAGAGGCTCTTTTTTCTTTTTACTGTCCATGCTGATGCTGCAAAAAAACTTCCAAGAACCCTGTGTCTCCTACAGGGGAATGAGAAAATGATCTGTTTATAGCAGTATTTTGATTCAGAGCGCAGTCAGATGTGGGACAGTATCCTGAAGAGGTAGTGCAGTGAGGAGACCGGACCTGCAGGAGGACTAACAGCAAATCTCATTTATTACTTTTAAATTCAGCTTCTTCACAATACAAACTTCCATCATGGTACACAGTGTGACAGCTAATAAAACAGGACACACACCACAGTCCCAAACAGTCTGATCCAGAAACAGAGCAATATTTTAACACTAACTGTAAAACAGCTCACCAACAAACCACTCGCTATTTCCTGCTGCTCACTCCCATGTGAGCTGAGGCTGGTCAGGCAGGACAGATGGAGTGTTGGCTGGAAAGATGCTTTTAATCAAGTTTTGCTCTCTTCCTTACGTCTTTCACACTTACACTGGAGATAAGGGTTTGTCTTCTTTAGTATACATGCTGTATTCTTGTTAACGATAGCGGCATTTTAGAAAGGATTTCTCTACAGCATAGTTGTCTAGTCTCTCGTTTTAATGCCTTTGCTGGCATCTCACAATCTGGTCGTCACACTATCAAAGAAAATAATAAAGTATGTGTTGCTGTCTGAGAGCCAACTACACATCAGGGCTGGATGACATCATGGAGCATTTATATCCTGGCACACATTTTGACCTGTCATAATAAGAAAAGTACAGGTGTTACTAATAACATTAACAATGGCTCCGTTAATGTTATGAGCATGTTTCTTAAAAGTCCCAAAATGTAACTATTCCTTTAACCGAGTTACATCAAGCACACCGCCCATCTGGAACTGTGAAGCCCTTCTGCATTATTATTATTATTATTATTTATTTATTTATTTTTGGAGAAGCTCTCTCCAGGAAAGCAGCAGGAAGAGCAGCGCTAAGAAAAGAAAAAAGACCTCGGGAGAGAAACAGAGCAAAACAGGAAGAACGAACCGCGCTTCACTTTGTAAATTACTAACAAACCCAAAAGGTAAAACAGCTTAAGATTGCTTAAGGAGGGTGTGTGTGTGTGTGTGTGTGTGTGTGTGTGTGTGTGTGTGTGTGTGTGTGTGTGTGTGTGTTTGTGTGTGTGTGTGTGTGTGTGTGTGTGTGTGTGTGTGTGTGTGTGTGTGTGTGTTTGTGTGTGTGTGTGTGTGTGTGTGTGTGTGTGTGTGTGTGTGTGTGTGTGTGTGTGTGTGTGTGTGTGTGTGTTTGTGTGTGTGTGTGTGTGTGTGTGTGTGTGTGTGTGTGTGTGTGTGTGTGTGTGTGTGTGTGTGTGTGTGTGTGTGTGTGTGTGTGTGTGTGTGTTTGTAAATAATGGGGAGACCTATTAGGAACCACTCCACATGGGGGGCAGAGTTGCAAGTCCGACTTTGGGCTTGTTTTCCTGAAAAGTCGCTTACAAATATTGGTAGTTGCGGGTTGCGTTTTTTTGGGCCTGTTTCTAAAGTGTAGTTGCTTATTTGGGCTCCTGTCACTCCTCTATACTGGTCTAGTTTGTCCTGTTGCAGGATCCGTACACAACCGCGATCCCTCTGCCCGTCCCTTTCCCCGTTACACCAAGATGGCTGACAGTCGCTCACCACCACCGCTGCCACTCAAAGTGTTGTTGCGGAACAAATATTTGCAGGTTGGATGGAGTTTAGCTAACAATGCCAGGTACTAAGTGAGCAAAAATATGGCAAAAAGTACAACAAAGACTGGGAAAAAGAGAGTGGACTTTAAGATTGAGACCGTTTTTGTAAGTGCGGTATACGAGCACATCATGCCGAACTGGTTAGACAAGAAAGAACAAGAAAAATGTAAAGTTACAAACTAAAATGAAATATAAAAATGAAATAAAATGTAAGGGATAATGTACAGCGAGCCGGTCATTGTTGTGAAAGAATCCCCGACAGGGCGATGCTGCACCCGACGCAAAGCTTATTACACGGCTAGAAATCAATATTTTGACACAAAAACGGTCCGCCAGAGTCCGACATCAGAGCTGCGCCCATAGCAACGGTCTGCTATACATAGCAACAGTCTGCTATACATAGCAACGGTCTGCTATAAAGAAATTACAGACCGCAGAACGCCATGATTGACCAATCAGAATAGAGTATTCAACACAGCCGTGTAATAAGTTTAGTTAACAAGAAAAATGTGAAGTTACAAGCTGAAAATGGATGCAAAATGAAACGAAATGCATGCAATCCACGATAAAAAGGGGCTTGTTTCTATAGACCAGGTTGCTTGTTTCTCTCACGAGATCTGACAACACTGTTGGGGATCTTCCTCTGTGTGACCCTCCACTGGCCCCTCAGTTCCTCCAGTGTAACACTCACCCCAAGTCACCTGGACTAATCTGTGGCACACAAGGCCTCCATCAATCAGCAACACACTGTTTGTGTGTGTGTGTGTGTGTGTGTGTGTGTGTGTGTGTGTGTGTGCGTGTGCGTGTGGCGTGTGCATATGCGTGTGCGTGCTCTCACGTTACCTCTCTGCACACATTCATACACACACTGATACTGATCTTTGCTTTCTTTACTCAGACTGAAATTGAAGGGTTGGAGGTGGGTGCGTGAGGACAAGGGGAGGAAAGAAGAGGAGAGGAGGGATTAGAGGAAGGAAGGAAAGAAGGACGAGAGTGTGTTTATACTGATCAATGGTAGAGATGTCCCACTGCCCTCAGGAAACGTCTGACTGAGAGGAGAGGAGGGAACATAATGTTATACTTTACTTTTTATTATATAAAGGGGTCACTTTACTAGTCATGAGGAGGACAACATAGCCTGTGAAAACAGTTGTATTATGTCTTCTGGGACGTTGGTCAGGAGACAATGACCCTGATGATGTCATCAAGGTTATCTCAGTTTGGAATTGTAGACATTTAGAAGAGAAAGCCTGCGTTACAAAGCGGAGGTATGGCGGTCTAGAAGACATTTACCCGGCAGGAAGGGTCTAATGAAAGATGCAAAAGTGATGCATTATGGGAATTATAGGACTTTGTATATTTGGAGCTTGTCTTGTTGTGTGACAATGGGATATTGAATTTTTTGAAAATCTATTTCAATGGAATAATGATCATGTTGGATTTGCTGCGTTCACACCAAACGCAAAGTGAATTCTCTGATGGAGTTCGGATCGATTGCAACATTGTTTTGTTTATACCATAGACAGTGTATGGTTTATACACATACATTTATACACATAGATTTTCGTCCAGTCTCTGTACAAATATGAGGTACTATCGTAGAGCTCCGGGTGCCCACAGACCGCTACAAAAACTTTTTCATCCATTTTTGATTCAACGACGACGACAGGAGGAGAATCTCAACGCTGAAAGGCTTTTGCGGCACAGCGTCACACGAATTTCTGACCTTGAGTTTAAATTTTTCAACGTGAATTTGATTCTATTTCGCATCTTTGCATTGACTTTGTATGCAATCGCGCCACGCAAAAAGTTGGCATGTGTCCGCCGAGGCAACATTCGCTTGAAAGTTCACCAAAGTTGAACTCCACGCAAATGCGAAGATGCAAATTTGCTCTCATAGAATGGAAGTGAAGGGTAGGTGAATGTTAATTTTGCGCATGTGTGACCGTGTCTTTACACACAGAACCAACCTGCTGTGAGACACTGTGATCAGCTGCTGCAGGCAACCTGCTCTCCACTGTTCATTTTGGCACTCGGTTTAGATTTAGTTTTATTCCTATTCTTTTGACACAAACGTATATTAGTTTTAGCCAGCAGACTCCAGATCAGCTCTGATTGGTTGTTTTCCTCCGGTCTGTGAAATCCTGCAGATGCCGTTAGGAGCACCGGAGGACACCGGAGCATACAGAGGACACAGAGGACACAGAGGACACAGAGGCACAAGATTTTTTTTCAGATTACCCGTCTCATGCACCACTGTCAGGATATAGTGACCGTTAAAAAAAATATTTTTTTTAATCGTATTTGCTCCATTTCTACTGCAGCTTTAATTTGTCCATTTGTCCGTCTTTCACATTATCATGAAGTCTTTATGCATTTCCTAATAGTTCTTGTTTTCAACGGTTACTATTTGTACAGTTTTAGTCTTCGTTGTTAAAAGGTTTTCATCCTAATTTTCGTTGCAGAAACACTTCTGCTGTCTGCATGCACACAGGACAGGTACAGAAGGGACGCAGCCGTGCTCATTAGATTACATTATGGTGCGTTCAGTGTGTGCTACGTGTGTGAATTGACGTGCATTGAATGACGCAAAGCTATATGCTGCAGTCAGCTTTTGTTGCAATGAGGATTGAGTTTTGCCAGGACCCCCTACAGGGCTTCAGTCTCAGAACTGTCACCTTTTTCATCTCAGCTTTAGGTGTGAGAGCAACTCCTATAAGCTGGATAAAATCAACAAGAGTGACTATTTGATATGTGATTGCTGCATAAAAAGCCAAAACTGACGATACATCCGTCTATCACTAAAAAGTACATGGGGAAGGGACAGAGCGAACGAAGGGAGTGGGTGGATGAGATGAGGTGTGAAATAAAAAATAGATTCATGGAAAGTCTGAGGTGTGAGGAGAGCTGGGAGGAGGAAGTGACAACAGATTCTTCATAATTCTGTGCTGAAGTCAGTGTAGCTCTGAGAACCATTAGTCATTATTTCTGTTTGTAGATGTAAACCACTTCAGGAAAACATCAGAACATTTAGAAGCACGAGTGAGGTTGATTTTATTGCTGTGATGTGTAAATAGCCCCACTGCTAGCAGAGAGCTCACCGCTGTGGCCTCCCATCCCTGATAATTAAAACACTTCTCATTTCCCAATTTTCACCATATTTGTATTTTCCAAATTAAAAAGCCGACTTCAGGGTCTGCGTAATGAAATTTTTAAAGAACCAGGGTGAAGGGTGGGGAGTGGCTGCTGTTGAATTAATCCGAGTCACTTGAATGAAGCAAAACTGCCAGATTTCGTTGGGAAAAAGAGCTCTTCAATTATGCATGACTGCAACTGACTCTGTGATGCGAGACGAGCCTGTCCTTTTCGTTGCATTAGCCGAGGTCTCACAGGAGGAGCTCGCCAGCCATTAGCAGTCAGCGGACGCGCCGGGCTATCAACTGGCAGCGCAGCAGCACGGGCCTGACACCGGGATGAGGCTATTTGCAGGCTTTTCCAGAGCGTTACATATGAACACATGAGACAGCGATGTAGTGTTTGATTGCATTAGTGCAGAAATTAAGCACTGAAGAAGCACACAGTGGCTATGAAAACCACTGACCTCTCCTGACATTTCAGCACATATTTTGTTTCTATCAGTCCAAATTTGGGTATTTACATGGTTTAAAAGCCACATGAAGTTCTCATTTTTCTATTGTCATCAGTGCATTTTCTCATCATTTGACTATGGACAAAATAAAAGAACTGATATGTCAAATTAAACCTATCAAATTCATGTGTGAGACAGATACGCCACACACTGAAAAACTGAAAATCTGAAATCACAGCAAGATTGAAAAGAAAAATCTACAAACTCTCGCCTAACAAAAGTACAACGGAGATTTAGGGCCTCTATTTGGAAAACTAAGGCCCTGTTCAGGTCCCGGGTGATCCGATCACAAGTGGACAGCTCTGAGTACGTCTGTTCAAACCTGGCCTTACAATGTGTCTCCAGTGACCCGATCTCACTCCCCCACTCTATATGCAAATAAACAGTCAGTTGAGTAGGAGGTCCTTAATGTGGCCCAGGACTAGGGATGTGACGGTGAGGAGATTTTCCCACCGGTTAATAAACTTGTGACAACATCGGTGTTACCGATCACACCGGACATTTACAAGAAAAGATGACGGTCAATATGTGTAGCAGGCTTACTTTGATCTTTAACGTCGGGTGGCTGTGTGACCAATCAGCGTCCTGTGAGGAGCTACTGGCAGCTACGGGTGTGGTTTAGATGTGTGAGGCGTCTAAACAACAATGGCGGCTCCTGAAGAGGTTAGCGTAGCTGCTGCAATAGCCTCAGTTCCATCAGAACTGGAGAGTATTTCTTCATTGTAAGAAGAGCAAAGTACGGTACTGAAGGATTTTCTCGATGGAAAAGATGTTTTCGCTCATCTCCCGACTGGCTTCAGCAAGAGTTTGATTGACAGATGGTTCATCAAATCACCTGCCAAATATTTTTGAAAGTGCCCGCCCTTTTCCAAACAGTTTCCAATGACGGCTTCTCCGATGGTTCTGTGTAACAGGTTAAAACAAGCAAGAAAAGATGCAGCTTTTTTATTGTAGACTGCTGTAGTCTAATTTTTTAAACACTTTCTAAATAAAAAGGGAGTTCAGTTCTTTTTAAAGAAGAATTTGAAAGTGTAAATGAAAGTTGTCGGAGTATAAAACCAATGATCTGTTGATCTTTATGAATCAAGACTGCATCTAACAATGGCGTTTTTAAATCAAAAGTCAGTAAGATTGTGACACCCCTAATATATAGTAGTCTAAAGTCTAATCTAATGTGTTTATGACTTAAGAACAGCTAAAAAAATGTTTTGCCAGGATAAAGTTCCTTATTAAAATACATTTCTAGCCAGACTGCCCCTCAGGGCTTTGTAATCTCCTCCACAAAATTACAACTTTTTTCTCAAAATCTCAGATTTCTCCTTCCCCAACAGTGGCTCCAACACTTGGAGAAAGGAGGAAACTGAACACTGTATGTTTGAAATGTGATGTTTTTGTCATTGAAATGTATTTAGGCTTAATTTTCTTGAAGTTGTTGAAGATATGGAAAACTAAACTACATTTAATATTGTAATGTGTACAACAATGTGGTGATGATGGTGATTAAAGCCATGTCATACAACAGTAACTCAGTAAAGCGATGACAAATAATGTCCATATCCACACATTTGTTTATTCAACTTATCATTTACAATCCAATGGGGCCATTTGATAGGTCAGTATTTACTGCCCATGCTCTATTTATGAACATATTAGCCTTAAAAACAAATGATTTCTAAGAAACAGACTTTGGGATACATATTTTGTTCTCAATATGTATCATTCACTCCAATTAATCACCAAATATGTGTATTGTAAAAGGTGTAAACTGTATTCTGTTGGACGAACAGTAGTAAGAGAGTAACTGCGGTTCCACTGCTGCTGTGATGGAGGTATCTTTAGAAACAGAGTGACTCCACGGTGTACAGTACGTGTCTGCAGACCTGGATGGATGGATGGACGTCACCAGTGTCTCACAGTCAGACTGGAGCAGCTGCTACCGGAGGTATCTTCTGTATGTGTTTTCTTCTCTACTTGTTCTTGCTGAGTGTTCTCTGCTTCTCTGCATGCTCGACTATCTTCTCCTCCACGTAGAGGCCTTTGCGGCGGCGGACAGCGTTCATGTATTTGAGGGACTGGTTTGCAGAGTCTGCTTTCTCCCCGAAGTGCAGGTATTCTTCCTCTGTGGTGGGAACCCAGTATGGGTCACTGCTGATCACCTACAAAGAGGAACAGAGGGGTAGAAATGTGATCGTATAAAGCTGGGTTTCTACCAACATTTGAGTTTCAGAGACTTTGTTTCCTGCATTCTGGTGATTTTAAGAGTGAAAATAACAAAATAATAAGAACACTGCAACAGCATTTTTATGTTAAACTTTTGATTTTACCTTTAACTCCCAGGAAAGAAAACTGAATAATTCACCCCTCTGGTGTGAACCTGGCGTGTGAATCTCTGGTATAAACTAATATTCATCAGTTTTTATTGCTTGAGTATTTCTTTCTTTTAGTTCTCTCCATTTCTCTCTCCTTCTCTCACTCACTGAAGGTACTTTCAGACACAATGCAACAACGGCACCACTGAGCCCTGAAACCTATTATTTCTGCACTATATTCATTTTTAACAGTTTCTTCTGCACTATATTCATTTTTGAATAGTCCTGTATCTCAGTTGTTACCCTGCAATATATTCATTTTTAACAGTTTCTTCATCTCCTGTTATTTTTATATCTGGTATTGTTATACTCTGTATTACTTACTTGTGTCTTTTCACTAATATGTGTATTACTTACTTGTACCGTTTTTACTAATATGTTTGCACTATGGAACTGTGATGCTGGAAACTTGAATTTCCCTCGGGATCAATAACTTTACTATCTATCTATCTATCTATCTATTTCCAACGGCTTGCGCCGTGCCAACTTTGGGCGCTGCACGCTGTGGCGAGCGAAGCTTAAAACATGAGCTCAAACTGCGCTGTGTCGCGATCATAGACTGCTCTCTTCCGCCGGGAAACGACAGTTTGTGTAACTCTATTGTCGTCCGGGTGGAAACAGTTGGGATTATACACACTGTTCAGTTCCAGAAACAGGCTGAGATAATGAAAAGGAAAAAAAAGTGTGAAAATTTGTAATAAATTGGGAGAAATACGGGAGAATTGTGACCCCGGGAGGAAACCGGGAGAGGGCGATGAACAACGGGAGTCTCCCGGGAAAATCGGGAGGGTTGGCAAGTATGCTTTTATTCCCTGGAAGTACTTTTAAAGGAACTAAAAGGTTCCTTCAGCCTACTGTTGTCTGCGTTTCCACCGCGGTCTAAAGACCTGCGAAGATTAGGCAAATTAGTCCGCTGGCGTATGAAAAAGGTGGTGGTCACAGCGGTAAACACACTCTGCAGCCTGCAGTTCAGTGCTTACGCCTGTTTCATCTAAATAACAGTTTTGTCTCACTGCGATGACGACATTTACTGCTGCATATATTTACTGATGCATATATTTACTGATGCACGTTGGATGTAATGAATAAATGCAGCAGAGGAGGAAAATGAGACTAAAAGCGTCAGTAAATCACCTGTTGAGTGTTTGATGGTTATATATTCATCAAAAATCTCTATTGGTGATCCCCACACGTTTCCTCTAGTTAATGCCACCATGAGATTCACACGCACAACCATACAGCTGGGTCACTTGGTCCCAAAGGACAAAGGACATGAGCAGAGTGTTGGTGTTTGTGTGCATGAGACAAACACTCTCAAAGCTGCAAACTGATGCGTAACACCCACACCCACACCCACACACACACCCACACCCACACACACACTTCCACACATAAAGAACAATTACAGTAGCAGCACAGGCAGCAGGGTCCTGCACCTGGCCCTGGTTACACTGGGACAGATGGCAGAGAGCGAGCACCAACAACGGGCGGATTACAGGAGACAACACACACACCAACCACACACACACATAAACAGCATATGCTGGAGCACAATGGGATCCAGTGGGGGGGTGAGGAGGGATGGGTAGTCCTGCAACAGTCAAGTGCTTCACCGACTGACTGGCTGACTGAATTAATGGTGGTGGAGTTCTACTGCTGAGTTAGTGTGAGCGAGTAAGACGTGGACGTAGCCACCAGTTTCAAAAACAGAAATGTGTTGAGGCAGTAATCATATGAGTCAGAATGAACACTGATAAGGGAGAGTTATTTTAAAATGTCACTGTTACTGTGAAGTATTGTCTTTAATTCTTTTGGTACAAGCTAAAGAATTAAATTTAATAATTTTACAACATGAATCTCATTGTCATAATTTTGGCCAACAAACCTCTATAGGCCTCTAAAGGACAGTGTATATTGTAAATTGATTATTTATTATCTGGTATGATTATACCTGGTTTTAGTATTTTAAACTACTGTCTATTAGTAACTTTTATTACGTTAAAGAACTACGGTCTCGCACTCAACATGTGAATTTAAGCACGTTAATGCATGAGTGTATGTATGATCTATGTTTTATGCGTGTATGTACATTGTGAGTTTGGTATGTTTCATGTTTTGGTATGTTGTGTGTGATACAGTGGCTTGGAGCTCAAGACAAATAATAAATTATATCTTATCTTACAGTATGCAGTATAACACTGTAGTAATTAGGTGAGGGGTTCCGAATGACTTCACATATTCCAAAAATCTATTTTTTTTAAAATTATTTTTGGCCTTAACCCTTTGAACTCTCCAATAGAAATGGTCCTCCAGTGCCTACGTTGGTATTTTTGCTTTTTGTGATGTCATTTCAAATGCTTCATATCCCTAAAATGTGTACAACCTATAAGCTATAAAAGGTTATATAAGTGAATAAACTATAATAATTGACAAAAGTAGTTATTTGAACTGAACTTAAATACAGAATATACATTAAGATTATGATTTTTTTAAAAACAAAATTACAGAACTATGATTTCATGAAATGCTTATTGTCTGACTGATACTGAATTTTTTAGGCTGATATCGATATTTTTAATCAAGTTTTTTTTTTTTAGTTTCTTGTTAGTTATCAGCTGAATTAGACACCGATACAGATCTATCTGTGATAAATATCAGCCATGGCGCTGTGTATTAACAGGCCAAGTACACACAAGCATTTCTCACAGTCACATGGTAGTTGAACTGTCAGACAGATGCCTCGGCTGATCAATACGAGACTCATTCACACGATTCTCCAGTCTGTAGCTCAACAAAAGCTCCATTCTGATGGAAATCTAATGTAAACGTCCCCACAGGAGCCACTAACCCTCCAGTTACACAACAATACCACGCTCAAAATCTGCTCTCTCTGCCTCAGCGCTCATTCATATGTTAATCCAATATCCTGGCCATATCAAATCACTGTCAGGGAGAATGTTGACATCAGCACTAAGCAGCAGGCGAGTCCTGAAGCTGAGAGGGCGCGGGGGGACCGCGGGGGGACCGCGGGGGGTTCAGGACCAACTCTTTGTGTGAGGAAGCGTCTGCACATAAATGAAATCAGACAGACAACTTTTAATGAGGCAAAGACAATGGATGCAAAACAATGTGCTGGGCTGTGTGTGTGTGTGTGTGGTGGGGGGGGGGGGTGCAAGATGCTGTGAGATGGCGGAGGTTAAAATGTTGACGACACTCTAAGAAAAAAATCCATAGAAAAACATTATCCGTTTAGTTTACGGACATTTTCTTCAACCCTAAAACTTCTGTTGATTTACAGAATGTTCTTCGTAATATTCACGGACACTTCTGTTAATCTTAAAACGGAAAATTCTGTAGATTTACAGTATATCCTCCGTACATAGCCAAATAGCAGGCCCAACCTTTACATTCTGGAGGGAAAACAGACGCTAACGCTAGCATATCTATGTTTACCTGAGGTTAAAACTGGGGCTAACTCTACCTGACGTCCACTGAAATCTAAAATATAAGCATCGGTAAAACGTAAATTACAATATCGAACTACAATCTGGTAACGTTAATGGTCGACAACAGCTGAACTAAACAACAGAACAGCTTTCCAACTAAAACGATACTGAGCTGACGTTAAGTCCTTAACATTAATCATTTTGGTTGGACATTAATTGTTGATTTTTTACCACAGAAGTGTGAGAAAGGTTTTCTCCAAATCCGAAATTTGAATTAAACTTTGCCGTGTGTGATGGTCTCTGCCTCTTCCAACTTGATTGTTGTTCCCACAATGCAACGCTTATTTAAAAATACGGGTAAAACTCCTGTGAAAAATCGATACAGAAAATTCCTTCATATTAACGCGGTACATTGGCCCATATTTTTACGGACTTTTCTTAGGTCATGGTACACATGCAAAGTAAGTAAGTAAGTAAGTAAGTAAGTAAGTAAAGCTTTATTTGGAGCGGGGGATGGATAAAAGGCCGAGATTTGAGGATCGGCGTGGTCGACAGGTAGAATAAGGAACGAGGATATCAGAAATGTAACTGGGGGTCATGCAGCGCCTTATATGTAATTAGCTGGATCTTATAGTTTATTCTGAATTTTACAGGAAGCCAATGGGGGGATGCCAGAACAGGGGTGAAGTGAGACCGACGGCTAGTTCTGGTTAATAACCTGGCAGCTGCATTTTGAAGCAACTGGCGATTGAAAGCAGTTTGCCTGTCATGGTAGATTTCTCACTTTACCACTATCATCAGTGCTTTATCAGCATGGCTCTTTAATGACACAGAGCACAAGCACGATTCAAAATGAACACTGTGAAACATTCAAATCACAGAATATTCTGACATGTGGCTGAGATTCATCTCTCTCTCTCTCTCTCTCTTTACAGAAAACTTGACCTATTATCTCAACTGACGCTGTCCATCTGGCCCGCAGGACGTTGAGACCCGCGTGACGCGTGTGTGCGCGGCTCGAGCAGCCAAGCGGCAGGTTTAACGGTCTAATGCACATGTTGTCTAGCGCAGCTTTGATCCCAACTCCCCCGAGGGAACCATCTCATTATCAGTGACCTACAGCCCAACAGAACCAGCTCAGTCCTTCTCCAGCTGTGTGAGGACACGCGTCTGTATACACACAATGGCTTCAGAAAGTATTGCTTTTTCCAGAATTTGTACATGTATGTATATATATATATATGTGTATACAGTATATATATTAATATACCCATCAGCCAAATATTTTCTGTGCTCATGTATGACTGTATGCTCAAGGACCTCTCGTGATTGTGGTGATTCACACTTTTTGAAAACACATTTTATTGACTGTTTTACACCGTCATTGACTGGTGACTCCTCACTACTCTTGACCGGCTACCAGTGATCAACAACTGCTTCAGTTTGAATTCTTCTTTCTGTTACGGATTACGAATTGTTCCTCTCTTGATTTGCATGCCTACAATTACATATTATGTATGTATAACTATTGCTGCTAGCATAGCTAACGGGTAACACAACTAAACACTATGTCTGCCCCCTCTCAGTCGATTAGTCGACTAATAGGTCGTTTTGGTCTTAGTCAACTAACATTTCTTTCTTCAATTAGTCGTTTTATATGCTTTTTTTCATGCTGAGTGACTTATTTCCAAGAAACTTCTGAGCACATCTCTGGTAAACACAAGATTTAAAGTGGTGCTTTTGTGCGATTCTTTGCGGAGAAAGTCAGTTTTACAGATGTGTAGATTAAATCAACTAATCGAATAGTCGATAAAATCGTATCGATTGTTAGTCGACTAAGAATTTCTTTGAAATCGAGGACAGCCCTACTAAACACGCAGCAGGACCGACAGTTTCTGTTCAGAGGAAGCGTTGCAAAGTGAACTTTGGTGAATCCGAATGAACCCTTTAAAACACCAAAGTCACACGATAACACAAACTAGCTAACCGATCGAGGCAGCGGCAGACCAGCAACTCCTGTGTTCTGCGAGGTAAAATTACTGTTTTTGTCAAAGGAGTCTGGTGGATTTGAAGAGAGCATAGATAGCAGCTTCACTTCGCCGTCGGAAAGGGCTGTCTGACGGCAAGGTAAAGTTGTGAAAACATTCTAAATATAGCGTACACTTAAATGGATATTGATTGGATATTGATGCTGCCCCCGTCCTCAGCAGTACATTGCTTTGGTTTCATGGTAACTCCTGTATGTTTCTCCAAACTGGGGGCGTGCCGACCTCCATCTACTGTAGGTAATACACCGACTATGGATAAGTACTTCAGACAACCCCAATCCAAAAAATCCGAACTATCCCTTTAAGCCACTGAAGAGGAAAAAATGCTGACACAGCAAATCAAGTATTTGGGCTGAACTCCCCCCAGGAAATTGATTGTTATGAAACATGGACCCCATTTCCATCTGGTATTAACATAATCTGGATATCCTATCCGGATGAAGAATCACACATGTGAATGTAGGTGTAGACGCACGCAGAACACATTGCTATTAGAACGTGATATAAATGTTGTCTGTACAGTGAGAGACCACATTCTGAAGAAAAGAATCCACCATGTTGAAAGGCCGCCTCTTCCTGCTATCTCAAGATGCCTGTTAAAAAGAAAAATAACTAGAGCCCATAGAGCAGCAGTGCTTCGGGAGACTTGAGGGACCGCTATGACCTGCAATGTGGTTTACATGATTGAACGACACTGGCAGTAGTGCTAAGTACCGAAACTACCAAAAAGTATATATAAATATAATAATTACCTCCCAATGGCTGAAGATCAGCTGGGGACTGGCCAAGCCGCTGGTCCTCTTGCGGATCTCGTCTGCAAATCCGAAGCTCTCGGCCACAGGCAGAACGGCCTTGATGATGAACATGTCCGTCCCTTCCTTCATCTCTTCATGGAGGACGCGACCCTCTCGCTTCCCCAGTACACCATACACTCGGCCTGGTGTAGGAAGAGACGCAGGGTAAGAACAAAAGATCAGATTCCCTGGAAGACTGCTTTCAAAAATAATTTTCTAGAATTTCTGTGCAGCTATTCTTTGTTACTTATCGACACACATATACACTGACACAGATAAATCTGCAATAAGCTAATATTGCTGATTTATTGGTGTAGCTCCAGTTCAAACTGTACTTCTGCATGGTAGTGTTTGCTGTAGGTTCCTGATTCCAAAGCTGTCAAAGCCTTGTGGGAGCTGTAGTTAATGAATGCTAACAAATAACCATATCAAAAGGCGGCGTACTTTTTTTCGGAACAATTTTTCTGAGCTTACACACCACGAATAAAGGCGTCAAACAATCACGTGGTGCGGAACGGTCGAGTTGTGCCTTTATTTATGAAACAACAACACGGAGGCTCCGTAGTCCGAACCAAGACGGCAAACTTTATAACTCCTTTCAACCTTGACAAAGGCAGCGGATAATAGGCTTGTTGCGGTAGTCGGTGTTACCGGTGTTACACGGTGGTCGAGCACGCACTAATTATATTACGTACCCACAGCCGCCACCGTCGTTTTGCCTTTTTTAACAGAAATAAAACCCATTTAGTTAATTTTGGCGTATCAGTGGCACGTTATCGATAGTTAGTCGGATGACGGACGCTGCAAACTGACCGTTAATGCATCTGCTCCATACGGAGTCGCAGCTCAGAGTAGCAGGAGTCAGATTTCACACATACGGGACGAGAGAGAGTTGACAGACAAGAAGATGCAAAGCGAAAAGCAAAAGCGCCTATTTGGCAATATTTCAGATTTAAACCCGATGCTATAAGGGATCCATAACGTTAATGAGGTAATCGCCGCGAGGAGGACGGAGCTGGACCAGAGAGGCCAGACACACCGCCACCCGACGGTAAAGATCAAAGTAAGCGTGCTACACATATTGACCGTAATCTTTTCTTGTAAAATGTCCGGTGTGATCGGTAACACCGGTGATGTCACAAGTTTATTAACTGGTGGGAAAATGTCCTCACCGTCACATCCCTAGACCAGATCCACTCCTGTTCTCACCTTTCACAATAAAAGCCCCATACATATAATATTCGCCAATTTTGTACGAGACAAACAAACTTTGGAAGACTAACTCAGACATCTGAAACCTCATATGAGCTTCAGATATACAAAACAAGGACAGTGGAATTTGTCCCCCATCACTTACATTGCAGTCACACTAAGTAGGCACCGCTTCAGGGTCAGTATGAACATGAAGAATGATTACAAAGACCAATCACTCTCTCAATACAAAAGGCGTATTAGTATTGCATTAAGACAGACTTGAAATTTGGGACCCTGTATCCTGAACCTTGATATATCACTAAAGAGAACACAGACGTGGACAGCAGCAGCGCAGACTGTGGATGTGGTTCTATACATACGACACTGAGTGTCTGCGTATGGTTTCGTGGGCATGAGCAGCTGACACACTCTACGTCACACAAAACCTCACAGCAATGCAAATAGGAAAGCATAATTTACCCTTTAGTCATACCTTACATAAGGTTTGAGAATGGGGAGAGACAGAGCTGGAGACACACACACACACAGAGAGAACAAAATATATTCAGCTTGATGACGATGAGAGAGACGAGGTTCACACTTCCACGCATTACAAGAGTCCACACACCACACACACACACACACACACACACACACACACATCGTGATGGTGATAACAGGCAGGATTCTGCATGTGTGAATAATTTTCCAGTGTGTAACGCAGTTAACACTCTATGTGGCCAGACAATACACTACCAAACTACTAATAGTCACATGTGATCTGAGGGACCTTTAACGCATTAACTTGTGATTTTTAGGTTGTACCAGGCTCAGTCGTACTAGCTTATTGTGAAGGAGGATAAATAACGCTCCAAACTTACGCTAAATTTTGGTGAGGGAAATCTGTCATGGCCATTTTCAAAGGGGTCCCTTGACCTCTGACCTCAGGATATGTGAATGTAAATGGGTTCTATGGGTACCCAAGAGTCTCCCCTTTACAGACATGCCCACTTTATGATAATCACATGCAGTTTGGGGCAAGTCATAGTCAAGTCAGCACACTGACACACTGACAGCTGTTGTTGCCTGTTGGGCTGCAGTTTGCCATGTTATGATTTGAGCATATTTGTTATGCTAAATGCAGTACCTGTGAGGGTTTCTGGACAATATCTGTCATTGTTTTGTGTTGTTAATTGATTTGCAATAATAAATATATACATACATTTGCATAAAGCAGCATATTTGCCCACTCCCATGTTGATAAGAGTATTAAATCACATAACAATATGTACAATCTGTATCAGGTATAGTAAATCAATGCACCCAGTAGTAGAGATGCATTAATACTGATTATAGGCTTACATTCGAACATGAGGATTTTCCCAGAATTAAAACCTTTGAGGCTCCTTTAACATGTCAGACAGAATAATGAGTTGCTTTTCAGTTATTTACAGAGAGGGAATCAAATCTAAAGGATCATAGCTGAATGAATTAGGATTTTCCAGCGAACCCAAACCAATGGCATAAAGCCATACAGCTCAGTAAAGTAGCTAATCTAATTGGACACAGGTTAGAATGAGCATCAGAAGAGGTATCGGTGCCTCTCAAACAGCCAGACGGAGCTCAGGAGTATTTTTTGGATATTGTTCAGTTAACGCCTCACTTAATCGGCCTGCTCTGATTCGGCTGACCAACCAATTCTCCGTGTAACGAGCTGCCGTGGCCGGCTACTAACAAGCCTGGAGATATTGTTTACCAACACCTTTAAACGGCATTTCAAGCCTCATTTTCATTGTAATGACTTTCAGAGGACAACAGTTTGGGGGAGTGTTGTGGAGCATTAGTCAGTACTGATCTCTGCAGGCCCGCCTCTCGGTCTCATGCTGAAATTTACAGGACATCTCGCTCCTGAAAATGAGGGTCGTGTGTGTGTGTGTTTTTGAGACAATACTGACGGTCATTTGGTGGGATCTTTCCTCAGAGGTCAACCGTGTATTAGTATGGCCTCAGGATGTTTGACGGATGACATGTTTATACAGGTATAAATATCACATCAGATCTCAGTCAGGTGTGAATGACATCTGTACAGTGTGACAGCATTCTTCAGAAACATGTTGAAAGGTCCTAATTCTGCCTCTTGGGTTGCCCTAGTGGATAAGATGCATACCACATAACTGCAAATGTCCTCAGTTTAATCTCAAGCTGCTCAAGTCAAACAGCTACAGACGAGTTCTTCCTCTGCAAAGGAGAGTAAGCAGGGAACATACAGCAGCGTCCCCTCAGGAGACAACGTGAGAGGGTCACTTTACCAACAGTGTTTGCTGAGGTAGCACCAAGCATCTCCACTGGCTCAGAACTGGAAATAGGGATTGAAATAGGGATACTAATTTTTAATGTTTTTTTTTTAACCGATAACCGACCCTCGTTAACCGATTATTAACAGTTAAGGCTGCGGTAGGCAGTATATTTTTGGCATCATAGGGCAAAAATTCCATAATAACCTTTCAGCATATTGTAATTCAAGTGTTCTGAGAGATAACTAGACTTCTGCACCTCCTCATGGCTCTGTTTTCAGGCTTTAAATAATCTAGCCCGTGACGGCAGATTTTGACCAATCACAGGTCATTTCAGAGAGAGAGAGCGTTCCTATTGGCTGTGCTCCGGTCATGTGACCGGAACTTGGCGATTCTTCAACAGATTTCACAATGGCGGCGGCGTCACAAACTTTCTCATTTTACAGCTAAACAGTACACTACAAGATGATTCTGAAAACATTTGAGGCGAGAAATAGGCATTACAGTAACAGAATATTGATTCATATTTGATCAGCGCTGCCTAGTTTGACCGTTTGGTCGGAGTTCGCGAGTGATTGACAGCCAGCTCTCATAGACAGCAGACCTCAGATCAGCTCTTACTGCTTGTTTTCCTCCGGTCTATGAAATCTTGCAGATGCCGTTAGGAGCACCGGAGGACACAGACGAACATGATTTTTTTCAGGTTACCTGTTTCATGTACTACTGTCACGATATAGTGACCGTTTTATAAAAATAACCTTTTTTAAAATCATATTTGCTCCAATCTCGCCTCGTCAGCTTTTTTTTTACAAGATTAGTGCGTCACCACAAACAAATATCCCATTCACTTCCACTGTACTGGGGTGGAGGCAGACATCTCAGAGACAGATATCTCAAAACCTGGACAAATAAAACCCAAACTAGCTACATGGATTGAAACCACTAGACGGAAGTTAGAAATATGTTTGTTTTTTTCATAATTACTAAGTAAAAAAAAATATAAAAAACCTAGAGAGACTGACCATAGTCAGACCAAGAATATTTGTGGCAGAAATTGGTTGACAACGCTCTCTTACCCAGCACCTCGGCGGTGGCCATTATCTCACAGGTATACATGGCAGCCATGAGTCTCTGAGGCTGAGCCTGGAAGGCGCGGCGGCAGGCCTCCTTCATGGCAGCGATCAGCTGGCCGGAGACGGGCCCGTAGCAGTCTGCAGAGGCAGCCTCCGGCCTGCGCCGGGCCTGGATTGGTACTGCTATTGTGCCCTCCGTCTGGGCAGACGTCTCACTGATTCCTTCCTCTTTGCTGTCTGCTAAAGCCTGATGGGATATGGAGTCCTCCTCCAAGGAGTCCTGATGTTGTGGCGGGGCTGAAGACTGGATGTCCCACCTCTCCACAGAGAAGCAAACTCCCATCAGGGGCTCCTCACACAGCGGCCCTGACAGAGTTGCTAGCTGGAAGCCGCTGATGACGCTGTTATCCAAGTCTCGTATAACGGAGGCCTGAGCTCCGGCCTCGCCAGCTTTGTCTCCCCTGCTCAGACACTGCCACACCGAGAGCCGCTGGTAGCCCTCCATACTGTTCAGCAGAATGTTGGGACCATATCTGAAAACAACAACAGTAACTCGATTAATAACAGTTTATGAGGCGCTACAAATCATTCATTTGAGTTAATACTAGGGCTGTTAATCGATTTAAATATTTAATCGCGATTAATCATATTATTGTCCATCTTGATTAATCACAAATTATATAGCCAAGTAATCTCAATTAATGCAGCTTTTATGTAAATGTAGAAATTTAGAATTTCTTGCCACTTCAAAGCAGATAAGCACTAGCTTTCCTTTGAAATGTTGTCTTAAGAAACTCCTTCTGAATGAGGCTGTACTGCTTACCTGTTTGTATTAACTAGGGCTGTCAGAGTTGACGCGATAATAACAGGTTAAAGCAAATTCATTTTAACGCCACTAATTTCTTTAATGCATTAACGCAACTTGCGAATTTTAGGTTGTAGCGGCTCAGTTTTAAAGCTAGAATGAATATACTGGTATCATATGAAACTAGAAAACCTAATGAATCCATTGGTACCAACTATGTCATGGGAAGAAGGCTAAATAACGCTCCAAACTTGTACTACATATTGGTGAGGAAAAACTGTCATGGCCATTTTCAAATGGGTCCCTTGACCTCTGACCTCAAGATATGTGAATGTAAATGGGTTCTATGGATACCCACGAGTCTCCCCTTTACAGACATGCCCACTTTATGATAATCACATGCAGTTTGGGGCAAGTCATAGTCAAGTCAGCACACTGACACACTGACAGCTGTTGTTGCCTGTTGGGCTGATATTGAAATGGGAATTTTTCACTGTTTTCTGATGTTTTATAGACCAAATGATTAATTGATTAATCAAGAAAATAATCTTTAGATTAATCAATAATGAAAATAATTGCTGGTCGCAGTCCTAGACAAATGTGTCTACTTTTAATAGTGCGCTCTGAGAGACTATTTCAGGTCATTCGGTCAGGGTGACGCTTCATCCTGCATGGTTACGTAACTTGCTGGTCAAAGCACTTTTCTATAAATCAAGTATTTTAGAGGTGTTATATGTTCTTGAAAAATATTTTTCTACTAACACCAGAGACTGCAGTTAACCCTCTGAGACCCACAATAGACCCGTTTTTGTCTTTTTTAGGGGGGTGCAGTTTGCCATGTTATGATTTGAGCATATTTTTTATGCTAAATGCAGTACCTGTGAGGGTTTCTGGACAATATCTGTCATTGTTTTGTGTTGTTAATTGATTCCCAATAATAAATATATACATACATTTGTATAAAGCAGCATATTTGCCCACTCCCATGATGATAAGAGTATTAAATACTTGACAAATCTCACTTTAAGGTACATTTTGAAGAGATAAAGAAATGCGAATAATCGCGATTTAATACTTTAATCGACTGACAGCCCTTGTAAATATGTTTATAAGCATACAAAACAAAGCAAATTAGGAATAAACGCCTCTCTCAAATACAGGCCTGGTTCTGCAGTTGAGGTAAATACAGGCCAAACTTCCTTCAGGAAAAGGTCAGTCTACTCTGCTCTCTGAATATATTTTCCCCTCCCCTGATTCATGTCCTTGTTGTGTCTCTGCTGTAAATCTATCCCGGAGGAGCCACAGCCCATCTGAACTATGTCCGTGTTGCTAAAGCCAGTGTCAGACCTGCGAGGCCCAAAGGCCCAGATACGCTCCACTGCATTCCTCCACTTCCTCCCCTGCAGCAGGCTCTCCAGCTGGGCCTTGAGTCCAGTGATGGCCTCCAGGGTCCTGGGGCTGACGTCCAGACTCTTCCCCTCCCTCAGGGACACGTTTATCTGCTCCAGAGTCCGAATCAGCTCCGTGCTACTCTCCAACAGACTGGTCACCTCTGACAGGAAAAACATTATGGACATGGTTTCATGGAATAGTGAAATTACAACACTGCACTCTTTCGCTTCAGTCTTCATTATAGACCTTTAGCCTGCTTGGTGTGTCCAGGTCTTACCCTGTGGCAGGGGAATCGCCCGGACGCTGACAGTGGCCAGTCTGTTGGGAGTGGTGAGGGTGACCAGACCACCGGGGTCTACATGTAGGGTGTCAGACGAACGACCCTGAGAGGCCTCTTCTTTCACCTAGCAACGCATACATACACACATATTTGGAAACTAATCATTTTTACTGAGAGATATTACTCAGTGTAAAGGTTGAAGGCTGTGTTTATCTAAGTAATCTGCTCCTTCTAACTGTCCAATTCTACTCTGGTAATGTAAAACAATTGCAACAGAAAACAGCTTTTTTATAAACTGGTTATATATTGATGTGGACGACAGTTCAATGAATGTGCGGTTTGACTGACCTGGTGAATGATGGCTACTTTGTGCTGCTTGCCCAGGTCTTCGTTCACCATGTCCACTTTTGGAGGACGTATCACTGTTTCTCTGAATGGAATGATGGGCTTGGACGCGCTGATCTCAATTTTAGCAAACCTTCAAAAAGACAAGTGAAAATCTTGTTATTGACACTAATGACAGATAATTTGATATTCACCTGCATAACATTAATATAGGAACATAAGTTACAAAAGCCTGAGAACTGAGAGTTAAAACATTTTTAAATGGAAACAAGACTAAAGTTGGATTCACACCAAATCCATTGTTGCGGCCAAAACGCCAGTCCTCTCATTAATTTGAATTTGGGTAGTGAGTTTAGGATGCCGCGTTGGGGACAGCAGGTGATGCCGACGATGGTGACGACCATAAACCAAGATGGCGACGGCAAAAACCAAGATGGTGACGACCATAAACCAAAATAGCGATGGCCAAAAACCAAGATGGTAACAACCAAAAACCAAGATGGAGACAACGAAAAACCAAGATGGCGACGGCAAAAAAACCAAGATGGAGACCACAAAAAACCAAGATGGCTCCATACTTGTGCTAAATTTTAGCAAAGAAAAACTGTCATGGCCATTTTCAAAGGGGTCCTTTGACCTCTGACCTCCAGATATGTGAATGTAAATGGGTTCTATGGGTACCCACGAGTCTCCCCTTTACAGACATGCCCACTTTATGATAATCACATGCAGTTTGGGGCAAGTCATAGTCAAGTCAGCACACTGACACACTGACAGCTGTTGTTGCCTGTTGGGCTGCAGTTTGCCATGTTATGATTTGAGCATATTGTTTTATGCTAAATGCAGTACCTGTGAGGGTTTCTGGACAATATCTGTCATTGTTTTGTGTTGTTAATTGATTTCCAATAATAAATATATACATACATTTGTATAAAGCAGCATATTTGTCCACTCCCAGTCTGAATCAAATTTCACATTTGTCAGGACATTTCACAAAGGAACCACAAATGTCAACCTCGAGGTGGCACGAGATAAGAAGTCAGGGAATCCCCAATGTCAGTAGAATTTGTTCTCTGAATGTCCGGACAAAATCAGCTGAGTGGCATTACATCCCTAGAACCAATTAAAGCAACTACGAAAAGCAATCAAGGGAGCAAGTCAGCAAGAGAACAATAAGACACAACTGACATAAACTTGATCCATCACCAATAAGAAAATGCTCCTATTCCCATTTGACTAGACTACCAACTACAAGAGAGTGTTGAAGAAATCTGAATGAAGAAATGTCTGGCAAACACACTTCTAGGATTTGGAGTCAAGTTTATATCTCAATTACTGTCCTAGTTATGAGTAAAGAATAAACTGTAATTATCCACATCAACACCAAAATTAAATCAACTGTTCTTTGCTCAAAGACAAAACATCTTTCTGAGATATCCTGCTGATAGAAAGAGGGGACCAACATAAAACCCCCTTCACACAGGTAACAAGATTTCAGATATATGAGAGAGAGAACTTGCTTTTTTAATATCCCAAATAAAAAAGCCATATGGAAACAAACTGAATATATATTGCGTCCCCTGATTCATGTCCTCGCCGTGTCTCTGCTTTAAATCTATTCTGGAGGAGTCACGGTTTATAAACAGCACAGAGCAAGGAGGGATATAATCCATGTGAGATGCTCTAAATAATAATATGAACAATAACACGTTGTATAGCGGAGGGCTTCAAACCTCTGCCACTGATACTCAATTCATTTACAGACGCATGGCTTTATATCAGCTGTTAGCTGAGTGTTTTTTAAACATGGACAAAATGTAGAGCTGAAATTATTAGTCGAGTCAAAGAAAATGAATTGACAACTTCTTAAATACCTGCTTAAATGTTTAAGGCATTTAAAAAATACTAAATTGCTGCTTTTCTTGATCTTACATTAGTCTAAATTCGATATTGTGGGGTTTGGACTGTAGCTCAGACAAAACAAGATATCCCTTTATCCTCTAGGATATTGAAATGGGAATTTTTCACTGTTTTCTGATATTTATTGACCAAACGATTAATTGATTAATCAAGAAAATAATCTGCAGATTTATTAATAATGAAAATGATTGCTAGTTGCAGTCCTAGACAAATGTGTCTACTTTCAAAAGTGCGCTCTGAGAGACTATTTCAGGTCATTCGGGCAGGGTGACGCTTCATCCTGAATGGTTACGTAACTTTTAGGTCAAAGCACTTTTCTATAAATTAAGTATTTTACAGGTGTTATATGTTCTTTAAAAAATGTTTTCTATTAACACCGGAGACTGCAGTTAACCCTCTGAGACCCACAATAGACCTGTTTTTGTCTTTTTAGGGGGGTACAGGGGGTCTTTAGGGGCAGATAGCAGGTCATCAGTAGATGTCACATAGAAGTGGTGTACATCATCTGAAAGATGGGAACCTGAAGATTAATCTGAGATGCAGCTCAACACTGTGTGTCAGGTTGTTCTAGTCATAAATCAGAAATAAACATGAATTAATTAATTATTTAAAATTAATTGTAAAAATGTATAAGGGTTTAGAACATTATGATAGAAGTATATGATGGTCATCCCCATGCTCTATTATGTCTCATAAGTTGTTGCAGCAAGTTTTGGGTTGATACCATTTGTTACACAGATTTGGTGCTAAATTTAACCTTTTTTTTACCACTTCAGAATTGATCAAAATGATCAATAATCCCTCCAAAATACCACTTTGAGACACCAAGACATTGAGGAACACCATAGAAAAATTTGGGATTAAAAACTTTTGACATTTGGAGATTTCTGCAAGAATTGTATATTTCGGTGATTGGATGGCGAGCACTTCTGTTGTGTAAACTGCTCAGAAACCCCCTTATTGTCAATCTAGCTAGGAAAGCCATCCATCCTCTCAATGCTCTAGGTCTCTAGTTTGATCCATCCATCCTCTGAATGCTCTAGGTCTCTAGTTTGTGGCTGTAAAGTTTCATGAGGCTGTGATTATCCTAGAGGTCACCACAGGTCATTTTATACAGTGAGGTCAAGTTTCAAAAAATGGTCTCACTACAATGAAATGTCTCCTATGAGGACTAACATCATCACACATGAATACAGTTGGGCTCATTGGATCCACAAGAGTCTCAGCTTTACAGTGATACCCAATTTATGTAATTCAAGACTGTTTAGGAACCCCAGTATGCAGAAATATTCAAACATTAGAATAGGCGGAAATAACAACGTTTGTACTGCATGCAAATAACTGCATGGCTTTTTCCCCAAACTGCATGTGATTATCATAAAGTGGGCATGTCTGTAAAGGGGAGACTCGTGGGTACCCATAGAACCCATTTTCATTCACACATCATGACGTCAGAGGTCAAGGGACCCCTTTGAAAATCACAAGGTTTTCCTCCAAATTTAGCCTAACTTTGGAGCATTATTGAGCCTCCTTCCTTCCTACTTAGCCTGCTACAGCCTCTGAACACAGTGAAGTCGGCCCTCAAGGAGTGGAAGAGGTTAAAATAAATTCTCACAGTGGTACTTTAAGGTGCTACAGTATTTATGATATTCTTTAAATGCTTCGATCCATCCTCATCTTAGTGAAACATGCCATCTGGATTAATTGGTGATACATTCATTTGGATATCTGTCATTAATGGACTTATATTGTGTCTGTGAGTTATACCTGTGACACAGTTTAGAACTGTGTGTGTCTAGACTGTTTAGGGACCCCAACACATGTATACTGCATTCAAAAAACTGCATGTGATTATCATAAAGTGGGCATGTCTGTAAAGGGGAGACTCGTGGGTACCCATAGAACCCATTTTCATTCACATATCTTGAGGTCAGAGGTCAAGGGGACCCCTTTGAAAATGTTCATTCCAGTCTTTCCTCGCCAAAATTCAGCCTAAATTTGGAGCGTTATTTAGCCTCCTTCCCGGCAAGCTAGCATGACATGGTTGGTACCAATCGACTCCTTAGGTTTTCTAGTTTCATACGATATCTGTAACTTCCCTCTAGCTCCACAACTGCACTAAAGTGAACCTGCTACAGCCTCTGAAAGGCAGGAAAGTCGGTCGGGATCGCAGGTCTAAACTAAGCCGGCATCCCTAGTTGTATTTTTCTTCTTCCAAAGCGGAGCAATGATAGAAACAACTGAACCTCATTCTAAACAGCAGACTTCAGTTTATCATAAACACAATGACAGCAGAGGGGAAGAGAAGGTAGTAGACCTGCTTTGGATGTTCAAAAAAAAAAGGCACAACTGTGAGCATAGAAATAATGCAGGCTTGTTGCGTTTGCGTCGACTCTTGAGATCCCAAAAATTGTTCATTTCTGGATGGACTGAACTATCAATCAATTGCACTACTGAACACTGTTTAACCTGACAGCCTCTGAGTGTTTGGCACCTGACCCAGTTGTGATGACAGAGACAGTGAGAGAGAGAGAGAGAGAGAGCGAGAGAGAGAGAGAGAGCGAGAGAGAGAGAGCGAGAGAGAGAGAGAGAGAGAGAGAGAGAGAGAGAGAGAGATAATCCCCTCAGAGTGCCAGAGCTGTGACGTCACAGTCTCGTGCTCACTCGAGCTGCTGAGCAGCGCTGACCTCATTCTGAGCGTGACACGCTGCAGGTCAGGCTGCTCGCCAGCGATGTCACAAAGGGCTCAGACCGCCATCGGCCAGACCAGTCACCTAACCGGCCAATGAGTCGGCCAACCAAGCTAGTCAGTCATGTAACCTATCAGCCAGATTATGAGCCAGTTAAGAAAACATCTAAGGGGCCATCAAGTCACATCACCAGCCAATGATGTAGTCATCCATCAAGCCCTCCACCTATCTAACCAGGAGGCCACCTTGTGAGCCGAGCAGTCAGCCAGCAGTTCCAGCCCTTGTCCTCCTTTGCCATCTCTGTCCCGAGCTGTCTGGCCTGGCTCTAAACATAGCAGCAGCATTACACATGGCCTCCTTTCTTTAGCTGGAATCCCACAAATAGAGTGGAATCCTGAGCCACTGACAGAGGCTTTACTCCCAAATCATGCCTCAGACAGCCTAAAGATCCAATTAAAGGTGCAGTGTGTGGGATTTGGCAACATCTAGCGGTGACGTTGCAGATTGCAACTGAAACTTCTCCCGTGTGCCAAGCGTGTAGCAGAACTACGGTGGCCGACGCCAAACGTGAATGTCCCTCTCTAGAGTCAGTGTTTGGTTTGTCTGTTCTGGGCTAATGTAGAAACCGGCTCCGTGAAGAGGACCTGCTCCCTATGTAGATATAAACGGTTCATTCTAAGGTAACAAAAACACAACGATTCTTATTTTCAGGTGATTATACACTAATGAAAACATATTTATTAATATTATATTCCATTTCTGCCAATATATCCATCTAAATGCTACACACTTTTTCTTTAACTTTAGGAACACTGCTCCTTCAGTGATTAATAACATATATATTTTTTTAAATTTGTACCTTGTTTTCATTCATCACTTATATATTGAGTGACCAGACTACATTATATACTGTACATATATATCTTTCATGTCTTTGCTCCTCCCTATATAAAAGCCTCCAACTACGCCATAAAGCTGAGTCAACACAAAAATAAATCCTCTTTCATTATTCATTAATTTATTACAAGATTGTTGATTTGCATTGCATTACATCATACAACTGTTTCTACTTGCCTGGTCAATTAGTGTTTATTTTATTATTTTTTAGGGCTGTCAATTATTAAGATTAAAAGATTTAATCATGATTAATCGCAACTTAATCACTAATTTTTTTCTCTGTTCAAAATGTATCTTTAAAGGAAGATTTGTCAAGTATTTAATACTCTCATCAACATGGGAGTGGACAAATATGCTGCTTTATGCAAATGTATGTATATATTTATTATTGGAAATCAATTAACAACACAAAACAATGACAGATATTGTCCAGAAACCCTCACAGGTACTGCATTTAGCATAAAACAATATGCTCAAATCATAACATGGCAAACTGCAGCCCAACAGGCAACAACAGCTGTCAGTGTGTCAGTGTGCTGACTTGACTATGACTTTCCCCAAACTGCATGTGATTATCATAAAGTGGGCATGTCTGTAAAGGGGAGACTCGTGGGTACCCATAGAACCCATTTACATTCACATATCTTGAGGTCAGAGGTCAAGGGACCCCTAGGAAAATGGCCATGCCAGTTTTTCCTCACCAAAATTTTGTGCAAGTTTGGAGCGTTATTTAGCCTCCTTCCCGACAAGCTAGTATGACATTTCACATCATCATTTTACTGATTAAGCTTAATTAGTGAGCTGGCTACTCCGAATAAAATCTGCCAGCAACGGTTCTCATTTCAACAAAGCTAGAAATGAGAAGCTGCTTTTGTCTCTTTGACATCAAGGAAACACCGTCTCAAAAATGACTAAGAATATAACAGCATGGTAAAAGTTGTGCCTGTGAGAGTGGAAAGCTTGGGAGGCATAAAAACAGTAGGTGATCGAGAATCAGCTTCAATTTGAATTTTAAATGTTACTGTAGGTTTGAGAGCACAATCTGAGTGTTACAGTTGACTTCTTATAAGTGTGTTTTCATCTGTGCAGAAACAGGTAGACGCCAGCCATTTGTAGAGAGATGTATTTGACCTTGTTCTGCCCACACCGGTCTGCTACAGGCTCTCTGTCTCCTTCCTTCTCTCCTCACTCTTTTCCTCTTCTACTCTTTTGAACTTTAAAGTGTTTCTGTCAGGCCGACTTTTCCTCTTTGTAATGTGCTCGATTTCAAGCACATGAAATTAGTTGTTGTGTCTTCTTTCTTTTCATGGTTGATGCCAAACTGCTCACAGATACAAGGCTTCAGTAATTACTAAGTCTAAAAAGAACACGCAGACGGACAGAAAGTGCTGCGTCAGTGTTCTTGAGCTACATCTGTGTGTGTTTTTGTGTGTGTGTGTGTGTGTGTGTGTGAGTGTGTGTGTGTGTGTATGGGGGGTGAGAAGTGCCATCAAAATAGCACACGTTCATGTACTTTTACTAGAAGTGCGTGTGCATGTGGTAGTGCTACTTGAAACGCCCCTACCACACCGCACGCACGTAAGTTCATCCGCTCCTTTATTTTTTTTCATCAACGCACGTAGGTGCATGAGCGAACATATAACACACCTAACATGGATGTACACGTGCACGTGTGACTGAATATTTCAGATTATGTGATCGGTCTCCTACACAGGCTGTTTATTTAATCACTCATTCAAAAAGCTGTTCAATTCCAGATCAAATCTTTCACAAAGACTGTCGGTAACACTTCATTTTACAGGTCCACAAATTTCATGGTAATTAGGTGATAATTAGCAAGTAACCTATATGAAATTTAGTTGGAAATACTTCCAAATTACCTCAATATTTACCTCAAAATTTAATTAAAATTACTTCATTATAAACATAATTTAATAATTATATTCTGCTATTTCCCAATAGCTGGTAATATATTTAATACATTTCCAGGAAAATAACGAGACACGAGAGGGTGGAGATAAGTACAACTAAACGCTGAATAAGATGTTTATAGGAGACCAAAAAGGTTATAATTAACTTTCATGAAGTGAAAGCACACTGTGAAAGGGTTAAAGTTGTAAGACGAAAACACGGAAAACTCCCAGACCGGACAATGCCGTGGTAGCGACCTGTCAATCACAAGGTAGCCCCGCCCTAAAGCATCCGCTGCTTTATGGTCTATCTGACTCTAAATGGGACCATAATTTACTAAATGAACATCATGCTGTATTGAAGAAGACTTGAAACTAACGATTGAGACCATAAACTCATGTTTACAGTGTTTAATTAGACTAAATAATAATAAAAAAATAAAAAAGATGACAAAATTAACACTATTTGGCATGTACCTATATGGTAGTATACAACTTAAGAAGTTTGCTCAGCTGTCATGGGGTGGTACTATTTTCTAGGACACTCCTAAATGCTCAAAATGACGACACTAACAAGCCAATATTTAGCAGGTAACGTTTACCGTGGTCACAATCTTAGTTTAGCATGTTAGCATGCTATTCTGTATCACACATTCTGCATAAGCAACATCTAAAATGTCTTCATGCTAAGAAAAAATGCATCTTTAAGCTGTCTTCTATTAGATTTGTGAAACCAATAAGGGATCAAAGCTTGTATCACATTTCCCCACACGCATATAACTAGAAATATACAGAAATACACACTGCTGATTACCTAGTATAATACGTTATTATCATTTCAGCAGCAGCGCCTGGGCCGTGGCCGCTCTGACTTCCTGTGAACTGACTGATCTCTGTTCCCTCGCTGAGATGAATGAACACCGAGGCACAGCTTTCCAAAGCAACGGCCTTCATCAACAAATAGATGAGGTTAATAAACCGATGAATACATGCGTTTCACAATGACAACATCCAGCGAAAGCTAACGACATGCTGTCACACACTGTATGGGACGTACAGTATATAAGCGGATGATACGATGTACAGGAAACCTCAAAGTCATTAAAGACTCATGCTAGTCACATTAAAGACAAGCCACGGTACTTTGATGGATTACATAAATGACAGATGCATTCTCCTTTAAATCAATACTCTGGGTTTTACACTGCTAACATATGCAGAGGAGGGTTGGAAGAAGGTCAGGCTGAAGGGCACGGAGGTTCATCCATCTCTCAGGGGAGTTAACGCTGTGTGTTTCCACCCATCTCTGCAACCAGCAGCCTTTTATAATGTTAGCTGAGGAAATCATTTGTCTCTCATTTTCCCACATATGCATTATATACAATAGGTCCTGGTTCCACTGTATGTTGGTGAAATTAGAAAGCTGTGAGCTGAGTGTGTGACTGACGAGGGGGAGCTGCAGGGAGCTGCAGTTAAAGAAGGAAATAAGGTGTGTTGTTGCCATTCGTCTACATGCTTCTGTCTGGCTGCTTGTCTACAAATAATACAATAATTGCACTTCTATTTTTTTACACTTTTTTTGTCATTCATCAGTACTAAAGCAAATCCTGATTGATTGATTGATTGATTGATTGTAATAAATAGAAGAGCTGATGCTGTTTCACTTTAAGGGCGCACTGCGCAGCGCAACTGTCATCGCTAGTTTCAGACCAACGCAGTTGTCATTTTCACGCCCAGCGCCCACGTTGTGTAAGTAGCAAATGTTCTTGCGCCTATCTGTGCGTGGTCTTAAAATGAGGTGTGGTCAAGTGCTTTGTTGGCACATTGCTATCTTGAGGCAGCAGAAAGCGATTGACCAACATAAACCTGGTCTAAAGTCTGGTGCAGTATTTTCCTGCTATTTAAGGGGTGCATTATTCAGATAGTAAGATGTGTCTACAGGCAGGTTCACAACACACGTACAGGTTGAGATGAGATCCTCTCTTATATACAGTACAGGGCGATGAGAGGGTCGCACTGTAAAGGACAGAGGGGGTCGTATCCTGTACAGATTGTAAAGCCCCCTAAGGCAAATTCGTGATTTGTGATTTTGGGCTATACAAATAAAATTGACTTGTAAGAGATAATGTACAGCGAAGACTAGAAAGGTGCAGACTGCATCGCCCTGTCTGGGTTTCTTTCACAACAGTGGTGGCGTTTTGAGGCTGATGGATCAGCGCGTTACACAACGCCACCATCTCTCCGGCAGTGCGCGGCTGCAAGCTCGTGCGTAATGGCAACTTGCATGGCAACCTCTGCCATCAGTGTATGAACGTGTGTGTGTGTGTGTGTGTGTGAATGGATGAATGCTGACATGCAGTGTAAATCACTTTGAGTGGTCGGGAGACTAGAAAGGCGCTATATAAATACAAGTCCATTTACCATCTCAAATAAAGCTCCAAAGTTGTTGTGGAAACAGCGAGAAAGCCGTCTCAACTTGATCTTAACTGACTTTGTATGTTCATATGAGAACACAGCAGTGACAATAGAACTCTCTAAAAATCCATCTGCCAGTCTGTCGGTGTGCCGGTGTTGTTGTTGTTGTTCGGAGGAGGCGTGCAGCGTCCAGATAGAGACACACACAGTCGATATGTAATGACAGCCAGATAATGATGCTGAAATTGGAACAGATTCTCTCTCTCTTACTCAGACCTGACTCACTCAGTACATGAACACACACTGTATTAAACCTGCACTACACAGGAAAATACATGTACACAGTCACTACACAGGAGCAAACAAACACAGAGAGACAATCAATCCGACTTAGACAGAAAAAGACACATATGGAGAAAAATGGAATACAAGGAAAACAGACGCCACATAAGGAGCACAGTTATTAGTACCGATACACCAGGTTCTGTAAAAATGAACTAGACAGGACTATGGAGTAATGTTAAAAGCACCAGAGACACAGAGACACACTGACCGGTCTCTGAGGTCGTCCAGGCAGCGTTGGAGATGGACCTCACCAGCAGTGACCAGAACATGTTCTCCTGTTTCCTGGATCAGAACCTCAGCACAAGGATCTGCCTGGTTCAACAGACGCATCCCACGGACCAGCTTTGGCATCTCACCTAGCACACACAAACACATGAAGTGAAATGTATTGATTTGTCTGTATTAGCAGTTTATTGTATGATGGTTTGATTGTATTAGGACTATTGTAAGTAAAAAAAATAATATTCTGAGAAAAAAAACTATTATTCTAATATCTAATATTCTCTGAGATTAAAGTGGAAAATTCATTAGAAAAAACTCACAAATTTACGAGTAAAAATACTTGAATATTCTCTGAGATTATAGAGTCATAAATTTACGAGAAAAAACCTCACCTCAGAAAAATTGTGTTTTTTGTCAAGGAAGCATATCGCTTGACTTTGCAAGGTTGGATCAACTTCATCACACCACAGGAGCCACCGTTGAACACTGCGGTAATGTGAGCCGCAGAATGCAGAATATATTAATTATAGTATGCATTTATGGTCATAAAAGAACACAGAGAGAACGTGAAAGAAAATGTGTACATGTATCTTTCAGGACCTTCACCGCGCTCAGAGGCCGGTTGTCAGAGAGGACATCGGAAACAGCAATCTTTAGGATTCATATTATTTATGTTGTGACTTTAATCTCAGAGAATTTCTGAGTTTTCTCTTGCAAATTCATGACTTTATAATCTCAGAGAATATTAAAATGTTTGAGTTTTTTTTCTCGTAAAGTTATCACTTTAATGTGAAAAATGTAAAATTCATTCATTGCTAACTAGGTGTGTGTGTGTCTGTGTGTGTGTGTGTGTGTGTGCCTTCTAAGACCTACTTGGATGTTTGGGTTCTATGGCAACCCGTACAATGGGCGTGGCCTCAAAGTTGAGCGGGATGAAGGGCGGGCAGGCGTGGGAGGTTGACAGGGTGGCTGACTTCAAGATGCACTCCTCCAGACCTCCGATACCTGATAGAAGAGGTGAATAGGAGAAGAACATCAACAGATAGCAGTAAACAGCATTATAGGAGGGTCAGGGTATGAGCAGTGTTGGGAAGAAATAAATGAAGAGAAAAGAGCAAAACAAACAGAAGCGTTCATTTATTTGTTGGTGCCACCATCATAGGGTGACTGACTCGGCCACACACACATAGCTATGAGCTTTCACTGCATCAGTGACCTGCACAGACCCGACACCTCAACTCTATCCTGCATCTCTGGATGAGGTCGAATGGGCAAGACGTCTCTGCAGCAGCACGACACAATCATCTCTGCATTCATTAAAATATTTACTCGCGATTAATCGCATGATTGTCCATAGTTAATCGCGATTAATCGCATGATTGTCCATAGTTAATCGCGATTAATCGCAAATTAATCACACAATTTGTATCTGTTCATTCACATATCTTGAGGTTAAAGGTCAAGGGACCCCCTTTGAAAATGGCCATGACAGTTTTTCCTCGCCAAAATTTAGCGCAAGTTTGGAGCGTTATTTACCCTCTTTCACGACAAGCTAGTAAGACATGGTTGGTACCAATGGATCCAATGGATGCTGTCTTCAACAAAGTTACAAATTTACATCTACATTACTATTTTATATTTATTTATGTTTATATTTAAGCCCTATATTGATTGCAATGGCTGGTCTGTTTCATGAGTCTACGGATTAATTAGCAGCTACAGTAACGCAGCAATGATGAAATGATTCCCACTAATACGGTCCTGGTTACTAGGCGGTTAGATTTGTTGCTGGTTAAAAGCCATGCTGATTTCCAGGAACCTGCTGTGGGTGTTATGTGGGTAAGGTCACTAAAAAAGTACAATGAAACTAAATCAAATATATAACAACAAGATACAGACTGAGCTTGCTGGAACATCCCGAGATTCACTTGGAAAGGGATGAGAGCCATCGACCAGAGAGGGACCGAGGCTTCTGTTCACAGATTCTTCTCCAGCCTTTAACACCGTCCAGCTCCACACTGGTGCACAGCTCACAGCTCAAGCTAAATGTGAATGCTTGTAGGCAGAGTACTGGACTTTTGTTTATTTACAGATCTCAGTGCTGTTCTTCTCACAGCTCTGTACAAGAAGAGCGATGGAGGTGCATTCACTGGTGTTTCAGTTTTATCACTCTCATACAGGAAAGCACATCCCAGTTGAGAGCCTTACTGGATGTCATGTAACAAGACGTGTCAGTGATCTTGTATAATTATTACCAGGATTTCACAAGATGCAACTGTAATAATTCACAATAAATTACATTATAACTAGAATGGCACTCGGAGAGCGCAGACCTCCCTCAAGATGCGTGACTTTAAAAACAGATCACAGCTCACAGCTGGCGGTACCGTGAGGTGGTCGGCTTATTATTAACACGGTGTGTTGCCGTGTAACGTATCGGCGGATGCCTCTCATTCAGCAGCCTTGTTACGTCTGTATAACGTTACACTACGTTGTCTCTCATCCCGTTATCTACCGTTTGTTCTTTCTCACCGCGGACGGCCAGCAGCTCCTGCACATACATCCACACACGTATCTCTCTGCTCTCAGAAGGAGGAAGAAGGCGTGGTCACGCGTCATCAACGCATCATCAGTTACACTGTGCATGTGTTATACCCTCTGGCCTTAATGCTCAGGCTGATCGGAATCCTTATAAAAATTCCTGAATCCGGATCATGATCCAGATCGCCACCAAACTCTAATGGATTGTTCATTGTGCTACACCCCACCCCTCCAAAAGATTTTATTTAAATCCATCGCGGACTTTTGGAGTAATCCTGCAAACAGAAGAACGGACAGACAGAAAAAACAAACCAACGCGGCCTTGAAGGAGGTAATTACATCCTTAACTGTGATATTCACAATAATTCACAACAGAATTTTATTGTGAAATGAATGCAAGGCATGACTATTACAGCCGTGATTAATGCAAGCTACTGTAAGTTCATCAGAAGAGAGGTTTCTCTACATGCCAAATTAATGTGTAAAATTGTTCATATGTTTGTGTTTATTTGAATTTAACCTATTTTTCAATGTTTTAAGTTTCAGTATTTTACAATGGTTTTTAAGTGTAAATTTACAGCACAGTACTGGCTACTGAGTTGCATTAATGCAACAAGTAGCCAGTAATTTACTGTCAGTCAAATATTTTACAGTGTACAGTTTACAAAATAATTCTACAACAGCCTACTGCTAAATCACAGTAATCTAAACATTTACTGTGAAGTTATAGTTAAATATAGTAATTCTACAGCTGCATACTGCTAAATCACAGTAATCTAAACATTGACTGTGAAGTTATAGTTAAATATAGTAATTCTACAGCAGCATACTGCTAAATCACAGTAATCTAAACATTGACTGTGAAGTTATAGTTAAATATAGTAATTCTACAGCAGCATACTGCTAAATCACAGTAATATACTGGCATAAGTACTGTCAGGTCACAGTATACAGCTGTCATTTCACAATACCTTACTGTAATAATGATTCAGTACCTTACTGTGAATATAATGCAACTAGTAGCCAGTAATTTACTGTGAATGTACAGTGAAATAACTTACAGCAAAGAACAGGAGTAACATTAATAACCACAAACTTTTCTTTAGCTTTACAGTTTAGAAAAACAAACAGAAGACTAATGTCGTCTTTATTGACATTTGCAAATTAGCTAAAAAAAACGAATTAGATATACTGACTTTATTTAACTCAAGGCAATTCTGACTTTCTTTTCACTTTCATTCTCCCTCGGTTTTACTCACCTTACCTTTCTCTCACTTCTACTAATCACTCCATTCCTTTGCTCTCACTTCCTCTCTGAGCTAAATTCTTTCTGATGTGATTAAAAAAAATAAAGTTAATCAATACACAAGGGGGGTGATCATTATTCAACACCCAACCTCCAAATCCACTGGGTTATATCCTTTAATATTTCCCCAATTCTCCCACCAAAGATTAAAGACTTGTTTCTATCTTTGCTTCACAGATACTACGCACACTTTATCTTGTGCACGTGCACAGTCTTGGTTTGTGGCTTTGTGTACAGAGCACGAACACACGGACACACCAGGCTGAGAGCTGGCTGACTGCTAGAGCAGATGCAGGACATTGTTGGCCGCCTCCCGCGTAACTTGACACTGTAATTACCCTAAGGTGACTCGATCCCTACAGGCTTTCCAAGCCAACAAAGAACAATAAAACTGAAAGAGGGGAAAAAAATGAACTCAGAGAACCCCGTCCAGCCCACAACTCCTGCTGCAGACACACAACCGACTTGATTTCAAATGAAATGCGTAGCGGCAGAGCTGCAGCTAGAACGACTCCTTTGAATGTGTTCCATTGGAAAACAATACACACACTCTCATTAGCTCCAACATAGGGCGGCACCATCATGGCCAAAATGATAATCACGATTATTTTTAAGTTATTATTATTATACGTTTGCATAGAGCAGCATATTTTCCCACTCCCATGTTGATAAGAGTATTAAATACTTGACCAATCTCCCTTTAAGGTACATTTTGAACTGATAAGATGTGATTAATTTGCGATTAATCACGATTAACTATGGACAATCATGTGATTAATCACGATTCAATATTTCAATCGATTGACAGCCCAAATTAAGATAATTTAGTTCAAAAGGTTAATAGACTTTTGAAGGAACCTGGACTCACATGTGTCACTGGTATCTAACCGGGAAGACTGATTAGCAACAACTCTTGACTGACCAAACTTGGGGCAAGTCTTGAGAATTGAATGCCAACGTACATGCACACACAAGGACATGCACGCACACACACACACACACACACAGTATGCACACACATCCCGGGGACTAAGCCTGGTTATGTTTGACTGCAGAGCTCAGGATGACTCAAGCCTGAAGACATTTCCTCCAACCACAAGTACAGTTGGCTGTGACTCTGGTTATATAAAGATGACATTTTTTCCCATCCTCTTATGCCCCTTATGGGAGAGGCGAGGTAATGAAAATGGAGTGGAGGTATGAACTGAGGGAAAAAGAGAGATACAGGGATGTACAAGAATCTTGTCTTGATCTCTTATCTTGGGATGTTTTCACTGTGGATTTCTGGAAGTATATTGACAACAAAAGATTTGAGAGAGCACAAAAAAAAATGAGCATCTGCAAGTCAACCTTTGAGAGCGCACAGGTGAGGATCTGTAAGAGCTGAATTAGATTTGTGCATGAGGGAGGACAGAATCATGAGCGTAACATGATTTGAGCATGGAAGAGGAATTTGTGTAACTACATTTAAGCCAACGATTGAGATTCTCACACTCGCAACAATCAAAGCTGCTAGTGCTCACTTTTGGCAGTCTGAATCCTCTGAGTTCAAACTCAAACTGAGAGCAGAGCATCACCTGTTCAATCTGACCTGGAAGTGAAGTTAGACCCTTCCTATTAAGAACTGACTAAGAGCATTATTTGGTGCCTGCATTATCTTAAAAATCAAAATGCATTGACAGTAAATGACTAAAACCACATTCAATTTGTTGGCAAATGATTTAGTTTTTAAGCCATTATGGCAGAGTAACTTTGATTATGAAATAATAATAAATAATTATGTTATCTTTAGTGTATAATAACCTGATAATAAGAATCATTGTGCTTTTGTTAGCTTAGAATGAGCCGTTTATGTCTACATAGGGAGCGGGTGCTCTCCACGGAGTCTGCCATGTTGCACCGCCATGTTTCTACAGTAACCCATGATTGGTACCAATGGATTCATTAGGTTTTTCTAGTTTCATATGATACCACTATCTTCACTCTAGCTTTAAAACTGAGTCTGCTACAACCTAAAAATCACAAATTGTGTTAATGCATTAAAGAAATTTAGTGGCGTTAAAATGAATTTGTGTTAATGCATTATTATCGCGTTAACTTTACAGCCTTAATTAATAATATAGTTATTATGGGCTGTGGTTACATTCAGAATGGAAGCATTTTCAGAATAGGCGTGGCACAAATCCGACATACTGGTATGAATGAAAGAGGCGATGGAAAGGGGATCAGTTGGATCACCAGAATTTGGCTGAACTTGAATCTACAGTACAGATCCACGTGCCCACAATAACTGAAATTGTAGACTAAACAATAAAGCATATAGGCCTAGAGACTAAGGCTTATTTGTCATGTACTAATTATCTATAATCTAATAAAGTTAAGGAGACAAGTCACTGTGTGGATATACAGTATTTCTGGATAGTTGGCTAACTTGGAATCTGGATAAGTTGTTTTGCAGGGATGGGCTGGCTATCTGGAGTAGCAGCAGTTTTCCAGCTGGGATGGTGGACCTGAAGGCAAACATCTTCCATGCTGTTTGATCCCACATTAAGCTTTCCAGCTACATGTAGCTCCAAGTGTATGCGGCCTGCTTTTGAATTCATCATTTCTCAAGAGACAATCTTTCTTTGTTTTTCATCGTTACATCGTTCCTTTCATATGATTCATATGTTTTTCCTTACCCAAAAGGAGCGTCTAAGGACAGAGGATGTATGCTGGAGAGACTATAAATCCCCCTTGAGGCAAATTTGTGATATTGGGCTGTATAAATAAAAGAGTCCATTGACAGAGAGGAATGGTTTCCTGTCTCCTTAAGTTTGTAATTTCAACACAGTGTGTTGTCAGCTGTGTCCTTTTATAAAAAAACAGGCCATGCGGAAGTAAGAAAATTTTCTAACAGCTCATCATAAAAATTAGATCGACATGTCTCTCATAAAATATCTGATTGGTAGTAAATAGACTGTAGTCTGTCTGGATGATTTCATAGTTTGGCCGGATGCTGGTTTGAACCGTGTGCCGTGTAACTGTTTGAGTGAATTCTGTAGTCTTACCAGGAAGTAACACTGTGTACATCACAGTTGAGCTGACACAACATATTTTCATACAACGGTTCGTATGATATCTTACGAAGTTATTCCTCCATTTGGTTTGTTTTCCACTTGTTACATGCATACAGTCTTTTCAAAATAAACTTCCGTCTTCACAGGAAACAACTTCCTTAGGTTTAGGCAACAAAACTACTTAGTTAGGTTTAGGAAAAGATCGACTTGGTTAGATTTAGGCAACAAAACAACTTAGTTAGGTTTTGGAAAATATGGATATGGTTAGAATTAGGCAACAAGCTACTTAGTTAGGTTTAGGAAAAGATGGACATGGTTAGGATTAGGTAACAAAACTACTTAGTTAGGTTCAGGAAAAGATCGACTTGGTTAGGATTAGGTAACAAAACTACTTTGATAGGTTCAGGAAAAGATCGAATTGGTTAGGATTAGGTAACAAAACTACTTTGTTAGGTTTAGGCAACAAAACGACTTAGTTAGGTTTAGGAAAAGACCGACTTGGTTAGCATTAGGCAACAAAACTACTTAGTTAGGTTTAGGAAAAGATCGACTTGGTTAGGATTAGGCAACAAAACGACTTAGGTTTAGGAAAAGATCAACTTGGTTAGGATTAGGCAAAAAAACGACTTAGTTAGGTTTAGGAAAATATGGACATGGTTTGAATTAGGCAACAAGCTACTTAGTTAGGTTTAGGAAAAGACCGACTTGGTTAGGATTAGGCAACAAAACTACTTAGTTAGGTTTAGGAAAAGATCGACTTGGTTAGGATTAGGCAACAAAACTACTTAGTTACTGTAGGTTTAGGAAGAAATCATGGTTTGGCTTAAAATAACTCCGGAAGTGACGTTACTTAAGTACGTAACTTGCGTGACAAATAAGTCAACGTTGACTTCTGGTTTCACACGGGACATGAACGCCGATCTCCTGGGCAAAAGTCTGGTCATTTTTGACCCACGCGTCCACTCAGACCTCCTACGCGCCGTTCGCCTCGCTTTATATTTCCTGGTTCCCGATTATATGCATTATACATGAATCGATTTCGTAGGATTTACACAAATTACGGTGCATTCTTTTCGTAGGTATTGCTACGAACACTGTATGAGAGTAGCCTGGTGAGGGAAGCTCATACAAAAAGCAACTTATTCTGTCAGTGATGATGTCAGCTCTGTGTATGATAGAGAGATCCAGAAATTATCTGTCTATGTTATTTCTGCTGAATCTATTTGATTTACTCATTAGTGCTAGACAGAGATTCAGGCTAGGATTAGGACAAATGAGGAAGTGGGACTTTGTGCCTCATGCATGGAAATAATAGAGGAAGTCTGACTGTCATTCTCAGGAAGCATCACAGAGCCAGACGTATGGCATGAATTAGGTTCTACTTTTTGTCACCTTACAAAAAAAAATATATTTCGAGAAGCACTGTAGCAGTGGAAAAACAGCAGATTGAAAACCAATAAATACGATGTGGGGCTGGAAATTGTTAAATGTTCTGTGTGGATCGTGTTTTATTAAGTACAAGGCCAGAGCCTCGGAAATCTGCTCCCTTTTAACATCCTATGGAATTTCCCTCGCACTGGAAAGTCCCACTTAGGCTACAGAGAGCCAAGTTTGTGTGTGTGTGTGTGTGTGTGTGTGTGTGTGTGTGTGTGTGTGTGTGTGGGTGTGTGTGTGTGTGTGTGTGTGTGTGTGTGTGAGCGCAAGTGCATGTAGCCTAGATATAAGCATATTGGGAATGCATTGGTAGTGGTGGGGGAGCTGCACTACTGGCCAAATAACCTACAGATTATTATATTACCACTGCTGGGTGATGTGTCTGAAAACAATATCACAATAAATTTGAACACATCATGTGACAAGTGTATTTATCAAAATGTTTGCCATTTCTTGTTAACGTATTATTCTCAAATAGAAAAAGAGACCACTTATGCCCCATTTTTTCAAATGGAAACATCCACTCAGCCGTTGCAAACAGCAGTGACTTAGGTTACCACAGTAAGCTAATCAATAAGGTTAAGAATAATGTGAACTCTAGCACTAGCTGAGTCAACGTTAGCTGTGCTAACTTTGGAAATAACTTTAAGGGTTGGCTCTGGGGCTGTCAATCGATTCAAATAGGTAATCTTGATTAATTGCAAATGAATCACACATTTTTTATCTCTTCAAAATGTACCTTAAAGGATATTTGTCAAGTATTTAGTACTGCTATCAACATGGGAGCATGTCACTCGCTTTGAAAGCGCCGCAACGGATGAGGAAAGGCTGATTTGTGAAGTTGAAATGAGGAGTTATCTGATACGATACCTCCTCATTTCACTACAAACACCTAAATAAGGACGCAGCAGGCTGGAGGGAGATCGCCTGAAAGTTTACTGAGGCTACTGTTGGCTGAATTGTTTGTCATTTTCAGTAAATATCGCAATATAAAACCTGTTTTCTGTTTAAAAAACAGAAATGTCAGAAGAGAGCAAGTACTACTCACCCATCGATTTAAGTGGTTACGTCTCTAGTCTGATCTGGAGCTCACAGCTGATCGGTACGTGGTTTGTTTACATGACGTAACAGAAGTGCATATTTAACAGAGTGTCCGATGTTATCAGGCTATAATTAAATAAAAAGACCACAAATTTATCGTCTCATCTTGTTGGTTTCTTATTCTGTCAAGAAGACACATCAAGGTCGATATTATTCATTATTATAATAAATTATTAGTTCTGCGTTATTATAAAAAAAAAATATAAGATGCATTTCAACAGGCAACAACAGCTGTCAGTGTGTCAGTGTGCTGACTTGACTATAACTTGCCCCAAACTGCATGTGATTATCATAAAGTGGGCATGTCTGTAAAGGGGAGACTCGTGGGTACCCACAGAACCCATTTACATTCACATATCTGGAGGTCAGAGGTCAAGGGACCCCTTTGAAAATGGCCATGACAGTTTTTCCTCGCAAAAATTTAGCGTAAGTTTGGAGCCTTATCTAGCCTCCTTCCCGACGAGCTAGTATGACATAGTTGGTACCGATGTACATTTCTGACTACATATGTTAACATTCTGAAAGTATAGCAGAAAAAAACACAACATCCAGACTTGATTAGCTAATATTCCAGCTACAAACCTCACTCTCTCTCTTGGTGAGTGCATATAGACTGTGTTTAGGCTCTGTCTGTCTGAACACCTTTCTCATGACTCAACCAAAGGTCTGCTTACATTCACTGAACATGTGTCTGTCTGTGTGACTGAGTGAGTTGGTAAGGGGGGGTTGTTAGCCTGACATGCGTCAACAGAGTGTTATGCATGTGTGGGCAATGAACAAAACAGCCCATACATTCACACCACCACAGTCACCTTTGCTTTAGGCTGGGGGGGGTCTGACTCATGAACACACAGACAAACATAATGCCCCCCGATCCCCCACGTTTCAGGCTCCCATTAGGCCTAATTTAACATGCACTCTGACTAGAGTGGCCCGTAAAGTAGCTCTAGTTTAGGATGCTATTGTCGCACTTTGGACAGTCGCACAGAAGCCATAACCTTCACCTCAGAGCACGACTGAGAGCGTTTGTTGTGTGTGGGTGTTTTTACATCTGCATCAAGTGAGAGGCCCCGTTTTCTCTTTCATTAATCTGCATCCTAGATACAAAACTGAAATCACATACAACTCAATTCCAGATGTAAATTCAGGCACTGAGTAAAAGAGTTATCATTTTTTCCTTCCCGATACCGATTCGGATACCTGAACTTGGCCGATTAGAAATACCGATCTGATACCAGTGTGATAAATATAATATCTTCATCGCTTTTGGGTTGTCGGAATGCAGTTCGTCCTTTTTTCCAGCCCTTTGCCTCGGTGAAGTTGTCATGCTCTTTCGCGTGATGCATCTTCAAATGTTTTATAAGATTGCTGGTGTTGAAATTGGCAACACTAGTGCGACCCCTCAAAACGGACGCCTTACATACTTTTTGCTGCCTTAACAATGTAGTAACAGTCATGTTACTTTTGTGCCAAAACATGCATTCTGCTGACCAGAGGAAGTACTTTTAGTTAGAGATTTAGCAAAAAGAAACATTGAAAGTCTAGATTTTAATAAATTCATGACATCACTTAAGTAAGAGCAATTCTACTTATAAGCACAATGGGAATTCATTACCGAACGTCTGCTGCTTCCATCCTTTATGTCATTTGATCATGGGCCTACGCTTAAATGTGAAAGGCTTAAAATCTTAAGACTTAACACTGGCCATAAAATCACATTTCATATCTTAAACCTTGGCCTGGATCGGTTTACATGGGCACTAGGAGTTGGCGCTGGACACATGAGCTCTGATCAGGGTCGGCACAGTGGGGGCCAGCTGCCATCGAGACCTGGATCTGATTGTGAAATGACAATGGAAGGACGGATAGCACTGGGGCAGACTGTGTTTCAGTGTGTATTAAAGGCAGGGACAGCCTGAGGATGCTTGTGCAACGCCAATGTGTTTAATTTACATCCTTTAATCATTACAAAGTTGTGGCTGCTTCATTCCACTGGATCCAGTTTCACTTTACAACAGTATTTACACTCCCTTGATGAAAAGCCACAGTGCTACACAGATTAGGGAAGAGCCTTAAAACTAGCTTGACACTACAGCAGACTAGCATCGCTGTTAGCCAACACTATTTAGGCTAAACATCGGTTGCCTGCTTATTTACACCCTTCTTCTAAGACCAACTTGTACTGTATATACTGTAGTAACTGGGTCTGGATGTAGACGACAGAGATGATGAAGAACAGGTAACAGACTCCAGTCACTAAGCTCAGACTGACTGCATTATGCATTAACACATCCCACAACGCCGCTACCGGTTGCCAGTCTCCCAACAACACCATTACCGGTTGCCAGTATCCCAGCAACACTGTACAGGTTGCCAGTCTCCCAACAACACCATTACCGGTTGCCAGTATCCCAGCAACACTGTACAGGTTGCCAATCTCCCAACAACACCGTTACCGGTTGCCAGTGTCCCAACAGCACCGTTACCGGTTGCCAGTCTCCCAACAGCACCGTTACCGGTTGCCAGTCTCCCAACAGCACCGTTACCGGTTGCCAGTCTCCCAACAGCACCGTTACCGGTTGCCAGTCTCCCAACAGCACCGTTACCGGTTGCCAGTCTCCCAACAGCACCGTTACCGGTTGCCAGTCTACCAACAGCACCGTTACCGGTTGCCAGTCTCCCAACAACACCGTTACCGGTTGCCAGTCTCCCAACAACACCGTTACCGGTTGCCAGTCTCCCAACACCACCGTTACCGGTTGCCAGTCTCTCAACACCACCGTTACCGGTTGCCAGTCTCCCAACAACACCGTTACCGGTTGCCAGTCTCTCAACACCACCGTTACCGGTTGCCAGTCTCCCAACAACACCGTTACCGGTTGTCTCTCTCTCTCTCTCTCTCTCTCTCTCTCTCTCAGACTATGGAGAAGATGTTAAATTTAATTGCAGCTCATAAACATGTTGACCAGCAGCTACCAAACTGCTGCTGAGCTGCAGATAAAATCATCATTTTATCATCAGGTTAATGGCGGAAGCTGTGCTGTGAGAGTGGCTCTATTGGCACATAAAATGAGTGATAACAGTTTGTCATATTCGAGCACAGCCACAAAGCATCTGATACCACATCTAAAAGAGCTGTGTATTTATGTTTGTAAAATAACCCATTATAAATGTGGCTGCTGAGGAACAGACCTGCCTCGTCTGAGGCTGATGGGAATGCCATTGGTATTTAGATATAAACCAATGTTTTGACCTGATGATGGCACTAGATGAAATGTTAAGGGCTCACTAAAGTTATTACAATCCATCCTGAGGAGGGCATGGAGATCTGTACAAAATTTTATGGCATTCAATGCAACAGTTGTTGAGACATTTCACTCAAAATCACAAATGCCAACCTCATGGTGGCACAATAGGAAGAGTCAGGGGATTTAAATGAATTGGGGTCTATGAACGTCTGTACAATATGTCACTGCAATCCATCCGATAGTTGAAGGGGGGTGCTTCGCATGTAGAGTAACAAAAGCGCATGTACGGCAAAACATTGCTAGTGGAAACACTGTTGCGTCTATTCGTTGGCCAATGGGGACACTCCAACACTGGACTGACCAACGGTGTGACTTCATCACTCATTCACTCGTCAGTCAGGGACGGACTTTGGTGTTTAAAGGGCTGGCCCCGCTTTGCTGCGGTCCAGAGTAAACACACTGTTAACTGCTTTAACATGTGTGGGTCTTTACAAGGTACAGAGATGCTGGAGAAGCCTCCTGTTTTCCTTAGAAACGATACATGGAGCCAGCGTCATTAATCTCAATGCTAGCAAAAATGCCTGTATTTTCCACTTCAGCAGAACTGTCAGACCCTTGTTGATGTCTTTGCTATTATACCAAAAAGGAATCAGGGCCACGGCTATTTTCAGACTAAGACAAAAAAAAAAAAAGCCACTCCACAGAGATCTCAGTATTCTCTCATTTTACAGCCAGACAACATATTTCTTTTTCAGTCCTGGCAAGATAGATGCATGACTCACACAATGTATTCTTAAAAGAGGAGGCTGAAATGTCAGGGTAACTGCTGGCTTCATAAAGTAACATCTTATATTTTTGAATAGTGCGGAAATTAAATTTAAAAAGGGTCTGTTATGTCCTCACTTCTCTCTAGTGGTATCTAGCCATGTGTTATGTGCAGAGATATCCAATGCTACCCAATGACTACTGCCAGCAACTAAATACAGTACTATAGTGCTACCTTCCCATATAAAGGGCAGAAGTTGTTTTTTGGCAGTGGAAAACTTTAAAGGGGATTTAGAAGAAGCAGATCAGTGGGCAGGAGTATGTGCAAAAAAGGTGGCATTATAACAAAATACTAATGAAACAGAGGCAATAATGAGCTCCGGGAAATGCAACATACATAAAAGTGGAAAAAATAAAACTTGCAGCCTCACATCACATCAAGCTGTGACCTACTATCTTATCATTACAGACCAGTGACTGACTCAGCCTCACCTAACTGGAACCTGTATACCACCTCAGGTTACCAGTGACGGTTTTCTGTGCAACATCATCACAGAGATGCGCGCACAACTTCGGGGCAGAGCCGAGCTCCAAAGCAGAGATGACGAGGAGTTGTTGTGCAGTAAACTGCACCAACCGCAGAAAAGATGGATTGAAAATGTTTAATATTCCGAGGGGATCACGTGGCTTTGCTAAAAACAGAAGGAGATTATGGATCCAGGCCTGATGGGCAAAAGCATTCCAGTCACACAGAGCTAGCAAAGCACCGGGTGGTCATGGCGAGCTGTCATGCTCCACAGATGGATAAAAATGAACTGATCAACAACAGGGTGATTGATCCACACTCTGAGGAAATATTTATTTAGCATAAAAAATATGCTCAAATCATAACATGGCAAACTGCAGCCCAACAGGCAACAACAGCTGTCAGTGTGTCAGTGTGCTGACTTGACTATGACTTGCCCCAAACTGCATGTGATTATCATAAAGTGGGCATGTCTGTAAAGGGGAGACTCGTGGGTACCCATAGAACCCATTTTCATTCACATATCTGGAGGTCAGAGGTCAAGGGACCCCTTTTAAAATGGCCATGACAGTTTTCCCTCACCAAAATGTAGCGTAAGTTTTTAGCTTTACTACACACACATATATACACCGATCAGCCATAACATTAAGACCGCTGACAGGTGAAGTGAATAACATTGATTATCTCGTTACAATGGCACAAGGCAGTGGGGGGGATATATTAGACAGCGAGTGAACATTTTGAACTTTGAACTTTGTGTTGGAAGCAGAAAAAATGGGCCAGCGTAAGGATGTGAGCGACTTTGACAAGGGCTTAATAGTGCTGGCTAGACGACTGGGTCAGAGCATCTCCAGAACTGCAGCTCTTGTGGGATGTTCCCGGTCTGCAGTGGTCAGGACCGACCAAAAGTGGTCCAAGGAAGGAAATCCGGCGACAGGGTCAGACCCAAGGCTCATTGATGCACGTGGGGAGCGAAGGCTGGCCCGTGTTGTCCGATCCAATAGAAGAGCTACTGAAGCTCAAACTGCTGAAAAAGTTAATGCTGGTTCCGATAGAAAGGTGTCAGAACACACAGTGCATCTCAGTTCGTTGCGTATGGGGCTGCGTAGCCGCAGACCGGTCAGGGTGCCCGTGCTGACCCGTGTCCACCGCCAAAAGCGTCTACAATGGGCACGCGAGCATCAGAACTGGACCACGGAGCAATGGAAGAAGGTGGCCCGGTCTGATGAATCACGTTTTCTTTTACACCATGTGGATGGCAACGAGTTCGAGTTGTTGACTCGGCCTCCAAATTCTCCAGATCTCAATCCAATGGAGCATCTGTGGGATGTGCTGGACAAACAAGTCAGATCCATGGAGGCCCCACCTCGTAACTTACAGGACTTAAAGGATCTGCTACTGACGGCTTGGTGTCAGATACCACAGCAGACCTTCAGAGGTCAAATGGAGTCCAGGCAGGTGGTCATAATGTTATGGCTGATGGGTGTATATACAGTATACTGTATATCCTCATAACTTTAGTGAAGTCCCAACACAGATCAGTCAAGCCATTAAAGGTCTGCTTGATCCCCACAAACTACTCTCTCGGCCCTCTTCTTCCTCTTCCTACTGTGAACACTAAATATGTGTAAACAAGAGGATAGATAGCAATTCCATAACGTACTATATGCACGACATGTTTGCACAATTATGTTCACATCACACAATTACACTCTTACATTATCAACAACTCGATACAATGACTGATAATTCAATTGAACAGTCAACTGAATTCATTCCAGGCGTGTCTCTCATCCTCCTCAAGTGTTGACTCTGTGTCATTGTTATGTCTACTCCAGTAATCATGTCAGGTGAGATTACATCATCAAAACATCTGAAAAACACTGGTCCCTGCTCAGTGTTACAGTGGTACTGTTACAGCCAGTCTCAGCCTTTGTTCCTCTGGTCCCTTTGTCTGGAGCATCAAGAGAAGCAGCCGTCCACTTTCACTCCTCACTCGCGCCATCTATCGGCCGTGTTAACGCAGCCGGCATGCCTGTACCGCATGGCTCACACAAAGAATGAGGGCAGGCAGCCAGCAGTACTCGCACTGAACAATAGAGAGCACAGAGTGAGGGGGAGCCGTGAAGTTGCGCATTATGGCTGATGTCCATGATGCTGTATGATGCCCCGAATCCCGTGTCTGAGACCGGGTCACTGCTGCACAGAGGTGAAACAATGGAGGTGAGCAGGAAATGAAGGTCGGTGGTCAGACCCTGGGGGGGCCGTGCCGCCGCCATGCTCTACAGCCATCTGATCTGCCTGCAGCCAACGCACGCACGCACGTGCGCACACTCTGCTGGATATCTATTTAGGCCAGTGACTTTCTAACTTTACCCTGCTCAGAGCTGACCCACCTACAGCCTGCTTCTGGAGTTTTCCCCTACTGATCAGCAGATGGTTAACAGAGGACAACTTTGTGTCAGACCACGACTAGTACATTTTTTAAATTCTATTCCCACTCGTACTTCACACCTTATAAATGGAATGAATTACACAAGATTTTCAAACTTAAGGCCCAGACACACCAACCTGACATCAAAGAACTAGCGGTGACAAAAGACGACCGTTGAGTCGCATCACGTTACCTTTGTCTCGGCCAAAAAATTGCACTCGAAAACACCACAAAGACTACAGCTGACGGCCAACAACCACCTACGTTCTGTGCCTGCGTGAGATGAAATAACTCTCCCTACCAGCAGGCGGCGGTAGTCTGTATTCATCATTCAAAAAGGGACACCGGAAGACCGAGGATGTCGGATATACAAGCTGTTGTTGTGATACGTACATGAAACAAAGCGAGAAGAGAAGAGAAGAGAAAAAGAAATGAGAAGATCCTTCTGTGTGTGCCCTCTTGACTTTACTCGTTGGCTTGCTTTCCTCACTTCCGTTTCTCTTCTCGTGCATTGATTCGTTTAAGCTGAACAGCCAAGGGCTAGGTGCGTCAGGGCCTTAAAATGTCTCCCACTCGCCGTGTTTTAACTTTGAATCCATTTTTATGATGTCTGTGATTGTCTCTGATGCTGTATTTGCATTTGTTCTTTTCACCTTGTGAGCCTGTGTGTGTGTCATCACGGCAAAATGTGGTCCTAGAAACACCTACTGTAGCGGGAACTACCAGTCTTAGATTAGCTTTTAGTGTCAATACATGTACAAGTCAAACAGATAAATAATTCAACTCAAACGCACTTGTCAGAGTTTCTGGGGAGGTCTGACTCAAGGCTTCTTTTCATAACACACACCACCAAAAAGACAGCTATTTAGCCTAACTGTGGGAATCACATGGGAAGAGGTATCTTGTTGCTAATTTTGTACGGAGATCTGGAACTATTTAAGTGAACAAAAAAAAGTGATGTGGAGTGACTGTAGAGGTTTTAAATGAAGGGGAATCCCTGTTCTTTTCCTTTCCTCATCCATCTCTTTCTTCCTCGCTACATCTTTGCTCAAACAGACTAACAGACTTGTTAATATGAGCTTCAAAGACCTGAGACAATGTTTCAGGAGAAAAGGCAGGGAAGAGAAATCTAGAGCAGCCAGGATGAGAGAGATAGTGGGAGGTAGACCTAGACAGAGAGAGAGAGAGAGACAGTGAAGAAAAAGTGCAGTAGAGGAGAAAAAAAGGAGAGGAGAGGAGGGGACGTGAGGGAGGAGGTGGTCAATAAATTTCCGAGGGGAGAGCGGAGGACTGATGAGGTGGAGAATGTTTCATGGCGGTGGGATCCCAGCAGGGCTCGGCTGGGAATGGAAACTGTGTCAAGGACGACTGAGGAAGAGACGGATGAGTCAGGAGCATCAGAAAACTCTCACTGCCGCTAACACACACCAGGAGGCCCAATTCAATCTCCGTTCACATCAAAGTACTGATTTTTGACAAATACATTCATCAACAGCAGCATTTTACTCAACTAAGATGAGTCAATATGAGACAACAGATGCATTATGTCCTTCAAAAGACAAAACAAGGCTCAACTGAACTCCTCTCAAATTCAAGGCGATCACTGAAGGCCCTGACACACCAAGACGACGGTCGGCCGTCAGAGAGTTTGGATCCGTCGGTGAGCGTCTGTTGGCCTAGTTTTTGCAGTGTGTCCCGCACCGTCGGCTCTAGTCTGCCCATGTTGGAGTTTTTTCGACCAATTCAGCATGTTGAATCGGCGGCGGCGCCAGTCGATGAGAAAAGTCACTCTGATTGGCTGTTTGGCTTAAACAGCCGAATCGTAAGTGAGGAAAGCAAGCCAACGAGTAAAGTCAAGAGGACACACACAGAAGTCTCTTCTCATTGTTCATCTTCATCGCATCTGATTGGATATTTTCACAGCGACATGAACATCTGGAATGAAGCTAAGTGGTGGGTGAGAGTGGTGTGAAAATGGTCGGCAAACGTCGCTTCGTTTGATTTACATATCATAAAAGCAGCTTATATATCCGCAGTCCTTGGTCTTCTGGTTTCCCCGTTTTGAATGACGAATACAGACAGAGTTATTTCCTCTCACGCAGGCACAGAACATACGTGGTCGTTGGCCGTTGGCTGTAGTCTTTGCAGTGTGTTCAAATGCAACTTTTTGGCCAAGACAAAGGCGACGCGAGGCGACTCAACAGTCGGCCTTCATCGCCGCTAGTTCTTTAATGTTGGCTTGGTGTGTCTCGGCCTTAATACAAAGGAACATTATCTGATACTTAAGGGGAAAAACAATCATGACTGAAACTCTGCATTTTCCACTTTTTTACCATGTCCACCTTCACTTCATGCAAAACTCAGCCAACCAATTAGAATTACCATGCTCGGTTAGGGTAAATAATTATTAGTTTTTTAACCTTGATTTGGCTTTTCTTTTTAGAAGATACATATGATGATTTTACAGCACACAGCTGGTTGAGGGGAATTGTACATGTGAATAACCAGACCTAGACCTGAGACCCCAGATTATAGAATTGATGACAACCACACCCACAGTGATGTTGGGTGATCAACCCTCACTCTACAGTAGATAAAAGGGGCGTAACGTGACAGTTTTATAGTTCGTATAGTGGATCTCACCGCTATAGATCAGACCGGCACATACAGGTAGTTTGCTAAAAGTCAAGGTCACGCCCCCCTTTTGGGAAATAGAAAACCGAAGATCCCATAGATGCCTCGGCAATGACGCCATGCTGGTCTGGTCTATAGCTTGGAGACATAAAGCCATGCTGGTCTGGTCTATAGCTTGGAGACACAGAGCCATGCTGGTCTGGTCTATAGCTTGGAGACATAAAGCCCCTCTATTAGATCATTTTTAGGACACGACAGGGGAACAAATCAGAGATCAGCGTTTTGGGATTTATTGTTGGTGAAACCAAATACACAGCAACTCTTCAGCATAGCCTTATTACTCTTACAGGTTTGTTTAAAGTAGAAGTTTGGAGACATGTTTCAACTTCTTCTGTTTACTCTGTTACCGTCTACGAGGGACACGGGATTGGTTTCCCCCAAGAGGGGGCGTGGTCATGAGAGCCTGCTCTGGATGACGTATTGCCGGTCTGATGTATGGCTAATGAGAAACCAAAGATATCATTTAGAGCTATTGTTTGGGAGCATTGTGGTTTCTCAGTAAGTTACAGTGACACTGAACAAATAGTGGTAAGATGGAAGAAAACCTCGGGCAAACAGCGTTGAACCAACCTTGGGTATAGGCCCCCTTTACGCTGTGTGATTATGGACGGTCTGAGATGAAAGTTGGCAATCATGAGAGAAAAGTGGTGAAATCTTTCATCATCTACTTTGTAAAACACGAGGCAGAAGCTAGAATCTACAGCTTACAGGTTTTTATAAGTTTAGCTAAATTGGTTTCTGTTAAGTTTCCATTAACAAACAGTCTCAGCTGGTCCATTAACTTGCTCAGTGTTGAGCTTCTGGCCACTTGACAGTTCATCCTTGATTTAATTCAAGAATGTATTGTCAAGCTCAACTTTCAAGTCAACATTGACGGGTCCTAATAGTGCTCAGAATGGTAGACAGCTTGTTGCACAACAACTGAGTAAACTCCATCTGTCGATGAAAACCCTGCGACACGGTCGAGTTGAGACTGTTTAGTTAACTGCTGTTTCCAAGGTCAAGAACAAACTTTCAAGCTCAAAGTCTCATTTGCTCTTTCTGCATGCAACAGAAGATACAGTTTGTTGAATTTTAAATGTATTTCCATTTTACCAGTTTTTATGCTAGGCAAGGTTAAACATCTTGATTCTAGTGTCTTTGCTCCAGATGAACAAAGATGAAATTCATACTGATCTTCAAGTCTGATTGTGGGTTTGTCAAAAAAAAAAATCACTGGTCCATTGGTTTCTAGCATAACTGGAAAAGTAAATGAATGTATGACAGTGCTGAGATGAACTTGATATCATCATTTGACCATAAGTGAAACAGCAAAACAACTCCAATATGTTGGATTGTTACTTTAAGAAGAAAAACCTAGCTAGGCTAAAAAATCTCCAAAAATAAACATGAACTTTAATTGCCACATTTCCCAGACAGAAGATTAAAAAAGCAAATCAGAGACGTTCGACTGTCTGAAGTGGAACTCTTCAAGAGACAGTGTCATTACTCATGATCTGATCTGCACTGAGATGAACCCAGCTGGCCTCTGCCATAACCCCTGTGTGGTTGACATCAGTAAAATCATTCAGTTGGTGTGTTCTGCTAAAGATCTGGGTCGCTAGTCACCGCTGGCACGCAGACTGAGAGAGGCCTAATGCAAAACAAATGTTTTCATAAAGTCGCCCAGTGTTGAATCAGCATCATTCATTTTACTCAGACTCCTTTTTTCATTTTTTTTCCCTCCCAGAGGACTGACTTGGATGACTCGGGCTGTGGCTGAGTCTCTTCAGACAGCTGCTTCACATTAGGTCCTGATGATGAGAATTTGATGTTGCCCACATCTTTAACCCCTGTGACAAACTGTTGGCCTTACTAAGCTCACCATCAAACACCATCAAGCCGGCTGTGTACTCTCCCTCAGCTGCAATCACAGATAAATCCCAATGCTGGCTGGCTGTACGGTACTAATCGAAAACACTGAAGAGAATTAAACAAAGGACTTTTGTTTTGGTAGTCGGAGAGTTTCCACGGTCCCAGTACATGCTAGTCTGCCTTTTATGGGGAAATATTACACCAAACTGTTCAAAGATCTGCCAATTTATTGAGGATTTTTTTTGTATCAGCAAAGATGCTAACATCGTAGATAAAATGATAAATAAGTCAAGAGAAAAAACACTGTTTACTTCAACACACATCTGGTCTACAAGCTGTTAAATGTTAGAGGTGGTTCTTACCGCTCTGCTGCCCTCTGTAGTACATTTTAATATAAGGTATTCTACAAATACACTACATATAGCCAAAAGTACATGGACATCACACCAGTTTGTGATTGAGCTTTAATTTGCTGCTATTTCAGCCTCCACTGTTCTAGTTTCACTCTTTCCACCAGAGGTTGAACCTGGCTGCAGGGATGTGATCACCATTCAGCCACAACAGCATCAGTGAGGTCCAACACTGATGTTGGGTGATCGGGTCTGGCTCACAGTTGGTGCTCCGGTTCATCCCAAAGGTGTTGCAGAACTCAATTTCAGCTTTATGCACCTCATGTTGAAACAGGAAATGGCTACCCTCCAAGTGAAAAATATTCACTGACAACATATTTTCCAAGATGAAAATGAGACTAAATAAAAAGTAACTTATGATAACAAAAAATACGCCTCTAGTTATAACTAGAAAGGAACTCAGAGAGCGCAGATCTCCGCCAAGGCAAAATGACCTATCTCGCAATGTTTATGGGATAGTTCGGGTGTTTTGAAGTGGATTAGTATGAGCTACTTACCCCTAGTCAGTGTATTACCTACAGTAGATGACGGTCAGCAAGCACCCAGTTTGGAGAAGCAGACAGGAGTACCAGCACGGGAGCAAAGCAATGTACTGCTGTGGACGGGGGTAGCAGTAAAACCAAAATCAATATCCGTTGAAGTGTACGCTATATTTAGAATATTTACACTGCTTTATCTTGCCGTCAGACAGCCTTTTCTGACGGGGAACTGAACTGAAAGTGAAACTCATCTATGCTCTCTTCAAAGCCACCAGACTTCGTTGACAAAAACAGGATGAATAAGTTTCACTTTCAGTTCCGTTCGCCTGTCGGAAAATATTCTAAATATAGCGTTCACTTAAAAACTGATATTTATTTTTTTCAAGGTGTCTATTAACCTTTTGCTGTTGCCCCCGTCCACAGCAGTACATTGCTTTGCTCCCGTGCTGATACTCCTGTCTGGTTCTCCAAACTGGGGGCGTGCCGACCATCATCCACTGTAGGTAATACACTAACTATAGTTAAGTAGCTCATAAAACCCCACTTCAAAACCCCCAAACTATCCCTTTAATGAAGGTGAAAGATAATTTGAGTGTATGCCCCGTGATTCGAATCCGATCAAAAATGTAATGGGTTCTTCTTTGGCCCATGCTTCACCCTTCCACCAGGTTTTATGAAAATCTGGCTAGTAGTTTTACCATAATCCTGCTGACAAACAGACAAACAAACCAACAAACCGAACCGAAAACATAACCTCCTTGGCAGAGGCAACTATGCATGCATGACAAATGTATGACAAAAAATTGAATAAAATGTCTTTTGTTTCTGTTGAATAGAATTATACCACAACTAACAATAATCAAATAACTGAAATGCTACTAAAACTAATATGTATTTTCATCAAAACCTTTCCCTTCACTGGAACTAAAAGGCCCAAACTACTGTATGAAAAACAGACCCAGCCCAAAAATATACTTCTATCCACACAGACCATTTCCAAAAGGAAAAAGAACAACCTCTGCTTCATCACTTTGCCCTGTTAAGAGACCTTACAAATGAGTCAACTCCCACTGATCATCTAAAAGACAAGATGAATCAGATGAAACCATGCTGTGATCGTTTATGAGAAATCAACATGAATATGTGAGCTGGAAGCATCTCAGCATGAAGAAAATGATCTGATGTGGTTAAGCGAGAGAGAGAGAGAGAGAGAGAGAGCGAGAGAGAGAGATCCTTGGAGTTGTGAGTGAGCAGGGTCACTGTGGCAATAACTGATACCAGCCATGGAAAATAAGAGTGCTGCCAAATACTAATATGGTCGAGAGAGAGAGAGAGCAGGGGCAAGCTAGTATATGACGTTATTGTTATAGCGGTGAACGTAGCAGTGCAGTGTGTGTACAATTTTGGATATTTGTCGTTTGTCAGTATAAATGCTACAACTCCCGAGGCTTGCTTGGCACCTGCTGATTAAAGTGAAGCGGCCCCGAAGTTAGCGACAACTTCGGCTCAGGCTCTTCAGGTGGACTGGCTTTTAAGATAATCTTAGTGACAAGCCGCTCCTCGGAGTTTTGCTCATCCCCCTCCCCCAGCCATCATATACCGCCATATACCATCATATACCGCCATATACCGTCACATACCGCCACATACCGCCACATACCGCCATGTAACGTCATATACCGCCATATACCGTCATGTACCATCATGTACCGCCATATACCGCCATACACCGCAATATACCGCCATATACCGCCATATACCGTCACATACCGCCACATACCGCCACATACCGCCATGTAACGTCATATACCGCCATATACCATCATGTACCATCATGTACCGCCATATACCGCCATACACCGCAATATACCGCCATATACCGCCATATACCGTCACATACCGCCACATACCGCCACATACCGCCATATACCGTCACATACCGTCACATACCGTCATATACCTCCATATACCGTCATGTACCGTACACCCCGGGTGGAATATCAGGAAGGTATGAAGGTATGGAAAAACAGATACCGCGCAAGCCTGAAATGCTCCACTATATTCACCAGCTACTGTCTTAATTTGCCCGTCTCCTGTTTGGTGTTGGGCAGGTAGTTTTCTTAACTGAAAACAGCTGCCGGCTGCTGCTGAAAACGAGGTTGGTGAAAGCCGCTGGCCGGAAACACCAAAACAATTAGCTAAATGATGTTTAAAAAAAGCTGAGCTGCATATTGGGTAATTATTCTCTGTGGGTTTGTCTTTATGAGCGACTCCTTTAACATTACACAAAGTCATTTCATCCACTGAGCCATAAAACACAGATTGGTGCAGCTTTAAAAAACACTATATGTAGCACTTTGGTGCCATGTGGTGGTAGTATCGAGAATGACACTGTGGCACACACACAGCAAGGCATGTCGCTATATCCGTCCTTTGTTGAGTTCAAACATGTTGTGTTTTTCATTTCATAAATGATTTTGAAGCAGACAAGAGTTTTGAGTCAGTCATATCATCCTTGCTGGATTAAATGACTAATAAAAATTCTTTATCACATCCTGACTTCAGACGGACAGACAGAACAGAGAGCATGATGGGGGACCTTCATTTACCCGAGGTTGTTGTTTCCAACAGCTGGAAGGAAACAGATGAGGGAAGGTAGCACAATACAGTACAGTACAGCAGCTGCCTTTCCTTTGTCTGTCTACCTCTGTACGTGTGTGCTCGTGCATGTTTTCATTTAAAAACAGCCAGAGTAGAGGGGGTCTCACTCCCATGACACACTGACTTGCAGACACTCACACACAGAAAGACAAACATGCAGCTTTGTCATGCAGTCCGCGCAGTGTGCCGTCATGTGGTTAACTAGAAAATTATGTTTCCCACATCAAATGCTGCTTTGTGTGTATATTTGTGTGAGAAAGTTGTGTGTGTAGTTCTTTCCCTCTCCAATTACTTGCTCCAGCCGTCAGATAATAATGGGGGTCTAATCAAGGCCAAGCCTGGTGGGGTTTACACACTGGTGCTCCGTTGGCAACTTCCCCCCTGCCCGCAGTCCACTAACAGGACAGGAATGATGACTCCCATATGGCCGAGGCACACAGAGAAAGACGGTGTGTGTTTTCGTGGATGTGCACAGAGCAGAAATTGTTTGCACACTGCCTGCCACTAGTTCAACTTTCTGCTTAGTCATCGAGTTTCTTAGTGGAATGCACTGAGATCCCTGGGGAAACAGGCTGACTGTGTCTTACTTCATCATTGCTAACCATCACAGTTAAAAAGAAAATAAAGAGAAACTCCTCCCTCGGGCGTTTTTAAACTGCACCAATCTGCGGTGAACAACCACCGGCCCCGAATTTGCTGCACAGAATCAGAATATATGTAGGTGGAGAGAGCGGCAGCAATCGTGAAGCCAGGATCTTCAAATTACTAAAATGCCATGTGAGAGGGGACTGAGGTTCATATATAAAAGCTGTGGCTATTTTCCATTCTGATCTATTAAGCCCATAATGTCAGAGATGACACTAAGAATCTACAGCCATGGTAGGACATCTATGAGTCCAGCCCAGTCGCACAGCAGTTCGTGAAATAGTTACGAAATTGAATGTATTGATTCGTGTACAGACACAAATTTCAAATTTTTTCGTGACGGTCAGCATGAAATCTATTCGTATGTAATCCACGTAATTGTGAATCAGGAAGTCTAGAGAGTAGCAAACGCTGCATATGGAGGAGGTCGGGGTGGATGGGTGGGTCAAAAAAACACAGGACTTTCATTCAGGAGACAGACGTTCGTGTCCCGTGTGAAACCAGAAGTCAAATTTGATTTATTTGTCGCGTAACTTCCGTACTTAAGTTACGGCACTTTCTGAGTTATTTTAACCCAAACCTCGATCTTTTCCTAAACCTAACTAAGTAGTTTTGTTGCCAAATCCTAACCAAGTCGATCTTTTCCTAAACCTAACTAAGTAGTTTTGTTGCCTAATCCTAACGAAGTCGATCTTTTTCTAAACCTAACTAAGTAATTTTGTTGCCTAATCCTAACCAAGTCGATCTTTTCCTAAACCTAACTAAGTAGTTTTGTTGCCTAATCCTAACCAAGTCGATCTTTTCCTAAACCTAACTATGTAGTTTTGTTGCCTAAACCTAACCAAGTCGATCTTTTCCTAAACCTTACTAAGTAGTTTTATTGCCTAATCCTAACCAAGTCGATCTTTTCCTAAACCTAACTAAGTAGTTTTATTTTGAAAAGACTGGACGGAAATTGACACACGTGTCGCATGTTGCTGGACATTCGTAGGAAAAAGCACGGAAAATACGTTGTTGAAAGTTGTGCTGAACGTCAGGATAAAAAGGGAAATTCGTGTCTACGTACACGAATCAAATAGATTCAATTGTGTGACTATTCACACTACACAGTGTGAACAATACTGTAAAGGCCCTGACGTACCGAGCCTGGGGTCGGCCGTCGGATAGTTTGGGGGCCGCCGGTGAGCGTCTGTCAGCCTAGTTTTTGTGGTGTGTCCGCACCGTCAGCTTTAGTCTGCCTGTGTCGGAGGCTTTTTGGCCGATTCAGCATGTTGACTCTGATCATCCAAATACACGGATATTGTACACAGATAACGAGAGATAACGACATGGCCACCAAATGAGGAAAGGGAGGTCATTCAGGTTTATGTGTCAAAGGCCCTTCTGAGTGCTCCAAACCTCGTCTTCTATCACCCAAAAGCTCATTCAGTCACCATTCAGCCTCGACGTGTTTAACGTGTTCCTGCTTTCCTCCTGTGACTGGAACATTTTTCACATGTAAAGTAGTAATTAGTCCGAGCAGTGCAAACAAAACATAAAAAAGCCGTTAGTCCGCCATCTTTGTTATTGTTTCCTGTGCATGCTCATTGCACAAAGCAACAATGGGCATGCGCGAAATGAGGAGAGGACGTCATCGTTTCTCAAACGCTCCGTTTTACACAACCACACAAATAGAAAGAAACCGGAGTTTCTAAAAATCTGCACCTTAGAAGACGTTTTCAAAAACAGCCGTTTTTGTGACCGTAGAACGTAGAGGAAAATATCCGTTTTTAAAAATATCTGAATAGATGTAAACAAGGCCTAAGAGTCACAAAGTCTGACCGTGTTAGATCTAAGACTTAGACTTAGTCCATCTCTGTGTAACAAGCCAAAGAACTCCAGGCTCTGTACTTTGAAGGCCGCTCCCAAAATCCATTTACGGCCCATCTGTGAGCTGACAGTCCAAACTAAATAAGGAGCAGAGGGATCTGTGATGCTCACTCAAGGGTGATTTGTATTATCGACATCTTGTTCCTACTGTGCATTCTGCCCCACGCCCATACTGACTGATGACTGTACATCAATATCCTAATGCATGTCTCCTTCATAATTCATGACGGTCTCAATGGAGGATATCACACAGGTCAGACTTTGATTTGGTGTTAGCAGCACTCAGGAACATTAATGTGAGGTCATATCAATACTGTACAAAGTAACTATCACCTCATAACACATCATACATGTACTATATACAAGCATACACAAATACACACATGCTGTAGTACATCTGTATGTGTTCAGACAGAACACATATTGAGAGGTGGTGCAATCGCAAACACAGTAGAATTTGACTAATTCTGGATTTCCGAAGCTGATACCAATACCCAAGACCAAGATATGTGCTGTACTTTATTACTCCACTTTATGAACATTAAAAAGTAGAGAGATTAAAACTTAACACTGTGCGGCTGCAACTAATGATTATTTTCATTATCGTATTATTTTCTCAATCAACTGAATAATTGTTTGTCTATCAATTTACTGCAGAGTAAATAGTGATAGTAATAGTGAAATATGCTTAATACATTCCCCACTAGGGCTGTGTATTGGCAAGAATCTGGCGATACGATACGTATCACGATACAGGGGTTACTATTGCAATATATCACGATATATTGCGATACTGTAAGCAAGGCGATATATTGCAAGTTTTTAAATCTAATTTTAGGAAAACTGTCATAGTATAAAGAACACACCAACATATGTATACAATCTGAGTAAAAAAAGTTGACTTTTTTTAAGCAATCAGAACAGTGAGATCTGCATTTATCACAGTAACTGCAACATCCAACATCATAGCACTACTTTGAGAGGGCACATACACTGAGAGGGAGCATCTCCTTATAAATTAAATAAAGTATCGACTGAGTTTATCTTTGCATGTAAACTATTAATTAAAAATCGATACAGTGGTTTTGAGAATCGATACGGTATCACAAAACATAATATCACGATACCTAATATTTTGGATATTTTCTTACACCCGTATTCCCCCTAGCACAAGGTGTCTTCTTTGATCCGACCAACAGTCCAGAATCCAAAGATATTCAGTTTACGATGACATCGAACAAAGAAAAGCAGCAAATCCCCACATTTGGGAAGCTGGAACCAAAACATTCATGGCGTTTTATCTTTAAAAAAATGACTTAAACAATTAATCGATCGTCAAAATAGCTGCTGATTCGTTTTCTGTTCATGAACTAATTGATTGCTGTTTCAGCTCTAAAACACAGTACAGGGTCTGTACAGTGGTACATTGGTTGTTTGAGGCCAATAAACACGATCAGTACTCAGATTTGTGCAAATAAAGCAAAGCAAATTCTCTTTCCAATCAATCATAAAGCAGGACATGAATTACTTGTTTCTGTGTTATTTCTTTGATATTTTGTAACATTTTGTAATATTATGATGCTCATGTGATTGCCTCCCATTGGTTGTTGATACCATATACGGTAGGTGAGGCCACCTCCGCCTTGTCTGTTTGTTTGTAAGCCCTGACGAAGACCTACAGTGGTAGAAACATGTTGAATGATTTGGGTTTTTAAATGATTTAGCCACTACAATAAAGGCTTTATAATATATATTCTCTTCCTCGTTTGTCACTTTTTTGATATTTTGGAGTGCCCGGATTGCCTTCCTGTTTATCCGGATTTTTTTCCCCGTTTTCCCCGAGCACCTGACACGTTTTGCTTCACGACTGAACACACAGAGCAACCAATTATCTCTCTTTACAATCATAAAGCACTTTTATATTCAGCATGCACTTAACTTGTTTGATAATGTGACCCTGCTTACCTGATTCTGAATGTAAACCAAAGGACAGATCGTAAACTGCGTTTTAAGCCTTTCTGCATCAGAGACAGACATCTGAAAACTTACCTAAAACCTATCTGCATGGAGAGATACCACCAAAGGTACGAGAGAAAATATGTTTTGTTGTTTTATTACTGGCACATGAAAATAGGAGCCAGTAACAGAATAAGGTCTACTCAGCTTCTATTGTTGAACTTGAACTGAGCAATGTTTTACTGAGCCCCATTTGGTCTGCTTGGCCAGGAAAGGACTCAAAGAACATACGCACATCAAGGAACATTATTCTTTACACAGTCGCTAACTGCTGAAGCTGGAGCCTGCGGGAAAGTATAAATAGTACTTAATTAGCTGTAATGTGTGTCTAAATGTGTAGACTAGTGAACGAGGTCATGCATGGATATGCTTCTGAGAAAAAAAAGAAAAGCGTGGTTGGTGGAATATAAAGACAACCGACAGGGACCACTGAGTCATATCAAGAACACACATTGAATTGTGTGTGTGATTGTCAGAGAAACATGGCAAACACTCTCTTTCTCTTATGGTCTTTAAGTGCAGCACTTGAAGTAGATCAGCTTATTTGATGAAACTGATGTACTTGCATGATTCTTGCATTTTTGGGGGGTTGTACCAAAATGGTTGAATGCACTCAGTCGCTTTGGATAAAAGCCTCAGCTAAATAAATGTAATGTAATGTGTATAATCATTTAGCCTGAACACAAATTTGTTGCAGCTGAATCAAGGAAGAAGGTGTGAGGGAAGAGGCGTGAGCTCTCACAGAGAGTGGGATTTAATGTGATGATGTTGGAATCTAGGAAGGATCTGTGTTTCAGTCAAAATTTAGGTCACTTTTTAGGTTTAAAAGTGTGGTATGCAGAACAGAAACACATGTCTGATGGTGGTAGCACTACAAATCAGTATTGACATTTAGGGGTGGGAAAAAAAAAAAATCGATTCACTTATGTATTGCGATTTTCTTTTTTATGATTTTGAAATAGATTTTTTAATTGCCAGAATCAATATATTTGCTTCATGTGGAGATAGAAGGAAGTTACCACTTTTATTGTTGTAGTCTGAGTAACGTGACGTCATATCCGTTCTGTATCCGTCAACCAAAACAAACCGCAGCCAGGTAAAAAGGTAGAAAAAGGCGGAGGGTCTGCGTGGATACGACCTGCACCCTCACATGTTAAATCCAAAGTGGTAAACACTACACATACAGTAAAGTATGGAAACACTTTGGGTTTCACACATTGCAGGAAAAGCAGAGCTAGACATCACGGCTAAAGCTGCATGCTAACTCTGTCATGGGGTTAGTGACGGATCTCCTCAAATAGCCTCTCTTTGAAACAAGCGTCCACTTTAGTTTGATAGTATTGTACATGCGCCGTCAGCTCGCTCACCTGTTTCCAAAATCTCTAACCGGGTCAGATCACAAACTCTGTCCAATAAAGCAAGGAAGAGCCACTGTAATGCAACAACAAGAAAGAAGAAATGGACGTGCTTACCCAGGACATTTCCTACAGGCACCTCCTCCAGCTCCTCCAGCTCTCTGCCCATCATCAGGTAGAGGCTTTCCATGGAACAACAGGACAGATGTGGCACCTCTGGTACACGGTCTGAAGCACTGCAACCCTCTGGCAGCTGGCAGAGATGACAGAAGGAATGAGCATGAGGAGCAAAGAGGCTCACAAATGTAGCATTTACAATCACAGGTTTTTTCGGATCACAATGCATGGACAGCTAGGTTAATATTCCATTTCCCCGTTGGGATTTAACCCCCCCGGGGTATACGACAGAAAAGTACTTTAGTTACTCTATTTAGAATATCTCCGGAACGCTGCGGTATAGAGACTAACTTTAACTTGCAGCTGCTTCGTCATCACCGTAGCTTTCTAATGAGGTGTCCGGGTCGATCGTATTCCTTTCACACGGTTTGTAATCCAGCTTGGAACAACAGTGTTTTTTCAGAGACTTCATAGAAGTAATAAATCCATCAATGAAAGTCTTCTGTGAGCTAACTGTTTGTAGAAAAACGGACAGAGAAACGCCAGGACTTCTCTGTAAAAAATGTAAATATCTTTTAATGTGTGTTGGTTAGAATGATAATTTTTTTCCCCCTGATTCTCAAGGCTTTGGAGAAAATTTTTCAAAAGCCCAAAACCTTGTTCCTTATTGTTCTCTATGTGGTTTGAATACATTTCTGTGAGATTCAATTTCCGTTTTATTTTTTCTCTTGTATTTATGGTCATTTCAATTATTTATACATTCATGAGACATCACTGCATCTTACATATTCTGATAGCCCAGTTTGTCCTGAAAAAAATATTTAATTTTCATGATTGTGCATTATAGTGTTGAGATTCTAGAGTAATTTTTACAAAAGGAGACCAAGCGGACCAAAAATGTCCAATGACAACAGTAAATGTGATGATTTGTCTAATTTGTGCTGTAATGACCAAAATATCAAACGTGCAGTTGCTGTGATGTATAAGCAATCATTGCTTTCGTAGTAAACACTACAGCTCATGCTTTGTTGGTTATCTGCGTGAGCTTTGCTACATTTACACTTTATGTTTTGCATCCTGGGAAGATCTGGTGACTCATTTGTGTTTGTATTAGAAGAACCTTACGTCTTGGTCAGACATGCGCAAATTCAATGCGAGTGAAGGGGCGAAAAAACATTTTGCTTCTGGTTGCGAAGCAAATTCACATCTACAAATTTGTGTGGAGTTCAACTTTAGTGAACTTTCAGGCGAATATATCGCCTCGGCAGGCGATGGGTCACTAGCCCGCGTTCACGAATGTGTGATCGTGCCTTCTTTTGATGCTCAAAAGCAGAAAATAAACACATAAGGTTCAGTAAAGTGTTGTAGAACTTGCTGTGAGTCACCGCAATTTGATTTCCCCTGTGGGTCCCTGTAGCGCTGTCAGTCACAGTACCTGTCAGTCTATAGGACATCATCTTTAGAGCTCTTGGTCTGTTTAATAAGACAGTGTGAACATGAAACACACCAGAGCTAAAAAGGCAACAATGGATGATGTTTTCACCTCTGGGTCAAATGAACTGCGCTACAGGTGTGAAAAAAAACCGGAGAAAGTCATAGAAAACCTGCCGAATTCCTTAAAAGATAAACAAGATATTTTGGGGCAACTCTAAACACTGGTATATTCAACTTAATATTTCAATGTCATAATGTTGCACATTTACAATAGATTTGTACGTTATACAGACAGAAGAGAAGTGTGGAGGAGGTGCTGTAAAGATTGATTGATAACTGTGGGTTTACCATGTTCAGGCCCTGGGCGGGATCATACTTTGGTCCCAGTACAAATACTCTCTGTCCTTTCTTGACCGTCCCGCTGTAGACCCGCGCAAACGCTATGAAGGTCTGCTGCTCCTCTTCCTCCCCTGGCTTTGAGTCCTTCAGTGTCAGACTCTCCATCTTAGCTGAGAAACAAGATACACAGAAAGTGCTGCTGTGAGACTAAAACACAGGGAACCATCTTACTTGTACATACTCTTACACTGGATGCTTCGTTTAGTCCTTATTTAACTCTTCTGCATCACTAGTGACATTTTTAGCATTTTAATTTTTTGATCATTTTGGCTGGTAATGCATATGGCATACATTTTGGCAAAGGTGTACGTTTTCTTTTTTAATTTTGGAAGTTCTACCTCAGCTCCTATAGTAAGTCTATAAAATGCATAGCCAAAATACAGACATTCAGACCATTAAGGACCAAAATGTCCCTATTGAAACCCATTAAAAACACAATGTTTGATCCCAATACAGCAAAAATCATGCATTCTATTATATCAGGCTTTCAATCTACAGGCCTGGTTTCAAAATTGTAGTTTGTACTATTTTCCACAATATTTTCTCCTGTTTGTCCTATGGGACAAATACATGCTATGTTCCTGGTTTCCTGCACAAAAAATGCATCAAAATGTTTTGTGTTTTTCCATAGAAACCAACAGTGGCATCATGTAAACAAACTGGCATTTAAAAGGTTAAAATTCTTAAAATGAATGAACATTTTGTATTTATAACCAGGACAGACTGTTGGTTAACATTTAACTCAGTGAAAGTGGAAAATAATATTAATATTTAATTTTATGGCAGTTTTTTAGACGCAGACATTTTTGTCCTCTATGACATCAGAGCAACGGTTTTAAAGCAAGGCACAAGGGTTAAGTCTGAAAGATTTAACAATGTTAGCTGCATCCAAAGTACGATAAACGCTTGTGATCATTTAATAAAACATTTTAAAATGGAAATATTCAGTAAAAAAAAAAAACACTTTTGGTTGGGTTTGACTGAGAGTGCTGATATCCCATAGATTAAATGCTGCCACAGCTCTCTGTCAAATGTAATGATGTAAAAAATTTGCACAAACTGTCACCTATTTCAGAATCTGAATCAGAAATACTTTATTGATCACCGGGGGGAAATTGGTTTACGTTACAGTTGTTCTGTTTTAGAAAAAATAAATATATAAAAATAGAAGTTATAAGAAAAATAGAATTAAGAAATATGTAAAATATGTATACTACAATATATAATAATAGTAATAGTAAATAATATCAATGCTGAGAAATGGGATCTATGATTAAGTGTTTAAAATGCAGGATTAGTATAAATAAGAATATTACCTTAAATTAACAGTAAAATACAGTATTAATGCCAGAGGAAATCAGAGTATTACACAGTTGAATTATTGCACAAGTTATTGTACAGTTAAGTCAATCAGAAATATTGGTCTTTTGTCAAAGTGTTGTGCATTTAGAGAAACAAAGAGATAGATGAAAAGTGAGAAATAGAAATGAGGGAGTGGAGAGTCGAGCTTACCTGTGCCAGATCCTGCAGGTTGGCCTTCCTGTGGCGTCGACCCTGAGTCGGTGAGGTCTTTGTGGCTCTCTGCTGCTGTCTGATCAGCTGCCATCCTGTCAGCATGTCTCTGTCTAGCCACCTCTCTGCGCTCGGCAATCTCCTCATGGGTCAACGGCCTAAACACACAAACACACACACACACACACACACACAGTTGGAGAATGTGAAGTGAAGGCTGTGGTTGCAGCGATCATCTTATTAGTATGTGTCACTTCAGGCGCCGGTGAGAAGATGAAATACAGATGTGAGCACAGGTAGGTCCACCTGCTGGGCAGTGCAGTCGACAACCACTCATTGCTCGTTGACTCCAGGGAAGTGAAGAAGAGTTCGGTTGTGAAGTGTTTGTGTATCCAGCGTACAGCAGTAACTGAGCTGCAGCCTGTGAAGGCCATCTGCAGACGACATGCTCGACTCAGTCCACGGAGCCCTGAAGCTCTGCCTCCGCTGCTGCACACAGCGCTATCGCTTGTTTATTGACAGTTATTAATACTGAATGTGTCGCGTGTCCAAATTGCACCAACTTCAACACTGCTTGTCGTTGGGTCCCCAGCAATACACCCGTCAAGTGTGACGTAGCCGAGAGCAGATGAATCATTCTCAAGATATGTGAAGACAGACAGACAGACATTCCTTGCTTTATAGTTCGATAACTCAGACAGCCTGACTATGTTCAACTCACGTTGTGATAAAGGATACTCAAACCACATGAACATATTTCTTTTTCTTCTCTTTTATTGGAGCACCAGCTGTTACCTCCCTCTGACAATTGAATGACTAGTTATTCAATAACTAAACTGTGATCTCAATCATCTGTCACATAAGTCACACAACTATGTATTTTAAAAAGTTTACCAATTCTAAATTCCACTGTATGACCAAACAGATATGGGATATTATATGAACACGTTTGACATGCATTGCAACAGCGTCAGTATTTATATCTACAGTATATTGGACAACGGGAGTGTGGGACTTCTGTAAACACCGGACACATTCTGCCTGCCTCTCTGACCAGAGTCCATTTCTAAAACACGGGCTGTGGTCGAAAAATACAAAAAATGACGTCCTAATGTCTTTTCCTAACCACTTCTCCTCGACCTCGATGGAAAACGTCATGAGGTCAAGGAAAGATGTGAAGGAGAATTCAGAAGGACTCAGGAAAAGACAACCGCGTTGAATCCGACTGCACTTTCACTATAAGCTCCGTAATTATGATGTGACGGCGGCGGATGTTAGTGACGTAAGTCTACCGTGGTGAAACTAAAATGTTCAAAGATGGACAAAGATAGACTACAAAAGGCGCCACTTCCCTCCTTGCGTTGTTAAATAGGTCTTTTAGTGACAGGCTGCTTCACCCGCGGTGTATGAAAGAGAGATACCACAGGTCCTTCTGCTGCTGGAACACTTAACATCAACATATAATAAAGGATTATCTGACCTAACGTGGACAACCTGTGAAAAATATCACTTCATTACCAAGGTTGGAATTGAAATAAAAAAGGAATAACCTACAGGCTACCACAAAGTTTATATGATAAATATTGAGTTATTGTTTGAGTTATTGTGAAGGAGTAGAACCATTAAATGTATATTTCTTCCTACTCCTTTTCGGACGTAATATTTATTTATGTTGATTTATTTGTTTGCTAAATGTTTACTGTTCTTTTTATTTATTATTGTTCTGTTTTTTACTCATTTGTTACTTGTTCGAAATAAAGTGAAACGAAATGTTTGTCACTGTCCACTGATATTTATCAACATGAATCCCAATTAGTGTATGACTGTATGAAAATAACATGCAAGATAAGCATATCGTTTGTTTTCATGAACGGCAGAATGGTGCGTCGCTTTAACACGCTAAAGGAGATAATAAAGGAAGCACTGAAGCTCCTTTCCTTAACATTTAGAGAGTTCGAACAGCTCTTATTATGTGCTGCTACTGAGATACTTCCGGGTCATTTCACTCCGTTAGGAACCTTCCTAAGAGATAAACACTTTTCGACCGCAGCCATGAACTCTTTTCAGTAAACATTCTTCTAGTGGCAAACTTTAAATTTCCCAGATAGGGGGGCGAGCTGTAAAAACAGAAAGCAATCATCCCTGCATTAGTTTTGCTACATGACCTGTGTATTTTTATGTATGCACTGTGGTCTGTGTGTGCATGTGCAGTGCGGTCAGAGTGTTAGCATATGTGTGCATGTGCGTATACCCTCTTCAGAAAGACCACAGTGACTACAGCAACACAGCTGCTCACAATAGGCCCGAGTGACGGCATCCAACACACAGTTCAGTTCCATGATGACAAACCACTTAAAACAGCCCATAATTTGCCCCTGACAACAGCAGCAGCCCTACCGACTCACTGAGACTGATTGCACCTCTCTTTTGCATAAATCTGATATAAATGGGGCCACAGTCTGAATTCAGGATTCCAACAGGAAACCACAAAAGAGCAAAACCCCACTGGATGATGGCCTAGCCTTTACAGCTTCAAACAGCATGAGACAGCTCACTCAGTAAAGCTCACGTCTCTCACAGTCTTTCCTCCAAAACCAGAAAGACCAACAAACCAAAAACAGACAATGTGAAAGTGAAGTTTATCGATGTATTTATTTGAGCCAAACATCTAAATAAACACATCGCTGTGGCGGTGCATACAAAGCTTCGTGCTTCCCATCAGACCACAGTTAAGTCGCTTCTTTTTTCCTCAAAAGGTCAAATCAGTCGCTCATTGGTAATAATGGGAAAGCCAGGACTTGGTTTCTGGCCTCGCCTGCTGCGGTTATGAAGTAATGGCTTCCAAACACTGAAGCCGGACGATCGCAACCACAAGCAGACCTTTTAACATTGTGAAATGGGAGGAAAAAGTGTGCTGGAAAATTAAACAATATATCGATATTAAAGCTGTCTGCAAAACGCACTTCATCGCTTTTGACCGCTAAAGGATCTTGATTGTTTTCCATTCTGTCTCGAGTGTATGAAAATGAAACTGAGCAGTGACTACGATGATTTCTGACGTTCGCATGTATACCACATGTTGAGAAACCATAATCTGAAGGAAGAATTTGTAAAGCTCTGGGCAATCTTATTAGCTGTCATGATGGAGAAGACTCTTCTTATGCAACCGGTTTGACTGTTATCAGGCCATTAAATAGCCTTTATCAGTCGCTATAAGCACCATAGATGTGGTTCATTAGGGGCCTACTACACCTACTACGTTGTAAAAGTGAGAGTGAAACTTAAAATCAATATGTTCCAACATGTAAAACTGAATGAAATGTCACATTTTGAACACAAACAATAAGGCTTCTTTAGGTTTAGGCAACAAAACTACAACTTCTTTAAGTTTAGGCAACAAGACTACAACTTCTTTAGGTTTAGGCAACAAAACTACAACTTCTTTAGGTTGAGGGAACAAAACTACAACTTCTTTCGTTTTAGGCAACAAACTACAACTTCTTTAGGTTTAGGCATCAAAACTACAACTTCTTTAGGTTTAGGCAACAAAACTACAACTTCTTTAGGTTTAGACAATAAAAATTCAACTTCTTTAGTTTAAGCAATAAAACTACAACTTCTATAGGTTTAAGCAATAAAACTACAACTTCTTTAGGTTTAGGCAACAAAACTACAACTTCTTTAGGTTTAGGCTACAAAAATACAACTTCTTTAGGTTTAGGCAATAAAAATTCAACTACTTTAGTTTAAGCAATAAAACTACAACTTCTTTAGGTTTAAGCAATAAAACTACAAGTTCTCTAGGTTTAAGCAATAAAACTACAAGTTCTTTAGGTTTAGGCAATAAAACTACAAGTTCTTTAGGTTTAGGCAACAAAAATTCAACTACTTTAGTTTAAGCAATAAAACTACAACTTCTTTAGGTTTAAGCAATAAAACTACAAGTTCTCTAGGTTTAAGCAATAAAACTACAAGTTCTTTAGGTTTAGGCAATAAAACTACAACTTCTTTAGGTTTAGGCAACAAAACTACAACTTCTTTAGGTTTAGGCAACAAAAATACAACTTCTTTACGTTTAGGCAAAAAAACAACATTTGGTTAAGTTTAGGGAAAAACATTGTGATGATTTCAGCTTCTGCTCGTGTCAAAATTTCTACGGTCGCTAGGGGTCGCTGTCATGTTCTTTTATTCCTTCTTTAGGTGATCTACCATGTGAATAGATGATAAAAACCTACTAGTGATAACGCCTATTTAATAGCCTGACAACAGTCTAATCGGCTGTACACTGGACTTTCTTGCAGGTCTAGAAGTGTATGATGAAGCTTTTTTTTAGGCATTTCTGAATGGTTTTTTTTCAGTTTCATAAATAGTAACAATGATTTTTATTAGCCATTTCATTTGAACCAAGAGTTCCACCAGTTTTCACTGATTAGATCTATTCCTTGGGTTGACTGCAGACTGTCGGGCCATGGTGGCATACAGTATGTATATGAACCACTCCTCTGTAGACAGCTGTAGCCATGGGCTGCCACAGAAATGTCTGTAGTGTGTGTGTGTGTGTGTGTGTCTAATGTAGGTAGTGGGCAAAAGAGAAAGGAAGCTCTTGCAGGCTCATTAGCTCAGATTTTGGGCAGGCTTTTTCCTTCCCGGCTCACAGTCTGAGATGACCTTTACTTCCTTCTTATACTGTGCCTTTCTTCTCTCTCTCTCTTATTGTATCTCCTCTTCCCCATTCTCTAACCCGTCTCTGACAGCCTGTCTATATCTCTTCTCCTCTGCTTGCCGCTCTGTTTCCCTAGGAGTCCATTGGCAGAGTCTGCAATTAGGGTCCAGTACTGTGACAGGAGGGGGAAGGAGAGCAGAGACGATGCCAGCCAAAGGGCTGAAGTGGGATCTTTCTACTCTGCATCAGATATGCTGGAGAATAAGCTGAAAAACAGAGGAAAAGGAAAAGGAGTGCAGTGAGCTACGAGCATATCTGCTGGATTTCTGGATTTCAGCGTATCAAGAAGACACAAGAATAAGCTCTGTTTTTACTCTTCCAAAGTTCTGATTGAGTTCAGATGTTCAAGGTTTCTTTTGTTTCATAAAAAATGCTGTTGGAGAAAAAAACTATCTGACCCCAGATGAAACAACACTGCAATGGCTAAACTCATAAATCTGAATTTCCAGGTTGGATAAAGCCTCCCAGACCTTAAAGGATAAGTCTGGTGGTATTCTATATATTTTCTATATATTACAAAAAACAAAACCAGCAGTGAATTGATCCAACAATATTATGTGTGTATCCAAACCCTGATATATCTTCAGTGTTTTCCATTAATTACCTAGACTGTGGTGGCCCGCCAGTTTCATAATGAAGCTAAAATATTTTTACACTTCTGAACGGGTGGGGTTCCTGGGCCCGAGGGATTCAACTCGGCGGACACTTGGTGTTGAAGGATCACCCCATGGGACATCTCTCCGGCGCTGGCTCGCCCTCACTACGGCTGTGAGCTTAACAGCATCCCCCGCCCAGACCGTAACGCTTCCTCAGGCCGTGGACTTAGTGCTTGCTGCACCTCACCCAACCCGCATTGAACCGCGGAGCCCATCTCTTATACCATGCTTTGTGGGTGTGACTTTTCATCACCATTCATATCTATACAATACATGTGTTTATGACTAAATTGTTTACAAGAGCACAAAGTTCTTCATAGATCTAACCTCTTAATTTTGCTGTCAAAGTGCACCAGATTGATAACCTGACCTGCCAGATGGTTTGGTACACATGACCACCTGGGAAGCCATCATTGGAAACTGTTTAGAAAAGGGCAGGAACTTCTAGGCAGGTGATTGGTTGAACTATCTGTCAATCGAACTCTTGCTCGGGAGAAGAGCGAAAACATCTTTTATCTTAAAAAACATCTCACACACCTCAGCCACGCCCGTAGCTGCCAGTAGCTCCTCACAGGACGCTGATTGGTCCGTTACAACTTGAAGCCTGACAAGATGGATTACCGCGTGATCCTGTGACATCACGAGAATCCAGCTGCCTTGTAAGGCAACCACATCATTGCATTTAAAGGTGCTAAATACGGGATTGGGAGCATTACTATTGCCTCTCAACATGGCAAAGGCGAGCCAGTGGAGCATGCTTACATGCACTAAAAGCATGCACGGCCGGCCCGGCTATGTCAAAAAAGCAGAGAGAAGCTCCTATTACAACGCACACAGAGGGAGAGAGACTTCATTCTCTGCTCAGGTAGACATTATTCCTCTATATCTTTACATAGACAATAGTTGTTTGCTGCTACATTAATGCACTGGATATCAAATCTAGTACCTTTAACTTTAAAATGTACAATGTACTTGTGGGGGAGGATGCCCCCGGACACCCAGAGAGGGTCCGAGGTCCAACCACCAAAGCCTCACAAAAATCCTGTGCAAAAAACTGATCTTGTATATCTTAGAGCACCGTTTCTGTCCAAAAACTATTAAAAACATCAATGAGTTGCACTGTTCCTTCATTACCATGAACACATACACTGTAGTTTATTTTGACTCAATCTCACAAACACAGACTGTTGCAGACTTCCTCGTGTCAAACTGGTAATACTGGTACATATATTAGTTGAGGACAGCTGCAATGGTTGTCATAGGAGTTCACTATAATCCAGTGGAGCAGTTTACAGCTTCGGCAAAATTAAGCAAATGCAAATCACTCTATGGTGCACGATGAGGCGGAGTGAAGACAATGAGCTCTCTCTGGTCCATTAATAGCTCACACATGTGATCCACAGACAAGCCAGACCATTAAACCGATACTGGGACCAACACTTTAATGGCTCCCCAACATCAATCCCAGTCTCCTGTGAGCATCTGCTTCCAATGACAAATGGCAGGAGTCCACTGTTTGCTATAACGTGTCATCCTGGCCTTTTAAGTGCGAGGGCGGTTTTGCTATTCATCTCATTGAAGGAAGTAGTGGACCTCGTCTCCCAGCTTCATAAAGGCCTTACAGACAGAATGTGTGAAGCCAGTTTTAGATTAATGTGCCAAACACTGAAGGAGGGAGCACTGTGATGTTTGAGTGCATGCAGACCCTAAAGCTAGACAGACCAGGCCAACTCCATCTATCACTGACTGTGGAGGAGTCGGGGGATTGTGGTCTACCCTCAGTTCACCTCCAAGAAGGACTCACAGATGAGGCAGGGCTGAATGCTGAATCCCCCTCAGGGAGAAAGAACCAACGAACTTCCTAGAGTAAAAGAGTAACAGGTCATGCCTCGGCATGTCATAACTGACTTGATTTCTGTCTCCTTGCACACAAGTTTCCTACTGTGATCTTACCAAGCATATTTTATTTATTTATAAGTTTGGGGGGTAAAGGAGCCTTGTTCAGGATGCTTGTTTTTTGTAACAGTAAAAAATAAGGCTGTCAAATTTAATGCGGCAATTCATTTTAACGCCAGTAAATTTCCTTAACGGATTAAGGCAACTTGCGATGTTTAGGTTGTAGCGGGCTCAGTTTTAAAGCTAGAGTGAAGATATCATATGAAACTATAAAAACCTAAAGAATCCATTGGTACCAACCATGTCATGCTAGCTTGTCGCGAGGGAGGTTAAATAACGCTGCAAACTTATGCTAAATTTTGGTGAAGAAAAATTGTCATGGCCATTTTCAAAGGGGTCCCTTGACCTCTGACCTCAAAACATGTGGATGAAAATAGGTTCTATGGGTACCCACGAGTCTCCTCTTTACAGACTCGCCCACTTTATGATAATCACATGCAGTTTGGGGCAAGTCATAGTCAAGTCAGCACACTGACACACTGACAGCTGTTGTTGCCTGTTGGGCTGCAGTTTGCCATGTTATGATTTGAGCATATATTGTTTTATGCTAAATGCAGAACCTGTGAGGGTTTCTGAACAATATCTGTCATTGTTTTGTGTTGTTAATCGATTTCCAATAATAAGCATATTTTTCCACTCTCATGTTGAGAAATACATGACAAATATTTCTTTAAGGTACATTTTGAACAGATAAAAAATGTGTGATTAATTTGTGATTAATCGCGATTAAATATTTTTATTGATGACAGCCCTAGTATATACAGTATGTACATATACACCTCGATACCGATATGTTGGTGATAAGCTAATATTGGACGACTTACTGGCCGTGTTCTACTGGACCATAAAACTAGGTAAATCTGCAGCTTCCTTTGTACAATGCGGCTCATTGTACAAATAGAAAAAACAATGTAGCACCAAGAATCAGCGGTGGTGCTGTGAGTGGTATTTACGAGCTTGTTCCTAAGAAGTTCTGTTTAACTTCAGGCCCACTGTGAGCCAACTCCTCTCCCTCCTTTAGATCCAACACAAAACAGACATATGAGGCATATTATCCACAGGACATGAGGGAAGAACAGGACTGCAGCACCATCTACTGACTACACCGTCCGTACACAAACACACACACACACACACACACACACACACACACACACACACACACACACACACACAGTTACCTCTGTCTGTTCTGAGGTAAGGCCTTGATGTCCACAGCAAACATCTTGGACACAAAGACGATGAGCGGATCATTTTCCCCACTCGAACACTGGAGGAACGCTGGAAAGCAACCAAGAGGAGGAAAAAAGAGTCAAACACACATCTAACATCACGACACAGGAGCCAGATAAAAGCTTTGTTAAGACCGAGGTCAGGTCCCAACACTGACTGGCTGCTTCCAGTAAGCAACACGGCGATGAAATACGTTATCCAAATATGGTATTCTTTTGAGATGACACACAACACACACACCCTCTGACATATTACAAGTGGACAGAAGGAAATAATTTAACTTTTTCATTGTGCAAAATATCGTATGACTAAATGTGAACAACTTGTATGAACTTATCTGCTGACTAATGAATGTAGATGATAGGTCAGTTTCTTTTTTATTAATTCATTTTAAGGGCTATTTTTATTTCCTTATTTTTGCATATGGATTTACTTGTGGACTTGATGTCTTTGAGGCTTATCAGAAATGCAGAGGGGAGCAGGGCAGGAAGTCCAACACATAATTAGCTTATATTTATACTTTGAATACATGTATAGAGAAAAGAATACAGAGATAAATAAGTTTGGGGAAATAAATAAGGTGTGAAATGCTAAGGGAAAATCATGCATAAATAAATAAATAAATGCTCAAACATACAAATAAATACATACATTTAAAAAATAAATATAAAATAAATAAATACATAAAAAGTAGGTGCAAAAATAAATACATAAATAAAAATACATGCAAAAAATACATAAATACATTTTAAAAAATCATAAAAATAAATACAATAAAAGATAAAAGTGGAAATTTAACAGAAGACTAAATAAATAAAGGAATTAAAACAAAGGTTAATAAATAAAAAAGCAAATCAAAACAGAAATATGAATTTATGTCACGTTTTCAATTAATTAATGACTACATTTATTTTTAAAATTATTTTTACTACTTTTAATGTCATATTCATTTATTTATCAAATCATTCATTTATATATTCTTGTTTTTTTATTCTTGTATGTGTTTGTGTGTGTGTGTGTGTGTGTGTGTGTGTGTGCATGTGTGTACCTCTTTTCAGCTCTTGCGTCTGTTCAGGCAACGAGTCGAATCTTCGCGCTCCAACACTCATCAGTTTCTCCACCCTCTTTGCCGTCACGTCTAACGGACTGGGAAGTTTCTCACACACCATCGCTGCGCTCTGCGTTAAAGAACACTTGACACCAAATGCACAAACAAATCCTCAACTGAGGCAGCCAAATAAACAAAGGAAGTGATAATAGAGCTGATGACAGGTAAAGGATACAGAGGACAGCCTGGGACACCGGTAACCACTGACTGCAGATGGCAGAGAGGAGGACTTTGGGGTCGGAGTGACGAGAGTCCCTGGCCATCACCTTGACCCCGAGTGATGTCATCACCTTCTCCACCTTCTCTTTGTCTCTAGTCACAGACACAGGATAGTCTTAACAGACAGACTGCAGGGTGTGGATAGCAACACACTCTGACCTGTCTTGTTGTCTTTCTACTGACATTTTGATCTAAAATCTGCCATCTTGTGTCCTGGAAACTGATTTTACTGCTTGATCTTTTATGCACTATTTCTTGTATGCCAACATATATTTATTGTCTATCATCCTCACCATCATTGGACTTTCATGCTTTCTGTGAAGAGGTTTATTTCTTAGCTAAAATGTATTCTCAGTAGTTACCTCATTATGCATCAGTAGGTTTAAATAACAATTCCAACAAATAATGCAACAGTTTTAGCAATCTTACCCCTCTAGACTTGACATAAGATTGGCTCAGACTGTTACATACCTCCTCCTTGTACTACAGTATATCTTCATGTTTAAACATCCCATTGCAACAGAGAATTAATTAAATTAAGAAAGCAATACTGCTTGTGATTGGTTTCAGGGTAGTATCTTTCACTCACCTCCTGGTGACAACAGCATCATATAAGCTCCAAATGTTATCCAGCACGAGCTGCACAAACAGCGGCTTTTTTCCTTTGACCTGCAGCAAAGAGGGAGACAAAGAGAACACATCAGAATGAATGTAAGAGACGAGGAAAGAAATAAAAGTTTGACTGCGAACTTGTTTGACTATATGTCAGTTCAAGTAATTAGAAAACAACAAGAATCAGCTGTTACTTGCATACATTCCTCAATTATTATAATGCATTAAGAAAATCAAATAATGAGCACTAAACAAAGAGTATTATACTGATTTAATGTGAGGTATCGCTCTGCTTGCAATGGATCCACGATATAAGTCTGAATTCACCACCCAAGCAGTAGCAGTACGTATTTGGTAAACCACTGATTTCTTTTTTTATATTTCTTTGGCAGTTAAAGAAAATGTCAAATACATGGGGTAGGAGAAAAGAACATGAAAATACATGTTAAAGAGGACCTAAAATGACTCAATAGGTACATTACCTGAGCTCCTTTCATGATTTTCTTTGCTTTTGCATTGAGGTAGAAATCTCCCCACAGGGTTTTGAGCAGCACCTCTTCCTTAATACCCATCCTCTGGCTGTAGATGTGGGCAAACTGCTGGATGCTACAAAAAAAAATAAAAAATCAAACTCTTGGTCTTCCATTTACATTTATAGGCAGGTTCACTGACAACAGAAATCTCTACTGCAACCTACGCCGCAGTGTTCAGCTCTTTTTCAGCTTTGAATAAAGTGGAGCTTTTGTGGCTGCTGAGAGGTTTTAACAGGATCAGTGTAAACATGATAGTGTAGTTGTCTGGATCTCAGCTTCTTCCTTTTTTTGCTACAGACGGTAAATGAGAGTCTTGGGTTCAGACGAGGACAAGACTGCTGTCTCTGCTGGGATTTCATTGATGTGTTTATAGCAGAGTGATCCTAAGGACACAGCTACCCTCAGTGGGTCTTTTTGTCCTCATCCTTGACTGTCATACACCAAAACTACCAGTACAGCACGGAGACTTTAGGTCACTGTGTTGTAGAATAAATGTTGTGAAGTGACTGACAAGACAAGAGGTTAAGAGGAAGTATTTTACTTTGAAAGTCCTCAACTGGACAAAAGTATGAGGTCTTTTAAGGTAACAAACGGTTTTGTTCTGGTAACTGATGGTTCTGTGATCATGTTCAGGGTCATATCGTGTCACATATATTAAATCTGAGTTGACAGCACCATCTAGTGGACGCTTGACAATGTATCCGGGTGTGCCTAAAGATAGTGAATGAGTACACAATGAAATGGATTTGGGGTATTTATTAAGTTACTGGGTTACTCCAGGGCCGTATTAACCAATTATGATTCCCCGGAACAAAATTAAACTGGGGGCCCCTAAAATCCGGTCATCATATTTAAAAAAACAACTACACATACGTGCCAAAATGTCATCTTGCCAACTCCTTCCATGTTTATTTGTCTTTTTTTCCACTCTCATTTACATTTTAAAGTCACAATGCCGTGCATGCATTGTGGGTTCTTCCCTTAAACTAAGTTTGCAGTGTTGCAGACTTACTGAACGTGTTTATAAAGAACTCAAAAAGTCAACCAGAGAGCCTTCAAACACTTAATGATGTCACAGTGGGACACTTTCTTGATATATATTGCAGAGAAATAGTCACTCATTGCGCCATCGGCAGCCTCCAGTTAAAGTGCCTTCTGCGGTTTTGAAGCCGATCTCTACGTCTGAGGACCTTTGCTTCTACTTAGACCCTCCACACCATTAAGAGCTTAAGAGGGAAGCAGCCTCACCTGAAACCCCATCCATCTATGGCGCTGGCAAACACCACGTTTCCTTGGTCAGGAGAAAAGTAGAGTTGGGAGTCGTCAGCATCCTCCAGTCCAGCGCTCCAGTCATAAACCTGATCTCCACTCAGTGTCTCGCTTTCTTTCTCCTCCTTCTCCTCCTCCTTCTGTTTCTCCGCCCGCTCCTCCAGCACTCTGGATGTGAACAAAGACCCCGTCACTGCGTTCACCTACAAGGAGGAACAACGCTTAGTTACAGTGGTCTACGAAACGCTACCAACTTTTTCTCTATGATCTCCATGAGTTAGCAGAAAATACACAAATCACTTTAATGATTCAAGACAGCTGAACACAAGAAGTACAATTTCACTGAAGGTTTCTTTGTAGAGCAACACTGTGACTGAGTGTTACTGAAAATATCGGCTACTGATTGTTGCCGGTCAGATGAGAGAGAGAGCCCCTCACCTGTCCCAGGATCTTCTGCAGGTGGATGTAAGCTTCCTGAGAGGTGAGTTTCAGCTCCATGATGAGTCGATCTATCTTATTGATGACCAGAACCGGCCTGATGTTCTCCAGCCACGCTTGACGCAGCACAACCTGGGTCTGTACACAACACACACAATGCAAACATTTAAATAAAAATCACAAAAAATGTTTTTCAAGGTCTCTCCCAACCTGAGCTTTAACTGGTGGTATTTGTTGTAGCTGTTTCAATTATTTTTTTTATTTTTTCTTATTTTTACTGTAAAGCACTTTGTATTTTGTTTTAGCTATTAGGGCTGTCAGTCGGTTAAAACATTTAATCGTGATTAATCGTATGACTGAAGATGTACCTTAAAGGGAGATTTGTCTTGTATTTAATACTCTTGTCAGCATGGGAGTGGACAAATATGCTGCTTTATGCAAATGCATGTATATATTTATTATTGTAAATCAATTAACAACACAAAACAATGACAGATATTGTTCAGAAACCCTCACAGGTACTGCATTTAGCATAAAGATATGCTCAAATCATGACATGGCAAACTGCAGCCCAACAGGCAACAACAGCTGTCAGTGTGTCAGTGTGCTGACTTGACTATGACTTGCCCCAAACTGCATGTGATTATCATAAAGTGGGCATGTCTGTAAAGGGGAGACTCGTTGGTACCCATAGAACCCATTTACATTCACATATCTGGAGGTCAGAGGTCAAGGGACCCCTTTCAAAATGGCCAAGCCAGTTTTTCCTCGCCAAAATTTAGCGTAAGTTTGGAGCGTTATTTAACCTCCTTCAGGACGAGCTAGTATGACACAATTAAATCGGACAGCTGACTTTAACCTCACAGTCATTGTTTCATTTCAAATATATCAATCAATATCAACGTACTTGGGTACAGAAACAAAAATAAGTCCATGCTTCTAGATTTAGTATGTTCATTGGAAAGAATGTGGATCCACAGTATACATGTATATACCGTACCTTCTTTCTAAACAAACAACTTACAGAATGAGACCTAAAGTCAACAGTTACCTGTGGACACACTCCCTCCACAGCATCAACCACCACGATGGCACCGTCACACAGCCTGACAGCGGTGGAGACTTCTGAGGAGAAGTCGACGTGACCAGGAGAGTCGATCAGATTCAGTAAGTAGTCCTGATCTCCTGAGGAGACAAAGGCACACAAACACTATTTAGAGTCTTCTCCTCAAACCCCCCCGTGTTTAGACAACAGTGAATTTATCAGCCTTTAATTTACAGGCATGTCAAAGTCCAGTTCAATAACACTGGAGGTCAGATGAGGCAACTAAAAATTATTTTCATGAAGGATTATCCTCTTTTTCTGTTCAGTTTTTAAAGTGGCAGTAGGCAGAATGTTTTTGGCATCATTCAAGTGTTCTGAGATAAAACTAGACTTCTGCATCTCCAAAATACAAGAACTATACATGTCATGGATCTTATGTAAGTCTCTCAGAATTAAAAAAGCCATAACCTCATTTTAGAGCCTTCATTTTGCTCAATATTCATACTGGGAGAAATCCAACATAAAAAAGTAAAAAGCTTTTTTTGATATCTTGCGCTTATTGTGTTCATTAATCGCTCTCTGAGCCAAAAACAACTGTAATACACAAGACTCTGACTCTCTGTCTTCTGTCAAATGGAATTTTAAAATGAAAAAGCCCATCTGAAAACCACACAACCAATCAGAGGAAGATACGGCTGGTGCAAAACCAGAAAAACAAAAACAGGAAATTACAGCAAATCATCACAGAATCAGTCCTGGAATGTAATGAACATCACAGAGTAATAATAACAATTAGTAAGAAATATTCAAGTGTGGATTTTACTTCAGGGCGAACCAAAGTGGACCTACCGTTTCTGTAATGCAGAGAGATGGCGCTGGACTTCATGGTGATTCCTCTGATCTGTTCATCCTCCCTGCTGTCCAGATACCTCAGCTGGCAGATTAACACACCACACATAATTACAAATAATGACAAAACAACATGACTGTCAGAAAGGTCTCTGCAGCAGATGAAGCCTCTTACCTTCCCAGCCAGTCGACTTGATATGATACCATTACTTGCCACTAAGCAGTCGGCGAGAGTCGTTTTGCCTGCAAAGATGCAGATGATTAGCAACTTTTTTTAAAATTGCATTTATTGACTATATTTGACATCAACATACTTCAAACCTGTGCATTTGTCTTTAAGGTGAGATATAATGATGCAGATTTACCTCATAGTTTTAGAGATTATTTTGTTAACAACTCTCAATTCCATCATTAGACAGACAGGCTGAGAATCTTCATCTTCCTCTGTATAAAACATCCTGTGGTCAGTTTTCTATCAAATTTCATGGAGTTAACTTATGGAATGAAAATGTCTATTTAAAGGATTCTTCTGTGTCAATGTCTGTGTATAAAAAGAGACTTAGAAATGCTCTCCTGACAAAAATATTTGATTTGGAAAAAAAATGATCACTCTTAGAAACTGTAAATATGGCGATTACTCCTGCTTCTTTGTATTTTTTTGTTTTGTTTGAACTTTACTCCTTTACTTTACATTGTATATTTTTATATGTGAAATGTTTGGAACACTTATATCTAAAATGTACTGGTGATTTTTGTCATTTTTGTCAATTGTATGTCCTTTGGGTGTGTTTTTTATATAAGCCATTATAGGTTTCTACCACACCCTCACACGTATTTTACATTCCTGTCATGTGAACTGTATATTACTGTCTTTTTATATGTGTGAAACAAATAAACAAACAAATAAACAAACAAAAAACACCTAAACATTTTGAACAGTACGGCTCGCACGTTTGGCCAATTTACTGACACAATAACTGGGTTTTGAAGCATGAATGAAGTGTTTTGGGTGAGTTACTCCCTTTTGCAGACATTCAATAGAGTTGTGATGCCCCATCAAACAGTTATGATAATTGCACTTATAGAAAGTTAAGACTGTTTCGGAAAAATGAGCCAAAGCGATTGAGAAGAACTGTAAATGAAGTTATGCCATCATGTGTACAGAAAAGAACAACGCACAATCAGGGCCCGTCGCTGCTTTCCATGAACTGTATTCCTATAATCACCATCATTGAAATAACTCTAAACTCAGACCTCCTACTGTATGTGTCGATCAGTTACAGTTTGGTTTAATTCACCGAGGTTCTGTGATATGGAACATCTCATGTTTTAAAGTTGACACCAGAACAATGTAAGAAAGCTGTTAAAGGTTTGTTTTTATTTCCCCAACGTTTTCCTTATGTGTTGGAAAGTCTTTCATGTCTGCCTGCATCCCTAATGAGCTCTGAGAGCAGAGCTCACCTGTGCCTAGTTGACTCTGAACATCACAGGTGAGCCCAATCAGCAGACAATCAGGACTCTTGTTAGTAGGAGAGGAAAAGAACATTTCTCTGTCTGCTCTTCTACCAGCCAGACCTGATCCACTGACTTCAAGTGAGTTCTTCTAATGTCATGCCTTTGTGTTCACTTTAGACTGCCCATGTGTCACTGAATTATTATTATTGTTTGTTCAAGTATTATCTGACTTGCTTTGATAATTAAGTCGACTGATTACATGTGTGCTGTTTTATGTCATGCATCCTTTGTTTGTGTATTTGATATAGATAAACCACTTGCTGAGGTTAAAGGGGAAACGCATCTGAAATAAAGTCTTTGTTGGTGGAACTTCCTGGCTCTCTCTCCCTGATTCTGGTTGCCTCACATCCATCGCTTGAATGACCAGAGTCTCCAGCCCCTCGCCCTTTGGTCACCTTAACATTATGGATTATCTCTGTAAGTTGCTTACTAATCATGAGTTTTTATTGATGATATAATAATATGAATCTTAATTCTATTTCACAACTTTGTCTATTTACATATATGGATGTTTGTGTGTAATCTTATCTTTTTCCTTATCTTCTCTCTCTTTACCAGCCTTTTTAATAATTTATTCTCTTTTTGAAATTGATTAAGGTATGCACTGGAGAGTACAACTTAATATTAGGGCCACATTGAGGGGAAAAAATATCTGTGATTTCGAGAATAAAGTCATAATATTATGAGAATAAAGTCAGAAATTTATGAGAAAGAAGTGGTAGTCTTATGAGAATAAAGTCACAATATTATAAAGTTATAATTTTACGTGTTATTTTAGAGGGGAAATAGAGCAGCCAGCCGCCTGTGTAAAAAATGAGGAACATGGAGCATCTTGTGAAGTTATACTTTAGTTTAGGTTTCACAAATAATACTTCATCTTTTGGCACATCAGCACCACATTATCACAAGTATCAGGACCTTGAAAAGATTCTGCAAGAAACTGCGTTTATTCCGAAAGAACCAGATGGACCTGATTGGGAAATTACCTCTTTTGTGGCGGAGGAAATTACTTTTTTTTTTCTTGTAATTTTATGACTTTATTCTCGTAATATTACGACTTTTTTTCTTTCTCGTAAAGCTATGACTTTATTCTCGTAATATTACGACTTTTTTTCTCGTTAAGTTATGACTTTATTGTCGTAATATTACGACTTTTTTTTTCTCGTAAAGTTATGACTTTATTGTCGTAATATTACGACTTTTTTTTTCTCGTAAAGTTATGACTTTATTCTAGTAATATTATGACCTTTTTTCTCGTAAAGACATGATTTTATTCTCGTAATATTACGACCTTTTTTCTCGTAAAGATATGACTTTATTCTCGTAATATTACGTCCTTTTTTCTCGTAAAGATATAACTTTATTCCCGTAATATTACGACCTTTTTTCTCGTAAAGATATGACTTTATTCTTGTAATATTACGATTTCTTTCTCGTAAAGTTATGACTTTATTCTAGTAATATTACTTTTTTTCCCCTTGAAATAGTATGACTTTATTCTCATTAAATTAAGAGTTTTTTCTCGTAATATTATGACTTTATTCTCGAAAACTGAGATTTTTTTTCCCCCCTCAATGTGGCCCTAATACTCCGTCGTAACATCACATATCTATTGTTTGGGGGTTTGGGGGTTTGGGGGTTTGGGGGGTTTGGGGGGGGGGGGAGGGGAACAAATATGATCATCCATCTGGTAACCAAGCAACCACACATTGAGTGACATGGTGGAAACTATAAAAAGAAAAAAGTGCGTGCTATTTGTCAGTGATTGAATGCATACTTTTTTATTATTGCTGTTTTCTAGCAGAATTTACAGCCTGAAAGCTGAATTAAACTGTATTCAAATTGTGTAACTGGCAAGCACAACCTAAAAACATGATCCTGATCAAGACCCTCTGAGGGGTTTTTTGAACACCTCTCCATCACATTTGTTGTTTGTGTAATATCAACTTGTGTAAACAAATAAAATCTAATGAACATATTTAGTCAATCAGCGTGTCAACTCACCATGGTCAACGTGTGCCAGAATGCACAGGTTTCTGATGTTGGCAGGATTTTTCTGCAGTGCAATGATCTTCTCCAGGCTGGTGTGTCCCATGGTGCACACCTAAAACAAATAAACGTACAGTGACACAGTCTGCGTTGCAGTACATGAAGTTATGTTAGCTTTGCTTACTTATCATTACTGGCTAGCTAGCCTGGTGTAGTTTGACAATACAGTTTGAACAGTGCGTGTTCACAAAACATGGACTTTGTTAACGTGAGTACAATGAACACAAAGGGTGAAACTACACTGGACTTTCGGTACTGACGCTGGTTTCCCGGTGAATTGACAGGTGATATCTGCTAACGTTGGGGGGCTAACCTAATCCTAACTTCGCACAGAAGGAAGAATAAAACCCAACCTGGCTTCTGACGTCTCCACACAATATCGCTATGACCCGCTACGCCGCTGTGGTGAGTTAAATACAACAGTACTGTGAGAATAAGCTCATATTTTTAAGGACATGTGGGCATTCTCAACTCACGCTGTTTTCCCGGAAGTTGATAGGACATTAACCACGCCCACTTGCTAACATAGGGTGCTGCGTTCAGAAAACATGGTAAAAACGAACTTTATCCTGCGACTATTTTTTTTTCAGGTTGTACTTGCCAGTTACAATTACATAGGACACATTCATGATTACACAATTTGAATATAGTTTAATTCAGCTTTCAGGCTGTAAATTTTGCTAGAGAACAGCTGTAATAAAAAATATGCATTCGTTCACTGGCATTAGCCCTTTTTACCTTTTATAGTTTACACATGTGGCGGTGAATGCAGCATGTCGCTCAATGATGTGACGCTGTGTGGTTGCTTGGATACCAGATGGAGGATCCCAGCAGCCACTTCAGGACGAACTTCCCTCTCTCCAGCAAGGAAATAAATATCAGTCAGAAATACTTTATTGATCCCCGTTGGGAAATTGAGTTACGTTTTGCTCCCGTTGTAGAATAGAAATATATATGAAAATAGAGAAATAATAATAGAAATGTATATACTGTATACAACAGTGCAAATAATGCTGAAAAATAGGATCTATGCAAATAATATAAATGCATGCATTTATAAAAATGCAAGAGAAGTGTGTATATACTGTGTGTGTGTGTATGTATGTGTATATATATATATATATATATATATATATGTATATATGTATGTGTGTGTGTGTGTGTGTATATATATATATATATATATATACATATACGTATACGTATATGTATATATATGTGTATATATATATATGTGTATATATATACGTATATGTGTGTGTATATATATATACGTATATATGTGTATATATATACGTATATATATATACGTATATATGTATATATGTATATATACGTATATATACGTGTATATATACGTATATATATGTATATATACGTGTATATATACACGTGTATATATATACGTATATATACGTGTGTATATATATGTATATATATATATATACCCGGTCGGGACGATAACGTAACGCGCTGCGGAGCCCCGTCACTTCACAAGACACGGGAAACCTCTGTTGGTCTGGAGGAGCTGCAGCATTTATTTCTGCAAAAACGTCCCCTGCACATTCACTAGATATTCTCAGAGCTAAACTAACTCTTCTGCAGTGTGCGCGCGTGCACGTGGAGTTGGAGCGAGCTGAGCGGGTGAGAACGAGCGCGGTGTGCAGGCAGGCAGCAGGCAGCAGGAGCAGCGCGTACCCACACGTGATGGGATTCCGACCCGGTATGATTTATGCGCGTGATAAGTTACATATAGTCCCTTTAAATATGAGTGTAAAACACTATAAAAACTCACATTTCTGTCTGATGTTAGTCACGCTGAGTTAACTGAGGTGTTTTTACGGCTTTTTAAGGCCCTTTGTCAAATATCTGAGTGATGAAGGTAAACAAGACCGTTACGTTATAGCCGGACATTCATAGTTCTTATAACGTCAAACTTTAATTATATTGTATGAAATTATAACGTTACGCTATTTATCATTGCTTTGTTTTAACCAGCTAACGTCCATGCTGTTTAAACCGTTTTAATTTGTCGGTATCGGGGCAAGACCTTCCACTGGCCCCTTGAGAATGACGTGGGCTATGCCGTTAATCTGGTCGCCTCCCACCAGAAGGAGCGAGAGAAGTCAGGGTCTCAGTCCCCGTTGATGGCCAACCTCTCTGTGTGAGCTTACAGGACGCCTTCACCAGCTACTCCTCAGCGTACCCTGACATTGTGGAGGCAGTCTGGTTCCACCATGTGTTTAAGGAGGCGGGGGTGAAGTCCCTCCAGCCCGGTCAGGAGGGACGGGCCCTTGTTGGCTTTGGGGACTTCAAATTTGAGACTCTGCAGAGCCTGTACGAGTCTGAGGTGGAAGTACAGGCACATGTGAAGAAGATGGATGTCCCCTAAACCTGCATTTTCAGGCAAGTCCAGCTTAAATTAAATACTGAGTTAAACTTTATTGTATTTCTTGTGTTCACTGTATATTCTCTGTTCTCTCTCATTGTGTGATTACAGCCTCCTACCTCAGCCCCTTCAGACCAGCTCTTCTCTCCTCAATGTCATCTGAGGAGCCTTCAGATGAAGAGCTGGTCAATGCGGTAGTTAACTGAGAGAACTGTAAGTAAAAAGTATAGTAATATTCATGTGTTGTTAATAACAGAAAGGCTTGAATTCATTCTTGACCCTTCTTTTTTACTTTGCTTTATAAATGTTTCTGTAATCAGGGGAGTAGAGGAAGCGACAGGCAATGCCTGGTGCACGTCTCCAATCACTAACCCACATGGTGACCTGTCAAAACATCACTAATGTGTGCATCTGCAGAATAACATTGTCTTCATCATCCTTTCCCTAGTCGCCTACGTATCTCCTCTAGCTGCTGCCTGCATCACTCACTTTACATGTTGAATCTGTTGTTATCATTTTGTCTCATCCTCACTTTCTCTGTTTACAACCGCCTCCTCCTGTGCTCCTGTAGTTTTTATATGCAGCTTTGCTGAATGTGTCCCTCAGTATTAACACGACGATCTCATTCTTTCATGTTACTGAAATATTTTATTTCTCTTTAAGCCTCAGATGTTCAGCAGCAACAGAGAAGGGGGCCGGTGTCTCTGCTGTGCTGGATGAGCTCACAGACGAGAAGCTGCCACTCTGTCGCCGCCCCCGCCTGCAGGAACAGGAGGAGATGTCCAGGCCAGCCTTCCTCCCTCCCCCACCACCTGCTGAGGTAAGGGTGACTGTCCCACATATCACTGCTGCTCTCCCCCATGACGTGATGTCCTCAGATATTAAAATGTCCTGTATTTCCTCTGTTTGTCTCTCCAGCTGCTGCCTGAGTCCTGGTGCGCAGCTCTCACTGTCGAGCAGCAGCAGTGGATCGGTCGGGTGCTGTTTTCCAGGGACAGCACGGGGAGCTCTCGGCTCATCGCTGGTACCAACCCCCCCCACCCCCAATCCCGGCCGGTTTATAACCAACCTCCGACGTCCCCCTACCCCTTCTTTGCATTCCTTTGCACGAACCGTGTGGCTGAGCTTGCAAAGCCGGCTGCAAACGGCCGTTACCAGGCGGCTGCCGTTGGGCCAGCTTGCGGGGCCCGAGTTCGTTCCAAGAAGACAACTGAAAAAGAGCACAGTTTGGGTTAATATACAGCAGATATTTAGAGGAAACAGTCATTATTTGAAAAGAGTCTTACCGTTGGAGACTCTCCTTGCCAGGACAGGAGGTGTTCTTCCCCTTCGCTGCCTTGAACCGCCCCTTAGGCTGCCTCTCCCGGTTGCATGGTTTCTAGCTTTCAGATGTGCATTCAAAAATGTCCCTCAGTCCCCGCTATAATAATAAAGCTTCCAAACAAATTGCAGATTGCAGACTTTTCCATTTTATTATAACCAAAACAAGACAAATTGGTGAACATAAAACAGCCACAAACTAGAGACCTAGAGCATTCAGAGGATGGATGGATACAACTAGAGACCTAGAGTCCTACCCCCCCCCTGGTCTCCCACCAGTGTCCTTTTCATTTCCTCCCTCCATTCCTCCACAGTTTTTACGCTGACCGATGCGCAGTACGATACTCCTGCAAAGCGAGTGTGGCCAGTGTCGAGCCTCCTGGGCTGGCCACACTTGCTGCAGGTGTACTGCAACACAAGCCGGCGGGTTTTGTTCCCGGGTGGCGGCCCCTGCCCTGCGGCAGCGGCTTCGGCCGCCTTCATCTTCCTGTAGATCGTGGACCTGGACAATTTTTGTGGTCCAGGAAGAGGACGCTGGCTAGCAGGGGGAGGAGCGATGAAGCCACCCGGGAGCAGTGCTGGAGGAGGAGGGAGAAGGCCATCAGATGAGGGTCCTGGCTGCTCCTCATCTGGAGGAGGGGGAGTAGGGGGACCCCCTCTTGAGGGTCCTGGCTGCTCCTCATCTGGAGGAGGGGGAGTAGGGGGACCCCCTCTTGAGGGTCCTGGCTGCTCCTCATCTGGAGGAGGGGGAGTAGGGGGACCCCCTCTTGAGGGTCCTGGCTGCTCCTCAGGGACATTGAAGCTAAAGGGCTGTCCTTGTCCCACCTGTACAGAGGACATCCCTTTAGCTGGAGGGAGAGGCTGGATGGCGATAGCTGCTGTAGAGACGACGCCAGTTCCCTGCAGCAGCATATCCCTCCCCGCCTCTTTCTGGCGCCGAGAGAAAGACAAACACAGGCTGTTTTTAGGCTCCTCATCTAAACATCAATGGCAGTAGAGATTACAACACATCAACACAGCTTCATCTTTAACTCTTACCACTAGGAAAGGGTCCTCTGATTTAGCTCAAAGAGCTGGATTTCGGTCTGAGCCATCAACCTCGGGCTGGCCAGCACTGCCTCTCTGATGGCCACGTAGTCCGAGAGGTCGAGGGACCAGCGAGTCCTTGTGACCCCCCCGAACCGCGTGATCGTGGGGTGGAGCTGGCAGAGCCGGCTGCAAACGGCCTCCACCAGGCTGCTGGCGCTGGGTCAGCTGTCAGGTTGAGGTGGAGGTGGAAGGACTCCAAAGACATGGAGCCCCTCACGCAGCGATAAACCGGCAGGCTGACTCCGCCCTTTGTCAGCCTGCCTGTCTGGGTGTACAGCTGTACACCCGGTGGGTCCTGAATGCAGCTGAGGTGGGCCCTCTGCGTACTCCAGATGTCCTGGATGCGGAGAGCGTTCAGCAACGGGACGTCCAGGTTGTCGCGCCCTGCTGGTCCGCCGAAGGTGTCCAGGAGCTCCAGGATGAGGAGTGCCGACTCCTCGGGCCCACGCGTCCGGCGACAGCAGTGGAGCCTCCACTCCTGTCTGGACATCCTCTGGATCACCTCGGCGTCAGTTGCTTCCCCTCCAGCTGGGACCGCTTAGCCTCAATGAGACGGCGGGCGTCTCCGGGGTCGACCTCGAAGATGCAGTGAGACAGCTGCCTCATGAAGGGGGGGGTACAGCTCGTGGCTTTCTGTGGTGTCACACACTGTGGTACTCATTACCAACGTTGGTAACCCAGGCGGCCGTGTCAGAAGCGGTACCTGCGAGCTTCTTCGTCACCTTGATAGAGAGAGATTTCAAATGTCAATGTGAGTGTATAAACACACACAGCTGTGGTGTAAACGCAGCTGCAAGAAAATATTAAATTGTGACAAACTTTACTCGCCTTCTTGGTGGAATCCATCTTCAAGATGGATCCGAAGGTGGACGTGATCCTGGCCGTGTACTCATCCAGCCGCGTCGGGATGCCGTAGCTGTAGACGGTCAGCAGCCAGACGGGTGAGTGTAGAGGGGGCATCTGGGGCGGTGGTGGAAACTATCCCCCTCACCGTGCACAAGGCCAGGAACTGCTCGCACACGCCGAGGTACTGGATCGCTCTCCACATCCAGGCATCCGAGTGGTTCTCCCGCAGGGTGTTGTACAGTCGATAAGCACCGTTGCCCAGAGTGCAGGACCTCAGCTGTACAACCACCCTCAGGTCACAGGACAGCCTACAGAAACACAAGACTAACATTATATACAGCCACATGAATACATCAAACAGGATGTTCAGCACAGACTATATATAGATAATATATAGGTAGATATTTGTATTTATTTAATTTCTCACTTGTGCGCAAGTACATCTGGAAACTGGCAGCTTTTCAAATAATGACTGTTTCCTCTAAATATCTGCTGTATATTAACCCACACTGTGCTCTCCACGACTTTTTCATCTGTCTCCTTGGAACGAACTCGGGCCCTGCAAGCTGGCCCAGCGCCAGCTGCCTGGTGGAGGCCGTTTGCACCCGGCTCTGCCAGCTCCAGCATGCGGTTCGGGGGGGTCACAAGGACTCGCTGGTACCTCCTCCCCGCGGACTACGTGGCCATCAGAGAGGAAGTGCTGGCCAGCTCGAGGTTGATGGCTCAGACTGAAACCCAATCAGAGGACCCTGTCCCAGTGGTAAGAGTTAAACATGAAGCTGTGTTGATGGGTTTTAATCATCTCTACTGTCATTTATCTTAAATGAAAGCTGAAGAGCCTAAAAACAGCCTGCGTTTGTCTTCTAGGTTCTCTCGGCACCAGAAAGAGTGGGTGAGGGATACGCTGCTGCTGGGAACTGGCAGCAGCCTCTCCCTCCAGTGTCTTCATCGCTCCTGCTGGCCAGCCTCCTCTTCCTGGACCACAAACAATAAGCTCGTTGGAGACGAACTGCACCTCGCCTGGAAAGTAGACGAGATCAGGTGGCAGCAGCAGGGGGCGGGGACAAAAAGCTGCGGCCAAGTCGGACAGTTTCCAGCGGCTTAAAGCAGCCTTCACAGAATTTACAGGAAGTCACAGAATAAGTTACTTCCTGTTAGATCCGATCTGTAGTCCACTTGTAGTTTTCAGACCACGTTGGGATTTATTTATATTTGTTTGAAAATCTATGTGGAAATGTCCGTATATCTGGTGTTGGATTCTATCCTTTATTATTTTTATGTCAGCCTTGTAAAACACTTTCTAATGAGCACTCGTTTTGATAAGTGTTATATAAATAACCTTCATTATTATAATAATTATTATTATCAACTACACAAGATGTGTTTAACAGATGAAACCTTCATTGCACAACATGAGACTAATATCCTACAATCTAGTGTTAAATATTACAATTACACAGAAAGTTGTGACTTTCTACAACACGTGGTGTTTGCTGTCAAAACTAAGAGCCAATCAGCTCTTTGATCAGGTGACAGCCAGGCGTTTCCCATAATGCCCTGGGTCATGCAGTCAGTGGAGAGCAACTGCGGCGCCTGGCTCTAAGAACTGCGGCCGCCTCGAAATCGTGAGGTTATCGTTGCCCACGTGTGCATGATCAGATCAGGTCGGACACAAATCTAACCAGCATGCATTGCGCGACATGATCAATTCTGCGCAGGACTGGCTCATCTCGAAAGAGCCTAATGTCTAGATCCACGGCCTACAGGAAGAGGAAGGAGCAAAACCCGCCGGCCGGTGTTGCAGTACGTCTGCAGCAAGTGTGGCCAGCCCAAGAGGCTCGACACCGAACACACTCGCCTTGCAGGAGTGTCGTACTGCGCATCGGTCGGCGGAAAAACTGCGGAGGAATGGAGGATGGAAACGAGAAGGAAACTGGGCGGGGACCGAGAGACATTTTTTTTCTTGTGTTTTTATATATATATTGGAGGAATTATGTCATGGTACTGTTTCATTCTTGTGATTTCTGCTAATTGTGACAATTTCACACAAATGTCTAACAGGATAAAATGATGAAGTGAAGACGTTTTGGACAGACGTGGATGTAAACTGTAACTTTATGTTTTCACTGTACTTTCTGTTCACCTGTTAGTCTCTAACTCTGTCTTGTCTTCTGTTTGCAGACAGTTTTTGTTATTTGAATAAAATGAAAAAGTCTGCAATTTGTTTGGAAGCTTTATTATTTCTGATTATTTATAATTCATACATAACTTCTGACATTTAACTGCAACACTAATCAATAAAACACACCATCCAATTGTGGCGTTACTGAATCCCCAGACTTCAGCTGATCAGGAAGAAGACTGAGAACCAGTTCCCATCCACATAAAAATACAAAACAATGCCTCCTTAATAATAATAATGATGAACAAGTCCCTCTTCGATAATAAACAAAGGAAACTGAAATATTGTTTTTTATTTTCCCTTTTACCCTCCTTTAAAGTTTCCCCAAATGAAATAGACCAAAATAAATGGGTATAAAGGGGTTTCAGTGAAAATCAACAAATGAACAGATTAACAAAATAAAGCCTGCAGACGCTAGGCTATCGTGAGGCTATCGTGAGGCAAGATCCTTGCACGAATATCACCTAATCGTCCTGATGCAGGTAACATAACTGAAGGGGGTTTATTTTGTCCTTCCCCAACTAGGCTGGTCTACACTCTCTCAACAAGCAAAACACAAAAGAGCACAGGAATCTCAAAAAGGGCCTAAAACAGACCAGAGCTTCTAGCTTGGCTGATAATATATGTTGCAGTTAGTCAAGGAGGGATCAGAATGACACTGGGTTTGCGGTTTCCCACCTCTCTTAAGCCCTACAGAAAGGGCGTCGTCACACCCTGATTGGCCAAGAGGGGAATGCACCAAGCTGCTCTCAACTATCATTTAAGAGCCAGTCCCCCCCCCCCACACCCTGCACAACAGGTGAACTGAATAACCCTCCAATCACTCAGTAATTCAACCAAAAAAAACACATTTGGGGAAAAGGGAAACGACAGTAAGCACCAGAGAATGGCCGACTGCCACACAATTCAATTCAGAACATGTTATTTGTCCCCGGGTCAATTTGCATGACAAAAACTTCAAACCGGGCCTGTTTTTCTGCAGAATACAATCATTGTGCTCTACAGATAAAAGAGACGCTCAAGAGACACCGGCATGTGCTTCAGGCAGAACCATCTTTGAAGGGTTTCTGTAGATCCCCGCCCCTTTTTTCATTCAGGAGAGCACCCACAATTAAAAACGGTGTCATGTACAACAATATGACTCCTAAAAAGACCACATGGCTGACGATAACTGGCATGTGTCGCTGTGGTAACTGTGCCTGCTGCAACAATACAACAAACACTAAATCATTCAACCATCCCCATAACGGGAGGACAGTTCCCATCTGGGAATTCATAAACTATAAATCAACACATGTGATTTACATGTTACTATGTCCCTGAGGTCTAGCATATGTTGGACAAACCAAACGACTCCTTAAACAATGAATATCTGAGCACAAAACTGCAATCCATCCAGAAAATATGGATTATGCAATAGCAAAACATTATGCTGAAGCAAACCACTTCAGCATAACCGTGGTTATGCTGAAGCAAACCACGGTTCACCCTCTTCGTTGAGGTTCTGTGGGATTGAGAGAGTCATGATGCCCACTAGAGGAGGTGATATTTTAAAGAAACTGGCCCAGAGGGGAATGTTTTGGATGTACACACTGAACACTATGACACCAAATGGACTGAATGAGGATTTCAGCTTAAAATGCTTTTTAGGTTCAGACTGTTTGTAGTCTTTTGCAACCTACAGACTACAGAGGTGACCACTGACCACAGGATCATCCGTAAGACTAGCCTATAATATATATATATGTCTGGAGCCATTTGATGAGAAAAGTGATTGGTTCCCAAATAAATGGATCCAACTCCAAGCTGTGTGTTAACTCTGCCCTTGTGTATATTATTTTTATATTATATATATATATATATATATATATATATATATATATATATATATATTATTATATTATATTATTATATGTTATTGAACTGAATCTGTATACCTCACACGCTCTGAAGAAGGCTCCGTGCCGAAACGCGTAAGCGTATGTCTATTGTAATCTGAGCCAATTAAACAAGTGAAATGTTAGTATTTTGTCCTCCTTGACTTTAAAATCTGAGCTGTGCTACCCTATCATATGACACTACAGCCTCATTCTGGAATAAGAGCAACTACCTTTGCCACCACTGTAGCCCCGGTGGAAACAAAAGTCAACCTGGAACTAAAGACAAGGAACATGTTCAGACAGTAAGAAGGATATGTCAGTATATGTCTTTGCTGTGGAGGAGGACACGCATTGGATTTGTGTCCCCAGTTAGAGACAGGAACTCTCAAAGAGAAGACAGGCTTCTTGAGAGAAAAAGGTGTCTGTTTGGTGTCTAGTGGTCTTACCGGGGCTGGTGATCGTGATTGTAAACTTCCCATAGTTCCTGTGCAGGTTAAGTCGAAGAAGAGCAGCAAGATTGTCACCAATTGTGCTTTTTTTGGACCAAGGAAGTACAGCTGTGTTCTGTACAGAGGGTTTGATGCACAAGCTTGGCCTCACAGGAAAGAAGGCACATATTCTCCTACGGACTATGGGCCAGGAGAGAATTATGAGTAGCAGTACTGTGTCAGGACTGGAGGTGGCCGGCTTAAAACATGACAACTTCTGCAAACTGCCTAAAACTTACACAGTGTTCACAGGGGGAACATTGAGATAAATGCAGGGATTGAGTTGTTGATGGACACCTCTGGACAAAAAAAAAAAAGTGGAAACGCTTCACGGTTATGCGTGTCATCCTTTCGCAGGGGCCATGCTAATCTTCTCTGTATCGATTCCAATTTTTCGTATGTGCTGCCGGAGCGAGCACACTGATCCTCAGGCGCTGTCTACTATTTGAACCCCTTGTTGTCTGAATACCTCCTTTACAGCGGTGCAGGCTGGCGGTCCGTGATGTCTAATAGCCTAGTAACCAAAACTCTTAAATGTCAAAAGGGCAAGTGGTGAGGTTTTCCCTTGTAGAAATCAATGTCTTTGCAATTTGTATAAACTTGTAGCTAATAAGGATGAGCTCAAAACTTCCCTGACACAGGGAGGTGGGCGGTGCCCAAGTTGCCTTTTCAGGCCGGAGGCTCCTGTGTATCTGCTGCAGAGCAGAAGGTCAAGGGTTCGATCCCCGCCTGCAGCAAGGATGGAGAAGAGGTAGAAGAGTAAACTCCAACGTAGCGGCACTCAACCAGGGATTTGAGAGTATCCCCCTTCTGTTCCGCGGCCCCCCGTCTGTGGAACTCCCTCCCTGACCATCTGAGGGCTCCACAGACTACTGACAGTTTTAAAGAAGGAACTAAAACATTCCTTTTTAGCAGAAGCTATGACTTTTAATTAAAATTGCTGGTTGCTGCTTTTACGCTCCTATTTTTATGATGTTAGCTTTTTATCTGTTTTTATATTGATGATTTTACCTGCTTTTCCCTTGTAGCACTTTGAGATTTGTTCAAATGTAAAGTGCGTTACAAATAAAATGTAATATTATTATTATTATCCCCACACCCGCCCAGCGCCTCACACCTTGGGCAACTCCAGAGAAGAATTAAGTCCTACCCCTATCGAGGAGTACGGTTCCAGAACCGAGGCTGTGCGTAGAGGTAAGCCCCACCAGATCTAACTGGTAGCGCTCCACCTCCCGCACAAGCTCCGGCTCCTTCCCCCACAGAGAGGTGATGTTCCACGTCCTCAGAGCTAGCCTCTGCTGCCCGGGTCTGGTCCACGGAGGTCCCTGGCCTTCACTGCCACCCGTGTGTGAGCCCACAGGATGGAGAGGAGGGGGATCCACGTCGCTTCTTCGAGGTGTCCCTGGCAAGCCTGACAAGCCTTGACAGTGAGGGTTGCACTGTCAAGGACAGAGGGTGTCGTATCCTATACAGATTGTAAAGCCCCCACGAGGTAAATTTGTGATTTGTGATTTTGGGCTATACAAATAAAAATGTATTTGATTTGATTTGATCACATTTTTATGCTTAATGGACATTGGGTCAACCTCCTATACCAAAACATTAAATCATCTTATTAGAACTTTAATGCTCCAAACATGTCATTACTCATTATATGATATAAATATAGTCCACATACAGTCAGTTGCTGCAGACCAGGTGGCTGCTGCTGCTGCTGCTGCTGGACCCGTCTGCAGCTTCAGTCTGAGGAGACAAACAAGGATAGATGTGCATCATCATACAGCTTTGAACCATTTTTACATTGTTGTAGTCCACGTTTATATACAAACTTAATTTACTATTATACCACTACTTACTATTATACTACTTAATTTCTACTACATATTTTACTTACTCTCCTCTCTGGGAACCAACACCTTAACGTGGTGGCGAGGTTTGTGTGTCCCTATGACCCTGAGGGCTGTGTTGTCTGGAGCCTGGTGCTCCTCGTAGGGTCTCCCATGGCAAATTGGTCTCAGGCGAGGGGCCAGACTAAGACTGGTTCATAAACCCTATGATTCAACGAGGCAGAGGAGGAGTTACCCGGCCCGGAGGAAGCCCGGGGCCCCCGTCTGCAGCCAGGACCAGACGGAGGGCCCGTCAGCGAGCGCCTGGTGGCCGGGCTTGCCACGGAGCCCGGCGGGGGACACCCCGAAGAAGCGACGTGGCACCCCCCTCCTCTCCATCCTGTGGGCTCACCACCTGCGGGAGGAACCGCTGGGGTGGGTGCGCTGTCACACGGGTGGCAGTGAAGGCCAGGGACCTCCACGGACCAGACCCGGGCAGCAGAGGCTGGCTCTGGGGACGTGGAACATCACCTCTCTGTGGGGGAAGGAACCAGAGCTTGTGCGGGAGGTGGAGCGCTACCAGTTAGATCTGGTGGGGCTTACCTCTACGCACAGCCTCGGTTCTGGAACCGTACTCCTCGATAGGGGTTGGACTCTATTCTTCTCTGGAGTTGCCCAAGGTGTGAGGCGCCGGGCGGGTTTGGGGATACTCACAAATCCCCGGTTGAGTGCCGCTACGTTGGAGTTTACTCTTCTACCTCTTCTCCATCCTTGCTGCAGGCGGGGATCGAACCCTTGACCTTCTGCTCCGCAGAGGATACACAGGAGCCTCCGGCCTGAAAAGGCAACTAGGGCACCGCCCACCTCCCTGTGTCAGGGCAGTTTTGAGCTCATCCTTATTAGCTGCAAGTTTATACAAAGTGCAAAGACATTGATGTCTACAGGGGAAACCTCACCTCTTGCCCTTTTGACATTTAAGAGTTTTGGTTACTAGGCTACTAGGCATCACGGACCGCCAGCCTGCACCGCTGTAAAGGAGTTATTCAGACAACAAGGGGTTTAAAGGGTAGACAGCGCCTGAGGATCAGTGTGCTCGCTCCGGCAGCACATACGACAAATTGGAATCGATACAGAGAAGATTAGCATGGCCCCTGCGAAAGGATGACACGCATAACCGTGAAGCGTTTCCACTTTTTTTTTTTTTTTCCAGAGGTGTCCATCAACAACTCAATCCCTGCATTTATCTCAATGTTCCCCCTGTGAACACTGTGTAAGTTTTAGGCAGTCTGCAGAAAGTTGTCATGTTTTAAGCCAGCCACCTCCAGTCCTGACACAGTACTGCTACTCATAACTCTCTCCTGGCCCATGGTCCGGAGGAGAATATGTGCCTTCTTTCCTGTGAGGCCAAGCTTGTGCATCAAACCCTCTGTACAGAACAAAGCTGTACTTCCTTGGTCCAAAAAAAAGCCAATTGGTGACAATCTTGCTTCCCTTCTTTAACTTAACCTGCACAGGAACTATGGGAAGTTTACAATCACGATCACCAGCCCCGGTAAGACCACTAGACACCAAACAGACACCTTTTTCTCTCAAGAAGCCTGTCTTCTCTTTGAGAGTTCCTGTCTCCAACTGGGGACACAAATCCAATGCGTGTCCTCCTCCACAGCAAAGACATGTCCGTCTTACTGTCTGAACATGTTCCTTCTCTTTAGTTCCAGGTTGAGTTTTGTATTCTACCGGGGCTACAATGGTGGAAAAGCTAGTTGCTCTTATTCCAGAACGAGGCTGCAGTGTCAGTTTGTTTATCCCTTTATTTATTGTCACCGAGGGAGCATCCTGTATGGGCCAGACTAAGAATGGTTCATAAAACCCCTATGATTCAACGAGGCAGAGGAGGAGTTACACCCCCCGGAGGGAGCCCGGGGCCCCCGTCTGGAGCCAGGCCCAGATGGAGGGCCCGTCAGCGAGCGCCTGGTGGCCGGGCTTGCCACGGAGCCCGGACGGGGACACCCCAAAGAAGCGACGTGGCACCCCCCTCCTCTCCATCCTGTGGGCTCACCACCTGCTGGAGGAACCGCTGGGGTCGGGTGCGCTGCCACACGGGTGGCAGTGAAGGCCAGGGACCTCCACGGACCAGACCCGGGCAGCAGAGGCTGGCTCTGGGGACGTGGAACATCACCTCATCGTGGGGGGGGGGGGGGATGTGAGCCTCGCTCACTTTTGCCTTGTTTGACTAATTTTCCACCTTTAATTTCTTTTTTCGATTTTCCTCACAATACATAGTTTGTGCATTTGAAAGTCATCCACAGACCGACAGGATATTCATCCAACAACAAGCATCACATTCCAACATCAGCAGAGCAGCAGCAGTTTCAAAGAGACAAACAGCAATATGCAAACCACATTCCTTCCATTAATATACAGCTTTACGCGAACATCCACCGGTAAGACTTAACTTACCTGGATTCACTTTGAGTCCCAAAGCTGAAGCCTGTAGTTAACCAGCGCATATCTTCGTGATGTATCTCCGATGATTGCTCATTTCCTCTTCCAATTAACCCTCGATCCGCTGCGCTGTATGGTGATGATTCTTCTGTTGACTAAACTGTCGAGACTTCAGGAAACAAACTAACAGCCGCTGTGTGATGTGGTTTAATGACAATGATCAACTTATCCATAAGGTGCGTAAAATCTGGAGAATCACCAGCGACCCCCCCGTCACCCTCTCTTTCCCCCTAACACCCGGGTGAACAGCTCAGTGACGCCCATATCTGTGTAACAAATGGTATCAACCCCAAAATTACTGTCACAACTTATGAGACATAATTGAGCATGGGGATGACCATCATATACTTCTATCATAATGTTCTAAACTTTTTAATTTTTAATTATTCATGTTTATTTCTGATTTATGACTAGAACAACTTGACACACAGTGCTGAGCAGCATCTCAAATTAATCTTCAGGTTCCCAGCTTTCAGATGATGTACACCACTTTTATGTGACATCTACTGTTAACCTGCTATCTCCCCCTAAAGACTCCCTGGACCCCCTAAAATAAAGACTAAAACGGGTCTATTGTGGGTCTCAGAGGGTTAAGAAGTGTGACACTGTCATGGATGGAGACTGTGCAATGTCAAAGTTAGTCCTGATAAATAAAGTACATTGCTGTTTTTATTTTAATCTTTTTAAAATTTCCCCAAATGTCAGAACGTACCTATAAAGATCGTATTCTTGCACCCAGCTGTAAACATCACTCAGTGTAAGCTCTATATTTTAACTTTCTACATCTTGCCTGTGTGATTTGCACATTGGGCAATGATATGTTAGTTTGGTAACACTTCATTTTACAGGTACGCAAATTTCATGGTAATTAGGTGATAATTAACAAGTAACCTATTTGAAATTTCTTTGGAATTACCCCAATATTTACCTCAAATATAATAAATAGCATATAATGGTTAAAATAGGGCCCTTGAGAAGCGGCTGTGCGCTGCTCTTCATCGGAGGTGGAAAACCAAAACTAATAGAAGACACTTCTGATCAGACACAAATCTCACCATTGTGACTTATTGTCTACACAAATGTAACCTGGTAGCTAATGTAATGATTCAGGGAGTTTTTTAAAGAAATTTCAAATAAGTTATTTACTAATTATTATCTATTTACCAGCAGACATGGAAATAAAGCATATCAATTAACTTTGTATTCTTTTCCTGGAAATGTATTAAATAAATTACCAGCTATTGGGAAAGAGCGGAATATACAGTAATTATTAAATCATGTTTATAATAAAGTAATTTTTGATAAATCTTGAGGTAAATATTGGGGTAATTTGGCAGTAATTCCAAAGAATTTCAAATAGGTTACTTGCTAATTATCACCTAATTACCATGAAATTTGCGGACCTGTAAAATGAAGTGTTACCGTTAGTTGTACTGTCACAAAATCATGCTTATAAAAATAATGTACATCCCCGATTCAAACTTAGATTTTAGGAAAGCCTTATTTACCTTTAGAGCACTTTTTTTTCTTTTTCAAAATAAATGCAGCAAAGACTATAGGTCCACATTCATGAAGTGATCAAACTGTCTTTATTCCTTTGCCATGTCATCTAAAGCACTTAAATGATTTGTTGTACGATCTCATATTCCCTCAGCCAAGCTGCGAGACCACAAGCAGTGTTAACGTCACCACATCAGATATACTGTATAGTACAGCCATCAGGGGGGAAACACTGAAGAATGCATGTTACCGTGTGGCATTTCACAATGGAGCTAATAAAACATCGGAGATTGCGCTTATAACACATGCAAATAAAACCAGGTGAGTGGTAGCAAACATACCACCTAATCAACATATACACGTGCTTTATACTCTTAAGTTCTTCAACAGGAGTTAAAAAGACACCTTAACCATGAATAAGTAAGAAAATAATAGTCGCACACAATCTACATACACTCAATATACGATATTGCACTTAGAACACAGTATATACAACACATTTTACAATGCAGCACATCGGTATGATAACCAACACAAAGATAACATGAACAGACCCATCAGTCAAAATCTATGTTGTGCTGGTGCCTCTCACTCTACAGTCAGTTTTGCCTCAATGAGCAAACCGTTCTTCACATGAAACATCGCAATTATTTTACAAAACCTCCGGTACTGTCGTGGCTGACAATCATAGAGTGGCGTTGATGAATATGTGGATATGAATTCTCACAATTGAAGCTCCAACAGCAGCAGCAGCAGCAGCTCTTTCTCTCATCAGTGATATGTGACTACAATCACAACCCAGTACCTTCACACATGTGAATGGTCTTTAAGGATTTAATGTATGACCTGACATCGCTATTATAAATTAAATACAAGACTTCCGCTGCTTGACTCTGTGTACATGAGGGTTTCACCAGCCCAGGAATTATGTTCATACTGGATGATTCTGCAGCATGTGATTTGTGCCGACGTTTGGTGCCAATGCAAGAAGCATTCTGTCCTTTAATGTGGTAAAGAAAGGGGCGTGGAGGTTGAGAGGAGTGGTGGATGGGTGTGTTGCACATCTGACTTTTTATGCAGAATATTGAAGTTTGTGACCCTAACCTAAAATCTGTTTATCTGTCAGTTTGTCTTTCTAGTTAGTTAGCTAGTTAAGTGTAGTTAACTAGCCCAACTTGTTGCATCAGCTAACTGAGGGTTTTTATTTTAGTTTCCTCCACCATAGTTTAGTGTTTTTATTTTCACAAAGGCATTTGTGTGTGCAGATAACTGGTTCAATCAACGCTGTGAATTAGTTTACACGAAATCCCACCGGCAGAATTAACACAACACACTGACTGTTTCTCTCTCTCGCTCTCTTCTTAACGGTCTCCTCCTGGAGATAAATTAACAGAAAGCAGCCGATACCGGAGGTTTGTGGGCCTCTAACAGGTCCGAACAACGGGGAGCACAACTTTCAGCCCAAGAGAAAACAAGAGAAAAGTCCCGTTAGAGAAATAAACGCAGCCCAGTGCGGTGTCGGTGCTGGAGCTGAGGCGAGAGCGGCCAGTACACCTCCAAAACATCCCAAAACTGCATTTCAAACGGCGGACCACAGCAACGTGTCTATCCGTCCTCCGGTGCGATATGACCGGCGTGCAGCGGTGCAGCTCCTCGGTGCAGCAGCAGCGAGACGGCCGCCTCGCCAGGAGGAGACGGTGAAGAAGAGAGCGAGTGAGAGAGAGTCGGTGTGTTGAACTTATTCTTGTCTCATTTGTGGTCTGATAAAAACTAAATTCATCTAAACTGGATTGAAAAACGATGCAATCTGGATAATAATGAATTACGACTGACTATTAACCACACCCCCATTCTCTGTTTGAGAAAGAATGTTAACCAAAAACCGGTTGCCCTAACCCCAACCAGGTTTGCTTTAGACGCACCTTGATTCTCCTTCTCTCATCTCTCTTCTCTTCTTCCCTGCCACTTTGTGGTTTGGGGCTCCTTCTGGCTGAATTGGGGTCCACATGGTGTGTGGACTCTTGAGTGACATGTGCTGACTTGTGCCTTAGCTCCCTATTCCAAACTGCCTAGTCGCTGGAGACTCTTTAACCTAACCCTAAACCTGACGTAACCGTGATCTTTCCTAAAACATAATCAAGTACTTTAGTTGCCTATCCTTTAACCATACGTCAACCATTGCTTATTACCATAACCACTATCTTTCCCCAACCATAGCCATCCCGGAATTGCCACACAGATTAGAAATAGATCATTTAAAAAATGTTGGCACTGAACATAATCAAGGGTTTTTGCTAAATCGTCCAGCATCAACATCCCGTCTGTTAGTTTTACAGATATGTAGTTTTGAAGGCCAACACAACATTCTGGACTGAAGTCACCGATAAGTCGGGTTTCTGGTGATGTTTTTTTTGTCAATATCTTTAAATTGGATCATTTTCATGTCAAAGAAGAACAAGAATTCAGTGTGTCTACCAAACGTTTAAACTCATCAGGATGGAAAAGCCTTTGAAACAGCATCACAAGACACTAAAACACGTGGGACACTGGAGGCCACGCTAAAGAAATGATCTTGGGGTTAGCAGCTCTTTAAAGCAAGGTGACATACCGTACCCATTTAATGGGAGGGAATAGATTAAAGGAGAGTTTCGGTTTACCACAACTTGAGTCTTATTATGAGGTGCACTCACTTTCAGTTTTTTACTCCAATTAAAGTGGTTTAGACAGTACGGCCTGTTTACAAGCTGTCTGACTTATCGTGTAGCGACGTTGTTGCTGTGTTGCCAGATATCTACGGAAGCCCTGAAAGGTAAGCGGGAATCTGTTTTTTTTCTGGTTATTCATTTTTCTAAGTCTGATCTAAATTATTTTATCTCCTGTGTTTATGACTTAAGAACAGGTGGAAATTGTTTTTTGCCAGGATAATCTTTCTAAGTTACTTTTTTTTTTGCCTCTTAGGGGAAACAGGTGGAAGATTTTTTTTTTTAGGCTTAAGTGTTTGTTGTTGTAATATTTATTTCGACCACCAGAGGGCACCACGACCCCATGTTCAAAGTAGGACTAAGCATTCAGGTTTTCTTCCGGGTGATATTTGATTCCTCCCTGCACTCAACAGCATTACGTTGCTAGGCAACAGCTTGTGTCCATGTTTACTTCCTGTCAGTTTATGTCATTCCTATACACTGTAACAGGAAATAAACTGGGACACATCTGGACGTTTATAACTGTGAAATGGTCTAACGTTATATCGTCTGTTAGCAAGTCATGTAACATTACTGTCATGTCTTTCGTTTGGCTAGAAATGTATTTAGCCTTAGCTATAGTGATGTTAGCCGTTAGCCCGCTAGCTAGAAGTGAAAAATATGTTGTTCATGGCTAACCAACAGATACAACCCAGGTTAAGTCGACTGTCTAGCTAACGCTAGTTTACTGTAACGTTAGTTTGTATTGTGTTTTGTCACATTGTTTGAGGTAACTGACGCTATAATGTTCAGTTACAATTCATACTGGACGCGATCGTCGCCAAGGCTAACGCAGGTCCTCTGGAACTGAAGCTGTTAATTTTGTAAAATCAGCCTAAACATTTTTTTTTCTTCCACCTGTTTTCCCTGAGGCAAAAAAAAAAGTTACTTAGAAAAATCTGCCTAAAAAAAGATTTTTTTTTACCTGTTTCACAGACCAAAAAAAGGAACTAAGATTATCCTGGCAAATTAATTTTTTCCCCACCTGTTCTTAAGTCATTAACACAGGAGAGAAAATAATTCAGATCAGACTTAGAAAATGGATCACCAGAAAAAAAAAATTCTCGCTTGCCTTTCAGGGCTTTCGTAGATTTCAGCAATTCAGTGAGTAGAAACGATGATCAAAGCAATGAAAAATAGACCCAAGTTGTAATAAACCGGAATTTGGCTTTGATATTTTATATGAATAATTTTATAAAAACACTTTTGAACAATTACACAAATAAATAAAGAAAATGTTTACGAGTATGTAAGAGAGTGTGTAAAACTACAATAATTCTTGGCTGTTTTTATGTCGCTGCTGTTTTGTTAAACCTCACAGATAACTCATATCTAATAAAGGACAATAAGTCTTGTTTACAGGAGAGCAGTGGTGCGCATTCTACAATAAATTTGGCCGGGCCGCCAAAAAAGGATATATAATGAATGAATATCAGTGTAAACTAAACCGGAAAGTCCAAAAACTCCATTTGATCCACATGGTGAACACTTGTCTTCATATTAGGAGGTTGGGTCCAAATCAGAAAATAAAGCCCCGTCATCCTTCCAGCCTTTTGAGGCTCAGTTCAGGTTCCTTTCAGGAAGTGAAATAATTGGACTGAAGCTTGTCCAGTTTAAATATGTGCAGTTCTTGAAGCATCCACTCATAGATGATGTCTTTTCAGTATTTGCTCCGTCGTTTGTCTCATGTAGGTCCATCTGTTTTACAAAATAGTGTGGTTAGAAGTGCTCACTGCCACTAGGTGGAGTCCGGATCCTGTGGACAGGACCCACAGCATCTCTTCTTGTACATATCCAGGTAGCACAGCTTCAGTCTCTTCACCACACTGCAGTACTGGGTGGTGTCCTTGCATTCACCTGCATGGGTTACAAAACACTCCATGTAATCACTAAAGAAAGATGGAAGTGTTGTTAGTGTTATTTTACAGGTCCCACAGTTTCTCAGTAATTCACCAGAAAGAAACAGATGTAACTGAGGAGGTTTCTTGGAATGGAGCGTAATCTGGTATTAATTACAGGTAGATTTATGGGTAATTAAGTACATTTACTCAAGTACTGTACTTAACTTTACTTATATATTATACTACAAAAGGAACATATCTATCTATCTATCTATCTATCTATCTATCTATCTATCTATCTATCTATCTATCTATCAATCTATCTATCTATCTATATATCTATCTATATATCTATCTATCTATCTATCTATCTATCTATCTATCTATCTATCTATCTATCTATCAATCTATCTATCTATCTATCTATATATCTATCTATATATCTATCTATCTATCTATCTATCTATCTATCTATCTATCTATCTTATTATCTATCTATCTATCTATCTATCTATCTATCTATCTATCTATCTATCTATCTATCTATCTATCTATCTATCTATCTATCTACACACTTACTCCCACAGGTGGTGGTGTTGCAGTGCTGCCAGGTGGAGGGCCGTTGAAGCCAGTTACAGTGCTGGTCAGCCAGAGTCCTGCCGCTCCTGCGGTGAACACAGTCCACCCTTCGGGACTGAAAGCCGCTCCCACAGACTACCGTGCACGCCCGCCACGCACCGGGACGCCACTGGACATCACACAGGTCAGAGGAACAGTTGCGTACCGACCCAGGCCTGAAAGACAGTAGTTTTAGTTTTCTTTTTAATGCTACACATTCATTACAGTGGTACTTTTCCTGGGACCGGTTTCACAAAGCAGGTTTAATGTGTTTTCTGGAGAACTATGCAGGGTCAAACCTGGAACCCCACTAAGAGTTTTAAGCATATTGAACATATTTTTCAAAAATCAGGGACACGTGTTGTTGCTTATTAAAGGAATCACTCAACATTTTGGCAAATACCCTTATATTTTTTTCCCATAAATGTGATGAGGAAATCAATATCAATGTTACGTCTGTGTGTTAAGCAGAGCTGGAGTCAGGACGTGGTTAGCCTAGCTTAGCATAAAGACTTGAAGCAGGAGGAAACAGCTAGCCTGGCTCTGTCTAAAGTTAAAAAATGCACCCACCGGTAACACCTCATTTTACAGGTCCACAAATTTCATGGTAATTAAGTAATAATTATCAAGTAGCCTATGTGAAATTTCTTTGGAATTACTGCCAAATCACCCCAATATTTACCTCAAGATTGATTGAAAATTACTTTATGATAAACATTATTTAATAATTATATTCTGCTATAGCTGGTAATTTGTTTAATACATTTCCAGGAAAAGAATACAAAGTTAATTGATATGTTTTATTTCCATGTCTGCTGATAAATAGATAATAATTAGTAAATAACTTATTTGAAATTTCTTACATTTACATTTGTGTAGACAATAATTCACAATGGTGAGATTTGTGCCTGATCAGAAGTGTCTTCTATTAGTTTTCTACCTCCGATGAAGAGCAGCGCACAGCCGCTTCTCAAGGGCCCTATTTTAACCATTATATGCTATTTTAGCATATAATTATTAAATTATGTTTATAATAAAGTCATTTTCGATAGATTTTGAGGTAAATATTGGGATAATTTGGCAGTAATTCCAAAGAAATTTCAAATAGGTTACTTGTTAATTATCACCTAATTACCATGAAATTTGCAGATCTGTAAAATGAAGTGTTACCTTGGATTGCATTAGCCATTACAGGTGTACCTACAGTGATAAAGTGGCCACTGAGTGTATATGATACAGTAATTGAGACGTGTGTATAGTATTACTACTACTAGTTTTGTGTGAATAGTAATAATGGTGATTTTCATTGTGTTTGTGTTTGTATACCTGTCCCTCAGATCACAGTCTGAGTACGAGGAGCCGTTGGTATGTTGGCAGGTGACAGATCTCTTCTGTACAGTGGTGGTGGGGCCTAAACACCTCCCTGAACACTGAAATTGAGTAACATAGAGTTAACTCTTAACACTACATTTGACACTACATACATGTTTATTTCTGTGTTTGGATGTATACCTTCCCCCATGGACTGGTTACCCAGGTTGGGCAGTTATTGGCGGTGCACTGCTCTGAGTCTGTGGGCTGGCTCATCCTCTCACAGGAAGCTGCTGTCAGAGTCCTCACAGCACCTCTGACATCCAGCTGCTGACAGGAGACCTGCCTCCGTTTCCAGCCACCTCCACATAAGACTGAACACTTTGACCACTCTGATACCAACCATCTGAAATGATGACACAGATAGATCACACAGCCAGACAGGTTGTAAACTCCAGATAGTAGGTAGCCAAACGTATTTTGAAGAAAAAATGAAGGCAAACAGTAAAATTAGGGCTGTCAATCGATTAAAATATTTAATCATGATTAATCGCAAATAAATCACACATTTTTTATCTGTTGAAAATGTACCTTAAAGGGAGATTTGTCAAGTATTTAATACTCCTATCAACATGGGAGTGGGCAAATATGCTGCTTTATGCAAACATATGTATATTATTTATTATTGAAAAATCAATTAACAACACAAAACAATGACAGATATTGTCCAGAAACCCTCTCAGGTACTGCATTTAGCAAAAATATATTCTCAAATCATAACATGGCAAACTGCAGCCCAACAGGCAACAACAGCTGTCAGTGTGTCAGTGTGCTGACTTGACTATGACTTGCCCCAAACTGCATGTTATTATCATAAAGTGGGCATGTCTGTAAAGGGGAGACTCGTGGGTACCCATAGAACCCATTTTCATTCACAAACTTTGAGGTCAGAGGTCAAGGGACCCCTTTGAAAATGACCATGCCAGTTTTTCCTCGCCAAAATTAAGCGTAATTTTGGAGCGTTATTTAACCTCCTTTGCGACAAGCTAGTATGACATGGTTGGTACCAATAGATTCATGAGGTTTTCTAGTTTCATATGATACCAGTATCTTCACTCTACATCCTAAAAATCGCAAGTTGCATTAATGCGTTAAAGTAATTAGTGGCGTTAAAACAAATTTGCTTTAACGCATTATTATCGTGGTAACTTTGACAGCCCTTGACCTTGAGTTTTGTGCCTTTTAGCCTACAACACCACAGTCCTGGGTCATTTGTGTTGCATTAGTGAGTGAAGCTGGCTCAGTGTGTGGCAGCGGGGTGGGGGGGGAGCTGACTGAAGGGCTGTATGATGGGTAAAGGCAGGCTGGCAGAGCTGGAAACAGCAGGGGGGCTCAGGGTGAGGAGATTCTGCTGAGAGTTACACTTCTGTAGTGATCTGGCTGCTCTTCATGAATACATTAGCAGCCTGCCCTCTCTCTCTCTCTGTGTCTGCTAAAGCAAATATCAATCAGTCAATGTAATGCAATCCTAATCTAGTCAATATAAAATTGGTTGTCCATTAAGAACCTCCATTCTGGGTTTAAATGGACACTTTCCGGCCTCAGTTATGTTCGGACAGACCTTCACTTATCAGTTAATTTGAATTCAGCCAGCAGGTGCAATGTGTAATATCAAGCATGTGGCTCCATATTACACATCACACTTTAAAGTGACTAGAAATATGGTAAATTACTTTTGACATTATTGGTAAGGATCAGCCATTATATTGCTATTTCTCGCATCTTTGTTTGTATTTTTGTTAACTCTCCAGGCATCGGTTCTATCCGTTACGATAACGTTGCACACAGCAAATGACCAAAGTAATCGCTGAAATCTGGGAACCCAGAGGCGTAGCTAAAAATAGGTCCAACGTAGCAAGAAACATGAGCATCAGACAGGCTGTAAGCAACAGATTTGCCAGATAAGATATCACTTTATTTGGAGCTAAGACTGGAAGTGAGCGCACCCACAAAGTCACTGATAAATCTACAGACCACTACTGTATGTACAGCAGCTCAAAGTTGAACCAGCACGTCGGACTGTAAACTGAGGTGGGGTCGTGTCTAGATGGTACCCCACAATTTGCGAAACTCTTGCAAAATGGTTATGGAATGGAAGATTAGGCATTGACCTTGAATGGTTATGGCTAGGATAGTTTGCCGAGCAGCGAGTTTTGCAAGTTTTTGCAACAGTTTGGGTAGTATTTGAACTTGAGGTTTGTATAAAACATGTATGATTGTCCCGTTTGACCTGTTATTAGAGATGTCAATGTGTCCAGAGATCTCAGTGATTACCTTGGTAAGTGCAATGTTATCATAACTAATAGAATCCATGGCCTGAGCTACCTAAATAAAACCTGTGATGTCATAAATTGTGGTTTTCCTAAATAAATCAAAGCGAAACAAGTCACTCCACACAGTATTTTGGAGATGTCTGAGTGTGCAAAATACCAACAAGCCACAGAAATTGCTCATTGTGCTTGCATTTGTGATTACATTTGGTCTGAACAGGTGGTATCATAAGTGATCTTATACATCCTGATGTCTACATGTGAGTGTACCTGGGAGGGCAGTCCTGTCTGTTGCAGGGGACTGGTGAAGTGATGGGTTTCGGTATGTGCTGACACATGGTAGGCTGAGCATCTTTTCCATCCAGAGTGACACAGTGAATCCTCCGCAGCCAAGTCCCTCTGTTCCCACAGGAAGCGCTGCATGATGTCCAGTCTCCAAAACGCCAGCCGAACCCTGTGGACCCGAAGGTACAACACAATCCATCCATAGGATTGAGGAAACAGCAACAGAAAGAAGATTCCAGCACACCATAGGAGGCAAACAGCTTTAACCACCATCCAAGGATTTGCTAAACTAAGTGTACATGCACAAATTATACATTTTTTATTTCAGATTTGAAATACCCATCTTACAGGTAATAAAACTGCCTGAGGGAAAGATGAGACAGCTGGTGGAGGCACTATATAATACATAAAAGAACTAAACACAGCAATGTACTGAGATACTCTGTGGAAGAGTTTAACTCCACACAGTTACATATTCCATATGTACGGGGACTGACCCCACTGGGGCAGTTGACGTGGATACCTCTTTAAGACACACCACTACGTGGCCCATGCTTGGTGTCCACGTATTCACCTTTGAGATTAACATTGATTGGAACGGTGTCCAAACGGCCTTGCCCTGTAGCAGAGCGTTCTCTATCGTATCAAGACTATCTCTCTACATAGTTAAACTGCTAATATCTGCACTGGTATATACTGTATACACACACACTCCACACATGCATGCAGATCAACTTCATGCTCACCTTCAGTGTGAACATAAATCCAGGCAGACAGCATTTGTCTGGAGCTGTTGATGAGGGTCTGGCATCGGTACCGGCCTGAGAACTTCACCTGGAGCGTGTTGACCTCAAGGACACGACCTCCCACCAACATCCTGTATTGCAGACCCCGACCCGGACCAGGACCCTGGGTCTGGGTCTGGGCTGGACCTGAAACCTCCTTCAGGGTCTGGTTGTTGTAGTCCCACCGTACCGGCAGTTTGTGGTCAGCAACGACTGGACAACCTGTTGACAGATAAAAGGCAGACTGAATGTAAATATCTGACCATTTAATGGACTGACGTCAAGAGGAGCTTTATTTACAGGTGTTGGGGGGGTACTACTGCATACGTGAAACTAGTTGTACAGAGATTTTTGTGGCTCCAGAGGGAGCTGTGCTAAGTCTGATGGATTGCCTTAAGTGGTGTCACTTGAGTACCTATACGCAGAATGTCTCCAGGCTTGATAAAGACACTCGTTCCCCGGTGTGACGCCATGAGGACCCTTCTCCTGTTCAGCTCTTGTGAGACTGGAACGATCCTGCTTCCTCCAGCAGGGTACGGACCTGTATACACACATACACACCAAAAATGTTATTCCAGATAAAGTCTGCCAACCATGATCAAGATGAAGAGTTTTTCATCATCTGAGCACGAGTGTTGATATTAGTGTTATATATGAAGAACAGTTTTGTACAACCCACCGTAGACCTGCAGGACAGTAGAAGCAGTGGACTTCCCTATGGCATTAGTGGCGGTGCAGGAGTAGGTGCCTTGGTTGTGCAGAGAAACATTTCTGATCCACAGTGAGCCAGACGGCAGGGAAACAGCACCGGCACCTAAAGGTCCGTTCTTTCTGTTCCACGTCACTGTGGGATGAGGAACGCCTGTCAGACAGAGAACACAGAGGGACCAATAAAATGCATGAGTATCATGTTAAATTACAGGCTCATATTACCATATAATTATTCACTATATACAAGGTATCAATAAAATACTTACTGGATACCTAAGTATCAGTATATAATATAATATTGCTATTATAGTTTTCCCTTTCTGCTTTAAGACACTGTACCTCAAAGAATTTGAGACCACGAAATCTCAAATTGGCCAAATTGGAAAAAAAAAATGCTTGCAAATGTGTCATTCACCACCGGTTTCTGTATAAAATGTGTTTTCATTGTTATGGGCCTCACCAATCCAACTTCCTTGCAGGTATAATAACTGCCTTGCCTTGCAATATTGCAAGTGGTCACTTCCTTACTGAAAATATGAGTGATACCACTACACCTGATCTCACCGTGGCTCATCCTGTCCACATGGGCAAGACACTGAACCACAAAATGCTTCCAGTGTTTAGGCCAGCACCGTGTATGGTAACTTGCTGCCCTCAGCGTGTGAGTGGGTGAATGCGAGGCACATTTTAAAGCTCTTTAAATAAAAAGCAATATATGAATGGAGTCCATAAAGTGACAAAACATGCTTTTTCTTCATTTAGGTGAACCGGCCCTTTAAAGGAAACATTATTTATGGCATATTGGTATTGTGACCTACCGGTGACGAGGCAGTCCAGAGTGAGGTTGGCGCCCTGACGAACACTGACTCGTCCCCCAACCGTGGTCCTCAAGCTGTGGCCCAACACCACCCCGAGGTCTGAGACATTCCTCCACGACACGGTGATGGCTGGTGGCTCTGAAGTTTCACACACACAGAGATCAGTCACTAATACAGTAAATCTCTTTTGCAGTATTATGGTCATTTGTGTGTAGATTTATGCATGTATTTTATAAAGTTACTGATGCTTGTTACATAATAAAGAACATACCTGGCCACAAATAAGTATCCAGTACTTTGTTTTACAACCAAATACCTGCAAAACTAATTCCCGTCAGCATCAACTGTACTTTGCATTTAAAGTCCGGGTGAAGCAAAAATAAATGTGTTCTGAGTTTGTCACAAACCTGCCACCAGTAGCTGAGATGTCTCGGAGTCTGAGCCATGTGTGTTGTCAGCTGTGCACTTGTATAAGCCTCTGTCAAACGCTCTAGGCTGAAGGATGTGGAGTCCTCCCGAGCTGTCCCAGGATACCCTGCAGACACACAAGGTTTATGTTTACATCAGACTTTTTGGATAATAATAATGTTTATTACCCTGTTGATTTTTTAGCAATGTTTCCGTATTCACAGAGCTACTACGTTGGTAAGTAATAGTAAAAGTAGTAAAAGTAAGTACAATTATTACTGATCACTAAAGATGGGATGATTCACCTACTGTATCTCCCGATTCGATACTATCACGATACTTGGGGGCCGATTCGATATGTATTGCGATTTTTAAGTATTGCGACTCGATATTACGATTTATTGCGATTTTTGTTAACTTTTTTAACACTAGACCATGAAGGGAAAAAGTTGAATCATTCACTTCTAGGGACTTTTACTTTGGAAAATACCTAAATTAATCCAGTAAAAATGTTTGATTTTCAGCATGTATGTAGTCAGAGTCAGAGTCTGATGTCAAATATATCAGTCATTGTCAGGAAGTATTCATTACATTTTTTTCCAGCAACCCAAAAATCAAAGAATAAAGACATTTCCTTCACAAATTAGTGGTATTTTCTTATTAATTTATAAGGGACATGTAATATTTTATACTTCTGGTAAATATAATCCAATCAATCTTATTTCCATATATGTATTATGTATATACAGTTCCCTTTGTTAACGACTTATTTTGAAAACCGGACGTAGTCACACATGCATACTTCCTCTAACTTCTCCAAGTCCGTCTCTAGCTCTCCCGTCAGCTCCGTTCTCTTTATCCATCCATGGTCAGCTCCATCGGGGCCGTTTGAATGCATTTAACATAAATGTCAGTATATGGGTGCTCTACAGTTGTAGCGTCGGCCCATTTGACCACGGAGAGGAGAGTGACGGCCGGCTTGACCGCACGTTACCGCGATACGATAACGTTTCCTGTCCGTGACAGAGTTAGCATGCAGCTTTAGCCGTGATGTCTAGCTCTGCTTTTCCTGCAATGTGTGAAACCCAAAGTATTTCCCTCCTTTACTGGATGTGTAGTGTTTACCACTTTGGACTTAACATGTGAGAGTGCAGGTCGTATCCACGCATACCCTCCGAAGTTTTCTACTTTCTCGTTTCAGCTCGCTGTAGTTTCATTTAGTTTTTGATGGGGTATGGAACGGATATGACGTCACGTTACTCAGACTACAACAATAAAAGCGGTAACTTCCTTTTACCTCCGCATAGACTCAAATGAAGCAAATATATGGATTCTGGCATTAAAAAAATCAATTTCAAAATCGTAAAAAAAATTGCGATACATAGGTGAATCACTTTTTTTCCCCACCCCTATTGGTCACTGGACCAAATTGTGAAACACCAGAATTATACTTTAAACCATCAGGCCTACATATACTGTATCGTGCTATAACCCCAAACACAGAGGATCTGTACTGTACTGCAGCTCTTCAAGAAGAGGAAGGACCACTAAAGCTGTGCAGTTCAGTATGTAGGACACTGGTCCTCGGTGGGATATTCAAACTATTTGAGTATGGAAAACGGGCAGTCACAATCCTGGAAACATTGGCATCTGGATTTTTAGAGAGTTGGGGTGAGTGGAATTGATAATTCTGTATCTGTAACTTAAAACTAACTTTAGATGGTGTTAATACACCAGTTTAAAAAACAATAAAACATGCAGATGGGTTTACAATACTTGCAGAGTGACTTGCATGTAGAGCAAGTGGTTGATAAATTGAATCCATCACCCACATGCAAATTTCCATCACAATTATCCTTCATAGCAACACTATTAAATCAGTTTAAGAAAACATTGTTCTCTGCTCTGCTTCCCCTCCAAAATACGAACTGATGTGAACTTTTTGCCCTTGAATGAAAAGGAGAGACCTCAGTAAATCTGAATGTTATTTTAAAAAGTCAACCTCATGTTGCAGAGAGCCAGCTGTTACCGCGCTCGGTTCACTCCACAGCTGTGGTAAATGTAGAACATTGGGTTTTAGTCCACAGCCCACAGGTCCTCTAAATGTCAATCAAGTCTCTGTCTCACCTTAGCTTTGAGTTGTGTCTGTGTTTCTTCCTCTAAGATTCTCTCTCTTGTGGTCAGATTAAAAGAGCAGTCTGACATTTTGGGAAATGTGTTTGTTTGCTGTCATCAGATCAGAAGATCAACATCAACATCATCTCAGTGTATCCAGTACAGAGCACCAAAGCAGGGGAAACTGAGGCCAGCTCCATCAAAAATACATTTAACAACTCAAAGCTCTGTCTTACATGTTGTATCTTATCTTATATATTTAACCCATGTAAAATTGTAGTTTAATTAGTTAGTACTGAGGTTTTCTTCACAGGCTAAGATCAGCGGCTGCACACAGCATCTCTAAAGTCCTGTCCTGATATCGATGTTTTTATCCTGACTCTGGTTCATATGGCAACCCAAAATGTCAGTGTCCCTCAGGAAAAGCCAAGCAAGTGAAGAAAAAATTTACAAACAATTTTAAAGTTCAGTATGCTGACAAACTGGTTTGTGCAACGTGTCATCCAACTATGGTGAATGGCAAAAGTGTTTATACCTGTCCTGATAGATGAAAAAACCTAACATCATAGCCTCCTCCTGGCTGCGTTACACTGCCTCCCCAATGTCTCTCCAAAAAACTCTGTGCCTCAAGTGTGTCTCTGTAGCCTTGACACAAGGAATTGTACAAATGGGAATGAACGTGCACACTTTCGGACCATCTCTCTTTGAAGGTATTCAGGGCGTGGCACTTACAGAAGTGACAGAAGGAGTTGTGTTGATCCCTACCAACTTTTGCATCTTTGCAGATCCACACGGACTCAAGGATGAGCTGATTAGAATTTGATGGTCAAAGGTCAAGGTCACTGTGACCTTTCCTCCATCCCATTCTCATGAAAACAATATCTCAGGAACGCCTGGAGGGAATTGTATTGATCTTTGACCTCTGACCACCAAATTCTAATCAGTTCATCCTTGAGTCCATGTGGATATTTTTGCCAAATTTGAAGAAATTCCCTCCAGGCGTTCCTGATATATCACATTCACAAGAATAGACCGGACGTACGGACGTTTACGGACGTCCGCAGACGTTCGCGGACGGATGGATGGACCACCCAAAAACATAACGCCTCCTCCGGCCGTGGTTGTCGCCGGCACGGAGGCATAAAAATGTTTAAAATCCAGATTTTGGACATTTTTCACAGCTACTCTCTCTAGCAGTGAGTCATGGTGTGATTGACAGGGCCTCGAGTAAATTGGTGATGGCTTCCATATGCAGCTGCCTGCTCCCACAGCTGAGAGTATCGGTGAGCGGCGGCTCTCACACCTCAATCTACATTTCAAACCTGAGAATTGAGCAAATCACTTCTATTTTATTTTGTTTTTTAAAGGGTGGGCTGTGAATGTCATTCTACAAGGACATTAACAGTGCAAGTTCACAAAAATTGCAAAGTGTGTGGTTTTGCTTCCTTCTCACATTAAATGTTTTTTTCAAACGGTCATCAGTATTCATAGGACGAGACCTACTCAATGAGACAGAAACTCAATAGCACAGTTCACTTGTATGCCACTGGAAATGCCAGACATCGCATTGTATCCGCAGGCTGTTAAAAATATCCATCACAACTCAGAAATATGGTGCATCAGCTTATCTGGACAATTCTGGACAAACTAAAGAAACTGATGACACATAATACTAACATCTGCCCCTGGTTTCAAATATTAATAAGTTGCGATGTTGAATACTATATATAAAAATATAAAACCTGATATGTGTAGACTTCATGCAGTATAAATGACTTTCCCACTTTGCTGTATCATCGCTCAACATGCCTGCAGGAAGCAGAACCAGCAGAGGAACCAAAAAGATGCTGTTCTGTGAAATTGTCTCCTACAGTCAGACAAATAAACTGGTTTGTTTTCTCCTTGTGAATCTGTGAATCTGACATGCTACGATGTCTGTGTGTTTCCTACTGGGATGAACTCACACCAGCAACGGGTCTGATCCTTCTTTCTCTTCCCGGCTGATATAAAGACCAGGAGTCGCTGGATAAAACACATCCGGGAAGATAACGTTTCATCTGTGCGTGGAACATAGCTAAGTTAATTAGCTAGCTAGTGTTGGTGACGTACGTCGTGCGGGACGAGAGATGTAGTTCACTGAGCGGTTTCACACAAAACTAAATGATACTACGACAAACTGAGACTTTCTTAACTTGGAAAATTATGTTTTAAATTGACAAACATCATAATTGTGATTCATGATGTAATTCAAACGGGATCAAAACATTATTTATCTCTCTCCGTTGACCACCGTTCATATCTTTTCTGAAATAAGGTCCCATGGTGGTCCACCGGAAGGGGCGGGACTTAGGCTCTCTATAAAGGACCCCTTCCCCACTTCCTACCTCCCTACTTCCAGCGCCCTCGCTCGGACAACACCCATCTTCAAACTCGACCTTCATTTTGATCTCAACTACACACCTGTAAAGTTTTGTGACGGACACCTGGCAACTCACACACAGACTAACAAGGTGAAAAAAATACCAGCGTCGCTGTCGCTGCTGGTAAAAAGCTCTCTCTGGTAGAGATATGAACTATTTTTATGAAACAGAATTCACTGAATGTATGTTTGCTGTCTAAGGTTTTATTATTTGGTATATGATATTATGATCAACATACCTGGATAACGTTTGCAAGGTATCAGAACCTTGTGAAACACTTCTTTGACTGGTGTGTCAGCAGTATGTTACCTGTCAGTGTGCTGCAGCAGAGCTCCATCTTTGGTCCAGCTGATTTTGGGAGGCGGGAAGCCCTCTGCAGGACAGAGTATGGTCAGTGATCGGGTAGTGTTGGTGAGGAGGCTGCTGTGTCCGATGCTGATGTTGATGTTCTTCTGGAAAGTCAGCGGGAGGGTCTGCTGCCGTCTGACGATCACTGGTTGAGTCGCGGCTGTCTCCGATGAAGAGCGCTCAGACCAGTTGGGCAGTCTGTCTGTGGGACGAATCACATACAAACACTACATGAGGAACGAATCAATATTCTGGTCTGTCAATATCATGGACAGATATTAGCATTTTATTAAAAGTTATCCTATTTAAATATATTTTATTTTTAAGGTTATTCTTCATCAACCAAGATGACAGCGTGTGGCTCAGTTCCAACCCGCCCCCTACACCCTGCTCAAACTAAGACAGACATTTAATTTATTCTACTTTATTGTCATACAGACGTCAACAACATAAATTAAATAGATTGTATTTAGGATCAAATATACCCTTGTCCAATATATATATATATATATATATATATATATATATATATATATATACAACATATATACATTTTTTACCCCTATCAGCAGCTATAACCCCATAATTTACTACATAATTCAGCTGTGTAATAATCTGGTTTACTAGCATAGCATTTATTTATACAGAACATTTAAACTAATATTCTTATTTTACATTATTCTTGCATTTTTATAAATGCATGCATTTATATTATTTGCATAGATTCTTTTTTTCAGCATTATTATTTACACTGTTGTTATATACATATTTCTTATTTATATTTCTTATTATTTTTATATTCTAGAACGGGAGCAAAACGTAACTCAATCCCCCCCCCCGGGATCAATAAAGTATTTCTTGTCTTTTTTTCTGTTATTTTGTAGAAGGATACTGGGTGTTTCATGTCTTTTGTGCGTGTTTATTGTAAAAAAGTCGAAAATAAAATAATCAGCACATAGCAAAATATGCGATTGATGACATAAACAGAGTTTGTCTTTCAAAGAATAAGAAGAGCATTTCAAGGTATTTTACAACAGCTTCACACTGCAGCATAAAGGCAGCTGGGGTTATAATCACCTTTAGCTTGTCCTCGTCCCTCTGTAGTCCTGGTCCAGAGCTGGGCAGCAGACATGTGGGTCAGCAGCGAGGAGATGAGTTCTGAGGCCTGGTCCTGTTGGATCTCTCCTCTGTCAGCCTGCAGGGTGATATTAATCAGCCTCTCCTCCACCCGTGGCTGCAGCGAGGCCTCCTGGACACCAGGGGGGAGCAGAGACACACTAACTCCAGTCCAGAGCTCCATGACCGAGCGGTGACTGTGGCAACTCTGCATCATGTCCTCCCAGTCGGGCCCAGGACTGGCGGTGGACAGTCTGCCAGTCGACCTGCTGTCGCTGCCTATCAGCTGGAGGGTGAAGGTGTCCGAGGCCGGTCCAGCGACACACTTGTACACCCCGATGTCCTCCGCAGACAGGAAGTGGATCTTCAGAGAGCCGGATTTGGTGACGCTCAGGCGTTTGGAGCTGGGGAGGGGGCCTTTGTCTTTCTTCCACTGGATGTAGGCTTTGGGGAACCTTCTGACGGGGCATTTGATGACCAGGGAGGTGTTGGGTAGGAGGTAGGCGTGGCCGCCGACGGTCAGGTGGAGGCGCTTCTCCTTGCGGGTCTGGATGTAGATGTTGTGCACACCCATCAGCAGTGGACACTGTTTAATCCCCTCCACATAACCCCTGGCCTTTGCTGGACGTCTCACCGTCTGCCTGACTCGGTTCTTCACCGGAACCTTCTGGGTCTCTTTGGGTCTCATCTCTTTCTTGTGCTCTGTTGAAGGAAATAAGGAAAGTGAGAGGCTGTTTTTTCAAGTTGATGCATGAATCTGTATTTTTTAATGCAACAAAAGGAAGTCCATAATAGTAGAAAGAGACAGAAAAAAGAAGAAGATTCAATTGTTTCAAAATATAAATTATGAGTGACCGGGCTTCCTTGAAATTTACCTGACCTAGTACTTATAATTCCTTCATTTTGTGCATTAGTTAAAACATGATGAGTCAAATTAACTGAATTAAAGAAAACAAGTTAGACAAACTTAAAGGAATAGTTCACCAATTTGAGAAATACGTCTGAGAGTGAGATGAAAACTAAGAAAATACCTTTATATGTCATTAAGTATTTATTTACTTATTTATTTATTTGACAGGGACGATACATGTAGGCATTGTTACACTTCATTAAAGTGCAACCGATGCAACATATATAGGACTTCTAGCCGTAGCTTATTTGCAGACCTTGTCCCTGGTTAGGCTTTTAAGAAAAAAAATAAAATACATAATACCACATCATACATTACAATTAATTCACATATTTATGTTCCTAATCAATAATTAGAGATAACAGGTTTGGTTTAGTTTCAGCCAGTGTTTCACCTTTTCATTTTTCAGGTCAGGTTGTAGTTTTATTTCCGTTGGTTCCAAAAATGTGTTCCTTTTACTGAAAAAGATGACCGACCAAAGGTTGTTTTGCGCTGTGCCACTCCCATTTATTGATCCCCTGGTGGTTATTATCTATTGGTATTCATTTTTGTGACATAATGGACAAAGTAAAGCTGCATGGGGCGAGATCGTTCACATATTTAAAAATCAATTTGATAAAAGAAAACTATCAAAACTGAGCAGCTTATACTTTTTCAGAATTATACAGTGGTGCCATTTCATCTGTTTTTGATCCATTATTTTCGGTGCTTGTTTATATAGCGATGCAACAGGTTTGACAGTTGACTGTGAAGCCTGGCTCCATACAGTAACACAATAAGACAAGTGTGAAAATATCATGGCATGCATAAACAGTTGAGCTGCCTGAAGGGGTATGTATTGTCATATCACTCTGAAACAGTTCAGATTTGCCTTTACTGTCCTGCATAACTTTTAATAACATGTTTAATTAAGACACTGTGTCTCTTTTGTTTAATCCAGCAATGTAGAAACTTTGTGGATTTTAGGGTGAGTTACATGCTTAAACAAACAAGATACCAAATATGAATTGGTGAGCTTCAGAGCTGATGATATGCATTTTTTTCCCTCTTTGAGCAGAACTCCCCGATATTACAAATAATTTGACTTCCAAGACTGCATTATTCCTTCAAATCAGACAAACGTCTTACACTATATCAACCTTCGACATTCTCATACACTTAACGGATGAAGGGTGAAGACATATTCTGGGACAGTCCATGAGAGACCACAAGGTTGGTGGTTAGTGGCTATTAAGATTTATGCCGCCATGAGGAGGAACAACGAGGGAGGGGGGGCAGGGATATATATGTATGTAAAACATTTGAACTCTTTGTATCGGTCATTTTCTGTGTGCAAAAGATTTCCCAGTGAAGACATGGCTGGAACTTCTTCCAGAAGTCTTCCCCAGGACCTCTGTGCACAAACATGCAATCATTTATTTGACCTTATTGTGAGGCGCTATACATTTTCTGTCAACTTCTGTATTTATTACAACTTAGACTGTACTATATTTAACATTGAGTAGGAAAGCTGAGTGAATTCCACAGAGACATGTGGGCGAAGCATTGTGACACCTTTATTTGTGCACTGTCACACATGTCAGCTAAAAGGCATATCAACAGAATAAGTCTTGACAAATAGAAGCAGTTTGGGTCAGTGTGAGTAATGATGATTGTAAACCACACTGATTGATGGTCATACTTATACTATGAGAAAATGCAAACACCTCCCTCCCCGCCGTCTCTCTTTGGAACTCCTGGGCTAAAGGGCAATAGCCAAATAGATCTGACATCATTAACTCAAGTTAAATATTGTGAGATAAGATCCGGGGCAGAGAAGTTTAAACATGGGTAGAAAAATGGGAGAGCAGTTCAAAGCCATAGTGATTATTACTGGATGGATAGGCCTGCTGACCACTGGCTTTGGTATCCATTAGTGAAGGGGACACACTGCAGTCTTATATCTTAACTCTTACCTACTTTTACCTGAAAAATTGTATTGATACAGTATAAAGTTGAGGAGATTAACCCTCTGAGATCCACAATAGACCTGTTTTAGTCTTCTTTAGGGGGCTATACAGGGGGTCTTTTGGGGGAGATAGCAGGTCAACAGTAGATGTCACATAGAAGTGGTGTACATCATCTGAAAGCTGGGAACCTGAAGATTAATTTGAGATGCAGCTCAGCACTGTGTGTCAAGTTGTTCTGGTCATAAATCAGAAATAAACATGAATTCATTATTAAAAATAAATTGTAAAAGTGTAGAAAAGTTTAGAACATTATGATAGAAGTATATGATGACCATCCCCATGCTCTATTATGTCTCATAAGTTGCTGCAGCAATTTTTGGGGTTGTTACCATTTGTTACACAGATTTGGTGCAAAATTTAACCATTTTTTTCCACTCAAGACAGATAAAAAATGATCAATAATCCCTTTAAAATACCACATTAAGCGTCGAGACCTTGAGAAACACCATAGAAAAAGCCATGCTGTGATTTGGGATCAAAAACTTTTGACATTTGGAGATTTCTGCAAGAATTGCATTTTTCAGCGATTGGATGGCGAGCACGTCTGTTGATTAAACTGCTCAAAAACCTCCTTATTGTCAATCTAGCTAGGAAAGCCATCCATCCTCTGAATGCTCTAGGTCTCTAGTTTGTGGTTGTAAAGTTTCATGAGGCTGTGATTATCCTAGAGGTCACCACAGGTCATTTTATACAGTGAGGTCAAATTTAAAAAAATCTACTAGGTCTCACTACAATGAAATGGCTCCTATGGGGACTAACATCATCACACATGAATACAGTTGGGCTCATTGGATCCACAAGAGTCTCAGCTTTACAGTGATACCAAATTTATGTAATTCAAGGCTGTTTATGGACCCCAGTATGCAGAAATATTCAAACACACCATTTTAGAATAGGACACAATAACACATTTATACTGCACTCAAAAAACTGCATGTGATTATCATAAAGTGGGCATCTCTGTAAAGGGGAGACTCGTGGGTACCCATAGAACCCATTTTCATTCATATATCTTGAGGTCAGAGGTCAAGGGACCCCTTTGAAAATGACCATGCCAGTTTTCCCTTGCCAAGATTTTTCCTAACTTTGGAGCGTTATTCCTGACAAGCTCTAAAACTGAAGCTGCTAGAGCCTCTGAAAGACTAGCGTCAGAAATGTGTGCGAGGAGTGGGGGGGGGGTTTCCGAAGATATTCGGCCATCCGACAAGCACTTTTGATGAAGCTTAATCCTCCCATTGACCAAGCCTTGACCTTAATCCCAATTAACAAATAGTAGCTGTCGAGAGAGAGCAGGGAGCAGCAGCTGGAGAGAACATTTGACAAAACACATTCAGACTGTCAGGAGTCGCTGTGGCATTCACAAGACTTTGAATTGTGCGTTTTACAGTCTGCGTTCCAGCTGAGGTGAGTTAGAGGGATTCACAGAATTACTGATTAAACGGTGGCTCTCTGAATGTTGGAACGCTGTTTGCATTTTTTTCCCACCCCTAATATTTGTGTTCTGTTTTTCTAACGTGAACATACAGTACATAAAGGTATTTACAATATGTGTGTGAGTTGAGGTGTGCGTTCTTACTGGGACAGGCCATCATGCGGCAGGTTCGTACGAGCGGTGGGGAGGGCAACCCTGAGCACAGCATGAGCTCCCTGGCCAGCGTCACCTGGTGGCCCATGGCTGTCAGCTGGCGACACAGTGGCTCCCGACGCTGGATCCCCAAACCACAAGACACCGAGCACTGCAGAGTAAAACAGAATAGATTAGCAATGATTTTAACTAATTCAACATCCTTATGGTCAGACAGAAGATTGATATTAGGTGATTCTGCCTCGGAGTGGGTTATGTTCAGCAACAATGGTTTTAACATTTAATGCCAATGGTTTTGCACAAGTATGGTTTATTGTTGAATTAAGACATGATGCAAGTAGTACAACGGCACCTGGACATGAATTGTCCCCTGCAGGATTGTCCATACTTGGGGCTGTCAATCGATTAAAATCTTATCTGTCCAAATTCACCTTAAAGGGAGATTTGTCAAGTATTTAATACTCTTATCAACATGGGAGTGGGCAAATATACTTGCTTTATGTAAATGTATGTATATATTTATTATTGGAAATCGATTAACAACACAAAACAATGACAGATATTGTCCAGAAACCCTCACAGGTACTGCATTTAGCATAAAACAATATGCTCAAATCATAACATGGCAAACTGCAGCCCAACAGGCAACAACAGCTGTCAGTGTGTCAGTGTGCTGACTTGACTATGACTTGCCCCAAACTGCATGTGATTATCATAAAGTGGGCATGTCTGTAAAGGGGAGACTCGTGGGTACCCATAGAACCCATTTACATTCACATATCTTGAGGTCAGAGGTCAAGGGACCCCTTTGAAAATGGCCATGGCAGTTTTTCCTTGCTAAAATGTATCAACCTCCCATCCGCACGGTGTGTCTTTTTGCTCTAAAAGCTACGTCACCCCACTCCCAATCCTTGAGCTTTTAATATTGATTGTTAGTGGAAAGCCCGGTGCGTCTCATACCAACACTAGAGGGTGCCTTAAGGGTCGGTATAGAATGCCGACGGCCGTGACAAAGCGTTGGTATTTGACACCCTGGGAATGAGAACGGGCTGAAATGAAGACTTGATCCGGCCTTAGTTCTGTAGATATATTTCAATGTTGGAAACAGCAGCTTTCATTCAGCCTCCAGCTCCCCTCCATGATGTCTTTCATTCCTTCCTTTGCTGGCGCTCACCTTTCCCCATTCTCCTCCTGCCAAGTAGGGCAGGCAGTCAGTGTTGCTGCAGCCTCTGTTAGTGGCAGGTTTGGCCCCCCAGCATGCCCTGTCTCCCAGCCTCCTATAGGCCCCGGTGGACAGGAGCTGCTTACAGTAGACCTTCCGCACCTGGACACCCCCACCACAGGACTGGGAGCACTGGAGGGAGGAAGAAGAAGAAGAAGAAGAAGAGGTAGGAATGGAGGAGTTCGGTCAGATTTTATTACACGCAGACACACAAACAAAAAGTCCACACCTGCTGCCACGGCTCGGTCTCCCAGGCTTGAGGACAGTCCACCTGGTTGCAGGGTTGCAGGATGGGAGGTTTGAATTCCCTGCACTCGTCCTCTGAAACGGTCAGAATATCCTGCTGGTCAACGGACAACAGACGCATGCAAAACACACTCCTGGTCTGTATGCCGACGCCGCAGGACGCAGAGCAGCCGGTCCATGCTGTCACCTCCCATCTGAGAGAGAGAGAGAGATATAACGGAGCAGGTCAGACACAAAATACTGATAAACATTAGGATGCAGGGTCGTTCTAGGAGATGGACTGTGGAAGTGGTGATACGTTTTTCCATTTTAACCTCGAGTATTAAATGACCCATTTGTGGCTCATTTGTGGCCATGTTACATCATGTTTCTTCCCACCCACACTGTGTGGGAGAGATAAAAGGTATGGAACTGATGATGGAGGAATCAGGGCAACATGTATCTGGAAATTAAGCATTCTTGCTCAGTCCAGCACACCTCTTGTGCTTTTGGTGTCATTTGGAGCCAGAGTCTGCGCAGTAGTGATCGGGGGCCATACGTGCCAACCTTGAGACCTTAAAAAAAAGGGAGGACTTCAAAACCAAAGTGGGCGGTCTGGTGGTCCTCCCCCAGAAAAATTTGAGTTTCAGAGACTTTGTTTCCTGCATTCTGGTGACTTTAAAAGAATGAAAATAACAAAATAATGAGTATACTGAACTTTTGATTTTACCTTTAACTCCCAGGAAAGAAAACTGAATAATTCTCCCCTCTGGTGTGAACTTGGTGTGTGAATCTCTGGCATAAACTAATATTCATCTATTTTTATTTATTTTTGCTCCTGCTTGAGTATTTCTTTCTCTTAGTTCTCTCCTTTTCTCTCTCCGTCTCTCACTCACTGAAGGTCCTTTCAGACACAACGCGACATCAACACCACTGCGCTCTGAAACCCATTATTTCCAGCTTGAGTCGCGCCACGACAGCTTTTCGCTGCATCGAGCAAAGCCCAACTTTGGGCGCTGCACGCTGTGTTGCGAGCATAGACTGCTCTCTTCCGCTGGGAAACAACAGTTGGTGTAGCTCTATTGTCGTCCGAGTGGAAACAGTAGGGATTAAACACACTGTTCAGTTCCAGAAACAGGTTGAGATAACGAAAAGGCAAAAAAGTGTGAAGCTTTGTAATAAATCGGGAGAAATACGGGAGAATTGTGACCCCCGATGTCGTTAAGTATGTCGGGGGCTGGAGGCGCGGTATCGAGGTGCCACCCATACACCCGCCCGAATCAATCGCTTGTTAGTGAGAGAATCACAGCTGTCAATCATGACGTCACACCCCCTTTTTATAGCATCAAATTAAAACTAATTAAAACCAAACTTATCAGAAAAATGAGCACTTGAACATACATGTCCCATCCGCTAACATGGAGGGGGCGGGCTTTATGACCTATACTGCAGCCAGCCACCAGGGGGCGATCGAGGTGTTTTGGTTTCAGTTTTGGGAAGCTGTCATGTCGTCCATCTTTACATACGGTCTATAATCCGGCATCATTTCTAAGTGCCATTAATCACTCATGATGCTAAGCTGTCACTGCTTGTAACGGAATATTCAGATTTGTTTCACATCTCAAAACTTGTTTTTCCTCCAACAAAACAAAAGTGAAAAATTATTAATATTGCCAATTGAACTTTAACTAAGGGTGCTATAATACTGCTATAACAGCCAAATAAAAATCATACATGTTGCTAATATATCATGACTGTAAAAAAACCTTAGAGCGATTCATCTACAGAATCTTTCACTGTATCACAGTCAGTGCTGTCAAAGCAACAGGAGTGCTGTCTAAGAACCAAAAAGTGCTAATTTTCGATTTGCACACCGAATGAAAGTGAAAGTCTGACACAAGTAATGTCAACAAGGTGGTTTCTCAGATGTCCGAGCAAAGTGAAGGAACGATGCCATTGCTGCATTTATTTTAGATACAAAATCTTTCTTTCAAATGTCTGACCTGAAGATTCTGACGTGGCTGCTGATAGCACTGGGCCTCAGCTATCTCACACAGGGTCCTATTGCTTTCATAAAGTCAGACAAAATACAAGGCAGGAGACGAATCCCCACAGAGAAGAATGATGTATAGCACTCACTAGCAGAGAGAGACAGAGAGAGAGGAGGAGTGGGAGAGAGAGTTATAGACAGACAGAGAAGAAGAAGAGGGAGTTTATACATCTCACTGTGTTCTCACTGTTGGTCTCCCAAACAGCAGACTGCACCCTGTGTGTGTGTGTGTGTGTGTGTGTGTGTGTGTGTGTGTGTGTGTGTGTGTGTGTGTGTGTGTGTGTGTGTGTGTGTGTGTGTGTAAGGCCCTGCACTCTGCAGCTGTTTCCTGTAAATGTCCATTAGAGGAGGAGAGAGCAATAAATCACTGTGTGTGAATCAGAGATGCTTCCAGTTTGCAGGACTACTAGATGGGCAAATATCCATCTGCTGCCTGGAAATGCAGTGACTTACATGTATAGCATGCATACACACACACACACACACACACACACACACACACACACACACACACACACACACACACACATACACTTAAGGTTAAATAATAGGACCATCTTGTGACTACTGAGCTACAGCCGTTTTTGCAAAATGCAAACTGTTGTCCCTCTATGATCGTCCTCACAGGTCAGTCATTGTGTGGATAACCAATTATATCTCCAGTCTTGTGGTGCAACACAGAGTACACATTTACATTGAGTCATTTTTTTTTTTTGGACAAAAAACGAGTATTAATAACGATGGGTGTGGTCCAAGCAGGGTAGGAAGTGGAGAAGGGGCCATTTGCATCGCATCAATGCAAATGGCTCGCTGTTGGAGGGTTTTATAACCCACTTCCACTCCTCACGAATTGGTTTGGGATGGCACTTAATATGGCGTAACCTCCACAAAAAGGGAGAGGGTGTAGGGGGTGGATTGGAATTGTGCCTGAGCAAAAAGGAACTTCCTGAACACCACTTCCTGTTATTCTGCATATTTACTATTAGCTCACTTCCTCTTCAGTATAGCTATTTACAATCACCACTAGGTGGTACTAAAGCACATACAAAATAAACCAATACACTGGTCTCAACATGTCTCAGAGAAAAAGTCGCAACTTCAGCACCACGGACAGCGCTATGGATTCATCCAGACACAGCACAGTTAGGCTACTGATATTTCAGAGCCGTGGTCGGGGACATAGAATCTAACATCAGTCAGATAAAAGATCAATGAGTCAGGCAGACTAGTTGAAAATATTAGGGGCATTAACAAGGGGCATGCGTTTTGGTAATTTTGCTAACAGCGGGAGACGGCAACCCCCCCCCCCTCAAATCACCTACAGACGCTATCCAAAAGACACAGGCTGACTCAAAATGGCATGCTTGATTTGCTCTTTGAGGAAAACTCTCCACAGGATTCCTAAACGATCAATGTGTCACAACAGGGATGAAAGAAGTACATGTGATTGGCCCTGACCGCCTCTAAGATTTCTATCTATAATCCATGATAATGTATTCCCACCCATATCAAAGTGTGCCACAGGTGCACCAGGCAGCCTCCCGACACACTAGTGCAGGGCGCACTTGACAGTGATGTGTGCTGGGTTCACAAAAATGGAGTCCTATGAATCTACTGCCATGCTAGCAGCTCTGTGAAGCAGTACCTGACTGGACTGTTATCAGCTCATTAAATGTGGGTTATCAGTCATTATAAGCCTCATAGATGTGGGTCAGTAGGGGCCTGCAACAGCTAAACTAGAAAGCAAGCTGTTCACATACATCCTTGTAAAGTAATGCACTGTAATTCCGGCGTCCGAGTACCGTGGGAAACCAGAAGTCAACGTAATTTTCGTACTTAACTAACGTCACTTCCGGAGCTTTTTTAACCCAAACCACCGTCTTCTTTTATTCCTTCTTTCAGTGACCGCCTATATGAATTGATAATAAAACCTACCAGTGGGTTTAGCAGGCCCCTTCTGACCCACACCATGAGGTTTATAACCACTAATAATGCCCATTTGATGACCTGCTAACAGTCTAACCAGCTGTAATGGGGCACAACGGTGCTTTGAGCTGAATGCTAACATGAGTATGGAAATGACAGCGTTATTACGGATAGCAGGAACAATCTTCTACTGTGTACCATGGTTACCATCTTACTTTAGCATGTTAGCATGCAAACATTTGCTAATTGGCACAATACACAAAGTATAGCTGAGGCTGATGTCATTAGTTTTTCAGGTATTTGGTCATAAACCAAAGTATTTCACAAATTATAATTTGGACTAGATGAGTGCTAGAGTTTAGTACAGTTCACTCTCTGGGGAACACAAATGTCATCTGTAACTTGTACTACTTTGGATCATGATATTTCAGTCTGACTAGGGCTGCACGATATGAGGAAAATATGCAATAACATTGTTGAATATCATGATAATGATATTACTTGCGATAAACATTACATTTTTTGCTTTGCTTATTTTCTTTCTTTTTTTTAACCAACTTTTGTCATTATAGATGACTTTGGCAACTTACTTTGCACAACCTGACACAGACAGGCAGCTGCTGACTGAGGGAGAAAAGTCTGATTTTTGATGTCTTTTCAATGCCTTTCAATGTCATTTCATTTTTATGTCTTAGATCAAAGTGAGCAATCAGTGAGTTGAAAAGGGGACAAGGGGCTTTGGCTGCTTCTCAGATTGATTTCTGGAAGATCCATTGGCTTATTTTGCCAACTGTTTTGCAGCACCCGGGCCAGAAAGAAGGCGGTAGCCACAGTAAAGCAAGTGATGACATTCTAGACAGTGTGAATCAGGGAAAAGTATGTGAAAATAGGATCAAGGTTTGAAAATGACTGGAGCTATACAGTCACACTGAGTCTTATATCAAAGTCATATACAGTTTTCAGAAATTCACTTGTGTGTGCTGCTTAATGTAGGAGCTGTGTGTTATTAGTTAATCCTTTTCCCAGAGCAGGAGGAGAATCCAGGCTGTGTCTCCAGGACTGCCAGAGGGACAAGGGGCCAAAATAAGTGGGGAGTCTGCTAGCTGCCACTAATACACCCACTGACCTGCCTGCTGGCCTCAAATCTGACCGAGTTGGTTTCATCAAGAGGACAGAGGTGGATAAATCCACCTAAACTCAAACTCTGGACTCCAGAGCTGGAGAGTTTTAAAAGTCAGGCATCTGGCCAAGTAATTATTGAATCACACTAGTATTGTTCAGCAACAACATCAGACCTACTGAGCACCTTACTCACTCCCTCTTTCTATATATAGGCGTTTATAGGGCTGGGTAATGTATCCCATTAACTCACGTATTTGTTTTTGCATGTAAAATGTCTACATCATGAAAATCAGGTTTATATTTTACACTATATGCACACTTTGACTTTGTTTAGTCTGTCTCTATCTGCCCAGTTCTGTAGCTAACGCTAACTAGCTAGCTGTCTGCAAATAAGACTGATATCTGTACTGAAGATTATATAAAAGTGGATGTCTTTTCTCTGCTCATTTGAATCATCTGGTTCTGACAGCCCACACTTAGCTGTGTTGTGATGACCGTAGACTGTATACAAGAAGTGGACGTAGTCCCGATGATGTCACCCATTGTGGTTTGCTGACTGCCGTTTTGAAGTTTGGCATTTTGGTCGTCACCATCTTGGTTATTTGCAACCAAAAGTGACACGAGAGCGTGGGGCTAACTAAACTGAAACTTTATCCTCGAGTATTTTTTGTTGTTTTTATAAATCATTGAAACTAATTTAATTTGTATCCATTATTTGAATAAAACAAATAATTACCTGTTACAAGTCCCTTTGGGTGGACTTAAATACTGAAAAGTCCACACGTTTTATTATTGATGCGTATATCTTTTTTCAGCAAAAGATCCATTTGTGTTGCTGAAAAAGCCGGTCCCTTTGCCCAGGAGCCACACAGTCTACTCGTGTTTCTCCACCAGCCAAACCATTTCACTATAGCCTCGGCCTGACCGCACGTCTTATTGTTCTTATTCAGTAAGGTATTTGTTTTGGATGGCCAAATATGGCATATAAATCAGTCTACAAAGAACCAGCTCTCTGCAATGGTCCCGAACCCTCTGACTGCACTCCCAGCTGTAATCCCAGTGTTTATTCAAAGTGATGCAGGCAGCTCTGTTTAGCTTTCCTCTAAACTCCATCAATGAACTTCATTTCCAAGTTATTCTAACATGGTAACGAAAATGATTTACGGTTTTAAAAGTTGCGGTTCATTCTCTGCTCTCTCTGAATGTAGAAGGCATGAAGGTTTCTTTCAAAGGAGACCACAGCACAGAGGAGTTTGCTGCAAATATTGGAACCACGTGCCTGGTGTGTATGTTACAAATTACTGGGTCTAATTCGAAGGACTGTAATAGTGATTAAGGGACTGGTTGTCTGATCCTAATCTCCTGGTTTCTGGGTCTAGATTGCTGACTTCAGCTTTGATGTCCTGAGGCCTTTTCCCTCCCTTCTTTCAAATCTTATTAAGTTGTGGAAAAGAAACGTGAGCTCCTGTTCCCTGCACACTGAGTATTGGCAAACAAAGAAGAATCTTTGAGATACACTCCCTGATTGTGGTCTAGCACCCAATGGTATCACCAAAAACCCCTAAATTTCCACCCAACTTAGTTAAGTCTATTAGGTAACACTTCATTTTACAGGTCCGCAAATTTCATGGTAATTAGGTGATAATTAGCAAGTAACCTATTCGAAATTTCTTTGGAATTCCTGCCAAATTACCCCAATATTTACCTCAATATTTATCTCAATATTTATCAAAAGTTACTTTATTATAAATATTATCTAATAATCACATGCTAAAATAGCATATAATGGTTAAAATAGGGCCCTTGAGAAGCGGCTGTGTGCTGCTCTTCATCGGAGGTGGAAAACCAAAACTAATAGAAGACACTTCTGATCAGGCACAAATCTCATCATTGTGACTTATTGTCTACACAAATGTAACCTGGTAGCTAATGTAATGATTCAGGAAGTTTTTTAAGACAAATAAGTTATTTGCTAATTATCATCTATTTATCAGCAGATATGGAAATAAAACATATCAATTAACTTCGTATTCTTTTCCTGGAAATGTATTAAATAAATTATCAGCTCTTGTGAAATAGCAGAATATACTTATTAAATTATGTTTATAATAAAGTAATTTTTGATAAATTTTGAGGTAAATATTGGGATAATTTGGCATTAATTCCAAAGAAATTTCAACTACTTGGTGATTATCACCTAATTACCATGAAATTTGCGGACCTGTAAAATGAAGTGTTACCGAATGTTGTTATAGCGTCACCTTAACGACAAAATAAGTTCCCTCTGAGTAACTTCTGAAACTCCAGCTGAAACGATTCAGTGTTTTCTGATCTGCCACCTCTATGATTAAAGTTCGGTTGATTAAAGGGAAAATTATAAATATAGTCGATTGAAGCAATAGATTCCTCAGTATATTGACCGAAAAAGCAACATTTTCTTGCTTGTGGAGCCGTGCTGGCAGTGCCTATATGTACCAGGATGCATGTATGTATTCTCTTCCTGGAAATGTATTAAATAAATTACCAGCTATTGGGAAATAGCGGAATATAATTATTAAATCATGTTTATAATAAAGTGATTTTCGATAAATTTTGAGGTAAATATTGGGTTAATTTGGAAAGAAGAAATTTCAAATAGGTTACTTGCTAATTATCACCTAATTACTATGAAATTTGCGGACCTGTAAAATTAAATGTTACTGTCTATTTTGTTAATATAGCCCAATATCACAAATCACAAATTGGCCTCAAGGTAAACTTACTGTTGATGTTTTGCAATTCAACACAGTTTGAAACTCAACTCTGAACTGTGTTGAATTTGAAAGCATCAACAGCGACAGGAGTATAGAGGAGACTAGTCTGGCCACAGCACTGTGTCAGCACTGGAGAAAAGTCTGGCTGCACACTTTATCGTTCTACTATAGGGGGAAAAAAATGCTCTGGCTTGTTTGTATTTCTTTAAACCAATCACAATCGTCTTGGGCGACGCTAAGAACAGGATGCAGTGACTTTGCCCTTACAAAATAGATAGAGCAAATAGCGGATAGGGGAGGAGAACGCCGTGTGAAATACGCAGCCAATATTCATATGTGTGATCCAGAGCTCAAAGTTAAACTGGGCACAGAGAGACCTCACTTACCCTCGCCCCCCCCCCACTGTGGCGTGCTTGTTCTATGTGGCTTGTGACCTTGTGGTCTCTCACCTTGGGGGGCACGGCTCAGGGTAACAGATGCGGATCATTACTGGCGGCCTGCTGGACGAATCACACAGAGAGTCCTCCACCTCTTCTCCCTGCTTCCTGTTAACACACCTCACTACTGCTGTCTGCTTCCCTGGGCAGAGGACACAGACAAGAACCAGTTGGACATGAGAGGACAATAGGAATGGACAAAAGAGTCCAGAGCATTTTAACTGCCAGCGTCCATTTGAGAAACCTCACCAGCGGCACATGTGGCTGAGCAGGCGGTGAAGCCCCTGTAGTCCCAGCTGTACAGTTCATCTGTCTGTATGTAAGGAGCCTCGTGGTCCTCGAGGCCTGCAGAGATGCCTGGAACTTTGGCACACGGCCCCTGGTTGCAGGGCCTCTCCAGCTGGGGTCTGTCTTCGCCACACTCTTCCTCTGGAAGATCCACCTCCGTCTTGGTGAATGAGAGTAGCACCTGGCACTTCAACTCCCGAGTCTGCCTGCCAGGCCCACAGGTGGTGCTGCAGGGTAACCAGGGCCCAGGTATGAACCTGAACACAGAGGTAGAGAACATACTGGATACAGAGAGAGCCTAGCAAAGAGTGTAGAAAGCAAAGAGGCGAAACTCCGGTGCTTTTCTTTGACAACAACCGCTAGATGAAGCTGCTGTAGCGCTGCCGCCATTTTGGACTGAAAACGCCAATAAGTCCATAGCCATGACTGTATAAAGGCCAATCATCACAAAACGTGCAGGTTATGTCCACAAGAGTACCTGAAACATATCCTGAAGGTTTAATTCAAATCGAGCACTAGAGGGCGCTACAAATGCAAAGAATGAGGGTAGCATAACACAAATCAGACTATAAATCAGAAAATGTTTGTCCAATCATGACAAAACTCACAGGATAAGTTTCATAACAACGTTGAACCATGTGTGTAAAACTATTTTGGAATCGCCCAAAAGGGGGCGCCATCAGTTCAAAACGTGCATGGGCCTGGCGCAAATTTGGCCATAAATCAATGACAGTTTGTCCAAACATCACCAAACTTGCTTGATATGTTTATTAAGCTATTGAAACACGAAACAAAATGCTTGCCAAGAAATATGACTGACGGGACTTTGAGTGTGCAATTATTCCTTCTTTAGACAGAATTAAACTAACTGAAGTGACTTTGTTAAGCCTGAAACCCGCTCGTTGCTGCTTGCGGCTTTCAGATTAGCAGTCGGGCTGCTTCGTTCTATTGGATTTGCCCTAAGATGCAAGAATTCCATACTTCTGTACATAGAGGTGGCCGGTCATTTGGGGCAAGTGGGGCAAAGCAACAGAAATAAAGTGTGGTTTTAGTAGTACGGGGTAACTAAGAAATTAATATAATTCTCGATTAATGCATAACATAAAAAAATCCTTGGTTGATTCTGTTATTCAAGTTCAAGACCTTTATTTGTCCCTGAGGGGAAATTGGTTTTGCAGTAGTAGCAGCAACAACAACAACAACAACAACAACAACAACAACAACATCTCATCACAATAAGACAATAAACACATACTGTACATCCCCACATACTAGAACACTAACCTTGAAACCTCGAAGTACTAAAAAGTTGAAAGGGTTACAATATTACCATATAAGATAATGAGAAGAACAGGCATGAGTGGATGTGCTGATACTACCTGTGCTGATACTACCTGTACTTTACAGAGTTGAGCAGTGAAATGGCCGAGGGTATGAAAGAGAATTTATAGCGGTTATTTTTGATTAATGGTTGTCTGAGGCGGGAACCAGAGGGCAGAAACCCAAATTCTGAATGCAGGGGGTGGGTACTGTCCGAAATTATGGATTCTGCTTTCTTTATTAGCTTATTAGTTATTGACCATTATTCTACAATTTAAGGTCAGTGGCTGGATAGAATAGTTCAAATGGTGTTTTAATTGTTTTTGGCTTGAGAAGCCGCTATTTGGAGATAGTCCCACACTCGCAATGTAAAGTGCCCCGAGTGTGCAACAACACTCGTGCCAAAAGCCTTTGCCAATGAAAGCAGATGGCACAGATTTAATGCCAAGTGGGGCTGATTGCCTGAACAGGCTCTCAGGATCTCTAGCATCTTTCTGAGATGATTACCAAATAATCAAAGCAGCAGGACGACGCAGTAAAACTAGTCTTGCTCGGCAAAGCCAACATATCTACCTAAACTGACAGAACTGACAGAACATATAAACGTCGAACTGAGCAGAATAACAGCAAACAGAGGAGAATACTGTCGGTATGTGCTCAGTCAGATTATCACCTGCGTTAAACTGTGTGGAAAATGTGAAATAGCAAATTATGTCAAATCGTAAAATTCTGTAATTTTCTGGTCTTGCATCCGTGCAAAGTCGGAGTAGTTGCCCCACCATTTTTTTCCATCTCCAAATGCCGCTGTCTGTACATGAAACTTATATCATGATAAGACTTGTGCAACAACGTGCTCTGCATCTAATGACTGGGTATGAAGAAGGAGCCAAATGCACAACAACCTCTGACAAATCATTGTATGTTGTGAATTTGATATAAGTCACTTGGTCTCCGCAACTTGTATCACTCTGTCACTTTCCAAGAGTGCCTGTAAAGCCTGCTAATTCATCCGTTCTCACTCCCAACTCGTCAAATACCACAGTTTGGGCAGCGTCCCTCGGCATCGGAAACTGACGCATGGAGGTACCCTTTAGCAACTGTATGTGACGTACTGGGCTTTCAACTAACTCCAATGTAAACCCACCCACAGCGTTATTTAACGGTCGGAGTAAGTGACCGAGTATTAATAGCGTGAGAGTCCGCTTATGGCAGGTGCATTTAAGGTTGCATTTCGGCAAAGATTCAGTTTGAATTTACACTGATCACCTGCACAACATATATATATATATATATATATATATATATATATATATATATATATATATATATATATATATTATTGTGCTGCAGCTCGATATGATGCAATCTGTATTTCATTGGCACCACTGTTTCCCTTTGTTTTTTGTTCTCTCTCAACATGGCGTGTGGGATACTGCAGACTCTGCAGACTTGTTTTGATTAAGCTTCCATATGAAAGTTGGTTGCAGAGATTTGAGCACAGCGAAGACCCTGTGTTACTGAGGCTACCGCTTTTAAAAGCAACAGTATTATGCGTACTGGGCTGTCTGATTTTAACTCCCATAAAATCAAGTGTTGCTTTAACTGTCACTAAGTGCGGAGTTTCCTTCTTGTATCCCTGTATGCAGCTCTTTAAGGTTCCCCATGTTTGTAAAAGGGGATTCATGTTTGAATTTCCCCACTTATCCCTGTCAATGCCATAGATAGGAATTAAAACCTGTTATAAAATCATTATAAAATTGTGTGCAGCCATATGATGCAACTTACAGGCACCACTTTTCCCCTTTGTTTTTTGGAAACCTTCAATGATGGCGTGTGGGTTTAAACCTTTAGGATTCTGCAGTTTTTTTTGGGATTTTCCCCTTTATTTAAACAGTTGGTTGAGAGGGGGATTTCCGGGCATAGCAAAGCCCCTGTGCATACTGAGGCCCTTTTTAACCGTTTTTGTACTTTTTTTGGAAATACGTGTCAAGGGACAGCTAGTAATGAACTGTTTTTGTACTGAGGACCCTGTTGTAATAAATGTTAATTGTCCCATAAAACCCCAATGTGTAAAAGCTGTGTAACAACATGGAACTTCAAGCATGGGGGTTAAAAGATTCCCCTTTCTTGTTTTCCCTTTGGTACTGCACCTCTGTTAAGATGTTCACCAAAAGGGGCTTTGTCTCATAAGTTTCCAGTGCCCCATTTATTAATAAGGGCCCACATTCCTTAATTTTTGGTTTTAAGTCAAAAAGATGGGGAATTAAAACCTTTTGGTTCTTAGGAATCATTTGGTAAGGGGTTTGTAGAGGATCGATGGAGGGAGGTTTTTACAGGACCCACTCTTTTTTAGGTTTTGAGTAAGCTCTTTTTATGGGGAAAACCATTTATGATGGTTCACTGTAGCAATTGAAAAACCATGCAAATATTAAAAGTCAGTTTTTTGAAATTTTCGTTTTTTTAAAAAAGTGAACCATGAAAGGTGTTTTCCGGGATACTAGATGTGCAAAACATGATAGATACCTATTTGCCTTTTTGGTATATTGTCAAGGGACAGCGTCACAAAAATGAAGCAGACATCATCCACAGTCGTGGGGCCTGCATTGTAATGAAAGGTACGCTAAGACCTTGTCCATGGTTTTTCCCTTGCTGAAAGTTTTGGTTGGAAAATAACTGAAAAGTAGTTCAAACTTTGGGGGTCCGGTAAGTTTCCCCTTTAGGTTGAAGGGTTTCTTTGCCCATTTGACGTGTTATAGCCCTGGCCTTCCTAGCAGCCAAGCGGATTATTTGAATGATCTTTATTATATCCTGTCTTGGCAGTTTTGGGATTATGTCTGCAGTTTTTAATTATTTACATTTGCTTCAGGACGCTTTATTTTCCTTATCTGGATCCAATTCTCACCTGCTTCTTAATAAAAATGTAATAATCTTTAATAAAGTTAAGTGCCAGTACCTCAAACTGTACTACGTTTTAAGTACAATGCATTCTTACTTTCCATTCCAATCTGTACACAGCAGATAACATGACTATGATGACTTACTTCAGTTCACTGCGTCTCTTCCCCTTCCACCCAACTCCAGCTGCTTTGTGTAATGAAATCCTAAAGCTGCTGACTGGCAGATGCACCAGAGGTAATGTGTGACAGTGAGCTTGTTACAGCGACTGAACACGGGTGAGCAGAGAGAGCAGAGGTTCCCTGGAGGTGAGACTTTCTGTAGGACTCTCTTGAGGGGAGACAGACGGTCCTATCTCTGATAGGTAGGGTCCAGCTCAGGCACACAGATTATCAGACGGTGAGAAATTAACGGAAACCCTGCATAAATGGGTCACATGACATCGGAGACAATAAAAAGCTTGTTGACGCTTATTAACATTCGGCTACCCCCGTCGATCAAGTATCCCATGTCTTGCACGTTGTAGCGACCCCTATAGCTTGAAGCGATGCTGCTATATGAGCTCTATTTTTTCTTCCTTTGCAGGGGAAGAACTTTTTGACAGGTGGTTTGAGGTACAGGTAAAAGGTAGAGGTAGGTGAACTTGTTCCGATCGCTTTCCCTTTGCAATGCATTCTGCATGCCTTTATCTTCATTAACATTTTAAAATGTGTTAACTTGAGCAAAAAATGCTTGTTTACAGAAGGGCTTCATGAATCTGCTTCACAAAGACAAAGGAAAAGGAGAACGACTGGGGCAAAATAACAACAACGACTGTTTCTGGGGAGTTCAGTCAGAGGGTGAGCTGAACACAAACACACACAGGCACACTACTACATACATAGTTTGTGCGTTGCTACTATAGCTAGCTTATGACTAAGGTCTGTGCCATTGCCTATATATAGTCTATGGTCTGTTGGTCTAAGGTCACGACACTGTACAGTTGGTACGAGGGGTGGAACAGTGTGTGTATTTGTCCCAAACAGTTTGGTACAGGACGTTCGGTTCGGTATGCAGCATTTCAGTACGCCCTGTGACCCAAACTGTCAAAATAGTCTATTAAAGGCAGGGTTGACGATGTTCTCCAGTATACACTATTTGTTATATTGGTTGAAATGGTCTTTACACCCCGACAGCGATCCATTAGTGATGAGCTCTGAAAAAGGACCAGTAAAGAGCCGTCATCTGTAGCTGCTGTAATCCTGTAAAAACGTCTACCAATCACTGCCTCGCGGTCCGCTTGGAAAGAACCAATCAGATGCCTCCCTGCTCGTTCTCTACTCTTGGCGTGCACCAGCCTGAACTCAAAGCGCGTCGCCGCCGCACGTTTACTGGAGAATGGAAGAGAAAACTCAGCCCTGTTGTCATGAGGAAGAGTTGTTGAGTTGAGGTCCTCTCTCCGCTCTGTGTCTGTGAAGTAGTTACGATGCGGCGGTGCTCGTGCATGTGTGTTGGGGGCGTTGCCTTGGAAGGAGCCCCGAGGGGAGGGGGTGGGTTTAGACGGAGCTCCTGAGGCGATGCTACTTACAAATTATGCTAGCTTTCCAACATCGTCGACCCTGTCTTTAATGTCTAGGGGTGGGAAAAAATCAATTCAACTTTGTATCGTAATTTTTTTTTTTTTTTTTTTAAATATATTTTTTAATGCCAGAATCAATAAATTTGCTTCATTTGAGTCTATGTGGAGGTAGAAGGAAGTTACCACTTTTATTGTTTTAGTATGTGACGTTAAATCTGTTCCGAGCTGCCATCTCAGCTGTCGCCATGTTGCGGGCCGTGTGGAGGCAATAGAAATGTTCCCAATCTCGCATTTAACACCTCTAACGTTATGCTACTTCTGTGTTTGCTTCCAGACAGTCATTATTCACACAAATTGTTACATGTCAACAAAAGTTACACATAAATCATTTTGAAGTATTTGACCGAACAGCCGGTGCGTATGTTTCTCTGGTGAGGGCATCCTCTGAAGTTCAAGTTTCAAACTTTTCAGAGCCACCCTTCAAACCTGCAGGGGACGTGTGTGTTTGTTATACTCTTTGATACTAGATTTAATTTAGCTGGAATATCCCTTTAATGCATGCCGGGTATTAACTCTGGGTTTGTAGCATGCAGGGTATAGCTAAACCCGAGCTGAGCTTCACATGCTCATCAAATTAATGTGGCTTACATAAGATTTGCCAGGCTGCATGTGATGAAGATTTGCTGTAGGTGTGTGTGCAAAGTGTTTGAGGTGTGTGTGAGCTCTGAGAGCTGATGGATCCCAGGGAGGCTATCAGAGCTGACCAGGCCCAGAGCAGCAGGCAATAATCACATGCTTATCATCAGCAGCAACAAGAGAGGAAACAGAGCCGGACAGATTCACACAGCCTGGATAAGCTGTGTGTGTGTGTGTGTGTGAGTGCAGGGCTATGTGCCTGAAAAATGTTTGTTTAGCATGAATAAAGAGTGCATATATGCTGTATATGCTGACATTATATAGCATCTTTCAGACATGCAAATGCACTATTTAAAATGTCTGTATCTTGCCTGAATTAGCACCCTAGTCACTTTCATGAAGTCACAATGAGAATCTCACCAGATTGGCAGGTTCTGTTATTTGTGTGTCCACTTTGGTATAAAACTGCAGTGATGTTGTGATGCGGTTTCTGAGCAGTCCGATCACTAATGTTGCGGAGAGGATGGGGGGGGGATTACATCCATGGACACCAACGATGTATTGTCAACCATGGTCAAAATAACCACTATTTCTGCTTTTTACATGTTGTGTCCCAGATACGTCGGAAAACTAAACATCGTTGTGTCTGGGTTCATAACATCACCTGGCGGCGACGCTCGGTGAATTCAGCAAACTGTATCCATTGTATTCAGCAAGCCACACGTCGCTACTGCGGTATGAACCCAAAATAAACAGATTGTACAGTGATTTAATTGGATTAAAACAGATCAAAAGGTACTGAAATAACTACATAATAATGCAGATTTGTAGAAAGTCTTTCTACGATCGACGGGGTGGCGTCATGAAACCATAAAGTGTAAAACTTTAAAATATATAAAAAATTTCCCCTTTTAGGTAGAGATTTTTTTTCTCAAAAGAGAGCACAACGTTAGGACTTTAACAAGAAAGGGCAATGCATGTTGTTTATGTGTCGAAATGTGTGTGTGTACTCACGTGGGGTCCTCTGTAGCAGTATGCTGTTCCTCCAGTTCGTGGGCTTGTTTTAACCAGGGCACCTTGGCCTCCACTGGCAGGGACTCTGACAGAAGAGACAGAACATTAGTTACACCCCAGTCATCCCAGTCTAACACCAGTGATCAGGGCCTGAACTCATCAAGCACATCAGAGTAGGAAACTGGTCCTAACTGGACTAAAAGTTTTAGTGGGGGCGTCATCCTTTCTGCTGCAGGACTCAGAGCTGTCCCAGCAGGAGGTGAGTAGGCATGGACCTACTGCATGGCTGCGGTCGAAAAGTCTCTAATGTCTTTTCCTTGACCTCGATGGAAAACGTCAAAATCTAATGCCTTAAAAAAGACATTTACCATGCCATCAATCATTGGAATAGCTGCCTTCTTTACATCCATCTATCCTGTAGCAAATCCTCATTCAAATACCATCTAAGAATACATTACTTAAGCAGCTGATCGATAGTCCAGCGTTGGTCATGTATAATGTTTTGTTCTTTTTCCCTGATAATGGACCTTGAGGCTAAAAGAACTATAGATGATGTAATTGAATGTAATATGAATGTTTTTTTTAATGTAAGGCAGTTAAAAGTGAATATGAGTGGAACATAGCGTAACACAAATATGATGTTGTATAAAGTATGTACATGATAAATATGAAGTACTGGATTTCGGACCCCAGGAAGACTAACTGGTGCCACTGGCATCAGCTAATGGGGATCCTTTGTAAATAAATAAATACCATTTCCCAAAACCCAATCACCCTTCAGCCCAAAAGCCCCTTATATCTCTATGTACACTCCATAATTATGTATTCTCTTTAAATGGAACTCAGCGTAAAGGTCTGTGTCTGTGTCTCGCAGAAAGGTATCTGAGTCTGGCGTCTAATACAGAGGTCTATTATTATGGGGAAAAGCTCTTAACTGGCATTAAGAGACGTACCGTACACATGCGTGCAAAACTCTGAGCTTCTCTGGGAGAGAATGTCGAGCTTTTAAAGAATCCAGCAGTTTAATGAGCGGCGATGCTCGTTTACGGTGGAGGACGGATCATAAATTAAGGCCTCATGATGGAAGCTGATGCAAATGAAGCCTTTTGTTTTTATGGTGGAGGTGGTGACTGTGGGCATTGAGGACAACACACACACACACACACACACACACACACACACACACACACACACACACACACACACACACAGCTAAGTCGCTAAGCATGACTGAAAAAGAGCCCTGAGTCACAACTACAGTGCGTTCAGCCTACTATATATCATACACTATAGGAGTAAGAAACACATTTTATATTATATTCGTGCTGTATTAACATGTACGTTATGTGGCTTCTATTTTAAATTGACCTTTGGATCAGTATGTTGCTGGTACATGCAATGTTTTAGTGCTGCATGGTTTGGAGATGTAGTTTTGTACCCAAATGTCCAGTATATAATATGTGTATGCAATGCTGCTATGTATTTTTCAAATAATATAAGGTATCCAATGGGATGCCAAGTTATTTTGTCATTGGAGTGCTGTAAAAATGTAAGTTATATATCACATACAGTACATATACAAAGTGCAGTCAGTAGAGTGCAGATCACCACCAGGTGTGTCTCCCTCTCCCCTCCCAAACTAGAAACTAACAAACTAAAAATAGTTGAATCTCACTCAGTTGTTCCCTCCCGGCTCCCTAACAGTCTTAGTGTCCTACCTCGGGCCTTGTGGCAGGCGATAGGGACCAGACAGTCTTCCTTCACATGAGGTTTGAGTGACGCATCACAGCCTCCAATGTGCTGCCCACGATGGTCGATGCACAGAACCACCCGATACCGCAGGCCACGGCCACACGTCACCGTGCACTGCAGTGGGACGGCAGCACACACACACATTACCTCGCATGTTTTCCCCTTACAAGTGGCATCAATCAAGTCAAGTGATTCACAGTTATTTTCATTAGTGATTCCCAATATTTTTGGCTCTACTTGTGATCCCAGCAGTTTATATGTCTACCGGTTGTGACCTGTTCAGTCACATTCAGTCCATTTGAATAGTGAAGAAGTAAAATTATTCAGTCATTTTTAAGAAATGGGAAAACGGCTGTAAAAATAATAGTAAAAGTAAAGATAAAATGTTGCTTTCTTCCTGTGTTAATCATCTTGTGATCCCTAAGATTGATCTTGTTCCCCCTCTGGGAGTCCCGACCCCCATGTTTGGGAACGACTGGATCAATCTCTCTTATGTTTTAGATTTAATTATTCATCATTTCGTCTACAATATGACAATAGTGGAAATACCGATAACAGTTTCAAATAGTTTGTACTGTCAGACCAACAGTTCAAAACCCAAAGATAACAAAGCCTCATATGGAAGAAGCCAAAACCACACAATGTTTGACATTTCTGTTTGATAAAGATTGATAATGATAATTGACTGAAAATGATTTATTGATTAGCAAAATTGTTGCTGATTAATTAAACTAATCAACTAATCTACGAATCATTACAGTTGTACATTTTTTTTTTTTTTTTTTTTACAAATGATGGAGGAACAAAGGAAAGACAAAAGTAAAACTAATTTAAAAAGAAAATAGGTGAATTTTACACCTCTGAATGAAGCCGTCTGGTTGCTCAGATGACTTTATGGCTGGTGTAAACACTGACCTGAGACCACTCCATGGCCACCCACTGGGGACAGGCGAAGGTGTTGCAAATCTGTCGGGTGATAGGTCGGGGGGAGTGGGTGCACTTCCATTCCTCCACCTGGGAGAACTGTCCGTGGGTGTCCTCCTCCACGCACAGCACGCTGCGGTCCTGCCGGCCGCCGCCTTCACCGCAGGACACCGAGCACTGGGTCCACGGGCCCTGCTCCCAGCTGCACACACACACACACATGACAGGAGCCGAGCTCACTTAATGCTTCCTCGAGTCATTTAAAGATGCATCGAACATTGTTTGATGGCAATACAGGTTGCATCTTCATGAAATGTCCAGACCTAAATTTAAGGATGTGTTTTTCATGAAGCAAAACACCACAGAACACCTCTCGATACTGAAAATACAAAGAAACAGTCTTCTGAACTCTTGTAGGATTATCTGGGTTCTCCTACAAAATACACTAATACAGTGACTAATACAGCAAGAGGATCGCAGGTTCAAACCCGGCTTGGGGCCCTTCTGTGTCGAGTTTGCATGTTCTCCCCATGTTAGCCATGGATGTATTGAGAGAACTGGATACAGCGTTGGAGGCGGGGCCCTGTTCATTCCTATGAAAGCTGCTCAGTGGCGCATGAAGCCAAAATGGCTCAACTTCCCAGTGGAAAAGTACCCGGATCTTCCGGCGATCTACCGCATCCATTGGGCCCATGGAGCAGGCGCAGTAGCATCCGCTCGGTCACATGGCTCGGTCATGGGGTCACAGATGTCACGCTCTTGTCACAGCTTGCTAACTCCTCCTCCCAGCCCTCGCTCCAGCCTCGGTCTGGGTCTCATTCACATGAACGGAGGAGGGGAAATAACTCTGGATTCAGCTATTGGTGCATTTTACAACTTTTAGGACCTAATGATTTAAATAAGGGCTATTAGAGTGTTCATACTGGGAAGTTGATTCACCTCAAAAAAAAATTATCCGCTGAGTTACAGACGTCTCTTTCCCAATGTAAGTCTATGGGAAAAAGTTTTTTTGGGCCCAATGGCATCACGTGACGGACACGGAAGTTGTAGTACCGCCGTTTGGTCACTACGAAAATTGACATCAATGACTGGCGCTCTTCCTGGGGGCTTGGTCCCTGGTCCCAAAAAGTTTGAGAACCCTTACCCTATGACATCACAAGTTTGAGACTTACTTCTCTGGTTTCTGGCTTTGAGAGAGAGTAGCTCACAAATATTGATTGAACTTTCCAAGGCCTTAATTTAGGTGGTGTTCCCCTTTAAGTAGAAATGAGGCCATTTCCCCAATTATTAAGCTCCCAAAAAACAAACCACTGAATTTTTTGTTTTTACTGTGGACATAAATAATTCTAGGTACAAAGCTGTAATATTTACAGTAATATTATTAGATGACAAACGACACAATAAAAACGTATCCAGCGTGCAGCACATAGCAGTGATAATATAATTCACTGTAGCATTTCAACAGTTGTTGGACTTCAGCAGAGATTAAAGTCAAGAGGGTCCTCTGGGGGAAAAGCCTCACAGCCACAGTACGGATATACTCACATCAATGAACTCTCTCTCAGCACTGATTCCACACACATTCTGCACTGACCATATGCTGGTGTGCAGCAGCTACAGCGCTACACAGCCTAGCAAGTCTAAAAGGAAGCAATGGCTTATTATCGTTCTCTCCCTGTGACGGAGTGTGAGGCAGTCACACCCGATGGGAACTCACAGAGCTGAAAACACCACATGGATGGAGCACACAGCCAACTACTTTCGGGAGGAATTCAAAAAGAAAAAATAAATCATATGCAAAACTGGAGCACTCTCTCCCCGATGGAAAGATGAAGTCAGAGTGAAGAGGAGAGATGTTGATTGATGGGTAACGCTTTACTTTGGGAGACAGCTGCTGTGGAACAGCACTAACTGAGAGTAACTGCTTTTAAGACACAATGAAATGAAGATGATTTTTTTCACCATTTGCTCGTTGGGTTGGGGGTTTAATTTCTTTCTTTGGGGAGGGGGGGGGGGTTAAAGGAAGGGACGGTAGACAAGACTTTTTTTGGAGGAGAAAACTATCATAGTTCTCATTATTAATTTTTAAAATAATTGCAGAATGTGTATAATTTAAGAAAAAAAAAGAAACATTTAAAGTGACCACAAAAAATAAATTAATAAATAAAACATAAATTATTTATTAGGATTTACAGGATTTCTCCCCGAGAGTTCAATGTGTTCAGGTGACTCTCCGTAACTCTTATTTGCTGTTACTTCTTCTACTTCAGGGTGCTTCAGTGGATGTATTCCAACCAGTAATCACATCACAGATTTATGAACACTTGCTGCCCACTCACGTCTTGTGTGTGATCTCAGCCAACACCCTGGCCAAACTGGAAACATGCCAAACGATGGACGAAACACAGCAGTAAAGTAACTTTTAGAATGAAGGATTGAAATAGTGACTCACCGAGGCAGAGGTTGGAAGTGATCATACGGCATCACCTCTTTGAATCCATCACTGGAGGATAGAAAATATCAGAAAACACTTGTATGAGACTATGATATCCAGGTATTAGCCTTAGTCATGAGGACAAAAGAATCTTGGCAAAGCTAAATGTAAGCCCACACAGAGTGCTTATTAATAGCAGTTTGCTCTTCAAGTTTATAATAAAGTGGTACAAGATTGTCAAGAGAAAATGCTTTGCAATGCTTATTTAGCAGTTCTGCTCTTTAGCTTTCATGATTAAATCCTCCATCGATCCAGCTCTTCATAAAAGAAGCACTGAGACGAGCTAACAAGATAATCAGCAAGAGAGGAGATGTAACTTTAACTTTCTATAACCGTCACCAGTCTGTGTAATAGAACATGTGTCAGTTTGATCATAAATGTAGTTATAGAGATATTATGGTTAGTGGTTGTGTCTTTCTAGCCAAACAGCTACCGTGGTGCTAACGTAGATTGAAATGTTCCTGAAATGTTGGTATTTATGACGTCACCGATGCAAAATTCAACTAGTAATGATCTGTACCTCTCTGGGCAGGGGTCCATGTTGCACTCCTTGAGTTTTGGTATGGGTTTGGTGTTTTCAGGGTAGCTGTTGCAATGATGCTCAGGCAGGATCTGGTTGGATCGGATGTCTGTGCACTCCGCAGAGTTCAGCTGATAGCCTGGGGGAGGAGAGCCGACACAGGTTGTTTAAGTGTATGTTACTGTAAAAAGTTGCACAGATGAAGCTGGATACACAAAAGCTGAGAATCAATACAAACACAAAGACGCCTGTTTACAGTTACTGACTGGTGGTCACCTCACCTCCTCCACAGGTGGCCGAGCAGGGGAAGAAGTCAGTCTCTCTCCACTGGTACCTGATTGGCTGGTAAAAGAGAAACTGGACCACTGTGTCCTTGGCGCCTCCGTACTTCATCTGCACGACATACAGGGTGAACGAATAGTAGAGAGGAACAGCGTCATGTTAAGTAGTGTAGTGTAGGGTAGAGAAGATTAGAGAACAGAACAGGGGGGGAAAGTAGAGCAAAGCTCAGCTCAGTAAAGTAGAGGACCCCACTGAGGAGGATCATGTTAATGGTGAACTCCTGAGAACAGACTTTTAATACAAATAAACAAATAAGCACATTTCACAAAATCTGCAGTATTCCTTTAAGTAGATGAGAGGCAATTAGAGTTTTTTGGAATTGTATGAAAAGAGTAGTGTCGACTGCCGAATGTTAAAAAGAAAAACAGTTTCAACAGGTTTTATCATGCTAGTGGGCAACCAGTCCTTTACTGCCATTTAAGACAATGAAGATTCACTTTATTGTCAACTGCTTTCTGCTCCAGTATGAATGCAACACTAGAACAAGCATCAGCTCCGTCAGTCCAACGTTAGTCAGGGTATTTTATACTCCAGTCACATTACGGCATGACGCTTTTATTTCTGCCCTCCATCAAGAAAGAAGAGCAGAAAGAACTGTGTAGAATAATTAATCAAAACAACACATTTAATGCGCACATCAGCACATTAAAAAGTTAAAATTAAACAAAGTAGTGGCTGTATTTCGGGTTGAAAATGTGACTGAACAACAGAAGTGATCTGAGAATCAAATTAAGGTCAGGAGTGAGACCTTACCCTATCAACCTGAAATTTCTGGCTAATATTTTGACATAAGCTGAAATCTTTCTAATCTAAGTTGTTCAAGTAAGTGAAATAATAACACTTCCTTAATTCAAAGGGAAAGGAGACGCCTTAGATAATAACATGAGCGCTTTCTAACAGGCCCTTCTTTTCTTTTGATGATGTAATTGACGTGTAAGTTATTCATGACAACTTTGAAGCTTTGGCCTCGTGGACCAAACTACTGAATCTTCTATACACTGACCTTTCACACACAATGTGATATGTCATATCTATCACCAGTTCACCCCCCCGCTGCGACTAAGCTCTCGGACCAGCCCGTTCTCATTCCCAGACCCTTTATCGTGGCCGTTGGCGTTAGATAACGACGCACAAGGCACCCTTCAGTGTTGGTATGAACCGTACTGGGCTTTCCATTAACTAGAATATAAAACCATCTTTGTCAATATTAAATGCTCGGGGAAAGTGCTGTGGTGATGTAGTTTAAAGACACACACCTGACTGGCGAGAGGGGAGGTAGATGGGTCCAACAAACACAAGGCTTTCATCCAGGTGACCGCTGTTTGTGTCCCGTGCATCACGTTACAATCAGCTGTTCGTTCATGTTCACAACGTTCAGCGTCATTTTCACTGTACAAACGTTGTAGTTTTAAGCCCAACAAGGTTGTATTTTCCTAAACCTAACTAAGTGGTTTTGTTGCCTAAACCTAAGCACATGTTTTTGTTTAATTTACAACGTGTTTACTGCGACCGAAAAGTGACGCCAAGGAGTCGGACAAAGCGTCAGTATGTGACGAGTTGGGATTAGAACGCGTTGGTTGGACAGTGTTGCCAGGTCTGAGTTCTTCCCACAGAATCGGGCTACTTTTGAAGGGTTGCCGCGGGTTGAATTTTTTGTCCGCTGGATGCGAAGACCTATTTTTCGTGCAAATTACATGAATAATATCCCCCCGAAAAACTAATCCTATCAAACTGACTTTAGATCAGCCCATAGCCTACACACATGGACATAGGACATGTCACACACAGGTAAGAATCTATACAGCGTTTTACAGTATCGCAAAACATATCTTTTTCTTACAGCCCTAGTAAACATCCAACCCAACAGTACAGCACCAAAACATCCTACCCTTCTCTTACCCCTATATCTATCCTCTCCTCTATCCTCTCCTTCCCCCACGCATGGCGTAACCACAAACTGCTGTTACAACATCTACTCACAGTGAGTCCCATACCGTGGTGGCAGCTGTGACATCATTTCATCAACGGTTAAGCATGTGAACAGACAAGCTGTATTTGAATTGCATCCAGAGGGAAAGTCTTATTCAAATGTTTCTCTTATATCCACTTGAGATTTGTGAAGTGCGGAGCTGCAGAAGGCTGAGTGGATATCTGGAGTCAAAGCTCTGGTTCCAACATAAACTGGACTAATCCTTTTCATCCGCATCAGATAAAACTGAAAGTGATCGCACTCCTAACACATCTATTAAATCAAATCTGTAGTATCAACACAGATACTGACAATCTATAACATATAGGCCACTGTTGGTTTAATGGCTTAACTTGTCTGATGGGAATAAGATGCAGTAACCACTCTTGGTGCATTAGACTGTCATCTAAATCCTGCATGTAACTACATAATGACATTGGTTCCATGATAAAGGATACGGTTGATTTTATTCTTTATATTTGTTATCATGAAGAGATCCTATGAAAAGAGCAAAACCAACAATGTGATAGTCTGTCTCTATTTTCCAACCCTGTCTGTCACGCAGCCCCAAGCCCAAGAGTTTCATTTTTAAAAGACTCATTCAACAGTTTTAGGGAGTACTTCTTATTCATGCAGTTAGTAAGATCTCTTTACAGGCCCAATGGAACCAAACCTGGCAACCTCACTGTGACCACAAGTCTCCGGGAAGCTGCACACAGTCACTGCACCGAGACAGAGTTCAGTAGAAAGCTTCAAGGATATTTCCCCAGATACTGAACTAGTTCTTTGTAAATGGTTCAGTAATTCCCTAAAAAATGGGCACTGAAGTTTTTTATCAAATGTTACTCAAACAGGAGTAAATAGAGCTTTTGTTGGGGATTACTTTCAGCTGCTCTGGTGAGTGTTTCTCATCACATACGGATGCTTGGTCAGGACGCCCTTAGTGTCCCTGGGTACCTCTTTAGCATACTTTTTCAACGTGCAGTTGTAGTCCGACTTCAACACGTGTTACCTATTATGCTTACATGTATTTTCAGGTGCATACTTCTATTTTGGGTTTCTACTAGAACATGTTTACCTGCTTTAATGTTCAAAAAATGCTTTACATTTCTCATACCTGCTGTGCTGCAGCACCTCTTTTCACATTCTGACTGAAACACTCTGTTTGCACTGTTGTGATTGGTCAACCAAACCAAACTCTTCGGACTCCGCTCCAGCTCCGCTCTAACTAGCTTTGTTTGAGGGCGTGCCAAACTAGCCGCTAGGCAGGCATTATGCAAATGTGTTACTTGGTGACATCACCATGTTACGGAAGAAAAGGCGGCACTTTAAGCAAGGCGTTTCAGGCAGTTCAGGAGCAGTATTTCTGTGAGTATCTCCCTTTGGGCTTTGTAATGTTGCAGACCTTTTACATGCACAAAAAAATGACATAACACACTAAAGGAAAGGGAAAGCATCAAAGCATAATAGGTCCCCTTTAACATTGTGAATTCAAACAAAACTAATTGGTTAGGTTTAGGAAAAGATCATGTTTTGGGTTAAAATAAGTATGTTTCAACTTAAGTTATGTATTAAGTTAAGTACGTTACAGACGTGAAGTACGTTACATTACGTTCTTTACGTTACGTTATATATGTTACGTAAGTCAAAATAAGTTTTTAGTTTCAGACAGGACACGAGCAGCGGCCTCCTGGGTGAAAGTCCTGTGTTTGTTTGATCCATCCACTCCGACCCGGACCTGGTTGCTTTTTATACTGCGTCACCTGACTTCCTGCTTTGCTCCGGTCATAATTACAATGGCCACTAGAGGCAGCCCTGCATGTCCAAAACTGACGCGAGAAGGGTACGTGGAGCGTCATAGTTTGACGCATAGGGCCACTGACCAAGCTGCCGTATTGATGAGTTGTGAATGAGAACGGGTTGATATCTGGCAGCAAGACAGTGTATGTGGGATGAATCAAAATATTCTACAGTGTGTGTGTTCACGGTAATTAAGGGTCACCCAGTGCAACAGCATGGCTACTTTTTTTTACTAAGTTTTTGGACAACAATTGAGCTCTATGAAACAGAGGAGTAAAATATATCTGCCTTTGGATGGACACACAAAAAATGTTAGCGGGATACATTTATTGTTGGTTTTATTGCTCGTCTTAATTAGAGCTGCAACATAAAAGGGGTTGTGAAGTAATACAGTCATTACAAATAGGAAGATTTACTTCTATTTAGATTAAGCAGGCCTCTCCAACTGTGATACTAGAAGTGCCGCTGGTAACAACCCCACAATCTTATTATAAAAAAAACTCCCTGCATAGCTAAATATTACGCAACAGACTGATTTATTTATGTGGTATTTCTAATAAAATATGTACATCAGAAGCCAGAAGTCCTGAGGCTGTTTTGCTATAAACCTCCTCTTTTCTTTGTTTCACCTTGATAATGTAGTCGGCGTTGAGTGGGCCGTGTGTCCTGAGTGTCTGCCTCTCTGTCCCTCTCTGGAAGTCTAAGGAGGTGTTTCCTATCACATAGGAGCCTGTAGACAGCAGACTGGTCTCCTCCTTCCTCCCCTGAAGAGAGACGGCTTCGATAACTGAGGGAGACAGAGCAAGATGAACATTAATCACTGTACAATAACTTTCAATATTAAAGGGACTGTATGTAAGTTTTTACACGTATAAATGTTTTTTAATCGTTTTTTATTGCCAATGTGTGAACAGGTTGTAACCTAAAAAAATGAGACCTTCCGCGACTTTCAGGGTTTCCTTGGCCCGTTTATCCGGGAAAATCCAACTGATGTGACATCATGCGCGCTCGTGAGTGCCTTTACCACTCTTTACCCTCTTCAGCTCCGCTACAGGGCTAACAGTGTACAACCTTAGCTAACGTTCAGTTAGAAATGGAGTCCGCTAACGCCAACAAACAACAAGCCCCCGCCACAACTCAGACTCCAACACAAACTCCACGGAAGCACAAAAAAAACCAAAGCAAAACAGGAACAGTGACCGACGTCGGGGTAAAACTAGGATCGACATCGGCCGGGCCTTCGATTCATGGAGGGACCTTCGTTTGGTTTTGGGAATCAAAAGGACCCCGAGCTGGCAAAATTCTGCCAAGAATGTGAAATATATAGCGATATCATGGTTTTTGCAGTCAATCATTTTCAGTCTGGTGTGGGTCGCCTCCCTGTTTGGACCGATGCTATTGCGAGCGCGAGCAACAGGACGCTGACTGTCGTTGACTTAACAGCCACAGGTGTCACAGCAATTTCTGATTCTTACACAGAGCCCCTTTAACCTCATGTTTTAACTTAATGGACACATATTACCTTCATGAAGACGCCAAAAAAAATGCACAAAACATGTTGAGCAGACCTCTCTTATCTAATACAGAAATAAAGAATAACTTCTAACTTGAGACCAAGTGTGCAGTGGGATTAAACTTCCCCGGCAGTAAATGCAGAAAACACTATTACTTAAGGAGGGATACAATCAGACAAGGTAGAGCAAACCAGATAATACAATTCTGCAAGAGCACAACCGAAGTCAAAAATCAATAAATCAAGACGAGGATGCAGACAGGGAAAAAATGCAAAGAATAGGATGGAAAAAAGTAATATACAATACAGAATAACAGTGGGTACAGGCCACATATTTGGCTTGCTCTTCAGAATATTATAGTTAGTTAAAGTTTAACAAATAAAAAAGTAAGTAAGTAAATAGTTATAATAATATGTATATTTATAATATTTTCATTATTCAACACCGGAAATTTCAGTAGAGACATTAAATATATGACAGTAGAGTAGAAATAATTTAGTTTTACTTTTGTACGGTACTGTGTAGGTGGACGTTTTACTGGCGTCTGGTTGTAACTTTCAGTCCAAAATGGCGGGGGCGTAGCTCTGCTGCTGGGGGCTGATGTTGCAATGGAACAAACAATTGACTTTCACTTCTTAGCAATAAACGTTCTTTGACTCTGTGTTACCATGGGTGAAAATATAATTAGACTTGTGATAATACTTAGTTGATGAACTTGGGAGCTAGGTTAGCCGAGCTGTAAATGTCTCTTTCACTGTGGCGTCTCTCTCCCTTCAGCTTCTCTCTCTAGTGTTCCCCATCCGCAACACTCATCTCCCGCTAGTCTATGAACGATCTGCTAAAGTAATTCTCAGGTCACTCCTTGATTCCGAGACATCTGACTAAGCACACATCCAGTAAGTCCCGTAGCTCTTTGGGGTGTTACCCTGTTGGAACTTGAGTATATTAGCAGGGTGAGACTTGTGCCGGGTTTATCTGTGTTCATTGTGGGCTCCTGCAGTCCTTTCAACTGACAGTAAATAGGCCAGGAAAACCCAAATGACACAAACAAAAACTCATAAATGCTCTGAGGATGTAAATCACAGGGTTCAGGCTATGTAGGACGTTTTTTATTTATTTCATATCCAGCAGATGGAAGGTTTTATGGAAAAGTTTTATATTCTTCCTTGCTCCATATTCCAGTCCATATTCTAAAGGAATATAATAATGTAACTACCATTCCTCAATGGTCATATTCACACCTGTAGTTTGTTTCATTTGGTACGGACCAATAAAACATTTTTCACACTGACTTATGACAAACATACTAAGGGGAATAAACTAATTCCATAAACATACCTTTGAAATTCTTTTTCTTTTTAAAGGTCCAGTGTGTAGGATTTGGCAGCATCTACTGTAGTAGAGAGGTTGCAGATTGCAACCAACTGAAACTTCTACCGTGTGCTAAGCGTAGCCTATAGGAGAACTACGGTGGCCGAGATGAAGACGTGAAAACGTTATCCCTACGTAGATATAAGGGGCTCTTTCTAAAGTAATGAAAACACAACGAGTCTTATTTTCAGGTGATTATACACTAAAGAAAACATACTTATTATTATTTTATGCCATTTCTGCCAATAGATCCCCCTAAATGCTCCACACTGGTCCTTTAAGTACTCCGAGTATGGACTGAACTGTTGTCACTCACCTATCATATCAGGTCCTTTGGTATTGAGTCTGAGGAAGCGGCTCCCTAACGGCATCTCCAGCACTGTCTTCATGGCTGCAGGCAGACACAAGGTTGGAAAAGTTTCATTTCAACATACAGAACAATATAATATACAGAAGGAAAAATCTGCACAGCTGAGTGGAGAATTGAACACCTTCAGTGTGTGAGATTTTGGAGCAACATGTTAGACATTCTCCACCTACATCATCAAAACACCAAAAGAGGGAATTTTTTGCAATTTTGGAAGAACAGTGCTCCATCCGTCCAGTTGAATTGAGTTGACTTTTGGCCATTAAAAGCAGTTTCACACCAAGCATGGATTTTCATCCAAAAAATCTGCACAGAAATTTCTAAAAAATGATTTTGTGGGTTCTTATGAATGCACAACCCTGTGGAACATTTGTTTGGGGAAAAAAATATTCAGATGGACCTCGATTTCAGTGGTAGTTAAAGTTAGCTCCTTAAACATTCTCTGTCTGGTTTTTGTTGGGTGGACTGGACACGGCACTATTTAGGAGGAAACTCATTGGGCCTCATTGACGAAAAAATGGAACACGACAACGCGGAAATTCCAATTCTACATCATCCTTACCGAGTGAAATTATTCAAGGTTCTAACACTATCTCAGTTGGAAATAGTATATGTGATATAAATGTTTGGCCTGTTTTATGTTGATGTCCTTGGCATGTTTGTGGTATAATTTGTTGATGTATATTTTAACTTCTGTTTGCTTCTATTGTTTTATATGTCCTGTAATCAGGGCGTCCTTGAGAGCTTGCTCTTAATGGCCTTCCCTGTTTAAACAAAGGTTATAATAATATAATAACTACTGTATGTGTAATAGGAAATTGCTAACACATTTGCTAATTCAATGTGTTAACATGTAAAAGATTTGTTTTCAGCTTTTTCCACTGCTCTTCAAGTTTTTTTTCAAGAATTTTGATTTCATCAATTTAGGACCACACATTTTTTTCACTTAAAAGGACTGCACGTAAGTTTTACATGTTTCTAATTGTTTTTTTTGCCAATATGTAAACAGGTTGAAACCTAACCTAAATAATGAGACCTTCCATGACTTTCTGGGTTTCCTCTATCAGCCTGCAGACTGCTTTTAATGGGAAGAACCCCGGGCCCGTTTTTCCTGGAAAATCCAACAGATGTGACGTCATGTGCGCTCGCAAGTGCCTTAGCCGCAGCTAACGTTTGGTTAGAAATCAAGTCCACTAACTCCAACAAATGACCAGCCCCCACCACAACTCAGACTACAACACAAACTCCACGGAAGCAAAAAAACAAAAACAAAGTTATATCTGGTGAAGCCCGTCTTGCAAAACAGGAATGCGACCGACGTCGGGGGGAAAACTAGGATCAGCATCAGCCGGACCTTTGATTCATGGAGGGACCTTCGTTTGGTAAGTTAACATTACTGCCAAGCATGTGAAATATATAGTGATACTGTGGTTTTAGCTGCTAATGTTGCTAACGTTAATCAACATGATGCCTGTCAATCACGTTCAGTCTCGTGTGTTGCCTCACTGTTTTGACCGATGCTCGCTCGCGTCTACGTAGTGCGAGCAACAGGATGCTGACTGTCACAGGTGTCACTGTTAACAAGCAATTTCTGATTCTTACATAGAGCCCCTTTAAAGTTACATTCCCAGATCTTGTTGTAGAATCCAGTAGCACCCTGAAACCCCCAAATTCCCGTCACATCAAACCAATCAACATACTCAATATCTGTGTCTATTTCTGTGTCTATGCAAAACACACTTTGCTATCCATCAAGGCAATAACCTCAGCCAAAAGGAAGTCACTAATTCACAAATCCTGTTTTGCTGCTGTAACAAATTATGGTGATCGCTTCTCGCAGTGCATTAATCTATAACCCTGCCAAACCCACAGAAGCCATCATATCTGCAGTATCTCAAAAATAATTATATGTCCAATCAAAGCCTGAAATCACACTGCCACATTAGCATTCGGATTTGTTTCTATTTATGTCTTGTAGCCGGCCGATTGATGTCCCTTGCAACGGTATCATAACTGACAATTTAACAAACATCAAGTGAGTGATGCAGTCTAGTTTATTGTGACCTTGAATCTTGTCGGTGCAATGAACTAAGCAAAATGAGATAGTGAGAAAAAGGAAAAAATGTAAAAGACAAGTCACTTTGGGGGGAGATAAAAGAACTGAAGATATAGAGGAACCAAAGTATGTCATTTTAATGCATTATGCATAATGTAGGCCTTTGAGAGTCGACTGTTAAAAGACAATTTTGAAAATGTTAATGTGAAAACGGGAGTCAAACCTTCAAAGAATACAGTGTGAGGTGTTTTTTTTCGACAGCGTGTGTGCGTGCTCATGTATATCTGTATTTGTGAGGACCATACGATCTATCACTGACAGTATAAGAGAATGGAAAGCCTCCCAAGTGAGGATTTTATGCTTGTGCTTTGAGCCAAGAGGGAAACCGTGCCAATTTCAGATACCAAATTCTACTAGTCTTCTGGAACATGTGAAAATGTTTATTTAAGGCATTTAATGACTGTAGCGGGAACCGGGGGGAGTATTTTGCCTTTGACTAATCATATAGCTTAAATAGAGAAACCACACCAAACATCCAACTGGGTGTGTTGACAGTAGTGGGAGTTCACCTCGCTGACTCAGTCTCTAATGGCTGATATTTCAGCATTCCCTCTAAGGACAAAATACTTCTGGAAGTTTTAGAAGTATTAAAATCACCACCAGACTAATTACAACAATGGCTAATGTTCTTCAAGACCACAGTGATAAACAAAACCACTGATCACTGGGGTAAAAACATGTCAGTGTGTCAGCGTCATTGTTACCAGTTATCCCCATCTAAATTCTCTGGACTCGCCATTCTCCATTCATCCACCAGCCCCAGTCACCTAATCCCTTCCATTCCCATCGAAATCAACATAGCAGGATGGTCAGAGCGGCGGCCATTTTTATGTGTACCATTGCCATTGCAAAAAACTGTGACCACTGTAGCGGGCTAATTCATTCTATTTCTATGGTCGATGCACAATGCTGGGGGCAATTTGCTTGTGAACTAGTCAAACGACCAGAGTACTCACTCACTACCTCCGACTCACAACAGGTGGGTGGAACATATGTTACTGTCCATTGGTTTGGAGAAACTCAGATTTTCCTTTAAGGGTTCCCTCAATTCTTTCGAAAAGACTTGAAAAACTCTTCTAAACCATATTGAATCTCTGACCTTCTTGCCTGGTTGTGACGACTGAGCCTCCTTATTTGTTTTGTTGGATTGGCGTTGTTTTTTAGTTTCAGATTTTTTACTGTGTGTATATGTGTATATTGTATGTGTTTTATTATTGCATGAGCGTAGTGTGTTTTTAATTTTAATTGCTGCTGCTGTAACTGTTTCCATTAGTGTGATATTGGTTATTTCCTTTATTGTTGGGGGCGAGAGGGGAAAATTGATTAAAAATAAAAGACTATTTATTTGCTCTGTAATTTATATGCCTTGCAATGTTCTTCCAATTTAAAAAAAAAACAGTTCGATGTCCGTTCTACTCTCATTATATTCTATACTCTACATTATCTGTAGTCAGTTGCCAGATTGCCTGTATTGCTCATTCCTTGCTTTTCATTCACTGAAACTTGCTACCTGTACTCTGCAACCTGTACCCGCCTGCACGTCCTTCTGCCTGCCCCACGGACTGATGATTCTCTGTCTAACCCTTTTGGATAAGTTTGCTCGTTCGGACTGGCTTCCTGGTTTTGACCCTGGCCTTTCTTGTGATTCAGTGAGCTTATCTCCATTTTTGTCACTAAATCCCTGAACTGTTCCTCCCTTCTCAACTGTCTGCACTTCGGCCTCATTCCTTGCTGCCTCACATTCACCCAGGTGAAACACATGGTATCTCTGTGGTCATCATACCTCAGACCTGTGGTTACATTTTGGAGGAGCACATGTCAACTACAGTGTAGTCTAGGTGCCTCTTCTTCCTCCGTGCTTAGGCTCCATAGCTGTAACCCCTTGACACACAACCATGAATCATGCTTTGTGTTATGCGTTCAAATAAATTGGAACAAATTTTGTGTTAGTGCCCATTTGTTCAAGCTTGAAAAAGTACATAGTTTTCAGCTTGTTCAAAGTGAAAATCAAAATCAATTACTGCTGCCTTCATTTGAAGAAAAAGTGGTAAATTACAGTTTTCAGGTGCTTTTCAACTGTATGAGAGAGAGAGAGCACAGCTTGTGTCTAATGCAGGGCACACACTAGACAAGAATCAAGCCGATTTTGGGCCCAGTTCCCCCCTCCTGACAATCGTCAGCAAACCCTGATTTTTTGATGGTTCTAAAGATTATCTCTCCAGATGTTCCTGTGGTGTGAGGTCTGTTAAGAGTGTTTTTAACATCCTCCGATCGGCTCGGAAGTCCATTCTGGACGCACCGATCTCAAATCGTAAATATTAAACATGTTCAATATTTACGATGGGATATCCTGTTTTGTGTGGGGAACCCCGAGGACAGACGATGACACAGTCATGTGGGAAAGAACGATAGCCAACTGAGAACCAAGCTGACTGAAGAAGGAAGGACGACCACCGCCGCCATGGCGGCTGCAACTAAAATGTGAATCATAAAGTAGTAGTCAGATGGAGCTCAGAAACGGAGGATCAACTTGTTGATTTGTGGAAACAACACAAGTTTATTTAACGTGTCTCCATGACTTCATACATCCATCCTTCATGAATTTTCAGTACAAAGTAAAAACTAACATCGTTAATTCTTTCTGCCCGTCGTCCGCCATGTTTGTTTACATTAAAGTCACGTTTGATCGCGAGAGATTTTGTGAGATTTCCAGGTTTTTTCAGGACTCTTGTTGTTGATGAATGATTCTGTTAGTGTGTGTTGTTTTGGTTGTTTTGGCCAAATCGTTGCTCTCCACACACTATAGGAACAAAACTGTTAAATTTAACACAACATGTCGTTATGTGTGGGCTCTCTCACATTTACAACATCTGTTAAGATTTGAAAAATCTTTTAGTGTGGGCCATCCTTAACTTGCATTTAAGTTCCATAAATAAAAGAATGAATCTCCTTCACTGATCTCCTTGCTTGTTGTTGAGACCACCACACTGCAGTCACTGCCATCCCTAAATCTGCCTGCTTTACAGCTGCACAGCAGCACTGATCAGCTCTGCAGACCTAAATAACATCCACATGTGTGCCGTTAAACGTCTAACTGGTCAATCATGAGACTCTTGTAAGGTCACGCTCACAGCGTACACAAACAGCACAGAGCTTAGCTATTGAAAGTATTTACTGCTGTGGAAGGATTTCTGTTTTCCAGACTGCAAAAATACTTCCTGACTTTTCACACTCGAAGCGTTTCTCCCTCTGTGGTTAGGCGAGGAGGTGTAGTAACGAGGCGAGACCTTTATAGACAAATGGAGTGTTAATTCTATTTTCCACATTTTACGAGAGTTACTTTTCCTTCTGGCAACAAATGAGCGCTGGGCTCAAACAATTAAGCTGCTCTGGCTGCCAGCCACAGGGCTTTGCCCCCTAACATAATTATGCTTGGAAACTGCATCTGCAATGTCCTAAATTTATAGGCGCAATGGAATGAATTTAGCTGCAGCCATTTGCATTTTTTTCTGTACTTTAATGGAGATTAAATGCAAAGCCAGACATTAAAAAAAGACATTCAAAATAAATAAGGGGAAATGAAACACAGATAAACAGTTATGAGCTCATTTTACATGAGTCTGCTGGAGGCTTCAGGGAATACCGCAGACAATTCATATTCCAAATGCAATGACTGATATATAGTTAAGCCATGAATAATGGATGCGGAGGAACAAAGGTGAATGTCTGTCTGTGATGGTAAAAAAACTCACTAACCAATGTAAGCCTAAATTGTTGTGTTGGTTTACGGTATCAGCTCTCCTCTTTTGGGACATTAAAAGCTGAAGGCAAGGTAGAGAGGACATGACAGAAAACGTACAAAGCAAATGTGACAGGTAGAATATAACCTGCCAGAGGAAACATGTTTAAAGATAACCACAGCTTTACAGTTTCCCCATTGGCCTCTGATAAAATGAGTGCACACTTCAGGCCATTTCACAGTCTCAAAAACATACAGTACATATTCACAGTATACAAAGTAAAACAAACCCTAGTAGACGTATTGTGGTGTAAAGCCTGTCAAGGTAGGTGTCACGGAATCAAGACATTCGAAAGATACTGACACATAGTTTTTAATTGAGAAAAGAAGCTCTTTATAGCAACACAATTAGGGCTGTCACTCGATTTAAATATTTAATCGTGATTTATCGCAAATTAATCCCACAAATGTACCTTAAAGGGAGATTTGTCAAGTATTTAATACTCTTATCAACATGGGAGGGGGCAAATATGCTGCTTTATGCAAATGTATGTATATATTTATTATTGGAAATCAATTAACAACACAAAACAATGACAGATATTGTCCAGAAACCCTCACAGGTACTGCATTTAGCATAAAGAATATGCTCAAATCATAACATGGCAAACTGCAGCCCAACAGGCAACAACAGCTGTCAGTGTGTCAGTGTGCTGACTTGACTATGACTTACCCCAAACTGCATGTGATTATCATAAAGTGGGCATGTCTGTAAAGGGGAGACTCGTGGGTACCCATAGAACCCATTTTCATTCACATATCTGGAGGTCAGAGGTCAAGGGACCCCTTTGAAAATGGCCATGCCAGTTTTTCCTCGCCAAAATTTAGCGCAACTTTGGAGCGTTATTTAACCTCCTTCGCGACAAATGCAGTGCATTTCAATTCTGCCAGGCTGTTCAGTTATACAGTCAAATTAAGATGAATCCTTGCTGTCTAAGCCAAGGCTCCACAGAGAAGTCTTGAACTGTAATTTCAGAATTTGAAGCGTGTAGAAACTAGAACATTTGATAAAAAGTTGTTTTCTGACATCCACAGCGTCTCTCTGGATGGAGGATTAACTCTTTTTAACCATTTATCCATTTTGAGCGTCTGTTTCTCTACACAGGGTATCAGCGAGTGGAGTTCTCCCGAGGAAGCTAACCCTTACGCCTTTCACTAACCTACTTATAGCTATTTTGGGCAGTGTAATTATTTCACTGAATACCAGAGGGTATATATGAGTGTACTTTCAGCAATGCGACTGGGCTATTCAGACTATTTAAGGTTGCTTGTCTATTTATAGGTTAGTTTGAAAGTGTAGTATTAGGGCCACATATTAGGGCAACATTGAGGTGGAAAATAAATCTGAGATTTCGAGAATAAAGTCATAATATTCCGAGAATAAAGTCATAGGTTTACGAGAAAAAAATTGAAATGTTATGAGAATAAAGTCAGAAGTTTACGATATTTTTTTTTTTTAATTTTATGAGAATAAAGTCATAAGTTTACGAGAAAAAAGTCGTAATATTATGAGAATAAAGTCATAATATTATAAAGTAGTCATTTCACGTGTTATTTTAGAGGGGAAATAGAGCAGCGTGGAACATCTTGTGAAGTTATACTTTAGTTTAGGTTTCACAAATAACCAAATACTTCATCTTTTGGCACATCAGCACCACCTTTTCATCAGTATCAGGACCTGGAAAAAGATTGTGCAAGAAACTGAGTTATTTCCGAAGAAAGAACCACACCGACCTGATGAGGAAACTGACTCTTTAGTGGAGGAGGAAATGACTTTTTTCCTCGTAAAGTTCTGACTTTATTATCGTAATATTACGACTTTATTCTCGTAATATTACCACCTTTTTTACTTGTAAAGTTATGACTTTATTCTCGAAATCTCAGATTTTTTTTCCCCTCAATGTGGGCCTAATACTCCGTCGTAGTAATCAGACTATTTGACTTTGAAAACGCAAATCATTTTCTTTCTTCGCATACCCCCTATGTCCCAGTTTGGGAACCAGTGGACGAGGCCACCTGTAATTTTAGGCCTTCACCTCTTGAGCTTCTGAGCAGAACTGCAGCCGGTATGGCAGCTATCTGATTATTGTCAAGTGGCTTTTCCTCTGCCAGAACCTCTAAAGGACCTGGCAGGAAGTAACATGTCATCACATCACACCTGTGACTTACTGGAGAGCTCTTTTTTTTTTATTATGAAAGCCAGAGGAGGTTGCTTGGATTGAATTCCTCCTCCTAGATCTACAAGGTCTCTAAAGGTCCAGACACAGTGCTGTGAAAATGCATACAACTGCCCACTGCTACAAAAAGTTCCAGTATGTCGTCATTGTCTCACTCTTGAGGACGTTATTTGGGCTTTGGAGGAAGGGAGGAGGATTCTTGGATGAGGAAAGATGACTTAAGTGCAACTGGCAGTCGCAGACAAACCCGATGCTGTGGACCAGAGTTCTCCAGCAGCTATACAGCAACTCTTTCCACTATTTAGAGCCTCAGTCTATCCACATTACTCGAGTGTTACAAAGGCAGCCTTGTGCTGGCCATTAGGGGACATTGGTACTGGCTGGTAAATGTGCTATTAGGCTTGGGATGATTAACACAATAGTAAAGATCTTTAGTTGGGCTGGTTATTGAACCGTCATCAACAAATGAAGTCTTAATGAAGGCCTGATGAAGCTGTGTGAAAAAGCTAGTGCAGTGCTTAGGTGCAATTTTAGCAATTACATATAGATAAAGCACTCCTTCTCCAAAACACTAATGATTCAATTTAAAAAAACTTTTTTAATACTTTAATTTTATTTGATTGGTTTGATATCTGTATTTGTGGGCCGACTGACTAAACCATTATTCCATATGAAAGGGAATCAGGGCAGCAAATATTGATAAATAAAATATTGATATTATGAGATTACAAACATTTAAAACCATAGAAAATGATGTGGTCTTCAATATTTGCATTCTCACTCCTGTGTACATTTGATGGACAAAATAAAATAAAAACCTTTCTTGAGGGGTCATTTCTGAGGCTGAGACTTTGGTATTCTTTTTTATTGGATTGCCATATTATAAGGGGTTCCTTTTATTTTTCCACCAACCTTTATCACCTTAACGCCGATCGAGGCGATGGAAGCAGAGTAGAGATTTCTGGTACAACTTCCACTACTTCAAAGGTGCACGGAGGAGAGAAATACCCTTCACCTGGGTGAGGATGACCAAGTGTGATGTCATGACGGCAACAAGCTAAAACACGTTGGTCTCACAATTAAGTTGTTGTTCATACAACAAGTGTTGAGTTTCGACTCCTTAAGATCAAGGTGAGGGAGCCTTGTGCCAAACCTTCATCCTGCTTCTTTGCAGACTTGCTAATCATGGCATGTTGTGTCTCTATGTTTATATTTATTGAATAAAGCCATTTCAGTTTTATCCCGTTGGTATTACATGTCTTATGCTTCTGTAGAATTCCACCCCAACAGTACTAACTCAACCCTGCTGTTCTCTAAATATCCCCCACATATTAAAACCCAGAGAAATATTTACATGGCTGTGATTTCTAATACCAGCCATATTCATTTCCACTCCCAGAGGCATGCCAAAACAACTTAATTTGAAACATTTGATATAATACTCCAGCACGAGAGCCAATAACTCTGGTATGCATATATAGATTTGCTGCCAATATGTACTTCATTAAGCTGTTGAAACTTGGGGAAATGCTGAGCAGTCCTGGGAACATTTAAACAAACTTCCACCCCAGTGGAAATTGCATTTTCATATTTCCAATATTGTAAAGCTGTTATTTGTGCCGTTCGAGCCTCCACATCTATCAGGCAAGCAGAGTGTGTGTAGTAAACACATCTTCTGTTCAATATAGACAGATATATGCATCTGTGAATAAGTGTCTTTGCTTTTTACATGACGAGTTTCATTAAAACAAAAACGCTGAGAAATGAACATTAAGTATTTGTGGATTCATTGGTTGGTTGGTTTATTGAGCTATATTCAAGAAAACTGCAGCAAGCAATGAATACTGATCTACTAAGCATTGTTTTCCTCTAATCTCTCGTGACAGACTGAATGATCAGTGCTGAGCCAGTTTTGTTGTTCTAAAACTATTGTAAGATGGAAACTGATTAAAACTCAACACAGTTAACCAACTGCAAGCCAAAATAATTGGGTGTTAAATTTTATGAAAACCTGCGAGAAAGAAAAAGTCATTGATACGTGAATTGTGTAGCTCCATCTGGTAGTGGGTGGGCTGCTGCAGCCAGGTGGCATTTTAATATCGGCTGGGAAAAAAATCAATTCACCTTTGTATCACGATATTTTCTTATTTATTTTGAAAAAAAGATTTTAACGCCAAAATATATATATGTGCTTCATTTGAGTCTATGTGGAGGTAGAAGGAAGTTACTGCTTTTTGTTTTAGTCTGAGTAACGTGACGTTATATCCGTTCCGTATCCGTTCCGTATCCGTTCCGTATCCGTCCACCAAAACAAACCGCAGCCGGCCGCAGCGGGCCAAAACGTGAAAGTAGAAAACGTTGGAGGGTCCATGACCTGCACCCTCACATGTTAAATCCAGCGTGGTAAACACTACACATCCAGTAAAGTATGGAAACACTTTGGGTTTCACACATTGCAGGAAAAGCAGAGCAAAACATCACGGCTAAAGCTGCATGCTAACTCTGTCATAGACTGGAAACGTTATCGTATCGCGGTAACGTGCGGTCGAGCCGGCCGTCACTCTCATCTCCGTGGTCAAATGGGCCGACGCTGCAACTGTAGAGCATCCATATACTGACATTTATGTTAAATGCATTCAAACGGCCCCGATGGAGCTGACCATGGATGTATAAAGAGAACGGAGCTGATGGAAGAGCTAGAGACGGACTTGGCGAAGTTAGCGGAAGTATACACGTGTGACTTCGTCCGGTTTTCAAAATAAGGTGTTAACAAAGGGAACTGTATATACAAAATACATATATGGAAATTAGATTGATTGGATTATATTCACCAGAAGTATAAAACACTACATGTCCTTTATAAATTAAAAAGAAAATACCACTAATTTGTGAAGGAAATGTCTTTATCTTTGATTTTTTTTGTTGATGGAAAAAACGTAATAAATAATGCCTGACAATGACTGAAATATTTGACTTCAGGACATCTCTGACTACATACATGCTGAAAATCAAACATTTTTACTGTATTAATTTAGATATTTTCCAAAGTAAAAGTCCCTAGAAGTGCATGATTCAACTTTTCCCCATGCTCTAGTGTTAAAAAAAGTTGTCCAAAAAATCTCAAAAAATCGCAATATCGAATCGCAATACTTAAAAATCCACATACATATGGAATCAGCACCCAGGTATGGTGATAGTGTCGAATCGGGAGGTAGGTGAATCATCCCAGCCCTACATTTTAATAGTTCAGCCTTGATAAATAAATGGCGGAGGCAATGAGAGAAGAGCAGGCCGAAGCTGAGATGGCTCCTGGAGGCCAACTCAGGAAGGGCAGACACAGCCAAGACAGTTGAGGGCCACAAGTCCCAGCAGACAGATCCAGCTTTGTTACCTCCCATAGAGCCAGACTGGAAGGAAGGCTGGGCAGAGATACAGTACTTGTTTTGTCTACAGTTATGAAACCAGCAGAGATATATTAGGCCTGAGCTGAGGGTGTATTCTCTTAAATGACCTAGAAAGCTCATGGGCCGAGCTATTTGCGGAGGGCCGGAAGGTGACGGACTTAGTAGCTTTTGAAGGAGGGAAAGGGCCGTGAGGGTATTTCACATTTAAAGTATGAAGGATTAACTTGGTGAACATGAGGCTTAGAAGTGGAACCAGAGTGAATGAAGACATGCATGCATGTGAGTTGGACACCTACATTGTTCTGGTGTAAGGTGGGGTAGGGCCTGTCCTCGTACCAGCCGGCATGTGGAGCCGTCGCCACCGCAGACGCCGCAGTTATCCTCCCTGGCACCACTGGCCAGCTGGCGATCACAGCCCACCTCCTGCACACACATCACAAATAAACACTCAGTAAGAGATATAGGGCTGACCAACAGATGAAGAGGGGGGGACACAAGAGAGCTGGATATACAGTAGGGGAGAACAGGGTTGGTCGTCTCACTTTTTACTTTTATTTGAATCCCTCAAAAGCTGTATCCTTAACCCCCTGAGACCCACGATCCCGACTGAGTTTACTGTCTTTCAGAAGCTAGTTTAGGGCTAGAGTGAAGACACAGATATCATATGAAACTAGAAAACATAATGAATCCATTGGTAACAACCGTGCCATGCTACCATGTCGGGAAGAAAGCTAAATAACGCTCAAAATTTCGGCTGAATTTTGGCGAGGAAAAACTGTCATGGCCATTTTCAAAGGGGTCCCTTGACCTCTGACCTCCAGATATGTGAATGAAAATGGGTTCTATGGGTACCCACGAGTCTCCCCTTTACAGACATGCCCACTTTATGGTAATCACATGCAGTTTGGGGCAAGTCATAGTCAAGTCAGCACACTGACACACTGACAGCTGTTGTTGCCTGTTGGGCTGCAGTTTGCCATGTTATGATTTGAGCATATTCTTTATGCTAAATGCAGTACCTGTGAGGGTTTCTGGACAATATCTGTCATTGTTTTGTGTTGTTAATTGATTTCCAGTAATAAATACGTACACACATTTGCAAAAAGTAAACATATTTGTCCAATCCAATGTTGAAAAGAGTATTAAATACTCCCTTTAAGGTACATTGTGAACAGATTAATCACGTCAATTGTGACCATGTTAGCATGACAACCATTTTTACATGTACTTCACTACAACTGCTTAAACAAGAATTTTTACAATGAGCGTTACAGCCTCACAGAGCTGCTTGCATGGCTGTGGGATGTTGTTTAAACTTGCACATTTTCTGACATTTTATAGACTAAATGATTAACCAGTTCATTGACTGAAATAATCCATACATCAATCAAAAGTGAAAATAACCAGTTGTTGCAGCCGAAACAGGCACCCGTTGTGGAGGCTTTAAATTGTATGAACATGAGCTTGTCTGCATGTGCTATGCGGAGGACTGGAGACCTCCTTGTAATCTTCCTCCCACAGCGAGCTCTATGTTGAAATTCAACTTGAATAACATGAATAAAATACAAAACAACAAAACAAAAGAAGCATTTATAATCACTTTCATCTCAGTATTTCATTTCAGGTCACGGGCTGCTTTTGCACAGTCTCGAGCAACACAAATGCGTGACTAATTAAGAAGGATCCCAGCATTACTGTGCAGGCAGTGTTACCAAAATCTCCATGACAAGCAATTGTTACAAAGCCGGCATCACAGTTGAATTAGACGTCCTGGAGATATATATCTACACTGATCAGCCATAACATTAAGAACACTGAAAGGTGGATTATCTCGTTACAATGGCACTTGGCAGTGGGGGGGATATATTAGAAAGCAAGTGAACATTTTGAACTTGAACTTTGTGTTGTAAGCAGAAAAAATGGGCCAGCGTAAGGATGTGAGCGACTTTGACAAGGGCTTAATAGTGCTGGCTAGATGACTGGGTCAGAGCATCTCCAGAACTGCAGCTCTTGTAGGATGTTCCCGGTCTGCAGTGGTCAGGACCTACCAGAAGTGGTCCAAGGAAGGAAAACCGGCGACAGGGTCAGACCCAAGACTCATTGATGCACGTGGGGAGCGAAGGCTGGCCCGTGTTGTCCGGTCCAATAGAAGAGCTACTGGAGCTCAAACTGCTGAAAAAGTTAATGCTGGTTCTGATAGAAAGGTGTCAGAACACACAGTGCATCTCAGTTCGTTGCGTATGGGGACCGGTCAGGGTGCCCGTGCTGACCCGTGTCCACCGCCAAAATCGCCTACAATGGGCACGTGAGCATCAGAACTGGACCACGGAGCAATGGAAGAAGGTGGCCCGGTCTGATGAATCACGTTTTCTTTTACATCGTGTGGATGGCGACGAGTTCGAGGTGTTGACTCGGCCTCCAAATTCTCCAGATCTCAATCCAATGGAGCATCTGTGGGATGTGCTGGACAAACAAGTCCGATCGACGGAGGCCCCACCTCGTAACTTACAGGACTTAAAGGATCTGCTACTGACGGCTTGGTGCCAGATACCACAGCAGACCTTCAGAGGTTTAGTGGAGTCCAGGCCTCGAGGGGTCAGGGAGACCTACTCAATATTAGGCAGGTGGTCATAATGTTATGGCTGATCGGTGTATATACTTTATATATAAAATTTCAAATTTTTATTTTTTACATATTTGCCCATCTGACATAAACAAATCGTCCAATATGAACAATGACCAAAGTTCCTATTTATGTGTGACTGAAGGTGGGTCACCTGAGTTTGATTAAATTCTTCTCACGCTCACACATACAGACACACAGCCTCATGTAGATATGGTGGCTTGTCATGCTGAGTTACTGTGACAGACTGACAAAGCAAAGTGGCACATGCACACATGGACAGACAGTATTACACACCGCTGCTGTCTTCCACTTTACTCCCAGGAATTGTATTTATTTTCTCTTCTTGTATACAGCTGGATTTCATGCTGCTGTGTGGTGTATTATTAATCCATATACACGCACTAGAGGAGGGATTGGCCTCATTCCGTCACTGACAAACTTTCTGCTACAGCAACCCAGCACCCCATCCTGCGCTTCTGCCTCCATCGCCAGCCAGGTGATGCCATTCCATCCCTCTCATGCTCAGCGCTCTCTCTGCATGCCAACACCGCTGGCAGCTGCTGTTTGAGCACACATCCATCACCCATCTCCCATTACTGCCAACAAGTACCTGTGTGTGTCTGGCCTGATTGTTGCTGTTTTCAGTTCAATGATTGCACCAGAAGCAGCCTGAGAATTTCTCTCCAGAAATTGTGAATTTTTACAGGCAGATTCTGGCACATCATTCAATCTCAGTTCAATTTACGGGCCTTGTGCTTGCCAAACAACCCTAACCAAAGTGGAGGGGGGGGGGTAACTTTATTTAGCCCTGGAAGAAATGAGCTCCATTTATTAGGGTTTTGCAAAACAGCAAACAGCTTCCCGATACTGAAGGTCTCCTAATACTGCAGCCCTGTCCACAATCATGTTGATACATTTGAAAATAGGTCTTTACAGAGTCGTCTGTTTCAGCCTTCCACCCACACAGAGTTGATATTTCCCTTCAGGGAAAACAGAGCTTTATATGCTGCTGTTTGGACTCAGAAAACTGATCTTTTTTAGAAGAAATGTATGATGTATGGCAGTCTGTCATATCCAACTCTTCGAGTTTCTCCACGACAACTGAGCAAAGCAACCAATTTTGATGTAGGCATTCAGGAATCCATTCAAGTCAAGCCCTACTTGTTTACTAAATATGTGCCTTTATTGGATAGAGTACAGTAGAGAGCTGACAGGAAATAAAGAGGGGGGGGGGGGGGGGGGGGGTATACATGGAACAAAGGTCCCTGGCTCGACTCAAATCAGGGACATTGTGATTCCATGGTCAGCATTGTAAACTCTTAGGCCACCTAGAGGGATGTGCCATTATTAGATTTCCATACTACTATTAGTGTATCGTAATAATTTATCATGTACATATACATATTATGCATGAACACAATTAGAAGAAAGTTACTTGCTAGATTTGAAGAAAAATGGTTGACAGATGTATTGTTAAATCCAAAACCAAAACCAAAAAGAACAAGAATCCTTCCTCTGGCCCTGGAAGTCAGTAGATTTAAAAACATCCAGGAGGACAACAGGTTGTGCAAAGAATCGAGTTGAGAGAACTTGAAAATGAATCACATTTTCTTTCGTATTATCCATACTATAAGTTACATACTTCTATTTAAATTAAATGTCTGTTCAAACTCCCGAAATGTTTTGGTGCTCGGATGATGACAAAATGGAACGGCTATTTAATTTGAAAGCTTATTAGTTGGCTACTTTTGTTACTCAAGCTTGGAAAAAACGTCAGGATGGTTTATTTTTTTACCAGTATTTGTAATTTATACTGCTTCTCTGGTTTCTGCCTTTGTCCTTTCTTTATTTTCTAAATAATGGTGTCTTGTAAGCCTGTTTGGGGTGGGCATATTATTAATGCATGACACGATAATAATAAAATCAAATAAAAAATTAGTGATCAAATATAGTAAAATTTGCATTTTATTCACTGAACAGTAAACTGCAGCATTTTGGGCAAAATAACTAACATCAAATGCACCATAAACTAAAGTAGGTTGGTTGCTAAAAGTTTAAGACAGTTGAATAGAAATTACCTAAAACGTGCAGTGTGTAACATCTGATGACATCTACTGGTGAGGTTGCAGAATACAACCTCACCACGGAACTACGGTGACCGACGTGCAAACATGAATGGCCCTATCTAGAGCCAGTTGTTGTAAGAGTAGCGTCCGTCATTTGGAGAATAACAGAGCCAGTGCGTAAACTCTGTGTGTACGTGGGAAGTGAGTTTTGAAGCAAGAGAGAGAGAGCGGTGGCGAATGTGTGCAATGGTGTGAGAGAACAAGTGAGCTAGTGGTTCAGGAGACAGAGTTAAGGCTGGCCCACACAAAAAAGATTTCTCAAATCTTAACAGATGTTGAAAGTGTGAGAGAGCCCACACATAACGACAGGTTGTATTAAATCTAACAGTTTGTTCCTATAGTGTGGAGAGCAATGATTTAACCAAAACAGCAACCACACACTGACAGATTAATTCATGAACAACAAGACAAGAACAAGAGTCCAGACTTAAAAAACAGAAATCTTGTAAAATCTCTCGCGATCAAACGTGACTTTAGCGTAAACAAACATGGCGGAAAGAATTAGCGATGATAGTCTTTCAGTACTAATTTGTACTGAAAGTTCACGAGGAATGGATGGATGTCATGGAGATGCATTAATTAAACACTCACATTGTTGCCACAAATCAACAAGTTGCTCCTCCATCTCTGAGCTCCATCTTACCACTACTGTACTTTATGCTTCATGTTTAGCATTAGCTCATGCATTAGCCGCGGCCGCCATGTCGGCAGTGGTTGTTCTTCCGCTTATGCTCTCGTTCTTTCCCACGTGACTGCATCATCGGCTGTCCTCGGGGTTCCCCACACACTGTAGTGTAGAGCGGGGAGGGTTTGCATTTCAATCCCTGCCCTGCCTGGGAAGCTCAGTTTAGAGAAACAATATCCCTTTAAATTACCTTTAAAATACCTTTAGAAGATGAGGTTAATGAATGAGGAAATGAATCAGTGTGTTACTCATCATTACACATACAGTATACAGGAGGTGTCACTTTACACCAAGAACACATTTGCATTGTGTGTTTCTGTGGAGGAGCAAGCACTCCATTTGAAAATCGCTTTTTGCTCTTTCAAGGTGCAACTTTTTCGTTATTTAAACTAAATATTAGAAATTATTCCAGCTTTGGCACCCCATGGCGTTTCCTGAAAGCGCAGTGATATCAGTGACAATGACTCCTGCTGTTCGCCTTTCAAAATAGGGCTGGGAAATGGTAAACTCTCTGTTGGTATTGTGCTTTTTAGTGTGCAAATCCAAGAAAGAGATCAGACTGTAAGCGAGTGAGCTCGGGTGTATTTGGGAGGATTAGAAGCATGTAATACTGTGTAGCATCATGAGTGCGTGCCTTTGCTACAAATGGCAGATTACTGCAGCTAAGAAAAAAGGCAATGTTGGGAAAACTTTTGGTAACATCAAGTGAGTAGTGTTACAATATTAAGATTAAAGGGAATGAATGTCCAATTAATCTAAAAAACACCATAAATATCGTTATGCATAAAGCCTCATAATCAGAGTGAACTTCCTTCACGTTTCACTTCTTTCTTTCAGCCTGACATTGAGTTTATGTTAGATGATTTCTTGTTGGCAGGGGGGTTATTTTGTTTTGACTTGCCCTAATCAACAGTGAGTGATGTATCCATTCCACCGCCATCATACTTGCCAACCCTCCCAATTTTCCCAGGAGACTCCCGTTTTTCATCGACCTCTCCCGGTTTCTTCCCGGGGTCACAATTCTTCCGTATTTCTCCCGATTTATGGCAAATTTTCACACTTTTTTTCCCTTTTCGTTATCTCAGCCTGTTTCTGGAACTGAACAGTGTGTATAATCCCTACTGTTTCCACCCGGACGACAATAGAGCTACACCAACTGTCCTTTTATCGGCGGAAGAGAGCAGTCTATGCTCGCAACACAGCGCAGTTTGAGCTCATGTTTAAGCTGCGCTCGCCACAGCGTGCAGCGCCCAAAGTTTGGCTTTGCTCGATGCAGCGAAAAGCCGAAATAACGGGTTTCAGGGCACAGTGGTGGCGTTGTCACGTTGTGTCTGAAAGGACCTTCAGTGAGTGAGAGACGGAGAGAGAAATGGAGAAAACTAAGAGAAAGAAATACTCAAGCAGGAGCAAAAATAAATAAAAACTGATGAATGTTAGTTTATACCAGAGATTCACACACCAAGTTCACACCAGAGGGGAGAATTATTCAGTTTTCTTTCCTGGGAGTTAAAGGTAAAATCAAAAGTGTAACATAAAAATACTGTTGCAGTGTTCTTATTATTTTGTTATTTTCACTCTTTCAAAGTCACCAGAATGCAGGAGACAAAGTCTCTGAAACTCAGATTTTTTCTGAGGGAGGACCCCCAGACCTCCTGCTTTACTTTTCAAATCCTCCCTTTTTTCAAGGTCTCAAGGTTGGCAAGTATGGGTATGAAGCTGTCCCTGAGCCTGGTGGTGTAGGAATGGATGCTGAAAATAAGTCTGAAAGACTAATTAAACGCCATCCGACCTGTTTAAAAGAAAAAATGGAAATAAATGATCGTGAACTGTTCATTTTTTGGGACTTTTGAACTCTTTACTTTCCATATACCAAAACAAACTCACATCACAGCACTTGCCAATGGAAATTGAAACCTTTGTGATTTTAACAAATGAAAAACTTTAGCAGCGAGTGGCAGCAGGTGTGCGGAGGTGAGAAAGTATGCAGGATTTGAAATTCTCTCACAAGCTCTCTCTATATTTTTCTCTTTATTTATTCAAAACAGCTACAAAAACAATTGCCTTTTGTTTCAGGCTACCTTAATCCCGTCTTGTACCTCGTAACGTTTTTTATTAGCTTAGTTTTAATGTCCCGTGACGGTCTAAAAGCTATAACAAAGCTCATTCCAGCATGAGAAAGATAACGTTCTACTGCACACAAACACATACTCAAGTGTATATATGTAGAACCACAGGATAGGATCTGATATGTAATGTTGATACTTCTACTACTAAGCTAATGCAAAGTTGATACTAATAAAGGTACTAAGACACAACATGTAAACACTGGAGTCGAGTCCATCACTGCTCTGTTACCCTTCAGCTACTTGACATTACTCGTGTATTTTTTAAACACAAGAGAAATAAGAGAAGTACTTTCCCTGTGAATATAAATGCCTGTGTGTATTGTAGCCTGATGTTCCAGGATGACAACTGTAGATGGGGAGAGCTGTAAGCCTCTTACGACTCCTGTATTAAGACATCATTAGAGGATATTACGCTATTTCAAATGTCAGATTGTAAATGCATCTGCCTTTTCAAGAGAAGGAGCTGCATTGTGAGCCGGTGCTGTGTGATGTAGACAGCTGGATTTGCATAAGCAGTGCATGTTTTTAATGGATCTAGTGAGGATGCTACCATCTCTCCCTCTGCTGTTTACTCCTCTACTCCCTTCCTTCTCTCAGAGTTTTACACTTTTTTTCTTTACTTTTCCTCTTTTGCCAGAACTCCTCTCAAGACCGGTCTCAAGACCACTTTTTTGAAGGTCTCGGTCTTGTCTCGGAATCGACTCGGTTTACTCAGCCTTGTCTCGGTCTCAGACAAAGAGGACTCTGGATTTTATTTCAAGACCCCAACTGCAGGGATATCACTGAATATATACTGTATATTTATTCTATTCTATTCGTATTGTTGTACTGTGAAAAAATGATGTAATGTGTGAAGAAATAATGTGCTTTGTATTTTTGTGTGTGTTGTAGAGTTTTCTGAGCAGTGGCCGACGAGGGTAGTTGGGGGGGGAAACCCAAAAACGTTTTCTGTACAGCCGGTTGGTTTTGAAGTATATTTCCTTTGTCTTGTTTCCGTTTTGTTGTGAGGAGCTGTTGCGTGGGGATTAATTCTGTTTTGTTTTATTTTGTTTGCAGCTAGTGAGCCGCTGCCTTGGTGATGCATTTATTTTGCTTGGTTTTGATTTAATTGATAGTTTTGTCCACCCCATGCTGTTGTGGGCCGGCTTATTGTCGCAAATAGTACGCACCCTGGTGCATAATTTGTGAGCTTCTCTTGAACTGTAGTTTGTTATCTAGGCCAACCATCCTGCTCATGCCGGATTCAAGTGTTTTAACCGTGAAAGTAATATTTTAAAAGATAAAGATCTATTTTTTTTTAATATAACAGTGTTTCCTGGGTGTATGTGTAAAGGCGTCTGAACCTGTTCTCTGTAGTGTTGGGGGGGCTACATTAAGATGCAGTTTTACCTATTCATGCAAAAATTTATTTTTTGATCAGCCTTCCCAGTGGGTGCTCAACCTTTTCCCACGTGCAGCACCCACCCACGTGATCGGCGCGTATGTACAACACTGATATGTATTGCTGTTGTCTGTTATTACAGCGAGTAGTCACTAGTTGGAAAGTACAGTCTATGCTCAGTGTTATATAGTCCATGTTATATTACATTTTCCATGATTGCAATGCAGTCATAGCTAGTGATAGTATGTCAGATAAGCAGCACTTTACCAGTGGCTTCGTCTGTTTTTAAACACTCAGTAGCTCCTAATAGGTTTCTACTACACTGCTGCTCTCTGCTACATCACCTATGATGAGAGGAAGGCTATATAGAAATAACTGTTTCAGAAACGGGTTTGTCAAGCGTGATACTTGTGCTCCTCCTCCTCCTCCTCCTGTCAGTGCAGTGACATCCAGCCTCTGATCACGCAGCCAGCCTGGGAGTGGAAGCCATCCAGTAAATCCCGCTCTGTGCGTCCTAAAACAAAGCTCAACTAAATATAGAGTCTCTGACATGATTATGACACTGCAGGGACCAAAGTTTCCATGTCCCAGCTCACCCTTTCGGTTTTGATGGCCCATTACTACATGTGAGACAACATTATTGGCTGCAAAGCAAAGCAGCAATGTGGAAACTCTGAACTACTGCTTGCTATACTTTTTTTTTAATGCCATTATCTCAAAATCACGAGTTCATTATTATTTTATCTCAAGAAAACAAGCGAGAGATAACTAACCTGTTATCACAAGAAAACAAAGGTTGTTTCTTCTTATTACTTAGGGATAGTAGTACTAGGGCTGTCAATCCATTGAAAGATTTAATCGCAATTAATCGCATGATTTTCCATAATTAATCGCGAATAATCGCAAATTAAGCACACATTTTTTTTCTGTTCAAAATGTACCTTAAAGGGAGATTTGTCTTATATTTAATAATCTTATCAACATGGGAGTGGATAAATATACTGCTTTATGCAAATGTATGTATATATTTATTATTGTAAATCAGTTAACAACACAAAAAAATGACAGATATTGTCCAGAAACCCTCACAGGTACTGCATTTAGCATAAAACAATATTCTCAAATCATAACATGGCAAACTGCAGCCCAACAGGCAACAACAGCTGTCACTGTGTCAGTGTGCTGACTTGACTATGACTTGCCCCAAACTGCATGTGATATTTATATTTATTAAGCTATTGTTGTTTTATATATTGTTGTTTATTACTGTAAGGTCTTGAAAAAAATTGGCAACAGTATTGGAACGTTTAAAATGACACCTAATTGAGATACAACAGTATGTAACCCCCCAAAAAAAATTTTTTTTTTATTGAGTATAGAATTTTTAAATCTATTTAAAAGATGATACAGGTTAATAAGGTACACAAAGGCCACTTTTCCACCTGTAGTTCGGGTCAGTTGGTCCCCCACCCTCTTTAAGTCATTTTATGTTCACACAGACATGCACGCTTTCTGTAATTCTGCGTTGCTGTGGTCTAGTTTGGGAGAATTATAAAAGCTACAATTCACAGTTCAGTATTATTAAATATGAGGATGACGGAGAATCCAGAGACATCAAAAAATGCAAATAAAACTAAAGGAGCAACACAGAACAAGTTTAACATGTGAACTCCTCACAAACACGCACTATCAAATTAATAAAACTACTTTTTAAATACGAGCCGAGCTCTACAGGCCATACATGAGCCTCATTCACAGGTAGGTACTGAGGCGAATGGTGGAGGTTTCTAATCATGTTAGAGGTGGATGACACTGACTTATAATACGATCCGTTACCTGACACGCTCCACTGATGCACATGTCAAAAGCATCCGCCCGGCATCGGGTCCCGTCCAGCACCTTGGGGGCCAGTTCAACAGTGAGACTTCTCCCTTTAGCCTGGCACCGCAGTGCACAGGGTGCTGAGGGGTCATAAGGCGATGGGAACCACTCATATGTGACACCCTGGTACTTGATGTCATTGTGGGCTGAACACTGCTGGGCCCGGAAATCACCCGACTCTGCTGGACAGTCCTGAGGAGAGGAACAACACAAGAATTCATTTCAGTGTCACTTTATTAAATCGTCATTTAAAGGACGTAATTAAACTGTATGTAAAAAGCTTGAACCGAATTAATGATTTTTCACAAACTGATTTTCAAAAAGGTTTTTATAATTTACTGTTGCTTTTCAATTAACTGATGTTTCTTTCATACCTACTTTAACCCCCTGAGACCCGCGATCCTGACTGACTTTACTGTCTTTCAGAGGCTCTAGTAGGTTCAGGTTTTAGGACTAGAGTGAAGCTACAGATATCAGGTGAGACTAGAAAACCTAAGGAATCCATTGGTACCAACCATATCATGCTAGCTTGTCGAGAAGGAGGCTAAATAACGACCCAAAGTGGGGCAACATTTTAGCGAGGAAAAAACTGGCATGGCCATTTTCAAAGGGGTCCCTTGACCTCAGACCTCAAGGTTTGTGGATGAAAATGGGTTCTATGGGTACCCACGAGTCTCCCCTTAATATATGTATCCCATAAATGCCCACTTTCCTAGGTAGATTGACAATAAGGGGGTTTCTTAGCGGTTTCCAGAACTGCAGAACTGAAGAAAGTGCTCGCCATCCAGTCGCCGAAAAATGCAATTCTTGCAGAAATCTCCAAATGTCAAGGGTTTTGATACCAAATCACAGCATGGCTTTTTCTATGGTGTTCCTCAAGGTCTTGGTGTCTTAATGTGGTATTTTGGAGGGATTATTCATCATTTTTATCAATTCTCCAGTGGTAAAAAAGGTCAAATTTAGGAGAATTTGACACACAGAGTTGCATCTAAAATTAATCTTCAGGTTCTCAGCTTTCAGATGATGTACACCACTTCTATGTGACATCTACTGTTGACCTGCTATCTCCCCCTAAAGACCCCCTGTACCCCCCTAAAAAAGACCAAAAAAAAGTCTATTGTGGGTCTCAGAGAGTTAAAGTAGGTCATGAAATTTTGAATTCCATATGTGTTTGTGTGGTTCAGACTGGATATATAGGAAAGATCCAGCCTGTGTGACCATGGCAGAGGAGGTAATGGTGCAGACAAGCTGTCACCATCTTAACACCTGGATGCTTCTTCGGACTGAAAGCTGTCTCGGATCAATAAGGGATGCTCGTTCCTCCGGGTGACAACTGGCAGACTTTTGGCAGCCAATAACTCTCCCTTCTGACTGAAGACTGAAAACACATCTGGTCTGACACATCAGCTTCACTCAGTCTACGTATCCTTCAGACGCCTATATGGAGCCCAGTAAACAGAGCCTTCAGTTCAGACAGAGGTAGCCTCCATGTGTGAAGAGGGGAAATGGGATAAATATTATCCTGGGACCATTTCCCAGTGGATGAGATTGAAGCTTTATAATGAATCCAGACTAAACCACTTCAGTGGGGAAGAAGAGAAATAAGACTCTGATTACAAATGGTTGTTTCAACAGGCTGAATGTGTTTCTGTGGTTTGGGAAAGTGCAGTCCTACTGTATAGCTTCCATCATGGGGGTGCATGTGGTTGTTGGTCTCTCATGGATCAAATGACGACTGTTGATATTACGTGATGGACTGTCAGGGACTGGTGGAGGGATTATTCACTTATATCATTAAACAGACTTTATTATAGCAAAATAATCGATGCGTCCTTTATTTCCCTGCCTGGCACACATACAGCGTGTCACATATTTGTGGTATGATCTGAATTAATACCCAGTGGTCACAGAGGTCTGGGAGTGCATGTAATGCCTGCAGAGTCCTCCATTTCGTATTCTTTCCTCTTACAAGTAACCAGATCAACAGCAAATAGTATCTCAAAGATAACGTCCCTGGACGTGGCCCCGTATCAAACGTCCTCACAGCTCCCTGGTGATCTTCTGATCCTTAACATTAACAACAAGCTGGGAGAAAAAGATGAAGATTTGGTGGAGCTGTTGAGGAGGGAGTGTACTATGAATAGGGTTGGGGTATGACAGCATTTAATCAAATCTGAATCCAGTGTTGAATTCTTATCCTTATCAAATCTATTTTGGTTCATAACTTTAAGAAACCAAAGTTAAAAAAAGTTCTCAAAGATTCAGTTTGGATCTTTGGGTACTTTTTTTGTTTGGGAAGGCAGAGGCACAAATGTTTTGAGTGGCGGCCTATAAATGTTCACAAATACCAGCTATAAAATATTGATTAAATATGTATCAGGCACATGAAAATTAAATAACAGTTTAAAAGCTGTTTCACAACAAGCACAGATTTTCCGTCCGAAAAATTTGCACGAAAATTTATAAAAAATGATTTTGTAGGTTCTTATGAATGCTTGCACAACCATGCAGAACATTGTGTTTTTTGAGGTCACAGCGACCTTGACCTTTTGACCACCAAAAGCTAATCAGTTCATCGTTGAGTTTAAGTAGATTTTTGTGCCAAATTTGACGAAATACGCTAAAGGCGTTCCTGAGGTATCACGCTCACAAGTATGGAACATACGGACGGCCGGACGGACAGACGGACGGACAGACACACAAAACGAAAACATAATGCCTCTGGCAACAGCTGTCGCTGGCACGGACGCATGACAAATAGGGCTGAAACGATTTCTCGAGTAACTCAAGTAATTCCATTACTATAAATCATCAATGCAAATTCTTTGCATCCAACAGGTCGAATGACAGAACAAGTTTGAGAGCCACTGTGTTAGTTTGTATTGAAAAGTAAGGACCACAGCTGCATCTAACCAGACGAAGTAACATTTGCAGCTAACTTTGCTGTTTAATGTGCTGCAGCTGACCAGCTGATCAGCTGTCTAGCCTGCAAAATGACGTTAGCGTTGCACTTTGAATGTTTGTTTGGTGGCTCATTCAACAACTAAGGTGCAGGACAAGACGTGTGTACATGTTTGTAAGTTAGATAAGAAGGAGGCATAAGCAGGGAAGCTAATGTGGGTTGTTGTTCACAGTGTGTGGCTCCTGTGTTGTGTAGCAGGCTGCTGTTTGGCTGTCAGTCAGTGTAGCCTGTGATAGAATGCTAATGTTACTGCTTTATGCAAATATTTGATTGGCTGTATGGAAACAATCTCCGTAGACTGAGAGCAAACAGTATTACACAGAGAGCATATAAATCTGGTTTAAGGAAACATCTCGGTTTGGGTTAAAATGACTACTTTGTTGAAGTCATCAGGGACACAATAATAACCATGTGGTTGTCATGTCGTCATGGTTAAAAGAAGGGGGAATGCAGGGGGAAGCGAACAGTGGTCTCTCATTTTAAAGGCAGACACTTTGTTGATCCATCCGTCTACACCCAAACTCTTTCCTATGTGGACTTTGTGGCTCTATGTTACTTGCCTGCAGAGCCTTTCTCCTGTTCTGTTCTTACTCCTGTTCTGCCCCCCCCCCCCCTCCCCCTGTCTTGCAGGTCTAAGTGATAGTGGAGGTGATTGGAGTCCACCTGTGGAGAGCTGTTCAGCTGCTGATTGGCTCACTCTCCTGCCTTACCTTTGCACTTCACTTTGACTTTGTCTAATCATTGGTTGTTAGGTTGTTCAGTTATTGTTCCACCTAGTGGACGTAACACTCTATAATAAAGTCACCTGACTTTGTCTTTTGCTCCAAACGGAGTACATTCAGAATTCCTACGGACACTAGAGGGCTTCGTCACTTGAACATAAACATATGTTGTTTTGGGGCACTTGCTGAAACTGCTGATTCTGTCATTTTTATTGGGAGGGCAGTCACATGTCACCTTCAAAACACTTTCAGATATACATGTAGTTGTCCTCTCCAAGTTAACATGTAAGTGTCTAAAATGAATCTAGTAACTAATATTAACAAAGGTTACTAAAGTTCAGACTCACCATGTTGCTGCAGGTTCTGTAGCGGATGTTTTTGCCATCACAGCTTCTGCAAAGGAAGGTAAAATGCAAATCAACAGGTGACTCAGTGATTCTCAACGTGCAAAACGTTGTCAATCAAAAGCTTTAAAAACAATGAACGCCACTAATGAAGCACTCTTTTCTCGTCTATAGTTGCCAGACTTTTGTACACCTGACAGAGATAAATTCACAAATTGCTTTATAAGGCTACAAGTTTAATTACTCAGTGTCTAGTATTGTGCTGTTGGACGTGCTTCTCATCATCCTTCACCATGCTTTTAATAATTTTCATACTTTTTTGCCTTGAACTTTGTTGAGCTTCTCTCAGTTTGCTCTGGATAAGACCTGCAGGTAAATACCTAAAATGTGAAGTAAACGCAGTGGATGACTACACACACGCACGCACGCACGCACGAACACGCACACACACACACACACACACACACACACACACACACACACCTGTAAGGTTACAGCATACTCCACCTGCAGCACACATCACCTAGCCAGCAGCCATCTCAGCACTTCACTGAGCTCCAGCTGGCAGAGCCCAAAATGTCAAGCAAAAGTGAACCCACAGATATGCACACACACACACACACACACACACACACGAGAGTGAACCTGAGCCCTGTGTGAAATGTGCCATAGCAGAACGTTCTCTTCCCGCTGACAGCATGGACTCGCTGTTAAATCTGTTCCACCTTGTTAGCAACAATAACAACATCCATTCTCTCGGTGTGTGTTAACTGCCACAAAGTGCACGTTTCTCCTGCCGGCTTACAATAACATGAGACTAAACTGGTAGCAGCTCATTTATCCCGGTGTAAAGCAGGCGCGGTCTAATCTGCCATTTTGGGGGCAGATAGAGAGATGAGAACGGCTCCAAACTAAACCAAACACAGACAACAGCGAGCCATATTAATGAACTTATTAACAGATTTCAGCCATTATAATACATGAATAACTACTCACAAACTGTACAGGTCTGCTTGTGTGTACTGTAGGTGGGTGTACTGTGCTTTCAGGGTCTGGGAAGGTCTACAGCTATGGCCATTAGTCTTCTATTAAACTCACAACACTGACATGACAACAGTGCAGGTCTGTTGATGGCTTTTTCAGGACAGGACAAAACCACTGGGCCACACAGCATAATGTGAAGGGAAAACAATAAACAATGTTAGAGAAATACTGTAGATGCATGTTATTGCTATTATTATTACTGCTACAGTTACTGCTATTATTATGATTATTAGTAGTAGTCATATTTCTATTTCTATAACTGCTACTATTACTGCTATTATTATGATTATTAGTAGTAGTCATATTTCTATCTCTATTACTGCTACAGTACTATTCCTGCTATTATTATGATTTTTAGTAGTAGTCATATTTCTATTATTATTATTCCTTCTATTATGATGATTATTAGTAGTAGTCATATTTCAATTATTATCACTGCTACTATTACTGCTATTATTAAGATTATTAGTAATATTTCTATTATTATCACTGCTACTATTACTGCTAATATTATGATTATTAATAGTAGTCATATTTCTATTTCTATTACTGCTACCATTACTGCTATTATTGTGATTTTTAGTAGAACTCCTATTTCTATTAATATTACTATTATTAAGGTTATTAGTAGTAGTCCTATTTCTATTATTATCACTGCTATTATTAAGGTTATTATTAGTAGTCCTATTTCTATTATTATTACTGCTATCATTATAATTATTATTGATAGTAGTCCTATTTCTATTATTATAACTGCTATCATTATGATTATTATTAGTAGTAATCCTATTTCTATTATTATTACTGCTACAATTACTGAATTTATTGCGATTATTAGTAGCAGTAATATTTATATTATTATTACTGCTACTTTTACTGCTATTATTATGATTTTTAGTAGTAGTAGTCCTATTTCTATTATTATTACTGCTATTATTATTATTATTAGTATTAGTAGTCATATTTCTATTATTATTACGGCTATTATTATTATCAGTTGTAGTAGTATTCATATTTCTATTATTATTACTGCTATTATTATTATAATTATTAGTAGTAGTCTGCCCAAGGTTTTTACCCGTTAAAGGGAAGTTTTTTCTTGCCATTGTCGTACCAAGTGCTTACTCATGGGGGATCTCTTGTTGTTGTCTCTGAATTATAGAGTAAATTGAACTATTCATCCATCACTTTTAGCAATCTAGTTTGACTTCTCTACTCAGACAGGACCAAACGTCGGAGTTACATTCCCAAATGTAGGACAGAGGCAGTCTGTGTGACCTTAACAGCAGCAGGTTACACACGTCGGTAATGCGTCGGCTTACAGCCCTTCATTACAGTACTGGACACACATCATCACCCTCTTACATGTATCCTGAATTTGTTAAGAAAATCTTGTTGTTTGTAATGACATAAAGAACAAGAGCACATTCTCTAAAAGTGCCGTTTTTCTTACAGAAAAAAAAGGAAAGAAAGGGTAATAATTTACTTTCATGTCAGATTGATTTTAAAAGCATTCTGAATATGTGAGCAATGCCTTTGATAATGCATAACAGAGATTTCTGTCATCTTTCACCAAGAAATGTACAGCTGGCATAATGAAAAGTGATGATTACATCTAATGTCGGGTGTCTTTTTGAGTCCAGTTGAAAACGGAGGAAAAGATTATTACAACCTGTCAGGAGACAGATGCAGGGATGAAAGTAATTAACTTAATAACATATCGACAGAAAAACTTTATATATTCAACACAATTCAGGCATTGATAAAAATATCCTATTGGACCAATCAGTACTATCGTCACATTCTTCAAATTAGAGGAAGAAGAAAGATGCTTCAATCTCATCGGTGGCACTATAAACCATGAAGCTGTGAGGAGGATTCACTGAATGTGAACTGCTTCAGGTTCATTCACAGAGGGATTTTAGGGCAGGTTAGTTTTCTTGCTTAAAAAAAAGACATAGAGAAATAACTTGCTAACCTACTTTTTTACATAAACAATGAAAACACAATTAGTGCTTTCCACATGAGTGGAAAAAAGAGAAGAAAAGAATCGGCAACCTTCGAGGCTGAGAAATGAAGCCAATGCGAAAGTTCATCGAATGGCTGCTTCAGACTGGCTCCAAAAGGGAGTCCATCCCCATAGACCCCCATGTTAAGCCAACATAGATGAGAAATCCTAAAATTGTTATTGATGAAATCACAACAGCTGGTGAGTTCACATGTCAACAGATGATGGTTAAAAACTGAAGAAGCTGGTAAGTGGATCTTCAAAAAACACATTATTCTTGGATCGCACCAGTATGACAACTGGTGCTTCAGTTTGACTGAGTTATAACTCTGAGGGTTAAGTTAATGATTACACCACAAATGATCACAAAACAACATAATTTAGCGAAAGCATCGTTCATCTTTTACGATACTGGTGTCTGCCAACAATTTACAATCTCGTCATTAAGAGCTAAACAGCAGTAGACAGTGTCAGTGACAGATATTTCCTCTGCTTGTTGAGTGTTGCCGTAAGTACAGACAGAGTTAGAGGGAGTTAATGGGCCTTTAAAGGGGAGAGAGACACAGTCTGGCACAGGGGAGGCAAAGCAATGGGCAAAGACAAGCTCCAAAAGAAACACTGGACCCAGACAGAAAGCCAGTGTGTGTGTGTGTGTGTGTGTGTGTGTGTGTGTGTGTGTGTGTGTGTGTGTGTGTGTGTGTGTGTGTGTGTGTGTGTGAATGAAGTTGCAGATTAAGCTGGATGTTCTCACTCTAGCTAGACACTACTGTCCTCTGTGGTCCACAGCGATGGACGCACACACAAATACAGTATATATGTACTGTATATAAACACACACTCTCCAGATAAGTCCTCAGTTTCCAGCTCCTACCAGTTCAGGCATGGACGCGCCTGGTTGATCACACACACACACACACACACACAGTGGTCACATAGGTCTGCTGGCTTGTTGGGAGATGTTTCTGCAATGACTGGAGTGTGACTCTCCCAGTGGAGAGGAAGTCTGAACAAATCAGGAGCTCCGATCACTTCCAGCCGCTGGGAGCTGTGATCAGGGTTTACAGCCTGTCTCATCCAACCCCTGCTTGTCTTCAGATGTCTGAGGAACATCATCAGACTTGAAACAGTCCAGAGGGAAGCACAGGTGAGACTGATAAAACTCAATTTTGAAATGTCATCACAGAGGACTTTGTAGGGGGCCTTAATAAGAATAATCTAGGACAGGAAATGAATGTAGACGAGCTTTTACCCAAACGACCACATCATGCGACGATGTTGAGACCTGGATTAATGAGTCAAATATCTTCCGTGTGACCGAGCGGCCGAGGCTGCAATCATTGTTTTAAACCCGCGATCAACTGAATTATTCTGTTATCCCAGAATAATAAAGCTGTTTTCTTGTAACAGCAAGACAGATATGGGTAACACATAATGAGCAAGTAACCTATTTGAAATTTCTTTGGAATTACTGCCAAATTACCCCAATATTTATCTCAAAATTGATAAAAAAATACTTTATTATAAACATAATTTAATAATGATATGCTAAAATAGCATATAATGGTTAAATTAGGGCCTTTAGGCTTGAGAAGCAGCTGTGCGCTGCTCTTCATCGGAGCTGGAAAACTAATAGAAGACACTTCTGATCAGACACAATCCCCACCATTGTGACTTATTGTTTACACAAATGTAACCTGGTAGCTAATGTAATGATTCAGGGAGTTTTTAAAGAAATTTCAAATTAGTTATTTGCGAATTATTATCTATTTATCAGCAGACATGGAAATAAAGCATATCAATTACCTTTGTATTCTTTTCCTGGAAATGTGTAAAATAAATTACCAGCTATTTATTACGGCTTATTGGGAAATAGCAGAATATAATACTTAATGTTTATAATTGATATAAAATATTAATAAAATTCCAGCGTCAAGTCCCAAGTCAAGACAGCCAAACAAAGTAATTTTTGATACATTTTGAGGTAAATATTGGGGTAATTTGGCAGTAATTTCAAAGAAAATTCAAATACGTTACTTGCTGATTATCACCTAATTACCATGAAATGTGCAGACCTGCAAAATAAAGTGTTACCTAGATATCTTAAATCCAGAAAAAAATATTTTGTCATGAGATATTTAAAGGGGAACTTTTTTACAAGGGCCGATTTTATACATAAGGTTCAGTTTACAGCAGGGATAAACGCTAATATTTTCAAGCACCAAGCCCCTAAATTTGGTGGCCAAAGTACATTTTTGGTGGCCCAAATGTAAACGTAGGTAAAAACAATACAGAAAAGGTGATTAAACCCAACTTAGCACAGCCTTCCTTAACAGGTCACTTCACACACTTCAATAAATGAAAATTGACATTAACATAATGAAAATATAAAATTATCTATTTAAATTGAAAAGTTATTTGTTCTCTCACAGTCTCTTTGTTCATACACTACAAAAGATACAATCTATTTCTCTTTTGTTAGGAAGTTAAACAGGTCATATTTCCCTCTATAATATCTATTTTATATTTCTGTGAAAACATCTCCTTTAACGTTAGCAGTTAGCTGTTAGCCTAGGAGGACTGTGCTCGGTTTAATCATTGCGTAAATTGTTGTACAGTTGAGTTAAGTCAGTATTGTATATACTGTAGCAGTTGACGGGTGAAATAAATCCAGGAAATGATCGTTTAACCTTACAATACTGTGAGTGAGCTCTGAGTGAAACAACCTGGTTATATTGCAGTCAGTATCTACGATGGAAAATAGGGGATGGATGTTAAGTTCTTAGCTGACATGCTCTTCCAGGGCTCATAAATGTCTGTCTGTCAGCACTCGTAACTCTACTCCCCATAGGAGAAAACCTTCCCTCCACAGGAAACATCCAATAGAGCAACACTGGCCCAAATATGACAAAACACAACCATAAAAACCCAAAGGCCAGTTTGCAGGGTGTATTTACTCCTCTTTTATCTCTCTTTCAGAACTATTCATTTCAACTCATAACCCACGAGGTGCCAATTAACGAGCTTGAGCACTGCCGTGTGCATTCGCTGCATGTGCTGTTTGTTTGTGTGCAGTAAAAAAGTTCTTACTTAGGGAGAAATTTCAGCAGCAGCATGGGCGAGAAAGTGAGGCTGAGCTGCAGTCAGATATAATGGAGACAAATGTGTTGCCAGGAGGCTATAGAATGATGCCACGGGGCACAGTCTGAAATAGATTGGCTGTGATGACTTCCTGAACAAGCAACACTGCACAACAAATAGCTGAGCAGTGAGAGCAGACAGCCTGAATGTGGCTTTTAAAAACAGCAGGGATTTGAAACCCACACACTCGATGCTTTTATCAGTGTAAGGAAAATACAGAACACACCCAGCCCAGACACTGTCTCCTTGACTTCCTAGCATCCCATCCACACCGACCCAGAGAGACGGTCTGGACTCTGTCTGAGTTTCCAGCTCCTTCTTTCCCTCTCTTCAATTCAATGGAGCTTCTTTTTAGTGATGTTTCTGTGTTCCCACATCTCAGCAATTACTTTTTTGAGTACAATGTTATCATAACTGATAGGAATCATGGCAAAAACTACACAAATAAGACAACCCAAGTTGTAATGAACAATAATTATCCATTGTAATGATGTATGTTCTTATGTATGTTTTTATTTTGTTTAATTAGCTAGTCATTCGTATTTTTCCGCAGCGGGTGTGTGGATTTTTAGCCACATTAGTGGCATGGCTCTATGCCACTCTGTTGATCAGTCCCAACTCATTCTCACTACCAACTCGTCAAATACCGCCGCTTGGTCATTGGCCCTACGCTTCAAACTATGACGCTCTAGGTACCCCTCTAGCGTCAGTTTCAGACGTGTCAGGAACGGCGTGAATAAAATGACTTTTTCAGGGGGGATTTAAAGGGCAGGGTTAAAAAACTTTCGACAGAAAAACTTTATATATTCAACACAATTCAGGCATTGATAAAAATATGCTTTTGGACCAATCAGTACTATCGTCACATTCTTCAAATTAGAGGAAGAAGAAAGATGCTTCAATCTCATCGGTGGCACTATAAACCATGAGGCTGTGAGGAGGATTCACTGAATGTGAACTGCTTCAGGCTCATTCACAGAGGGATTTTAGGGCAGGTTAGTTTTCTTGCTTAAAAACAAGACATAGAGAAATAACTTGCTAACCTACTTTTTTACATAAACAATGAAAACACAATTAGTGCTTTCCAGATGAGTGGAAAAAAGAGAAGAAAAGAATCGGCAAACTCTGAGGCTGAGAAATGAAGCCAATGCGAAAGTTCATCGAATGACTGCTTCAGACTGGCTCCAAAAGGGAGTCCATCCCCATAGACCCCCATGTTAAGCCAACATAGATGAGAAATCCTAAAATTGTTATTGATGAAATCACAACAGCTGGTGAGTTCACATGTCAACAGATGATGGTTAAAAACTGAAGAAGCTGGTAAGTGGATCTTCAAAAAACACATTATTCTTGGATTGCACCAGTATGACAACTGGTGATTCAGTTTGACTGAGTTATAACTCTGAGGGTTAAGTTAATGATTACACCACAAATGATCACAAAGCAACATCATTTAGCGAAAGCATCGTTCATCTTTTACGATTCTGGTGTCTGCCAACAATTTACAATCTCGTCATTAAGAGCTAAACAGCAGTAGACAGTGTCAGTGACAGATATTTCCTCTGCTTGTTGAGTGTTGCCGTAAGTACAGACAGAGTTAGAGGGAGTTAATGGGCCTTTAAAGGGGAGAGAGACACAGTCTGGCACAGGGGAGGCAAAGCAATGGGCAAAGACAAGCTCCAAAAGAAACACTGGACCCAGACAGAAAGCCAGTGTGTGTGTGTGTGTGTGTGTGGGAATGAAGTTGCAGATTAAGCTGGATGTTCTCACTCTAGCTAGACACTACTGTCCTCTGTGGTCCACAGCGATGGACACACACTCAAATACAGTATATATGTACTGTATATAAACACACACTCTCCAGATAAGTCCTCAGTTTCCAGCTCCTACCAGTTCAGGCATGGACACGCCTGGTTGATCACACACACACACACACACACACAGTGGTCACATAGGTCTGCTGGCTTGTTGGGAGATGTTTCTGCAATGACTGGAGTGTGACTCTCCCAGTGGAGAGGAAGTCTGAACAAATCAGGAGCTCCGATCACTTCCAGCCGCTGGGAGCTGTGATCAGGGTTTACAGCCATCATCATCAGACTTGAAACAGTCCAGAGGGAAGCACAGGTGAGACTGATAAAACTCAATTTTGAAATGTCATCACAGAGGACTTTGTTGGGGGCCTTAATAAGAATAATCTAGGACAGGAAATGAATGTAGACGAGCTTTTACCCAAACGACCACATCATGCGACGATCGGATGTTGAGACCTGGATTAATGAGTCAAATATCTTTCGTGTGACCGAGCGGCCGAGGCTGCAATCATTGTTTTAAACCCGCGATCAACTGAATTATTCTGTTATCCCAGAATAATAAAGCTGTTTTCTTGTAACAGCAAGACAGATATGGGTAACACATAATGAGCAAGTAACCTATTTGAAATTTCTTTGGAATTACTGCCAAATTACCCCAATATTTACCTCAAAATTGAAAAAAATTACTTTATTATAAACATAATTTAATAATGATATGCTAAAATAGCATATAATGGTTAAATTAGGGCCTTTAGGCTTGAGAAGCAGCTGTGCGCTGCTCTTCATCGGAGCTGGAGAACTAATAGAAGACACTTCTGATCAGACACAAACCCCACCATTGTGACTTATTGTTTACACAAATGTAACCTGGTAGCTAATGTAATGATTCAGGGAGTTTTTAAAGAAATTTCAAATTAGTTATTTGCGAATTATTATCTATTTATCAGCAGACATGGAAATAAAGCATATCAATTACCTTTGTATTCTTTTCCTGGAAATGTGTAAAATAAATTACCAGCTATTTATTACGGCTTATTGGGAAATAGCAGAATATAATACTTAATGTTTATAATTGATATAAAATATTAATAAAATTCCAGCGTCAAGTCCCAAGTCAAGACAGCCAAACAAAGTAATTTTTGATACATTTTGAGGTAAATATTGGGGTAAATTGGCAGTAATTTCAAAGAAAATTCAAATACGTTACTTGCTGATTATCACCTAATTACCATGAAATGTGCAGACCTGCAAAATAAAGTGTTACCTAGATATCTTAAATCCAGAAAAAAATATTTTGTCATGAGATATTTAAAGGGGAACTTTTTTACAAGGGCCGATTTTATACATAAGGTTCAGTTTACAGCAGGGATAAACGCTAATATTTTCAAGCACCAAGCCCCTAAATTTGGTGGCCAAAGTACATTTTTGGTGGCCCAAATGTAAACGTAGGTAAAAACAATACAGAAAAGGTGATTAAACCCAACTTAGCACAGCCTTCCTTAACAGGTCACTTCACACACTTCAATAAATGAAAATTGACATTAACATAATGAAAATATAAAATTATCTATTTAAATTGAAAAGTTATTTGTTCTCTCACAGTCTCTTTGTTCATACACTACAAAAGATACAGTCTATTTCTCTTTTGTTAGGAAGTTAAACAGGTCACATTTCCCTCTATAATATCTATTTTATATATCTGTGAAAACATCTCCTTCAATTTTGAACGCATCATGGAACCTCTCCGTTAACTTTAGCAGTTAGCTGTTAGCCTAGGAGGACTGTGCTCAGTTGAATCATTGCGTAAATTGTTGTACAGTTGAGTTAAGTCAGTATTGTACATACTGTAGCAGTTGACGGGTGAAATAAATCCAGGAAATGATCGTTTAACCTTACAATACTGTGAGTGAGCTCTGAGTGAAACAACCTGGTTATATTGCAGTCAGTATCTACGATGGAAAATAGGGGATGGATGTTAAGTTCTTAGCTGACATGCTCTTCCAGGGCTCATAAATGTCTGTCTGTCAGCACTCGTAACTCTACTCCCCATAGGAGAAAACCTTCCCTCCACAGGAAACATCCAATAGAGCAACACTGGCCCAAATATGACAAAACACAACCATAAAAACCCAAAGGCCAGTTTGCAGGGTGTATTTACTCCTCTTTTATCTCTCTTTCAGAACTATTCATTTCAAGTCATAACCCACGAGGTGCCAATTAACGAGCTTGAGCACTGCCGTGTGCATTCGCTGCATGTGCTGTTTGGTTGTGGGCAGTAAAAAAAGTTCTTACTTAGGGAGAAATTTCAGCAGCAGCATGGGCGAGAAAGTGAGGCTGAGCTGCAGTCAGATATAATGGAGACAAATGTGTTGCCAGGAGGCTATAGAATGATGCCACGGGGCACAGTCTGAAATAGATTGGCTGTGATGACTTCCTGAACAAGCAACACTGCACAACAAATAGCTGAGCAGTGAGAGCAGACAGCCTGAATGTGGCTTTTAAAAACAGCAGGGATTTGAAACCCACACACTCGATGCTTTTATCAGTGTAAGGAAAATACAGAACACACCCAGCCCAGACACTGTCTCCTTGACTTCCTAGCATCCCATCCACACCGACCCAGAGAGACGGTCTGGACTCTGTCTGAGTTTCCAGCTCCTTCTTTCCCTCTCTTCAATTCAATGGAGCTTCTTTTTAGTGATGTTTCTGTGTTCCCACATCTCAGCAATTACTTTTTTGAGTACAATGTTATCATAACTGATAGGAATCATGGCAAAAACTACACAAATAAGACAACCCAAGTTGTAATGAACAATAATTATCCATTGTAATGATGTATGTTCTTATGTATGTTTTTATTTTGTTTAATTAGCTAGTCATTCGTATTTTTCCGCAGCGGGTGTGTGGATTTTTAGCCACATTAGTGGCATGGCTCTATGCCACTCTGTTGATCAGTCCCAACTCATTCTCACTACCAACTCGTCAAATACCGCCGCTTGGTCATTGGCCCTACGCTTCAAACTATGACGCTCTAGGTACCCCTCTAGCGTCAGTTTCAGACGTGTCAGGAACGGCGTGTCATTTTCTGCTCCTTACATGCATACAGTCTCATTTCGAAATAAACTCCCGACGTAGGTTTACTTAGTTTTTAGGTTTACTTATGCAACATAATTTCTTGGTTAGGTTTCGGGGGACAAAACTACTTGGTTAGGTTTAGGCAACAGAACTACTTGGGTAGGTTACTTTGCACAGCTGCTTACATAGACAATGAATGGGAAGCGTGGAAAGGACGGATCCTGTGGACACGTACCATAGGGCTGAGCGCAGCCACCCTACGGGAGAAGCTCATTTCGACCGCTCGTATCTGCGATCTCATTCTTTCGGTCACTACCCAAAGCTTATGACCATAGGTGAGGGCTGGTACGTAGATGGCGTGGTGAATAGAAAGCTTTGCCTTCCGGCTCATTTACTGTTTCTACACCTGTTAAATGTAGAAGATGTGACAGTGTGGGTGAGGTTTTACAGTGGTTGGAAGGCTTCTTTTGCCCAACACTGATGCCTATACTGATGACCATACTGCAAAGCAAATCAGCCTGTTCTCATTCCCAGGGCGTCAAATACCGACGCTTTGACACGGCCGTCGCCGTTCGATACCGATAATGTAAACCCATCCGCGGCAACAGTAAAAGCACAGGACTTCCTTTAAATAAGTTCTTGGTTTGATTGCTGTCAGTAAACCAACAAACCCAACTAAGGGAGAACCTGCTGCAGGGTTTTAAAATAACTGCTCTGAACCAAGTAGGTGTGAAAAATACTAAACAATAAATTCTTGATAAAGCCTGAGCTAAAAAAGCTTAAAGGCCCAGTGGGACGTACTGAAAGTGTGCCATGCTGGCAGAGATCATTTCTGTTCACACAGTGACAGCATATAGTATATCCACACTGAGCCAACGCAGCAGAAGATCAGCTCAGTTTGGATCGGTGTGTCTGGAAAGTAACAAAATCCTAGTTAACTGTCAACAGTCTCAACACAGGAACATAGGACACACGTGTACACCTCTGTGGGCAATAATACTTCCAGAAAATAAATAAATAATAATCGCTAGAATATCAGATTGCATGAATTCAGGATGAGGTAGAATTGTCCCGTGTGTGTGTGTGATATGACAGCTGCTACTCTGTGTTGAGACTCCATACGGAGCAGATGCATTCACTTTCAGTTTGTAGAGTAAAAGAGTCCAGCAGTTGCCGGTGCAGGCCGCAGCTCTCACTCTGCTGAATGATGGGCTGCTGAAACACTAAAGAGAAGCACCACTCGATCCTCCGTGGCCACTGAACAGCAGCATTACCTCACTGTCCTGTGATACACTCATCTGTTTTAGGCAAGTGGTCCCACCAAGCTGCGACAGCCTTCATGCATCTCAGCCCAGACCTTTTCTCCTATCTTATCTGCTGTGTTAAAAGCTCAGATGAAAGAGAGAGAGTGACGGAGAGAGAGACTGATATAGAGAGGGAGAGATGGAAAGAGAGAGGGTTTTCCTGGCTGCGTGTCACCAAAAATAGGAAAATTGGCTTCCCCTGGGTCAGTGATGTCACCGCAGACCCTACAGTGCCAAAGAAAAAGGAATCTCATACTGGGGCTGCAAGTGTGTGTTAGAGGAAAATTGAAGCACATTGTAGTATTTGTGGAAAATAAGTCCAAGCACCAAAGAAGTGAGCTTTCTAAAGTGCTTTTAAATTGTGCCCTTCAACCCGTGCGTCTCCAGGCCAATAGTCAAAACACGTATTTATACAATTCAGAGAGCTGTTTTTCCTGGAGAAGTGGTAGGGAAGGCCCTCCACCAAAAGCTCTCTTGCCGTGTCAGTGAAACCCAGAGCACAGGAACAAACTCTAATTCCTCTGACAATGTTATTTATGCCTGGTCAACCAGAATTAACATTTCTGACATGCCTCCGCAGGTTCCATTTCACCCAGCCTCCCAGGCCCGGATCACTGGCTGACCTTGGAGCTGGCAGAGCGAAACACTTTGCAGTCTTCGACCTCGTTACGTCGTACCCCCATAGACGGGATCGATTCGTGTGTCTTGGACTGTTGCACTGCGGTGGGACTCGGTATTCTCTCGCTTTTCCTCCGTCTGCTGCAACCAAAGAGACAGACTGATCCGCTAGAGAGGAATTAGACACGTTAGCACTCCGCTAATAGGATAAAACCACCTTTTGTTGTCGGGCTCAGCCGGCTAACAGCCATCACAGACCTCCAACAGTAATAACATCGGCATGAGGAGAATCTGTCCAGCCGAGGCTTTTTCTGGCCTGCCTGGCCTATTGTGTGAGCTCTGCATAGTTCAGTATCAGCAATCTGTGTCCACTGACAACCCAGTTGACCTGGACATGTACAGTATCTTTCTCAATTTACCATGATTAGGACTCAACATGGTACTAAGATAGTCCGTGAGTGCAAGCTCCATTAGTACTACTGTCGGTAACACTTCCACAAATGTCATGGAAATTAGGTGATAATTAGCAAGTAACCTGTTTGATATTTCTTTGGAATTACTGCCAATAACAAAACTACTTGAGGTCCCAAGTTGCTGTTGTCTGTTTTTTCTTCTAAATAAATCTGACTTAACTGGAGGTTTCTTTACAACCTGATCTCAGCAATTAACTCTGTATTATTACTGATAGGAATGATGGCCAAACCTATGTAAATAAGAGGCGAGCTGTGATATACCGGAATTATGCTTTAAGCTTTCAAAGATCTGTCCATTTGTTTTGGGGCAGGTGAACAACATGTGATCCGAACGTCAGACCAAACTTTCTAACTTTCTGCTAGTACTTAATGTACTGACTATTAACACATGTTTGTTTGGGAACAATGAGATACATGTACAACATATTCATAGTCACTAAGACCTCTGTCTGCATCCTCCTCAGACTCCAAAAACCTGATGTGTCTCCAAAGGCTGAGTCTACTGGTGAAGTGATTGAACTGGAGTCATGTGCTGAACAGGTATCATAACAATTCAGCAGGATAATTTGTGGTATGATCAATGTAGTCATTGAATAATCTCATCAACCCCAGCAACGGGCAGCAGCTCCGTACAGCGTTCACATACTGGATTCTTTTTTTTCCTTTTTAATAATCAGATTTCTGCCACAAGGTATCTCCATATTTCAAAGAAGCTGTCAAGTTGTGTCTTGTTAGATGTTAAAAGAGGCTTACCCTCCGTTGAGACAGCGTCGTAGAGAGTAGGATGCTCCTCCTCCGCAGGTGCGAGAGCACTCACTCCACGGGCCCCAGGCGTCCCACCCGATGTCCCTGTCTTCATCTGAGCGGGTCATCCTGGACGCCTACGGAAGGACAAACACCAACACAAAGGTCACTTACTTCAATCAGGTTAGATATTTACATGCTTTCACACCACACCACCATGGTTGGTACCAATGGATTCATTAGGTTTTCTAGTTTCATATGATACCAGTATCTTCACTCTAGCTTTAAAACTGAGCCCGCTACAACCTAAAGATTTCAAGTTGCGTTAAAAAAAATTGTGGTGTTAAAACTAAACGTAAAACGAATAGCGTAAAACAAACTTTGACAGTCCTAATATATATATATATATATATATATATACATATATATACTGTATGTTTAAAACCCCAATCTTTTCATGAATTTAGTAAGTGCATCATATATAAAACATTTATTGACTCTGTTAATGCATGGTGTCGAGTCAACTGTAGTGATATACACATAGCTCCTTCATGATGAGTTTTGGAAATAATGCCCTTCTACATGTATTCACATTTATTAGTAGTAATAAAAATATGAAGCAAAACACCTCGCTCCATTTCTAACAATATATGCATGAAAGGATTCAGTCATTACCATATCCCACCATCATTTCTTTCATTAATCTTTGTTGAGCCATAACTACCTTTCAGTCATCATCCTACAAAAGATATCAATATCAAAATCATAATTAATATCAATGGCCCCTGGTGATGTATATCTAATGTCAGACCACATTCTGACTATTTTCAGGTCAACGCCGTACGGTGAGTCGGCGATGGAATAGATCAGACAGGACCAGAAAGAAGGATAGAAACTTCAGAAGTGCCTGGACAGCTCCACACTCACAAAAAATGCAGTTCAATTTCATTCACCTAAGACGGATTTAGTCTGCATTTCCTGAAATGCTGTCATGTTCCCCGGTCTGTCTCTCAAAACGCAACACTACACTACCAGAATACTTTGCACGGCTGCTTACATAGACAATGAATGGGAAGCGTGGAAAGGACGGATCCTGTGGACACGTACCATAAGGCTGAGCGCAGCCACCCTACGGAAGAAGCTCATTTCGACCGCTCGTAAGTGCGATCTCATTCTTTCGGTCACTACCCAAAGCTTATGACCACAGGTGAGGGCTGGTACGTAGATGGTGTGGTGAATAGAAAGCTTTGCCTTCCGGCTCATTTACTGTTTCTACACCTGTTAAATGTAGAAGATGTGACAGTGTGGGTGAGGTTTTACAGTGGTTGGAAGGCTTCTTTTGCCCAACACTGATGCCTATACTGATGACCATACTGCAAAGCAAATCAGCCTGTTCTCATTCCCAGGGCATCAAATACCGACGCTTTGACACGGCCGTCGCCCTTCGATACCGATAATGTAAACCCATCCGCGGCAACACTAAAAGCACAGGACTTCCTTTAAATAAGTTCTTGGTTTGATTGCTGTCAGTAAACCAACAAACCCAACTAAGGGAGAACCTGCTGTAGGGTTTTAAAATAACTGCTCTGAACCAAGTAGGTGTGAAAAATACTAAACAATAAATTCTTGATAAAGCCTGAGCTAAAAAAGCTTAAAGGCCCAGTGGGACGTAGTGAAAGTGTGCCATGCTGGCAGAGATCATTTCTGTTCACACAGTGACAGCATATAGTATATCCACACTGAGCCAATGCAGCAGAAGATCAGCTCAGTTTGGATCGGTGTGTCTGGAAAGTAACAAAATCCTAGTTAACTGTCAACAGTCTCAACACAGGAACATAGGACACACGTGTACACCTCTGTGGGCAATAATACTTCCAGAAAATAAATAAATAATAATCGCTAGAATATCAGATTGCATGAATTCAGGATGAGGTAGAATTGTCCCGTGTGTGTGTGTGATATGACAGCTGCTACTCTGTGTTGAGACTCCATACGGAGCAGATGCATTCACTTTCAGTTTGTAGAGTAAAAGAGTCCAGCAGTTGCCGGTGCAGGCCGCAGCTCTCACTCTGCTGAATGATGGGCTGCTGAAACACTAAAGAGAAGCACCACTCGATCCTCCGTGGCCACTGAACAGCAGCATTACCTCACAGTCCTGTGATACACTCATCTGTTTTAGGCAAGTGGTCCCACCAAGCTGCGACAGCCTTCATGCATCTCAGCCCAGACCTTTTCTCCTATCTTATCTGCTGTGTTAAAAGCTCAGATGAAAGAGAGAGAGTGACGGAGAGAGAGACTGATATAGAGAGGGAGAGATGGAAAGAGAGAGGGTTTTCCTGGCTGCGTGTCACCAAAAATAGGAAAATTGGCTTCCCCTGGGTCAGTGATGTCACCGCAGAACCTACGGTGCCAAAGAAAAAGGAATCTCATACTGGGGCTGCAAGTGTGTGTTAGAGGAAAATTGAAGCACATTGTAGTATTTGTGGAAAATAAGTCCAAGAACCAAAGAAGTGAGCTTTCTAAAGTGCTTTTAAATTGTGCCCTTCAACCCGTGCGTCTCCAGGCCAATAGTCAAAACACGTATTTATACAATTCAGAGAGCTGTTTTTCCTGGAGAAGTGGTAGGGAAGGCCCTCCACCAAAAGCTCTCTTGCCGTGTCAGTGAAACCCAGAGCACAGGAACAAACTCTAATTCCTCTGACAATGTTATTTATGCCTGGTCAACCAGAATTAACATTTCTGACATGCCTCCGCAGGTTCCATTTCACCCAGCCTCCCAGGCCCGGATCACTGGCTGACCTTGGAGCTGGCAGAGCGAAACACTTTGCAGTCTTCGACCTCGTTACGTCGTACCCCCATAGACGGGATCGATTCTCGTGTCTTGGACTGTTGCACTGCGGTGGGACTCGGTATTCTCTCGCTTTTCCTCCGTCTGCTGCAACCAAAGAGACAGACTGATCCGCTAGAGAGGAATTAGACACGTTAGCACTCCGCTAATAGGATAAAACCACCTTTTGTTGTCGGGCTCAGCCGGCTAACAGCCATCACAGACCTCCAACAGTAATAACATCGGCATGAGGAGAATCTGTCCAGCCAAGGCTTTTTCTGGCCTGCCTGGCCTATTGTGTGAGCTCTGCATAGTTCAGTATCAGCAATCTGTGTCCACTGACAACCCAGTTGACCTGGACATGTACAGTATCTTTCTCAATTTACCATGATTAGGACTCAACATGGTACTAAGATAGTCCGTGAGTGCAAGCTCCATTAGTACTACTGTCGGTAACACTTCCGCAAATGTCATGGAAATTAGGTGATAATTAGCAAGTAACCTGTTTGATATTTCTTTGGAATTACTGCCAATTTACCCCAATATTTACCTCAAAATGTATCAAAAATTACTTTATTATAAACATTATTTAATAATTATTTGCTAAAATAGCATATAATGGTTAAAATAGGGCCATTGAGAAGCGGCTGTGCGCTGCTCTTCATCGGAGGTGGAAAACCAAAGATAGAAGACACTTCTGATCAGGCACAAATCTCACCATTGTGACTTATTGTCTACACAAATGTAACCTGGTAGCTAATGTAATGATTCAGGGAGTTTTTTTAAAAATTTAAAAGAAGTTATTTGATAATTATTATCTATTTATCAGCAGACATGGAAATAAAGCATATCAATCAACTTTGTATTCTTTTCCTGGAAATGTATTAAATAAATTACCAGCTATTAGGAAGTAGCGGAATATAATTATTAAACAATGTTTATAATAAAGTAATTTTTGATAAACTATTAAATATTACTAAACTAAACTAAACTAAACTAAATATTGGGGTAATTTGGCAGTAATTCCAAAGAAATTTCAAATAGGTTACTTGCTAATTATCACCTAATTACCATGAAATTTGCGGACCTGTAAAATGAAGTGTTACCCTTCTTTCTAAGAAGGCACCATTTATGAAGGGTTTATAAGATTCCATAACTGCAAACTTAATGGCTTATTAAAAAGTGAGAAACCCCTTTATTATAGGGGTTCCTAATCTGACTAGTGGGATCCCCAATGGTGTTGCGAGATGATTCATTAGAAAAGAAATGAGACAAGAAATCATAATGCTACACAAATTATAGGTATTTTTTAAGAAAATATTGATACACTTGATTAGTGGCGTTAAAACGAATATGCGTTAACGCGTTAACTTTGACAGTCATATATATATATATATATATATATATATATATACAGTATACATATATAGTTAGGCACTACGAGATGAATAAATCCCTGTTTTGTTTTGTTTTTATCTTTGCTGCCATCTCGACTGTAACGGAGCTGGGAGGGAAAACTGAGTGAGATCATCGCTTGTTTGGGAGATGAGAGGAGACACCTGGCGGAGATCTGCTCTCTACTGAGTCTCTGAGTTTCTAGTTAACAATGTCCATACAACTTTAAAATAAACCTTTATAAGAGATTCCTTGTTAGAAAGTTGTCTCTTTAACTAATTCTTAACTTTAACGGTCAAGAGGATAAACTAAGATGCTCCCTCAGCCTGTTTTGCACTGATTTCATTATTGAGTTGGAACACATAAGCTGCTGTTGTTTTAAGCTATTAACTTAATATAAAATTAAACACAGTGATAACAGAGAGATCCTGCTGTTTGGTTGAGTAAAGATATATTGAATTTAATGTGGATTTGGACGATATTTATTGAGGATGATAAAGCTCTAAAGTATGCAACTGGAGTACTTTTTCATAGTTTTGCTTCCTCCGACACTGCTGGGTGAATCCATCATTCATTTATTTATTTATTTATTGATTCTTTCATTCACTGATTTATTTATTGATTCCTTCCTTTATTCCTCTTTTTCCTCCAGTAATCCAAATTGCATCATAGATTTTCTTCTTTGTCTGAGAATCATGAAACATGTACAAGTGCAAATCCTATTAGGCTGCTTCACACTTGATCTCCTGCAGAGTTTCAGAGCTGGTAAACAGACTTGCATCACTTTGTTTGGTTGTGGGAGCTCAAGCAGAGTGAAAATAGCCAGCAGCATTAATCTCAGTTTGTGTACTGATATGGGAGTGTGTCTGAAGGGATTAGAAAAAAAAAAAAATGGCCTGCCTCCGTATGTGTATGAAAGTGTTGAATGCAGGATACAATCTACTACTTAAGAAGTCTGTTTAATGTATTCTCAACTGGCTTACTTCACTGTCGGTATGTGCATGCTGTGCCTATGGATTCAATCTCGATCCATATTGTTAGTGCAAACAATCACACAACCCATGTACAAGGAAGGTTTATTTACCCAATGCCTGTGGCAGAGGTCTGCAATCCAACCATGTCTGCTAGAAAGTTTATATGAAACTAATCCGCATTAGCGAGTGATGCTCACTGGCAACACAGAAATCAGAAAGAGGTTCACAGCAAAATGAGTAAGTGCAGGCCAGGGCACAGAAAGGCCTCCACAACTATTTGTATCTCATCCCACACTTGTAGTCTTTGTGGAATCTTTAAAGGACCATATGATGCATTTTAGATCCTTAACCACAAAACATGGATACATCTTTTTTCCAAACAAAATTCATGCAAGACTGTTTTTGATTGTGGACATGGCCGTACCAGTGGACTACCTCCACGTCTGAGAAGTGAAGCAAATGCTGAAGTGCCTTAAACTTGCATTCTTTCTAATAGCCAGCAGGGGGCGACTCCTCTGGTTGCAAAAAGAAGTCTGATTGTATAGAAGTCTATGAGAAAATGAGTCTACTTCTCACTTGATTTATTACCTCAGTAAACATTGTAAACATGAGTTTATGGTCTCAATCGTTAGTTTCAAGTCTTCTTCAATACAGCATGATGTTCATTTAGTAAATTATGGTCCCATTCAGAGTTAAATAGACCATAAAGCAGGGGATGCTTTAGGGCGGGGCTACCTTGTGATTGACAGGTCGCTACCACGGCGTTGTCCAGTCTGGGAGTTGTCCGTGTTTTCGTCTTACAACTTTAACCCTTTCACAGTGTGTTTTCACTTCATGAAAGTTAATTATAACATTTTGGTTGCCTAAAAATGTCTTATTCAGCATTCGGTTATACTTAGCTCCACCCTCACGTGTCACTTCTGGTTGAAAAAAAACAAGATGGCGACAGCCAAAATGCCGAACTCGAGGTTTCAATACGGCAGTCCACAAACCAATGGGTGACGTCACGATGACTATGTCACCAAGGTTGGTATCTTTCTCAAGGTGTTTATAATAAAAGTCGTGAAATAATTGCCTGAAATAACTTCCCTAAGAGGTTTTGTAGTTCTACAACAAGATCACGCTACATTTACCATTGTTGCTGACAGACAAGAGTCAGAATTTACATGGCTAGTCGATGTTCATGTCAGGTAAATACTGTATATAAATGGGTCATTTTAGGCATTTCAGCTTTCATGTTTCTTGTAAGAACAGTCTCACTTTAAAAGTTTCAAGTTTCAAGAGGTTCAAGACATCCCAAAAACTGGCACTCGCGAGATAATTTGCGCCAATACAACAAGCATACTGGGTCAATTACTCCCACCCACGTTAGAAACTCTGATATGATTGTGACACATCACATCAATCTGTCGTGAATCAGTCACTTCACTCAGGGCGCAACAAAGCGTTCCTGCTGCTGCTTCGCTTCGCTTATTAGCCAGCTAGCTAGCTGACGAGTATGGAGAAATATTTGAGTCAGCCACATTGCAAAGTGACGCTAAGCCCAAACTACCGAGCGACAGCGACGGGAGACTAAAATGCGTCAAGTGTCTTCAGGTGCTAGCTAACGAAGCCACGCAGCCGGCCGAGCTAAAGCGACATCTGATTACAAAGCACCCAGAATATCAGGGCAAAACAAAGTGATGTTAACATGATTGAAATTGAAATGTGTTTCTGTTTATCACTATCAAACAGGTCTGAAGTATTTAGGTTGAAATGTTTTACAATACAAATAGTTCCACTGGCCCCTAAGACTATCAATGGTAGTAAGCATTATGCTTAATCGGTGTTACGATTATGAGGGGGTCCTTTAAGGGTCCCTGCCCCCAAAAAGTTTAAGAACCCCTGTCATAGTGGAAGGTCACTTTAAAGAAAATATAGTTTAAATACAGTTGCGAGACAGAGAATGTTGATTTTTCTTTCCCTTCTTGCAGTGTCGATATAAATCTGCTGGACTGCTTTGACCTGTTAAGTCCGTTTCATTCATAAGGCTGGCGGGTTGGACTCTGGACTCATTATAAACGATTAAGCTCATTCCCTGGCTGATTGCAGCGGAGCCCTCGCACTAGGAGACCTGGCCTCAAAATGCCACTGACAAATGTAAAAACGTAGTGTACCAGCCCTGATCAACATCACACTGTGCCCTTTATTACTGCCAATTTACCCCAATATTTACCTCAAAATGTATCAAAAATTACTTTATTATAAACATTATTTAATAATTATTTGCTAAAATAGCATATAATGGTTAAAATAGGGCCATTGAGAAGCGGCTGTGCGCTGCTCTTCATCGGAGGTGGAAAACCAAAACTGATAGAAGACACTTCTGATCAGGCACAAATCTCACCATTGTGACTTATTGTCTACACAAATGTAACCTGGTAGCTAATGCAATGATTCAGGGAGTTTTTTAAAAAATGTCAAAGAAGTTATTTGCTAATTATTATCTATTTATCAGCAGACATGGAAATAAAGCATATCAATCAACTTTGTATTCTTTTCCTGGAAATGTATTAAATAAATTACCAGCTATTGGGAAATAGCGGAATATAATTATTAAATAATGTTTATAATAAAGTAATTTTTGATAAACTATTAAATATTACTAAACTAAACTAAACTAAACTAAATATTGGGGTAATTTGGCAGTAATTCTAAAGAAATTTCAAATAGGTTACTTGCTATTTATCACCTAATTACCATGAAATTTGCGGACCTGTAAAATGAAGTGTTACCCTTCTTTCTAATAAGGCACCATTTATGAAGGGTTTATAAGATTCCATAACTGCAAACTTAATGGCTTATTAAAAAGTGAGAAACCCCTTTATTATAGGGGTTCCTAATCTGACTAGTGGGATCCCCAATGGTGTTGCGAGATGATTCATTAGAAAAGAAATGAGACAAGAAATCATAATGCTACACAAATTATAGGTATTTTTTAAGAAAATATTGATACACTTGATTAGTGGCGTTAAAACGAATATGCGTTAACGCGTTAACTTTGACAGTCATATATATATATATATATATATATATATATATATATATATGTATATATATATTTATATATATACAGTATACATATATAGTTAGGCACTACGAGATGAATAAATCCCTGTTTTGTTTTGTTTTTATCTTTGCTGCCATCTCGACTGTAACGGAGCTGGGAGGGAAAACTGAGTGAGATCATCGCTTTGTTTGGGAGATGAGAGGAGACACCTGGCGGAGATCTGCTCTCTACTGAGTCTCTGAGTTTCTAGTTAACAATGTCCATACAACTTTAAAATAAACCTTTATAAGAGATTCCTTGTTAGAAAGTGGCGACATTTAATTTTGTCTCTTTAACTAATTCTTAACTTTAACGGTCAAGAGGATAAACTAAGATGCTCCCTCAGCCTGTTTTGCACTGATTTCATTATTGAGTTGGAACACATAAGCTGCTGTTGTTTTAAGCTATTAACTTAATATAAAATTAAACACAGTGATAACAGAGAGATCCTGCTGTTTGGTTGAGTAAAGATATATTGAATTGAATGTGGATTTGGACGATATTTATTGAGGATGATAAAGCTCTAAAGTATGCAACTGGAGTACTTTTTCATAGTTTTGCTTCCTCCGACACTGCTGGGTGAATCCATCATTCATTTATTTATTTAATTTATTGATTCTTTCATTCACTGATTTATTTATTGATTCCTTCCTTTATTCCTCTTTTTCCTCCAGTAATCCCAAATTGCATCATAGATTTTCTTCTTTGTCTGAGAATCATGAAACATGTACAAGTGCAAATCCTATTAGGCTGCTTCACACTTGATCTCCTGCAGAGTTTCAGAGCTGGTAAACAGACTTGCATCACTTTGTTTGGTTGTGGGAGCTCAAGCAGAGTGAAAATAGCCAGCAGCATTAATCTCAGTTTGTGTACTGATATGGGAGTGTGTCTGAAGGGATTAGAAAAAAAAAAAAATGGCCTGCCTCCGTATGTGTATGAAAGTGTTGAATGCAGGATACAATCTACTACTTAAGAAGTCTGTTTAATGTATTCTCAACTGGCTTACTTCACTGTCGGTATGTGCATGCTGTGCCTATGGATTCAATCTCGATCCATATTGTTAGTGCAAACAATCACACAACCCATGTACAAGGAAGGTTTATTTACCCAATGCCTGTGGCAGAGGTCTGCAATCCAACCATGTCTGCTAGAAAGTTTATATGAAACTAATCCGCATTAGCGAGTGATGCTCACTGGCAACACAGAAATCAGAAAGAGGTTCACAGCAAAATGAGTAAGTGCAGGCCAGGGCACAGAAAGGCCTCCACAACTATTTGTATCTCATCCCACATGGCTTGTGATCTTTAAGGAAACATACTGGCATTTAGTTTCATGTTTCTTGTAAGAACAGTCTCACTTTAAAAGTTTCAAGTTTCAAGAGGTTCAAGACATCCCAAAAACTGGCACTCGCGAGATAATTTGCGCCAATACAACAAGCATACTGGGTCAATTACTCCCACCCACGTTAGAAACTCTGATATGATTGTGACACATCACATCAATCTGTCGTGAATCAGTCACTTCACTCAGGGCGCAACAAAGCGTTCCTGCTGCTGCTTCGCTTCGCTTATTAGCCAGCTAGCTAGCTGACGAGTATGGAGAAATATTTGAGTCAGCCACATTGCAAAGTGACGCTAAGCCCAAACTACCGAGCGACAGCGACGGGAGACTAAAATGCGTCAAGTGTCTTCAGGTGCTAGCTAACGAAGCCACGCAGCCGGCCCGAGCTAAAGCGACATCTGATTACAAAGCACCCAGAATATCAGGGCAAAACAAAGTGATGTTAACATGATTGAAATTGAAATGTGTTTCTGTTTATCACTATCAAACAGGTCTGAAGTATTTAGGTTGAAATGTTTTACAATACAAATAGTTCCACTGGCCCCTAAGACTATCAATGGTAGTAAGCATTATGCTTAATCGGTGTTACGATTATGAGGGGGTCCTTTAAGGGTCCCTGCCCCCAAAAAGTTTAAGAACCCCTGTCATAGTGGAAGGTCACTTTAAAGAAAATATAGTTTAAATACAGTTGCGAGACAGAGAATGTTGATTTTTCTTTCCCTTCTTGCAGTGTCGATATAAATCTGCTGGACTGCTTTGACCTGTTAAGTCCGTTTCATTCATAAGGCTGGCGGGTTGGACTCTGGACTCATTATAAACGATTAAGCTCATTCCCTGGCTGATTGCAGCGGAGCCCTCGCACTAGGAGACCTGGCCTCAAAATGCCACTGACAAATGTAAAAACGTAGTGTGTACCAGCCCTGATCAACATCACACTGTGCCCTTTATACGCAGCCCTCAGCTGTTTATCATGCTTGGGAGAGCTGTGTTTACTGAGCACAGCCAATATGGTGAGCTGTGCACAGGGTCCCTGACCAGACTTCACATGAGACTCGTCAATGACATCATGTATAGCAACAGGACAAATAATAACAAACTATAAAAGATTTAATGGCTCTGGAGAGAAGCTGTATTGAATCACAGTGATGGAAGTGTCAAATGACAGCCAAGAAGTGAAAAATCACCTCCATCTTTCTCCTTATCCTGTTTTTGTTTAGAGCATTTGGTCACGAGGCAATTTGCAGTTGCAGTTGAGATGTCTAAAATGTTCTTTGTTGAACATAATTATTTTTATATTAAATGCAAGACTGTCCTCTCCAGAAAAAACAAGAGCATTGGACGATGAAAACAATGTATGCTCAATGCAAATAATGACCTCTTTGAAGCAAAGGTAGATGTAATGTGTAGATAGCACTGTGAACCTCTTATAGGCCCTTTACACTAGAGGAACTTAACAACATGTAACTTAAGGCGTAGCCCTTTTCTCTGGTTCTGCTTTTGTTTCCACTGTATTCGTCGTCCTTTAGGGGCGAGTTCCTGAGCCTAAATTTTGGCAAGAGGTGGAACTAAATCCAAGATACAGATTCTCTGGAGGGGAAGAAATGCTGCAGCTGGTTTGCAACACAGCAACTGTGGTGATTACAGTAACAACACTGACCATGTGTGACAGGAAGTTTGTTTCAATATACATGAAACAGTATACAATATTCTACTTCAGAATACTGTAACGGAGCTGGGAGGGAAAACTGAGTGAGATCATCGCTTTGTTTGGGAGATGAGAGGAGACACCTGGCGGAGATCTGCTCTCTACTGAGTCTCTGAGTTTCTAGTTAACAATGTCCATACAACTTTAAAATAAACCTTTATAAGAGATTCCTTGTTAGAAAGTTGCGACATTTAATTTTGTCTCTTTAACTAACTCTTAACTTTAACGGTCAAGAGGATAAACTAAGATGCTCCCTCAGCCTGTTTTGCACTGATTTCATTAATGAGTTGGAACACATAAGCTGCTGTTGTTTTAAGCTATTAACTTAATATAAAATTAAACACAGTGATAACAGAGAGATCCTGCTGTTTGGTTGAGTAAAGATATATTGAATTTAATGTGGATTTGGACGATATTTATTGAGGATGATAAAGCTCTAAAGTATGCAACTGGAGTACTTTTTCATAGTTTTGCTTCCTCCGACACTGCTGGGTGAATCCATCATTCATTTATTTATTTAATTTATTGATTCTTTCATTCACTGATTTATTTATTGATTCCTTCCTTTATTCCTCTTTTTCCTCCAGTAATCCCAAATTGCATCATAGATTTTCTTCTTTGTCTGAGAATCATGAAACATGTACAAGTGCAAATCCTATTAGGCTGCTTCACACTTGATCTCCTGCAGAGTTTCAGAGCTGGTAAACAGACTTGCATCACTTTGTTTGGTTGTGGGAGCTCAAGCAGAGTGAAAATAGCCAGCAGCATTAATCTCAGTTTGTGTACTGATATGGGAGTGTGTCTGAAGGGATTAGAAAAAAAAAAAAATGGCCTGCCTCCGTATGTGTATGAGAGTGTTGAATGCAGGATACAATCTACTACTTAAGAAGTCTGTTTAATGTATTCTCAACTGGCTTACTTCACTGTCGGTATGTGCATGCTGTGCCTATGGATTCAATCTCGATCCATATTGTTAGTGCAAACAATCACACAACCCATGTACAAGGAAGGTTTATTTACCCAATGCCTGTGGCAGAGGTCTGCAATCCAACCATGTCTGCTAGAAAGTTTATATGAAACTAATCCGCATTAGCGAGTGATGCTCACTGGCAACACAGAAATCAGGAAGAGGTTCACAGCAAAATGAGTAAGTGCAGGCCAGGGCACAGAAAGGCCTCCACAACTATTTGTATCTCATCCCACACTTGTAGTCTTTGTGGAATCTTTAAAGGACCATATGATGCATTTTAGATCCTTAACCACAAAACATGGATACATCTTTTTTTCCAAACAAAATTCATGCAAGACTGTTTTTGATTATGGACATGGCCGTACCAGTGGACTACCTCCACGTCTGAGAAGTGAAGCAAATGCTGAAGTGCCTTAAACTTGCATTCTTTCTAATAGCCAGCAGGGGGCGACTCCTCTGGTTGCAAAAAGAAGTCTGATTGTATAGAAGTCTATGAGAAAATGAGTCTACTTCTCACTTGATTTATTACCTCAGTAAACATTGTAAACATGAGTTTATGGTCTCAATCGTTAGTTTCAAGTCTTCTTCAATACAGCATGATGTTCATTTAGTAAATTATGGTCCCATTTAGAGTTAAATAGACCATAAAGCAGGGGATGCTTTAGGGCGTGGCTACCTTGTGATTGAAAGGGTCGCTATCACAGCGTTGTCCAGTCTGGGAGTTGTCCGTGTTTTCGTCTTACAACTTTAACCCTTTCACAGTGTGTTTTCACTTCATGAAAGTTAATTATAACATTTTGGTTGCCTAAAAATGTCTTATTCAGCATTCGGTTATACTTAGCTCCACCCTCACGTGTCACTTCTGGTTGAAAAAAAACAAGATGGCGACAGCCAAAATGCCGAACTCGAGGTTTCAATACGGCAGTCCACAAACCAATGGGTGACGTCATGATGACTATGTCACCAAGGTTGTTATCTTTCCCAAGGTGTTTATAATAAAAGTCGTGAAATAATTGCCAGAAAATAACTTCCCTAAGAGGTTTTGTAGTTCTACAACAAGATCACGCTACATTTACCATTGTTGCTGACAGACAAGAGTCAGAATTTACATGGCTAGTTGATGTTCATGTCAGGTAAATACTGTATATAAATGGGTCATTTTAGGCATTTCAGCTTTCATGTTTCTTGTAAGAACAGTCTCACTTTAAAAGTTTCAAGTTTCAAGAGGTTCAAGACATCCAAAAAACTGGCACTCGCGAGATAATTTGCGCCAATACAACAAGCATACTGGGTCAATTACTCCCACCCACGTTAGAAACTCTGATATGATTGTGACACATCACATAAATCTGTCGTGAATCAGTCACTTCACTCAGGGCGCAACAAAACGTTCCTGCTGCTGCTTCGCTTAGCTTATTAGCCAGCTAGCTAGCTGACGAGTATGGAGAAATATTTGAGTCAGACCACATTGTCAAGTGACGCTAAGCCCAAACTACCGAGCGACAGCGACGGGAGACTGAAATGCGTCAAGTGTCTTCAGGTGCTAGCTAACGAAGCCACGAAGCCGGCCGAGCTAAAGCGACATCTGATTACAAAGCACACAGAATATCAGGGCAAAACAAAGTGATGTTAACATGATTGAAATTGAAATGTGTTTCTGTTTATCACTATCAAACAGGTCTGAAGTATTTAGGTTGAAATGTTTTACAATACAAATAGTTCCACTGGCCCCTAAGACTATCAATGGTAGTAAGCATTATGCTTAATCGGTGTTACAATTATGAGGGGGTCCTTTAAGGGGTCCCTGGCCCCAAAAAGTTTAAGAACCCCTGTCATAGTGGAAGGTCACTTTAAAGAAAATATAGTTTAAATACAGTTGCGAGACAGAGAATGTTGATTTTTCTTTCCCTTCTTGCAGTGTCGATATAAATCTGCTGGACTGCTTTGACCTGTTAAGTCCGTCTCATTCATAAGGCTGGCGGGTTGGACTCTGGACTCATTATAAACGATTAAGCTCATTCCCTGGCTGATTGCAGCGGAGCCCTCGCACTAGGAGACCTGGCCTCAAAATGCCACTGACAAATGTAAAAACGTAGTGTACCAGCCCTGATCAACATCACACTGTGCCCTTTATACGCAGCCCTCAGCTGTTTATCATGCTTGGGAGAGCTGTGTTTACTGAGCACAGCCAATATGGTGAGCTGTGCACAGGGTCCCTGACCAGACTTCACATGAGACTCGTCAATGACATCATGTATAGCAACAGGACAAATAATAACAACCTATAAAAGATTTAATGGCTCTGGAGAGAAGCTGTATTGAATCACAGTGATGGAAGTGTCAAATGACGGCCAAGAAGTGAAAAATCACCTCCATCTTTCTCCTTATCCTGTTTTTGTTTAGAGCATTTGGTCACGAGGCAATTTGCAGTTGCAGTTGAGATGTCTAAAATGTTCTTTGTTGAACATAATTATTTTTATATTAAATGCAAGACTGTCCTCTCCAGAAAAACAAGAGCATTGGACGATGAAAACAATGTATGCTCAATGCAAATAATGACCTCTTTGAAGCAAAGGTAGATGTAATGTGTAGATAGCACTGTGAACCTCTTATAGGCCCTTTACACTAGAGGAACTTAACAACATGTAACTTAAGGCGTAGCCCTTTTCTCTGGTTCTGCTTTTGTTTCCACTGTATTCGCCGTCCTTTAGGGGCGAGTTCCTGAGCCTAAATTTTGGCAAGAGGTGGAACTAAATCCAAGATACAGATTCTCTGGAGGGGAAGAAATGCTGCAGCTGGTTTGCAACACAGCAACTGTGGTGATTACAGTAACAACACTGACCATGTGTGACAGGAAGTTTGTTTCAATATACATGAAACAGTATACAATATTCTACTTCAGAATATCCAAATGTTTTGCAGTCATGTAATGCATTTGTCTGCATAAAACATAGATTGGGGTTGTTGTCTGTCCTACAGACTGCAGAAGTGAGAGGGCCATGTGGGCCGCGGCCCGGTTAACATTTGGAGTCGGATATATTTTTATGAACAAAAGCTTGAATTGTATCTGTGTTTTTTTCTCGAAACTTGTACTTTAAAGAAGCCAAGCGATATTATACTAGTAGTGCTAGTAGCATGACATCAACACAATTTAATGGAGTTGTAGGCTATTTACTAACACACAGGACAAAAGCACAGAACACAACCTCTTCTACATCCATGGTCTGTGGTCTATTGGACATCCATTTTGGTGATATGAAAACAGGACAAAACACGTCACTTAGTTTGGTTTCTTAGCCTGCTTGCTTTTTGTGGTTGTAAGGAGACAGAGAGAGAGAGAGAGAGAGAGAGAGAGAGAAAGAGAGAGAGAGAGAGAAAGAGAGAGAGATAGAGAGCTAAGCTAACAGTAAAGCTGGCAATGCTATCCACAGCTGCTGAATGCAACAGGATGCTCATTCAGCAGGCTGAGCTGCTGCAAAGCCGACAGTGCTTCAGAGAGCAGCAGCAGGTACATTAGGAAGACGTCGTACTGTGCGAGTTCACGGCTTCAGTGGCGAGAAATTCCGAGGCTGAACGCCTTCCACCGTCAAACTCCTAATCAGCTCACTAATACTCAATACATATGGCAACACTGACAAGCCAAGACTATACAGTGCCTAATGATGCCATGTTTATCTTGGTACAACAAACACAGGAATCTGTGTTTGAAGAGTTTTATGCATCCAATTTATCTTTCAAATAATGACCATGATTAATGCATATCACATATCCATCCATCTATCTATCTATCTATCTATCTATCTACTTACCTACCTACCTCCCTCCCTCTTGCATGTTATTTTGCAGGCTGAAGGCTTGCTCAGCTGCTTCCAGCTGTTTAGATGAAAGCAGCAGGCTCATTACCTGGATGACAGGTGCCAAAGGAGCTCAGCATTCACACTAAGTACGAATACACCCAACGCTCACTGAGACACACACACACAGTTGTGTCGTAGCTCCTCAGCTGCAGCGCTGCCAAAGCAAACAGCTGAGACAGAGACTGTGGTGTGCCTCATCATACGCTTCGTAGCCAGGTAGAAACGTGCACTACACAGCACGTGCACACGTATCGCAAAAGCTGTTTGTCGATTCTTGCAAAACACTGTTAAATATTTACTGGGCTGCGGCCAGTAATAAAGAAATGAGAAAGGTGAAATCCTCTCACCATTCTGCCATACGCAACCCATAAATCAAAGAGGCGATTAAGCACTTTAGACAAACACTGTAATTAATTTTCTGCTTCGTAATCAACATTTAATCCCTGGTTTCTTGCAGGGAAGCTCCTATATCAAGTCGGGGTTCAAATTGCCAAAGTGTAATTCTTTTGGAAAGGCAGCCCTCGTCTTCACAGCGGGGTGAGACTGACCACCGAGTCCTTCAGCCACGGCTCAGGACTCAACTGAGAGCTGAGAAACAGCACAGGGATTTGAGGTTTTGTAAGATGAGGCATCTTCCTGGATCCTCTCTGACATCCTGATCCGAGGGACCGGCCAGTTCGGTTTCTCATTCTCCCCTAGAGACATATCAAGTATTGACTCTGACTCTTACATGAACCACACAAGCTTCTACGAGCAACATGAACGAAATGTCAAGGTTTTTAGTTGGAAATTAACTCATGTTAAGACAGAATGCATTTCTCTGCAGCAGCTGTATGGTACATTTGAAATACCTCAATTAAAACAAAAAGACTTAAAGTGAAATGCAATACACATTGTTATATGTATTTTCATTTTATGTGTGCATTTACTGTCATAATTAAATAAAACATATATCTTAAAGCACAATTATTGACCTTTTTTATCTTTAATAACTGAATGAATTGTTTTTTACACCCACTACGTTATAAAAGTGAAAGTGAAACTTAAAAGCAACACGTTCTAATATGTTGTAAAACGGCATGAAATATCACGTTTTGAACATAAACAAAAAGGCTTCTTTAGGTTTAGGCAAAAAACTACAACTTCTTTAGGTTTAGGCAACAAAACTACAACTTCTTTAGGTTTAGACAACAAAACTACAACTTCTTTATGTTTAGTAAAAAAAACACCTTGTTAAGTTTAGGTAAAAACATTGTGTTTTGGGTTAAAACAACTACGAACATAAAGACAACTACACATTGTTGGTTTCACACGGGATGGGTGAAAACCCTGTGTTTTGTGTCCTATCCATCGTCCCCAACCTTATGGAGTTTCACACTGTCTACACTACAGCGCCTGACTTCCGCTTCTGCTCCTGTCTTCATTACTACGGTCGCTAGAGGTCGCTGTCGTGTTCTTGTATACCTTCTTTCAGTGATCTACCATGTGAATAGGTGATCAAACCTACTAGTGGGTTTAGTAGGCCCCTACTGACCCACATCTATGGGGCTAATAGCGACTGATAACGCCTATTTAATAGCCTGACAACAGTCTAATCGGCTGTTGTTACTGTGTGTCTGTCAGTACAGCTTCCTGCAGCACAATCAATCCCCTAAAACTGTAGTCAATCATAAATGTAACTAAATGTAAAGTCAATAGCCTGCTAGCCAAACAGGAAACGGTTTTAATGTGAAATGCTCATGTCAGCAATGATAAGCCACACCCCCAAATTGTGATTCGACAGTTGACTGTTTTCCATTATGGCATCGATGAAGCTCTTTTGCATTGCTTCATGAAAACTAATGACAGTCCTTTGTATTTAATATTTGCAGATCCATGTCGCTCTATGCTAACCAGTAACCTGACTCTGATGGTTTGTTTCACAGAAGCATCTGAGAAGCACAGACTTTCTCAGGGTTGGCGGGGCAGGAAATGGGACAGTGGCGTGAAGTGTCGTGGCGGCGGCACGCAAAAAGCTGCAGTGATGCTGTGAGGCAGCATCAGAACAGTCCGATCAGTCACGAACATATTTCAAATAATGGAGCGTGTCGGTCCGGTGAAAGACTTCAGTGAAGGCGGGTGTGATGTATCCTCACTCTTGTCTCCTCAGAGATCCCTCCTCGATCCTCGCTCCTCAGAGAAGAAATATGAGCGTTGGAACGTCCTTCATGATGGCGGACCAGGATGATCAAATAAGGGAATTGGCATGCAGAGTCTTGGCACTAAGCAGCTCCGTAAAATAAAGGAATAAGTTGGAGCACCTAATCCACTGCTGACAGCCAGGAGGAAGCGGCACAGCGAGCCGAAGCAGTGTCTCAAGCTACGCATGAACGGCAGACGAAGAAATGGAGGTTTCTCTGAAAAAGACTGGGGAATATGGAGGCATCCGGGATTAGAATCATTATTAGAGGAACATATGATTTGCCCTGATCAAAACCACAAACTACAGTAACTATGGGAACGATCCAACACGTCCTCTTCCTGTCAAGCTGCGAAGTTGGTCCTGCCCGAGGACGGTACAACTGAATGCTGAAGCCTTTGAAGCAGCAATCAGGATAAAAAGGATCGAGCCTAATTTTTAACTGTTAGGAGTTCAAGCATCAAATACACATTAAATATGAAGGTAAATGAATACGAAAAATGTATTAGTGATTACAAGCTTGGTTGGCTAGAGATTGGGGAGTGTGAGAGAGGACAACTCACCAGAGATACGCAGCCCAACCAAAGACTTGTTATTTTGTTCCAACATCCAGCAATCTGTTTAGCTTGAAGCATCAACTGTACTGTGTAAAGATACTACATGATGTATATTAAATGAGAAAGATTAGATTGACTGACACGGAGCTAAAGGTTAAGGGTGAATAATGAGGAGAGCCAGGGGTGAACCCTGTGGAGGGAAGGGTGCAGTGGACTATATCCACAGTAGCCATATCCACTATAATGTGGATTTGGGAGTTTGAGATTTTGGGTGAGGCTTATGGCAAAGACAGCTTCGGAAGCTAGAAAGACAAAATATCTAAAAGCCACTAGAGCCAGAAGCAATTGTTGAATCCAACAAAATTTTTAGAAATGAATACCATACTTCTCAAATGGGTGCCTGAAGTGGTAAGATAAATCAACTAAAACACTGTACTTACAGGTAATAACCTAAAAATGCATTCAGGCTAGGTAAGGATTGTGAAAGATTGTGGTTACATTAATTGCAATTGCTTTTACTTTCCAGGTCGCTGTTAAAGGAATACTTCACCCACAAAATGACCATTTGTATATCAGTTACTCACCACATGTTACCTTGAACTCTGGAAGAAAACTTTGTTTTTCTCACGTGCCTCCACAGTGAATGGAGATACCGAAAACAGAGTAAATCCTTGATGAATTGAAGTACATGGGGTCCAGGTTTAACAACAGCAAGATATGCAATATAATCCAAGTACGCTCACTACTTCCGGAACACGGGCATTTTCGTACTATGCTTGTCTTCAAGAATTCAAGGTAACACGCAGTGAGTAATTGATATACAAATAGTCATTTTGTGGGTGAAGTATTCCTTTAAGCTACCATTCATGAAACTAAACACTTCCTGCAGATGTTTGAGCAGCTGGAAGGTTTTTAATGTGAAACATCTGTGCAGGGGTTTCAATGACAATAACTTCACTCTGAAAAAAAAAATAAAATCTGAAAAAATAGAACCAGCTGTAATTAGTTAGTGAGTTGTAACATTATTTCTGAAAAAAATAAATAAGTAGGAGTGATGAGTCTGACATGACTGTTATTGCACTGATGGAATTACTGCTGTTGAAATGTATATTATCCTGAATTCATTCAGACAAGAAGTAAACAAAAAGTGATGAGTTTGAATTAACAGCAAACAGCATCAATGGCAAATTAAAACGGGAGAAGATCAGGAAGCACCGATCCTACTACAATAACTATAACTATAATAAGATTAACATATAAAAACAGGGAAAAGTCAAAGAAAGTCTCTAATTTAAGCCCTTGTTCAGATACAGGCTATATACATACTATTTCAAGTTTGATGCCAATGCTTCAGAACCTTCTTCTTCTTCTTGACACACAATACATGTTCTCACTCGCCTTTTCCCTCCAACATCCAGCCTATATTTTCACCAAATATTACAAGGGATTATTACTAGGCCTGTCAATCGATTAAAATAGTTAATCACGATTAATCGCAAATTAATCGCACAATTTTTATCTGTTCAAAATGTACCTTAAAGGGAGATTTGTCAAGTATTTAATACTCTCATCAACATGGGAGTGGACAAATATGCTTGCAGCTGTCAGTGTGTCAGTGTGCTGACTTGACTATGACTTGCCCCAAATTGCATGTGATTATCATAAAGTGGGCATGTCTGTAAAGGGGAGACTCGTGGGTACCCATAGAACCCAGTTTCATTCACATATCTGGAGGTCAGAGGTCAGGGGATCCCTTTGAAAATGGCCATGCCAGTTTTTCCTCGCCTAAATTAAGCGTAGGTTTGGAGCGTTATTTAGCCTCTTTCCCAACAAGCTAGTTTGACATGGTTGGTACCAATGCATTCATTAGGTTTTCTAGTTCCATATGATACCAGTATCTTCCCTCTAGCTTTAAAACTGATTTCACTACAAGATAAAAATTGCAAGTTAAGTTAATGCGATAAAGAAATTAGTGGTATTAAAATGAATTAATGCGTTATTATCGCGTTAACCTTGACAGCCCTAATTATTAAATCTGATCATATTGTTTAGTGAATGAAACAGCCCTCTAGCTCTTTGTTTTCAGACTAATTCATTCAGTTTTTCAGTATCTCTGTATGTGTAGATGCTCTGCTGGTTCTACTGCAGCAGACTCTACCTCTTCACATCCCTTCCATCTATTTTCCCCTGCTACTATTTCACTAATTCTTCAATTTCATTCCACTCTGCCTCAAAAAAAACCTCCTCTTTTACCCACACACACATAAAACACAATACAGCCCTTATAAAAGCCCCTTCAGCTCTTGTCTGTATCACAAAGCTGCAACCAGCTTCCCATATGTGCACCTACTGTAAAAGTGTGTGCGTACCACCCACACTGACACAGCTCCTCTACTTCCAAAGTGTTTCAAATTCTCTAACACAGTTGTTGGAGAGATTTTCATTTTTAACTACAATTTTTGGCACTAAAATTAGCGTCACACGGGGGGGTCTTTCATCCCACCAGGCCATTCCTTTATTTCCTTTTGCGAAGCGCTGTTCAGATATCAACAACCTGCGAAATAGCAATTTTGCTCTTCATTGACTTTTAATTATATATCATCTCCTAAGCAGCAAACAATCTGTTCGTACCTGCCTGAGGAAATTAGCATGAGGCACTTGACTTTGAATATGTGTGTGTGTGTGTGTGTGTGTGAGAGGGAGAGACAGACAGAGAGGACATAAAGCCTAGTGAAGCTGGTTATAGGAGCCTCTCAAAGAGATGTAACAATATTTGTCCATTAAAATGAGATGTGAGAGAGCCGTGAATGAAGAGTGATTCATCACAGATGCAGCCATTCATGTTCAGCGTGAATGGCTCTTAACCCTGATATATAAATTGATGGTGCGAAACAGTATAGTCACCATTACAAGTCACCACACCAGAGTCCAAAAAGCAACCAGGGAACAGCTGCTGATGGGCAATATGACAATATACATCGTCAAAACTGTACAAAAATGTCTATTATTTATATTATCGTTTCTATCGTGATGTCGAAAAACCAGTGGACGAACTGCGTTACGGCAATATTGACATTATTTGGACGACGCTTTACATTCTGATCTTTACATGTGAGAGCGGAGTTCGAGCGAATGGTCAAAACAAGAAGAGCTTGTATCTGAACAGGAGCTTCTTCTGTCGTTTGGACAGAACCATCTTCTGCTACGTTTGCCACACACTGGCTTTTGATTGACGGTGCATCTCTAGCTGTTAGTTTAGGAAGCGCTTGATTTATGCAGCAGAGTTTTCTATGAGCGGAGCATTTTAAACGCCAATTTCGCAGTCAATCACGTTCATTCAATTGTAGGAAGCCAAAATAGTGATTGTGATTAATATTTGATAAACTGTGCAGCCCTACATCACTGACGGCTTTTGAAGTACACAGACATTTTCAGGGTCTGAAATTAGCACCCACTACCCGCAAAATGCGGGTTAATTGTTGGCATTAGCGGGTGAAATCATCAGGACATCCGCCACTTTGGCAGGCAGGGAAAACGCTAGGGATGGGAACAGAGAACTGGTTCCTAGTTGTCCGATTCCTTGGCATCTCATACCTCTGTGACTATTGATTCCTCTTATTGATGCTTTCCAACAGTTACGCTGCACAATGACGCATACACACGCTGTATCAAGTTTCAGTTTGTTTGGGACCGGAGCAACAGCAGAGAGGAAAAAAAAAGTTCAACAGCATGGCGTACTAAGCCTGAGGGGGCGCACCCTATTTTTTCCTGATAAATAACGGAGCTACTGACGTTAATGGAGGATCCATTGAGTTATTATCATGATGTGTTCAAATGTAACCTCGTAAAATGTAGTTTTTGGCGAAAAACTTGAACAAATCCAGTTGTTTGAAGGAGATGTTTTCACAGCAATATAAAATAGATATTAGAGAGAGAATTATGACCTGTTAAAATTCCTAACAACTGACCAAGATTTTTTTTAATCAAAGCAAATATTTAAATAATCTTAATCATTTGAATTGTTTTTTTTAATGCAAATAACCACTATAGATGACAATAACAAAGTACAGTACAGTACTGTGTACAGTACCCTCCCTCCCCAGAAAAATAGGGCTCCCCCAGAAGCTACAGTGTAATTCAAACACTGTAATTACCATGTACTGTATATAATGTTTTTTATTTAAAATATATCGAACATTGAATGACAAAAGTGGCAGATAAAATTTCTGAGTGGCAGACAATGTGGCAGTGGCAGGCAGTGAGCATTTAATTTCAGACCCTGGACATATTACATACTGTATATATTGGACAATTCAACATCTTGCTATTTATGTCCAGTGCCAACATTCAGTGCCAACACAGGAAGTAGTTTGGCCTATATAGCGAGGTAGAAACAGAGCGTGTAGAGGTCAGGTGGTGTGGTGGATGTTTGTTTTCACATCCTGTCACAGACTTGCAACTGGGGTTTGTTGTTTTATTAACCATCTTTCCCTAAATTTAGCCACATATCTTAGTTCCTTAACCCTATCCATACCTATCCTTAACCATGATATTGTAAAATTTGAGAATTTGGCATTCCACATAAAAAGGTGTTGAACGTGCGTGCTGTACCAACGCTGCTGACATTCTTGTCTGGTGATGCAGTTGGATCAGTGAAGGTGAACAGAGTATGTATGCACTGGCAAGCCAAGAGAAGTTTACTGTTGTGCCCAAATCAAAAAAGAATTCAAGAAGAATTGACATTTAAAAAATGGATTCCTTTAATTTGTTTGTCTCCACTTCACACACACATACACACACACAGTTGTATGCACAATCAACACACATACACACACACACAGTATAATAAGCAGTTCCTGCTGGGAAACATCTTTCATTTTCAGTATTTACACTGGCCTGTTGCTTTCATCCAGCCACTAATAGAGCTGCTGCAGTGTTTGCACAGACCATCCAGGCTTGTAGGCAGCGCTCCGTCAGAGCTGCACAAGGTGTGAGGGCTTCATAGAGTCGCTGACAGAAGAAATAACTCTGAGCTGTCAGATAAGATGTTATACAATGCTAGGATACAAACGGGAAACTGGGGGAGGCTGCTTCAGACAACATCCAGCCTTTATGGCTCCATTTCTGTTTACGGCATCTACGGCTCTCCACTAATAAGAGCATTGTGGAGCATCAAACAAGTCCAGATTCAGGGCATTGTATTCCTGATGATGATGCCTCGCTTCCTTTGTGGGACGAGGGTTTGTTTTTCCAACAAATACCTGCCTGACACCAGGGACTAGATCTGTAAATGATGCCTGTGCAGAAAAAAAACATGCAGGGGGTGGAAGTAACGGATTATATCTACCTTATAGGGCTGGGACGATACACCTATCTCCAGATCCGACACTATCACGATACTTTGGTGCCGATACCATATGTATTGCGATTTTTAAGTATTGCGATTCTACAAATATTGCGATTTATTGTGATTTTTCTTAACTTTTTTAACACTAGACCATGGGAAAAAGTTGAATCATACACTTCTAGGGACTTTTACTTTGGAAAATATCTTAATTAATACAGTAAGAATGTTTGATTTTCAGCATGTATGTAGTCAGAGATGTCCTGAAGTCAAATACTGTATATCAATCATTGTCAGGAATTATTTATTGGAAACCGGGACGTAGTCACACCGGGACGTAGTCACACCGTGACGTAGTCACACCGGGACCTGGTCACACGTGTATACTTCCTCTAACTTCTCCAAGTCCATCTCTAGCTCTCCCGTCAGCTCCGTTCTCTTTATACATCCATGGTCAGCTCCATCGGGGCCGTTTGAATGCATTTAACATAAATGTCAGTATATGGGTGCTCTACAGCTGTAGCGTCGGACCATTTGACCACGGAGATGAGAGTGACGGCCGGCTTTACCGAACGTTACCACGATACGATAACGTTTCCTGTCCATGACAGAGTTAGCATGCAGCTTTAGCCGTGATGTCTAGCTCTGTATTTCCTGTCAATGTGTGAAACCCAAAGTGATTCCATACTTAACTGTATGTGTAGTGTTTACCACTTTGGATTTAACATGTGAGGGTGCAGGTCGTATCCACGCGGACCCTCCTCTGTTTAGTACTTCCTCGTTTCAGCTCGAAGCGGTTTGTTTTGGTCGACGGATACGGAACGGATATGACGTCACGTTACTCAGACCACAACAATAAAAGCGGTAACTTCCTTCTACCTCTGTATAGACTCAAAAGAAGCAAATATATTGATTCTGGCATTAAAAAAATCTATTTCAAAATCGTAAAAAGAGCTCCCTGTTCGGAGAGGTGACACTCTGCACTCAGCTGTCACTCTAACTGATAAATGTTCTATAAGGAAACGCATGTCCGGCCCGGCAGTTTTTGAACAGTACACAAAATGCACAACAATGCAATCAAATGAAGGATGGCGTCATTACGGGTTATGGTTAAGGGTAGCATTACTGTACCTCGGGATAGAAACAGGTTGCATCTTCCTTAAATAAGAGGCTTGGTGGCTGTCACAAACAGCGAGAGCCAACAGTTTTTGTTATTTGACTTGAATCTTGTGAGATGATGTCAGTAAACTGCACAGAGTGAGTCATGTTTACCAGCCTGGCCATCCAGTCTGTGATGCTTTATAGCAGAGGATACCAAAGAGATGAGACAGTCTAAAGCCCTAATGTGGGTGGACGTGAATCTATGACTAGAAGGTGACGCTCTGCTCGGTTGAGGCTGATAAAAAGCTTTTCATTTTTACATTAAGATCTGTTCCGCTGTGCAGAATGTATACCACACATTAACACTGACTCAGACAGGCACAGATGCTTGCGAACACTAACAAGGCTCAACAGTTTGAGAGGCCCTATAGGCCGACCACCCACCCACCACCACCAGTCATCAGCCGGGACCAAACATTTACTGAGAGTCCTGTTTCTCTGAGCGCTGCTCCGGGTATGTGGGGCTCGGCCAATCAAATCCCCGGCCGCTAATTTGTTCCGCAATAATTCTCGAGGCCGGGGAGGAAACGTAAACTGTATTTGTGAGAAATAGGAGGCTCTCACTGTAAATCACTTGTCTTGTATTATAGAGGAGCTGCTCTCAAGTTGCCTTGGGGCAAGCATGTGGCTCAGCCACACTTGCAGCAACCGGTGCATGGCTGTTTGTTTTTGTTTTTTTATCAAATGCAGTCATAAATCAGATTGTCAATTAGCATTACCATTATAACATTAAAGAGGAAGAAGAGCACTGGATGCTTTTATCGTAACTCTTGGCAAAGAAAGAATAGTGCTCTGTATTTCTCTCTTCTTACTGACAGTGGAGGCAGACGTTGATAATTGCGTCTTAATCAGAGTGTTTTGAGTTATTTTGTCCTCTCTCTGCTGTGTTTGCCAGCAGCAGATGGTCTCTGAGGTCCCTGTGAAATACAGGATTTAGATCCAAATCCCTAATATCATGTTTTTCTCTCTCTGTGGTAGAGCTACTGAGCTACTGCTGCCCCAAATGTATAGCTTTAATAAAAGCTATACATTGGGGGCGGCAGTAGCTCAGTCCATAGGGACTTGGCTTGGGAACCGGAGGGTCGTGGGTTCAGGTCCCCGCATAGATCAAGTACTGAGTGTGAACTGGTAGCTGGAGAGATGCTAGTTTGCCTCTTGGGCAAGGCACCTTGAGCAAGGCACCAAACCCTCAACTGCTCGGGGCGCCTGTCAGGGGCAGCCCCCTCGCTCTGACATCTCTCCATTAATGCATGTATATAGGTCCTGTTTGTGCATGTGTGTGTGTATTTCGGGCCTGTGTGTACTATGTACTGTGTAAAATAACAGTGAAAAAATTGAATTTCCCCTCGGGGATCAATAAAGTGCCTTTCTTTCTTTCTTTTCTTTCTAAAACATTCTTCTAATGAGACTGTGAAAGTATAATGCAAAAAAAAAGGCTGCACTGCAGGGCATTTCTGCACTACTGTAAAATCTATCACTGCTTTATATTAATCATGTTATTAGTCATCACAGCCTTGACTGGAGTTAAATAGGAATCTACGCACAGCGTGTCTCATTTAATTGGTTTAAACATATTGTTATCCGGATATACAAACATCAAAGGTCAAGTCCATACTGACAATATTTGCAGATTGGATTTCTAAATGCTATTTGTATTAGTCAGTGCAGATACATTGAAAGCGATGATTACATGTCAGATATCACTCCATCACTGCTGGAGGCTTTGCATCAATACCAAAGAGCTTGTCATCCGTAGAGAAGCATCAGTTATTATTACCTGTACAAAACTACAAAATGATCATATTTCAGGACACATTTGTTTGCAGTCACAATTAGGGCCGTCAAAGTTAACGTGATAACAACGCGTTATTGTTTTAACGCCAATAATTTCTTTAATAAATTAACGCAACTTGCGATTTTTAGGTTGTAGCGGCCTCAAACTAGAAAACCTAAGGAATCCATTGGAACCAACCATGTCATACTTACTAAACTTAGGCTAAATTTTAGAGAGGAAAAACTGTCATGCCTATTTTCAAAGGGGGCCCTTGACCTCTGACCTCAAGATATGTCAATAAAAATGGGTTCTATTGGTACCCACGAGTCTCCCCTTTACAGACATGCCCACTTTATGATAATCACATGAAGTTTGGGGCAAGTCATAGTCAAGTCAGCACACTGGAACTGACAGCTGTTGTTGCCTGTTGGGCTGCAGATTGCCGTTGTTATGATCTGAGCATTTTTTTTATGCTAAATGCAGTACCTGTGAGGGTTTCTGGACAATATCTGTTATTGTTCTGTGTTGTTAATTGACTTCCAATAATAAATATGTACATACATTTTTGCATAAAGCAGCATATTTGTCCACTCCCATGTTGATAAGAGTATTAAATACTTGACAAATCTCCCTTTAAGATACATTTTGAACTGATATAAAATGGGTGAAATTTGTGATTAATCACAATTAAATATTTTGTATATTTTAGACAGCCCTAGTCACAATACATCCCAACAATAAATGCATGGGTTCAGCATGTTGACTGCCAGCGCCGTGGCTACGTACATGCACATCACACGCTGTGTGTAGGGCACCAAGTGCCGGTGGGGCACCAAAACAGCCTGGCCACGGTAACGCTGCCTCAACAATTTTGGAGAGAATTGCCCCAACAGAAATCGGGGGCAGAGAAGAGACGTATAATGAACGGAGCTTTCATTTGACAACAGTCTAATCGGATGGCTAAGAGACGGCACTCAGCAGTCCACTAGCTTGTTGCTACCAACATCAGCTGCTCTGATTCAACAATGTTGAGCTGATAAAACGTGCATGTAGGCTGAAATTCAACCGTGGTGTTGTTCTGTGGGGAGATGAAGTGACTTAATGTTAAACCAAGTAAGAGTAGAAGAGCTATGATGAGTAAGGAAAAGTAAATGAGAGCGTTTCTGTTGTGTGAGTGAAAAACGCGTGATACTCTTACGGTCTGGACGAGGGGCAAATTTTGGTTTGTATTCATTCAATTAAACATTACAACAATTGTTGTTGCAGACACACCTGGCGGAGATCTGCACTACATTGAGTGCACTTTTCTAGTTTAATAATGTTTGTTCAGTTACTACTGATACACACTGTGGTCATTACAGTCAGTGCTGCTGTCAGGGCCTCTTCCTCAGTCACCTTACAGCCAGCGCTCTTCCAACTGCTGTGTACACTGTCTGGTACTAGAGTCCATTCCCCATCTCTGGCAGCAGCCCAAGCCAATGAGAACGCAGGGCAGTCAAAGCACCAGGAGAAAATATTTATACAATTCCACTACAATCAATCCATTGTTCCTGCCCCCAATTTAATCAGTAAGCACCCACTTCTAATTCCAGCTTAATTTGTTTTCAGGCGTTCAATACTCCTTTCAGTCTGTTTTCCTTCAGTAATAGCTATAGGTAGATCTGATTTACAGCCCACAATAAAAACTCACTTAGTACAGTGCAATACATACTCTGTTTTCTGTGATTAGCATTGATTTAAGGCTTCTGTTGATGTTTCCCTTTTCGACTGATGCTTGGACACTGTGAAATACTGAAAATATGCAGAAAGTCTGCTGTCAGAAACTATTAAGATCCACCAAGGGCAACATGGAGTGCAAAACTAAAGAACTGGAGGACTCGTCGGCTTTTGATCTGAATAAATTCCCTGCAAGTCTCATTCATTTTCATTCTCCTTTTCAAAACCCAATTTCTGTCTGGTGCATTTGGCCTTTACACCTTCCCCTTCAGTGAATGATTGGAGTCATGACTGCGTGAGCAATGAGAATAGATTGCACTCTTGATAGGGGATCTGAACTTGGTTTTGCCATTACTCTTGTTTTCTCTCCTTTAGAAGTCGATTTGTGTTTTGACGACAACTTCACACAGATGCAGATAGGCTATAATATTGGGAGTTTCAACAAGGATTAAACCCCTTTTTAGGAAAATGTCACACCTTCAAGCTTACATTTTTGAGACAACAGTATGCTGTTATCCCAAAAAGTGTTTTATGAATATGGACATCAGCATATGAAAGACAATCTCCAAAAACAAAGCATATCTTTATCAAATCTGTATTAATGCTCTCTAATGCCAACACTGTCTCTCTCCACCACCAAACAACAATTTATACTTACTACCTCTGATTCAGCGGATTAGACTGTTGTCAGGCTATTAAATAGGTCTTATCAGTCGCTATAAGCCCCATAGATGTGGGTCAGTAGGGACCTACTACACTCACTAGTTTTTTTTTATCATCTATGCACATGGTAGATTACTGAAAGAAGGTATAGATGAACACAACAGCGACCTCTAGCGACTGTAGTAATTATGACACGAGCAGAAGTGGAAGTCAGGCTCTGTAGTATAGACAGTGTGAAACTCCATAAGGGGTGGAGGTCGGGGACGATGGATGGATGGATGGATGGATGGATGGATGGATGGATAGGACACAAAACACAGGGTTTACACCCAGGAGACCAGTTTGCATCCTGTGTGAAACCAACAATGTGTCGTTGTCTTAGTGTTCATAATTATGTTAACCCAAAACATGATGTTTTTCCCTAAACTTAACTACGTGTGTTTGTTGCCTAAACCTAAAGAAGTTGTAGTTTTGTTGCCTAAACCAAAAGAAGTTGTAGTTTTGTTGCCTAAACCTAAAGAAGTTGTAGTTTTATTGCCTAAACCTAAAGTAGTTGTAGTTTTGTTGCCTAAACCTAAAGCAGTTGTAGTTTTGTTGCCTAAACCTAAAGAATTCTTTTTGTTTGTGTTCAAAACGTGACATTTCATTCAGTTTTACAACATCTTAGAACGTATTAAATTTAAGTTTCACTTTCACTTTTACAACCTAGTAGGCATAGTAGGCCCCTATTGACCCACATCTATGGTGCTTATAGCGACTGATAACGGCTATTTAATGGCCTGATAACAGTGGAATCTGGTGTTTGATTCAGTACCATTATTAACTCTCCTAACATAATCAGATTGTTTGAGAGATCCTTTAAACAACAGGGAGGGTTCATTCCTTCAAACAAAGAATAACAATAGGCGTGCTTTGTTTTCAGTCACTTGGCTCTAGGGCTGGTTCTGTCAGTTGGTTGGTCGGTCCATCATTGGTCCAGACTGGAAACATCTAATCTATGGATGGATTGACATGAAATTTGGTGCAGACATTCATGGTTCCCAGAGGATGAATCCTAATCGCATTGGTGATAAGCTGTCCTTTCCTCTAGCGCATAGACTTTATATAAGAAGTGGACATAGACACCGTGATGTCACTCGCTTGCATCTCGACTCATCTAACCAATCCTGGAGACTATATACCCCAAATTCCCAAACAGTATGCTGCCCAGAATATAACACACAAAGTAAAAAATGTAAATGTAATCCAGCTGGTTGAGTTTACTATGATTCCTTTCAACAGCATAATTATCATTTTGCATTTCATTTCTGCATATATGGAGCACTTTAATATGTATTTCAGCATGTTAAAAATAGTCCTCTTTCTTCTCAGACTAAGGAACTTATTAAGCCGTCTGATGTTTCCTGGAAAAAGCTGTCAGCCATTTTTAAGAGCACCAGTGACACACACTCTCTCTCAAAACAAGAGAGAGAAAGTCCTGCGGGGGGGCCCAGACTTTCATAGTAATTGGGGGGAGTCTTTCTGATGAGTACCAACTACAGAGTAAACATCAAAAGATTGCAGTCAGAGAGGGTAAGGGAGGAAGAGGGTAAAGGTAGAAGAGAAGAAAGCAGAGGAGTGGGATGAAAGGTGAGAGGAGGGAAGAGAGCAGTGAGTGATGGAGGGACAACAATAGTATGAATGGAGGAAATGAGTCCCGGGGCCTGCTGGGCTAATGATGAGGAAGCTGAGGAACCCTGGGTAGTCCTGCTCTCTCTGATGAAGCTCAAGATAGACACACACACAAACACATGCGCGTTACTACACTTGTGAGGACCCTTGTAGACTAATCTAACCTCTAACCGTTTACATGTCCAACCCTGATCTAAGAATTTGTCTCTTCTGCTCCCCTTTCATCAAAAGGTGCTTTTGATGACTTAACTGTAAATGAGCAAGCCCCTTCATACTAGGGCATGGGATGATTCACCGAACTCCAGATGCGATACTATCACGATACTTGGGTGCCGATTCGATAAATATTGCGATTCTACAAGTATTGTGATTCTACAAGTATTGCGATTTATTGCGATTTTTGTTAACTTTTTTTAACTCTAGACCATGGGGAAAAGTTGAATCATACACTTCTAGGGACTTTTACTTTGGAAATATCTAAATTAATACAGTAAGAATGTTTGATTTTCAGCATGTATGTTGTCAGAGATGTCCTGAATTCAAATATATCAGTCATTGTCAGGAATTATTTATTAAATTGTTTCCAGCAACGACATTTCCCTCACAAATAAGTGGTATTATCTTTTTAATTTATAAGGGACATGTAATGTTTTATACTTCTGGTGAATATAATCCAATCAAACTTATTTCCATAAATGTATTTTGTATATACAGTTGCTTTAGTTAACACCTTATTTTGAATTATTTTGAGTCGCACTGGACAGATATTTTGTAGCATATGCAACCAAAATGGTCGCACTCTGGAGCCCTGACCTAAGTCATGGATATATAAAGCAACCTGTTACATTAGTCATTCAATACTTATTCCAGCATATTTGCTTTCTGAACCATTGCACTACTCTATTATTGTTTACAATTTACAGGAACAGCCTGACTTATAGACATTGTATGTTGTTGTTCCTTGTTTTATTATTTATATATATACTTTTTATACATATTTATGGTCTTTCTTTACTCTTGTTCAGCTTTGTTGTCCTTGTTTTTTGCTGCATTTCTGTTTATGTACAAAGAGAGAGCAAAATAACCAGAGTCAAATTCCTGGTATGTGAACTCATATCTGGCCAGTACAGCTGATTCTGATTCTGATCTTTATTTCAGATGCACTGATTGAGCAAATAATGAGGTGAGCTCAACTGGTCAGGAAACTGTCATTGGATGTAACACCTTGCATTCGATGTAACCTAGAAAGCGGAGGTGGACAGCCTCCAACAAACTGAATCACCACAAGAATGTTCCAGCTATTAGCTATTATGGGATCTGAAGGCGGAGGAAAGGGAAAGGAGGTTGTGTGTGTGTGTGTGTGTGTGTGTGTGTGTGTGTGTGTGTGTGTGTGTCAGGTGGTGGGGGCGAGAAGGTTGAGACATGAATGCAAATATTTGGTTGCTAACAGTGATCAGACGCACATGTCAGGCCATCATCAGCGGTGGGAAGAAGCCAGGAGTGGAAGCAAGCGGAGCGGATAAAAGGAGAGGATGAAGAATCAAAGAGGCCGAATGAGACTAACGGCGTGCAGCATTCATACAGCAGTCATCAGGGTGATAGTTTGTGTAATGGATGTCCAGCTGCAGTCTGACGCATTACCAGAGCGTCTGCATCTGGCATGGCCATCAACTACTGTGCAGCACTGATCAGACGGGTATAGGCTGCACATGCTAACTTGAACCAATCTGTTGGACTCACAGCATTAGTCGGTGTGTTTACGGTACGCAGATATTTGTGTCGGAACACATCATGGCTGCAGTCATAAACAGACAGCCAGTGGAAAAAATACATTGCCTGTGCAGTCGTTAGCATTTAGTATGGAACATAAACAAACAGCTACTTCCCATGAACCGCTTCACTTGCAAGCACAGGAGGAACAACAAACGGCTGAAATGCCCCCTTTGATCAGATCTGTTTGTTTTTTATGAGCACACCAGTTGCAGGGGTCTGAGATTAACTTTTTTCACTTCCTGCCACTGTGCCACTTGTCTGCCACACAGAAATTTTATCTGCCACTTTTGGAATCAACCAGCTGCTAACAGCTAACGTTACTAACTCTCCTCCTGCTGATTTCAACACAGATTTGTTGTTCACAGTGTCGCTTTATGAGGGAAAATATAGGGTGCGTCCTTCAGGTTTAGTAGCACCACGCTGTTGAGCGCTTTTTTTCTCTCCGCCGTGGCTCCGGTCCCAAACAAACTGAAACATGATACAGCGTGCGTATGCGTCATTGTGCATGTGTAACTGTGGGAAATCATCAATAAGAGGAATCAATAGTCACGGAGCCATGAAATGCCAAGGAATCGGACAACTAAGAACCCGTTCTTAACGGGAGCCTGTTCTCTATTGCTATCTCTAGCGTTTTCCCTGCCTGCCAAAGTGGCGGATGGCCTGACCATTTTAGCCACCACTGCCAAGAATTTTCCGCATTTGGCGGGTGCTAATTTCAGACCCTGACCAGTTGTATTTGCCTCTCTAAAAGATCCTAAATCCAGCCTGATGGAAGAGCTCCTTGGTTGGAGAATGATATTGACTTCCCCGTGTTGTTGAGTAAAACTCGTCAGTCAGTGCATTGCAATTTCCATGTCCGAGCTCCACGGCAGGTACTGTATCTCTGTGTTCTCACTCACCACTTAATAATGGGAAGCAGAATAAGGAGGGGAAAACATTCACTCTCCAACACAACGAGCCCAGCAGGCCGAACATGGAAGAGGCAATTTAGTTACACATAGCAATCTGTCATTGTGCACATTAGCAGTGCTGTCACAAGTGAGTAACTTGACATGAACCACGTTTACTGCTTTCAAGTGCTGCCTTTGTGTGAGAAGCCAAATCGAACCAACTATACTGAGGAGTATTAACCCTATCTGCCTCACTGCTTCAGTCAGGGGGGAGAACTTTCTCAGCCCGGCGGCACCCAGAGAAAAGAAGTTCAGTTGGACGATTCTACACATTTACGTCCAATGCCAACGTTCAGTGCCAATGCAGGAAGTAGTGTGGCCTTTATAATATTACCATTACTAGACCATGGGAAAAAGTTTAATCATACACTTCTCGGGACTTTTACTTTTGAAAATCTCTATTGATACGGTAAAAATGTTTGATTTTCAGCATGTATGTATTCAGAGATGTCCTGAAGTCAAATATATTAGTCATTGTCAGGCATTATTTATTACATTTGAATAAATAATAGAATAAAGACATTTCCCTCACAAACTAGTGGTAATGTAATGTGAATGTAATGTTTTATGGTGAATATAATCAATCAATCTTATTTCCATATATGTATTTTGTATATACAGTTCCCTTTGTTAACACCTTATTTTGAAAACCGGACGTAGTCACACGTGTCTACTTCCTCTAACTTCTCCAAGTCCGTCTCTAGCTCTCCCGTCAGCTCCGTTCTCTTTATACATCCATGGTCAGCTCCATCGGGGCCGTTTGAATGCATTTAACATAAATGTCAGTATATGGGTGCTCTACAGTTGTAGTGTCGCCTGATTTGACCACGGAGAGGAGAGCGACGGCCGGCTCGACCGCACGTTACCGCGATACGATAATGTTTCCTGTCCATGACAGAGTTAGCATGCAGCTTTAGCCGTGATTGTTTTTTTAGTTCAGTCTCGTGTGTGTCGCCTCACTGTTTTGACTGATGCTCGCTCGCGTCTACGTAGCGCAAGCACAACAGGACGCTGACTGTCGTTGACTTAATGGCCACAGGCGTCACTGTTAACAAGCAATTTCTGATTCTTACAAGGAGCCCCTTTAATGGTTAATAAAACGTACTTATGCATTATAAATCAGCTCTAAACCATTCATAAGAACACTGTTTTGTTTGGCATATTGAGAAAAATCTCTTTTGCTGTTGTTCCTCTTCCTAAAGGCAGTCACTTTACTACACTTGTAGGCTATATTTATACGGTATATCCCACGCACCCTTTTAATTATGGCGGTGTACTGGGTAAGTTATGAGTAAAAGGGTGCGTGTTTCTTTGAAGCATATTGAGGCCTTTAAACTATGTGTGTTACCACTATTGCGATACTTGCATAAGCACACACACACACACACACACACACACACACACACACACACACACACACACACACCATTTAGCTCCATCATTCCTTCCCAGTGCGGCTGCAGTGAGTTATCTGGTCCGGCAGCTGGTACTTTTGAAACACATGGAGGATAATGGAACGTCCGATGAGACGCCGTAGCCGGCGCTGAGAGTTAGCAGACCACACCAGCTCCGCAACCGCAGCTCCACAAAGTACTTTAGAGACCCACATCACAGAGTGCAGAGGACGGCAGTAGCATAAGAATCAAGCCAGAAGATTGCTAGAGTGATTCCCCAGACTGGCGGAGAAAAAGGTGGAGGTTGGAAGTAAAGGAGCTACTGTTAAGGTGCTACTGAGAAAGATATTAAACTCCTGATTACTACAATAGAACTGTTCAGCTCACACAGCGGTTGACTTTGGTTGTACTGAGTATAGATCCTATAGAGCAAAAAGGCCGAGTGTCGTGAACAAGTGCATTAAAGCGAAGCAAGGTGGTGATTAAAATAGAAAAAAAGGCACAGAGTATACTTTCACTGGCTGGTCCAAAGGTTAAGCTAAGAGAAAAGAAAAGAACAAGTCGAGACAGAAATCCTTCTTCTGGAGCAATACTGGGATACTTGGACATATAAACACCTCATCCAGGTTTCTCTCTGCCATGTGCATAGTAGGGCTGGAACGATTCACCTATCTCCCGATTCCATACTATCATGATACCTGGGTGCCGATTCAATATGTATTGTGATTTTTAAGTATTGTGATTCGATATTACGACTTATTGCGATTTTTGTTGCAAATGAAGAAAATATATCAATTCTGGCATTAAAAAATCCATTTCAAAATCATAAAAGAAAATCACGATACATAGGTGAATCGATTTTTTTCCACCCCTAATAATTCAGGTTTCTGTCTGCCATGTGCATAGGTGCATTTTTGTATTAAATTAGGATTGTGCCAATTGAAAATCATATCGTCTATTGACGACTGACGAGACAACCATTGGCTGCTGATGCACCACCGATTTCACATCAAATTATTTACTAATTAATTTATTGAGCTGTGAAGAAAAAATTATTTATGAATTGTATGGAAATCCTCATCAATCTGTGGTGTAATTTCATAAATATGTGTTTTACATTAAGACTAGAATATCACAATTATAAATTAATTAAATGTGTACAGCTTTTTTACGTATTTGTTTTTTAAATTTTTTCCCATACTGTGTCACTGCACTTCTCTACATGCCCCTGCTAATAATTATAATAATTCATTAATAATAATTTTTATATTGTCAAATCATAACAGAAGCTATCTCAAGAAGCTTTTCATATAGAGCAGGTCTAGACCGTACGCTATAACTTAGAGACCCAACAAGAGATCCCCCATGAGCCTGCATTGTTATGCGACAATGGCAAGTAAAAAACTTCCCATTAGTTGCAGCTCCTAGCACCAGAATGCAATGGAAAAAAACTCTAAATTCAGATGAGAAAAGTTAGCCTTTCATTACAAAATTGATTAGTCTATACACGAGTAGCTCAATAGTTCCCCTCCTCTCCAGCATATTGCCAATTTTCATCCCTGAAGCCATGAAAATTATTCTGATGCACAATTCACTTCTTTCTCCAGTTAATTAAAAGAGCTCTTTTTCGTTTTAGTTGAATACTTAAGATTATTACCTCCATTTTTGGTTCGGTTTGTCAGCGGGATTACAGAAAAACTATTGGCCCGATTTTCATGAAACTTGGTGGAGGGGTGTGGCGTAGAACAAGGAAGAACCCACTACATTTTGGAGCAGATTACATGGCGGACATAATAATTATTTTCCCCTTTCTTTAATATTGCGAGATAGGGCATTTGACCATTTCTGTCCTCTCCTAGTGCCCTTCTAGTTTTTACATATGTTTTCAAGACGTCGTAGAGGACGGCCACCTACTGTTTGAGTGATGAAATAAATGGTGCTACAGCTTAATGATTATGATAACTGCCAGTCCAGTTGCACAGCAGTTCGTGAAATAGTCACGAAATTTAATGTATTGATTCGTGTACATAGACACAAATTTCACATTTTTTTTCATGATGGTCAGCACGAAAACAATTCGTAAAACACAGGACTTTCGCCCAGGATGCCGGTCTTCGTGTCCCGTGTGAAACCAGAAGTTAAAGTTGATTTATTTGCCACGTAACATCCGTAATTAAGTTACAGCACTTCCACAGTTATTTTAACCGGAACCACAATCTTTTACTAAACCTAACTAAGTAGTTTTGATGCCTAAGCCTAACCAAGTTGATCTATTCTTAAACCTAACTAAGGAGTTTTATTTTGAAAAGACTGGGGAGCGGAAATTGACACGTACGTCACCTGTTGTTGAAAGTCGTGCTAAATTTGTGTCTATGTACACAAATCAAATAGATTAAATTTCGTTCATTTCACGAACTGCCGTGAGAATGTGTTGTAACTGCTGAAAAGACCTTTTGAAATAACTGTAACCTACCTGTCACCCATGTGTGATGGTTTAAAAAATGCCCTGTTTCCATTCAAAATAAGTATTTGGTATGATTTGGGCCATTGTGCTATTGTATTTTTCATACCAACATTGATAGACCGGAAAAAAACTTGCTCTTTGACTTGTCTTTAAAGTCACGTCTCAAGTCTTTGACATAAAAACATAAAAGACGGATAACTCCCCTCTGATGGAAATACAGTGTTTGAATCCCAGCACGATCTGTGACCTCCTGAGAGCTGCATGTCTTTTTTGGCCATTGTTGGCTAATGTGGACCGTAGAGTCAGAGCTAATTAAATTGTACTAGAGAAAATACACAAGAGGAAGCGGGGGGGAAGAAGAAAAAAAAGGGAGAAAAGAGGAGGGTAAAAATAACACACACAAAAACAGTCTTTCAGAGGAAGCAATCAGTTCTTATTATGGAGCATACCACTGTGAGACGGGGGTGGCAGAGAGTTCGACTGTAAAACTGAGGAATGCACAGAGAGAAAGAGTACTGGTTTCACAAAGATTAACCTGTTAGCTTTAATTGTAACTTCCATCCTATAACTTCCATCATTTCTAGTACATTTTGTACAGTAATTTATTTGCGTCAAACTAAAATCATAGCTAAAAAGTGTTTAGAGTGTTTGGGAGGGTTTATCTGCTACTACATCACAGGACATGTAGAGAAGAGAAAATTTGGCAAATGCCATGTTGAACGCTAACTTAGACTCCTTGCATCCTGACCAACAGTCAACACTGGTTTCTTTTAACCATGATCACAATCTTGACTGTTGGGCGAAGGAAAATTACAAAGTTATCACAATGTGTGTTCAAATGTAATCTTGTAAAATTAAGTATTTCGGCGAGAAACTTGAATGAATCCAGTTGTTTGAAGATGTTTTGACAGCAATATAAAATAGATATTAGAGAGAGAATTATGACCTGTTTAACTTCCTAACACTAGCTTGACAAGATTTTTTAAAATCAAAGCAAATATTTAAATAATCATAATCATTTGAATTGTGTGTTTTTATGAAATATGAAAATTAAATAGATGACAATTACAAAGTACAATACAGTACTGTGTACAGTACCCTCCCTGCCCCGAAAAATAGGGCTCCCCGGAGGCTACGGTGTAATTCAAACACTGGAATTTACCATGTATGTAATGTTTTTATGTAAAATATATCAAACATTGAATGACATCAGATCTAACATGTTATTCCTTCATTTATTGCAGAGAGTTCAAATGTGAAAAAAGTCAATTTCAGACCCTGAGCCAAAGGAATGCAGCAGAGAGAGGTCGAGGCTGCAGCCGCTGTGCAAGAGGATATGACCGGCAGGAGACTCTCTGGGCATCAGAAGCTCAAGTGCAATGCATCCTGGTACATATAGGCACTGCGAGTTGGCTCCACAAGCAGGAAAACTGAGCTTTTTCGGTCAATTAACTGAGGAATCTATTGCTTCAATCAACTATATTTATAATTTTCCCTTTAATCAACCAAACTTTAATCATAGAGGTGGCAGATCAGAAAACACAGGAACTTATTTTGTCGCTTAGGTGACGCTAAAACAACATTCGATAACACTTCGTTTTACAGGTCCGCAAATTTCATGGTAATTAGGTGATAATCAGAAAGTAACCTATTTGAAATTTCTTTGGAATTACTGGACATTTTGGAAATATTGGGGTAATTTGGTAGTAATTCCAAAGAAATTTCAAATAGGTTACTTGCTAATTATAACCTAATTACTATGAAATTTACGGACCTGTAAAATGAAGCGTTACCCAATATTCCACATTCCTATGGCGAGGCATTTCTCAACCTGTGTTGACAAAACTTGCCGGTCTCTCAGTGTGAGATGTGTGCTGTGTGTGAGCAGCTATAGGCTGTCAGCTGTGGCCTCTGGGCCATGCAGAGCTGTGGAGGAGGTCTCACCCTGACACAAGGATTTAGGAGGGTCAAGTGGAAGGCAGTTAATTGGTCTCGTCTGGCAGAGTGACCAGTATCCCCCATTACCACACACCACATCGCACGCACACACACACACACACCAGGTACAGCCTGCCCCCGGCCCAGTCCCATCTACACAACTGTGCTTCAATTAGTAGTGAAGTTGTGCTTGCTGCCAACTCACATTAACATGTGTGCACAGTGGTTCACACACAGACACACATGTAATTCCTGGTAAATGTGTCCCACTTACTAGATTTTCAGTATCCAGTATTTCAGTGTTGAATGTGCCAGCTGAGTTTCTGGTTTGTTATCCTACCAGTCTTGTACTTTTCATTTTTTTACTTTTTTTCCCCCGAGACTTTTGGAGAAGTTGCATTCTACAATTACAAAAAGTAGATATTTTGAAGGCTGCATGTATTGCAGTATTTTTTGTCTCAGTATATATGAATTTAAAAATAAAATATTTATCATTTCCCCAACAGAATGTTGTTCATGGTTGACTTGGACTCAGTATTTTGTGTTTTAATCTATTTAATTTTATTCATTTATTTGTAATTACTCATTTATTTTATTCATCTTTCTTATTTATTGCATTACATTATATTTAGGGCTGTCAAAGTTAACGTGATAATAACGCAAATTTGTTTAAACGCCACTAATTTCTTCAACGCATTAACGCAATCGATCTTTCGGAGGTTGAAGCGGGCACAGTTTTAAAGCTAGAGTGAAGATACTGGTATCATATCAAACTAGAAAACCTAAGAAATCTATGTCATACTAGCTTGTCCTGAAGGAGGATAAATAACGCTCCAAACATACGCTAAATTTTGGCGAGGAAAAACTGCCGTGGCCATTTTCAAATTGACCTTGACCTCTGACCTTAAGATATGTGAATGAAAATGGGTTCTACGGGTACCCACGAGTCTCCACTTTACAGACATGCCCACTTTATGATAATCACATGCAGTTTGGGGCAAGTCATAGTCAAGTCAGCACACCGACACACTGACAGCTGTTGAGTTTGCCATGTTTGATTTGTTTGTCTGTCAGCCAAGATTACGGTAAAATCACGGGCAGATACACAAATTACTTTTCTTATGATAATGGCCTTGGCAGAAGTCTGCGCTCTCCGAGTGCCATTCTAGTTATTTATTTATTTATTAATTCATATGTCCACAGTAATTTTAAGATCCCTGATAATCACACAAGCGTGGCGGTTCAATTCTCTGTGAGGCCAACCACACTAAAAGTAAATGCACTAAAGCATCACATACATTCATTCAGTACGGTATGTTACTAAGTTATTTCATCATACTTTTACTTAATATCACTGAAGGCACAGCAAGCGAACCTCAGCCTCAGTCTGAGTGATCTTGTGGTTATTTTAAAGTACAACTGCTGGAAAAAATGCATCAAATGAGAAAAACTTTGCATTAGCTCAAGTCTGTCTGGCAGATGAAGAACATTTAGTATGTATTTAAAATGTAATTACTATAACTCCCATGGGGTGGAGGGAACCGCCAGGAGGCCATTCACGGAAGGAAATTAATATCAGTTTTTCCCATAGGTACATCATGTATTTGTCAGAGTAATTACACTCCCCGAGCAAAGATATGAATTAATTAAAGTCATTTGAAGGAAATTCATGTTTTGGCCATCTGGGAACAGTCACGAACCGTACTCCCAACCACGTTTCTTTTAACCTCACGCAGCCACTGAAAGATATTTCACAGAGGACTCTATATTTAGTGAGTTTTCCACTAAACACTGCATAATGATTCTTCTTAAATGGAACTGGATACCTCAGTTCATCACTCCGTGTGCCGAATTTGTCAGCGCCAAAGGTCTACTTCTGAGAAACTGACATTAAGGAAAATAAACTTTGGATGAATTAGAAATAGAGCACCTAGACAGATGGAGCAGCTTTTGAATGATGATGTGTTGTTAGGAGTCTGTGTGAGGTTGATGTAAGCCACTGTAATGTGGGATTATGTAGAGTCAAAAGCTACCATCCATCAGATCTACCTTCTCCTGAATTACTCTCCTGACATTTTTGTACCATTCAGCAAAATCGTCTACTGCCTGGAGCCCCCAACTGTGAGGGCCCCTAATAGCTATGGACACTAAACATTTTGATGCTTACAGTTAATTTCCATGCCAAATATTTGACCTATACAATATGGAATTTCAAGACATATATCAACATCATCAGAAATAAAACAAGACATCTTCCAGTAACACAAACTTTAAATGATAACGTTATATTGTAAAGACTTTAAAGCCATCTCTGAACCCAGCAGCTATCGGTCTGACGGTGGATAAGCCTCTGGGGTTAAGGGGGCTATAGTTCTGGGGTTCTGGTGTAGCCAGCGGATATCCTGGCCAAGACTTTATTTTCTGTGCGCTGCTCGTTATAGTCCGATTAACAACTTGAGACATGAGACTAGAGTTGAGAGATGACGAGTACGACTGGATTGTTTCACAAGTAGCCAGTTTACAAGCTAATTTTAAAACCAATAAAAAGCTAAATCATCGTCAGATGATAGCCGTTGGGTTCCATGAGTGTATTTCAGTCAATGTGTTCCACCTCTTTTACTCTCTACACGGACTGTTTACCTGCATTCAACCAAAGCCTTCACGAACTTGATTGGTCAATACTACTTGGCTACAAACGGAAACCAGAATGCTTCCCCTTTACAGACATGCCCACTTTATGATAATCACATGCAGTTTTATGCATACAGTATAAATGTGTTATTTCCGCCTATACTAAAATGGTGTATTTCTGCATACTGGGGTCCCTAAACAGTCTTGAATTACATAAATTCGGTATCACTGTAAAGCTGAGACTCTTGTGGATCCAATGAGCCCAACTGTATTCATGTGTGATGATGTTAGTCCCCATAGGAGCCATTTCATTGTAATGGGACCATTTCTTTTTAAATCTTGACCTCACTGTATAAAATGATCTGTGGTGACCTCTAGGATAATCACAGCCTCATGAAACTTTACAGCCACAAACTAGAGACCTAGAGCATTCAGAGGATGGATGGATCAAACTAGAGACCTAGAGCATTCAGAGGATGGATGGATCAAACTAGAGACCTAGAGCATTCAGAGGATGGATGGATCAAACTAGAGACCTAGAGCATTCAGAGGATGGATGGCTTTCCTAGCTAGATTGACAATAAGGGAGTTTCTGAGCAGTTTACACAACAGAAGTGCTCGCCATCCAATCACCGAAAAATTGCACTTCTTGCAGAAATCTCCAAATGTCAAAAGTTTTTGATCCCAAATCACAGCATTACTTTTTCTACGGTGTTCCTCAAGGTCTTGGTGTCTTAATGTGGTATTTTGGAGGGATTATTGATCATTTTATCAATTCTCGAGTTGTAAAAAATTTTTAAATTTAGCACCAAATCTGTGTAACAAATGGTATCCACCCCAAAATTGCTGCAACAACTTATGAGACATAATAGAGCATGGGGATGACCATCATATACTTCTATCGGAATGTTCTAAGCCCTTACATACTTTTACTATTTATTTCAATTCATTCATGTTTATTTCTGATTCACGACTAGAACAACTTGACACACAGTGCTGAGCAGCATCTCAAATTAATCTTCAGGTTCTCAGCTTTCAGATGATGTACACCACTTCTATGTGACATCTACTGTTGACCTGCTATCTCCCCCTAAAGACCCCCTGTACCCCCCTAAAAAATACAAAAACTGGTCTATTGTGGGTCTCAGAGGGTTAATCTGTGAAAACTGGACTTAATACTGCTCCCTGTCCCCCACTGTATATTGCATTTTTCTTTTCTAAAAAGGTGCCAACATTTTATCATCACCCTATGAACTACAGTAACAACAGTCAACAAATAAACTGTCTTTACAGATGGGTGGGGGGGGGGGGGTTCTGCAAGCCGAGCCAACCAAACTACTTCTGCTAAAACACTCAGTGGGTCGTTGTGTCACAGAGTCGGTCGCTAAGCGAGGTTCTCCTGCCCACAGAGCGTCCAGTGGTAAACACAACAGCACGTAACCATGGTTACTGGAAAAGGTAGCGGAGCGGCCAGATCAGGTGGATGTGTTACAGGGAAAGTAATGGGGACATGGAAACGGATCCAGGTGGAGCTCCTAGATGTAAAGACTACTGTAGCCCAGTTCTGTGACACTAATGAAGTGTCCCAGATCCATTCCACGCTCCTGCTCTGCTCCACAATGCTTTTTGTACATCAAATGCAAAAATTTACTTAAGATTAGATTAGATTAGATTTAGGTATAACTTTAGATATTTATTCAGACCTTGTAATAATGATTAAAATGTGTTGTATTGATATGAGACAGGCAGTGTGACATACATGAATTTAATATAAGTTAATGTTTTTATTCAGTCACACGTGTCTACTTCCTCTAACTTCTCCAAGTCCGTCTCTAGCTCTCCCATCAGCTCCGTTCTCTTTATCCATCCATGGTCAGCTCCATCGGGGCCGTTTGAATGCATTTAACATAAATGGGAGTATATGGGTGCTCTACAGTTGTAGCGTCGGCCCATTTGACCATGGAGATGAGAGCGACGGCCGGCTCGACCGCACCTTACCGCGATACGATAACGTTTAGCATGCAGCTTTAGCCGTGATATCTAGCTCTGCTTTTCCTGCAATGTGTGAAACCCAAAGTGTTTCCATACTTTACCACTTTGGATTTAACATGTGAGGGTGCAGGTCGTATCCACGTGGACCCTCCGTTGTTTTCTACTTTTTCATTTCAGCTCGTTGCGGCCGGCCCGTTTGTTTTGGTTTTTGAAACAAATATGACGTCACATTAGTCAGACTACAACAATAAAAGCAGTAACTTCCTTCTACCTCTGCATAGACTCTTGAATTTGCGATACATAGGTGAATCGATTTTTTTCCCCACCCCTTGTATCGTACAAATCAGAATTGGGCAGATCAGATAAAAAATCTGAAAATAATTGCTATTGGTGCATCTCTAGTTCATACTGGATCTGTTGATCATTCTGTTCCAGCCTCAATGAGTGATCCACAGTGACAACACAGGAGTACTTTCACATGACAAACTGTCTGATGCAGCTGTAAAATGACAGCTAAATCGATCCTTAAAGCAGTTCCAGCAGTATTACAGCTATTATCCAGAGGACAGACAGTCCTGCATGTTGCCACGGGAACACATCTGCAGAGAGGACAGGCAGGCTTCCTCACTGCATGTCAGAGAATGAATCAAACCCAGAGTCAACTGACTTTGTTTTCTCGTCCTGCTGCTCACAAAACACAACTCATTCATCTCCATCACATATTGTCTCAGCACCCACTGGGTGACACTCAGCTCTCCTCCCCTGCTGGGATGATGGAAGTGAGAGAGACACACATGCATCTCTCTTTCTCTTGGTGCCTGTATGTTTTGCTTGTTGTTGTTTTTTGCTTTAACTGCTATAACGTTACTGTTGATTTCATAGTCACCGTCCGTCACACACAAGTACAGAGTGTTCCTTTTATTATTTAGGACCCCAGGAAGAGCAGCTACTAGGGCTGTCAATCGATTTAAATATTTAATTGCGATTAATTGCACAATTTTTATCTGTTCAAAATGTACCTTAAAGGGAGATTTGTCAAGTCTTTAATACTCTTATCAACATGGGAGTGGACAAATATGCTGTTTTATGCAAATGTATTTATATATTTATCATTGTAAATCAATTAACAACACAAAACAATGACAAATATTGTCCAGAAACCAACACAGGTACTGCATTTAGCATAAAAAAATATGCTCAAATCATAACAAACACACAGTGTGTCAGTGTGCTGACTTGACTATGTCTTGCTCCAAACTGCATGTGATTATCATAAAGTGGGCATGTCTGTAAAGGGGAGACTCGTGGGTACCCATAGAACACATTTTCATTCACATATCTTGAGGTCAGAGGTCAAGGGACCCCTTTGAAAATGGCCATGACAGTTTTTCCTCACCAAAATTTAGTGTAAGTTTGGAGCGTTATTTAACCTCCTTCACGACAAGCTAGTATGACATGATTGGTACCAATGGATTCTTTATGTTTTGTAGTTTCATGTGATACCAGTATCTTCACTCTTTAAAACTGAGCCCACTACAACCCAAAAATCACAAGTTGTGTCAACGCGTTAAAGAAATTTGTGGCGTTAAAACAAGTTTGCGTTTACGCGTTATCATCGCGTTAGCTAGTAGCTACTATTGCAATACAGTAGCTAATGGCGATCTAAATAAACTAAACTAAACCTGAATTTTTGTCATTTTGATTTTATGAATACTATTTATCACTACTTATTAAAAAAGCACAGTAAACAAGTGTGTGTATTGGTGGTGTAGATGAATGGAGAGTGTTTATTAAAAGCAGCCAGAGGCACCCCGGAGTGTTCCTGGAGGACCAGAGGGGAGGCAGCTGTGGACCCTGGCTCTTTCATCTACAGTCAAAGCATCCAGCAAATGAAGTTATTCCCCCCACACACACACACACACACACACACACACACACACATATTCACAAACACACGCACACTTAGAGTGACATTTAGCCATGGTAAGGGTTATTCTTATCCCCATGGACTCCCTATGGGGTTGAATAACCTCTTCACAAACAGCCTGCAGCCTCCACTCTCCTTGCATATGGATTAGAGACATGTATTTGTATGTGTGTGTGTGTGTGTGTGTGTGTGTGTGTGTGTGTGTGTGTGTGTGTGTGTGTGTGTAGGAGAGAGAGAGAGTGAGTGAGTGGCTGTGAGTGTTTGTGAGGTTGTTTTGGTGGCATTTCTAAACCCTCAAAGTCACTTTGTCACTTGGGTAAAAGGCCAAGCGGGGATTCAGCGGGGACTCAATTAGTCTTCAATCATCCGCATGAGACACTGTAAAACAAGAAAGTGACAAACTGAGAGGGATGTTTCCAATAAGAAGTGTGTGTCAGCCTCTCTGTAGAGGGCAGATGACACAAAGCAGGGAAAGAGGACGCCAGCTTTGAGCACAATTATCTCAAACCAACTCAGAAGAGACACCAGACAGAAGAGCGGAGGAACTTCACTGCAGACTATACAGTAGTACTTTGGCAAAGTTTGCCGCAGTGCAGCTTCAACTGAAGCCGTCCTACATTGTAAATATGTATGTGATTCCAGTATAATGCTATTCATATCAGTGATTTCTGGGCCAAACGCAAAGTTGGGGCAATTAGATGGCAGGGGTAAGGAGGAACATCATTAATATGTTCCAGCATGCCTCAGCATGTGTCCTAGAAGAAAGGAGTAATCTCCCCGCAGTCTGAGCTGTTTCTGACCTGCATTCTGCATTTGGGACAAACAATTTCCTCCGCTCCACTGTTTTCTAATAACATCTTCACAAGAAGAGAGGGAGGCCACGTTCGTTCTTTAAATATGTTGTGTGTGACTTGACGGGCTTCCCTCTAAGGAGAGCGCTGTGATAATGAAGAAGCTCTATTTGTGAATTTCTCAAAGAGTTCGCTCAGGATAATACGGTGCACGGCTCATTTCATTCTGCTTATAAAACAGAGCTGAGCGAGTCAACTGTGTCCTTCAGGGAAAAGCTTTACATTTCAAGTTTAACGATGAGAAAGCCAATGTGGTGGAAAATAATAAGTAGGGCTGTCAATCGAATTGTCAATTCAAATATTTAATCGCAATTAATCTGTTCAAAATGTACCTTAAAGGGACTGTATAAAAGTTTTTATATGTATAAACGTGTTTTAATCGTTTTTTTATTGCCAATGTGTGAACAAGTTGTAACCTAACCTAAAAAATGAGACCTTCCGTAACTTTCTGGGTTTCTTCTATCAGCCTGTAGACTGCTGTTAATGTGAAGAATCTGTGCCGTTTTTTCTGGGAAAATCCAACAGATGTGACATCATGCCCGCTTGCAAGTGTCTTTATTTTCAGCTCCGCTACAGGGCTAACAGTGTGCAACCATAGCTAACCTTTGGTTAGAAATGGAGTCCGCTAACACCTTCGATCCATGGAGGGACTTTCATTTGGTTTTGGGTATCAAAACGGCCCCCGAGCTGGCAAAATTCCTATTGGGCAGGTAAGCTAACATTACTGCCTGTGAAATATAGATATTGATGTTTTTTGCTGTCAATCACGTTCAGTCTCGTGTGTCGCCTCACTGCGAGCGTGAGCAACAGGACGCTGACTGTTGTTGACTTAACGGCCGCAGGTGTCACTATTAACAAGCAATTTATGATTCTTACATAGAGCAACTTTAAAGGGAGATTTGGCAGAAATTTAATTGGAAGTATTTAATACTCAAATATGCTGCTTTATACAAATATATGTATATATTTATTATTGGAAATCAATTAACAACACAAAAAAAATGACAGATATTGTCCCGAAACCCTCACAGGTACTGCATTTAGCATAAAAAATATGCTCAAATCATAACATGGCAAACTGCAGCCCAACAGGCAACAACAGCTGTCAGTGTGTCAGTGTGCTGACTTGACTATGACTTGACCCAAACTGCATGTGATTGTCATAAAGTGGGCATTTCTGTAAAGGGGAGACTCGTGGGTACCCATAGAACCCATTTACATTCACATAGCTTGAGGTCAGAGTTCAAGGGACCCCTTTGAAAATGGCCATGTTAGTTTTTCCTCGCCAAAATTTACTTTGGAGCGTTATTTAGCCTCCTTCCTGACAAGCTAGTATGACAATCCAATACCAATGGGTTCCTTACGTTTTTTTAGTTTCATATGATGCCAGTATCTTCACTAGCTTTAAAACCCGCTACAACCTCCGAAAGATTGATTGCGTTAATGTGTTAAAGAAATTAGTAGCGTTAAAATTTGCGTTATTATGGCGAAAGCCCTAACAATAAGTAATAATAAGCACATGTACATAAGTACGGTACTTGTACGAATAATATTTTGGATTATTTAGCCTACTTAAAGTGAGAAAAAATGTAAAATGTAATATTCCTTTTGAGGCAGTAATCATTCTGTTTTTTTAGCTGTTCCCTTTATTCAATCGGTGAATCTGTCATGTAGGACTGGATCTCTCCATGTCCTGCTCTGCCCTGCTGACATCTTATTTACTGCTTTAATCAATCTAATGCACTGGACAGCAGACTCTCAGGAGCAAATGAAATACAACCACATGAGCAAATCAGCAGGACTGCTTTGCCAAATCCAAATCAGGAGGCTTGGACGTAGAAGATAAACTACAGAGCTCAGACTTCTGACTTCACCCCAACACGGGGCAGTGGTGGCCCAAAGGTTAGAGAAGCAAGCTTGTGACCTGGAAGTCGTCAGTTCAATCCCCGAAAGTGAAAACGCAGCGCTTGCCCCTCTCTCATTACCACCACTGAGATGCCCTTGAGCAAAGCCCTTGACCCCGACTGGGTCACTGAAATTGTTTTTTAATGCCAGAATCGATATATTTGCTTCATTTGAGTCTATGTGGAGGTAGAAGGAAGTTATCGCTTTTATTGTTGTAGACTTAGTAACGTGATGTCATATCCGTCCATATCCTTCAACCAAACAAACCAGACGCCGTGAGCCGAAGCGAAAAAGTAGAAAACGGCAGAGGGTCTGCGTGGATACGAACTGCACTCTCACATTTGAAATCCAACCTAGTAAACACTACACAACCAGTAAAGGATGGAAACACTTTGGGTTTCACACATTACCAGGAAAAGCAGAGCTAGACATCGCGGCTAAAGCTTCATGCTAACTCTGTCATGGACAGGACACGTTGTCGTATTGCGGTAACATCCAGTCGAGCCATGTCTTTATTCTTTTATTTTTGGGTTGCTGGAAAAAACTTTAGTAAATAATTTCTGACAATGATCCTGATATATTTGAATTCAGGACATCTCTACATACATGCTGAAAATCAAACATTTTACTGGATTAATTTAGATATTTTCCAAAGTAAAAGTCCCTAGAAGTGTATGATTCAACTTTTTCTCATGGTCTAGTGTTAAAACAAAAATCACAATAGATTGTGATATCGAATCGCAATACTTAAAAATCGCAAAACATATCGAATCGGCACCCAAGTATCGTGATAGTATTGAATAGGGAGATCGGTGAATCGTCCCAGCGCTACCTTCTAGTATCTGCTCAGCTCAGTTAGAACCTCAACTGAGGTGGTACCAAAAAAGTACCAGGTACTATCTACAACTTTTGCCAATGGAAAACCAAAAAAGAGCAAGTCAAGTTGAGTCGAGCCGTGCAGTAGAAATGCAAACTGGGAATGGAACTGCGAATGTGATCTGGGCGTTCCTGCAGAAGAGAGGCTTCCTCTCACTGAAACCTCCCCTGAATAAATAAAGGTTGAAAAAAAAAATCAAAAGGCCTCTTTTCCTTTTCTTCCTCCCTTTTACTTTCTCATTCAAACAGCTTTGACTAATTATTCAGATTCTAATCATGTTTTTGTGTGACTTGTTGAATGAGACAGTTTGAACAGAGCTTTAGGGACAGCGTGTCGTATTGAGACAAAGCAGGTGGACTTTGAGCTCTGTGGAGCACAAAAGGCCCAAGTGCCTTTTTCCAGAGGGGGTAATGCAGCGTAAAATCTATGCATGGCTCCTTTTTGTTACAAACACCATGCTAATTCATTTGACCCCCTCTCCTCCCACCCCCTGTAATAAAAGTACAGTGATCACGGGCGTGTGTGTGTATGTGTGTGTGTGTGTGTGTGTGTGTGTGTGTGTAAAGCATCAAATCGCATAACAACTCGCCTCTCGACAGCCAGGTTTCCTCGGGGACCGGAGGGGTGGTGGAGGTTACTGTGGTTACGACAGAGGTTCCCTCGTCCATGCCCGGACAGAAAGAGATGGAGGGGGGAGAGAGGAGCGTTTTGCATTCATTGCCGTGTTTAATTCGATCTGTGTTTAACTGGCGGGGAGGCTCAGTGACTGGTGCCTTGACCCGGGGTGAAGAGAGGACTAAGGAGAGAAAAGGAGGAGAACCGACACCGAGGAGAGTTTAAACTTGATATATGACGCTGGAATTTCTTGTAGCCAAGTGTAAGAGACTTGTGAAAGTACCCTTGCTGCTACCAGCGTTACAGCGTGGTACTTTCCTACCATATCGATAGAAATCATACCGATCATTTTTTCAAAATTAAAGCTTCAGTAGGCAGAACGTTTTTGGGGCAAAAATTCCATAATAACCTTTCAGCATATTGTAATTCAAGTGTTCGGAGAGAAAACTAGACTTCTGCTCCTCCTGACGTTGCACCTCTGTTTTCAGGCTTTAAAGAATCTAGCCCGTGACGGGAGACTTTGACCAATCACAGGTCATTTCAGAGAGAGAGAGCGTTCCTATTGGCTGTGCTCCGGCTGGTGGGCGGTGCTTGGTTAATCCTCAACTTGGTCTCAAAATGGCTGCTACACTACAGGATGTTTCTGAAGACATTTGAAGTGAGAAATAGACATTACATTAACAGAATATTGATTCATATTTGATCAGCACTGCCTAGTTTGACCGTTTGGTCAGAGTTCACTGGCCCATGACCCTCTTCTGGTGGACTGGAGGAAATGCTGTTTGTTAAAGGAAATATTGAATAAACAATGGTACCATCCCTATTATCTAGACATATAGAGGGAATCTCACTGCCTACTGTTGAGTAATGCCGGGTACACACTACACAAGAATCAAGCCGATTTTGGGTCCGGTTCCCTCGTCCCAACAATGGTCAGCAAAGCCCTGTTTTTTTGATGGTTCTAAAGATTATCTCTCCAGATGTTCCTGTGGTGTGAGGTCTGTTAAGAGTGTTTTTTACATCCTCCGATCGGCTCGGAAGCCCATCCTGGCCGCACAGATCTCAAATCGTAAATATTAAACGATATTTACGATCTGATATCCTGTTGTGTAGTTTAGTCGATTTCCTGTCCTTCATGAATGAATCTGTTAGTGTGTGGTGTTTTTGCTGTTTTGGCCAAATCGTTGCTCTCCACACACTATAGGAACAAAACTATTAAATTTAACATAACATGTCGTTATGTCTGGTATGAAGGAATTTTTTAATTGCATTACTGCCTGAGATCCATACAGTCTTATTTAACTCTCTTTTGCCTTATTTCTAGATAGTGACACTTTCTAGCAGAAGTCATACATTTGCATTGGATGCTAATGCAGGTGCAATTTTGGAATGATCTCACCACTTTGGTAGAATTGTTGACATGGTTTTTAACAGAAGTGCCAGAAAAAGACAATAAAAGAGACTAAATAGATGTTTGAGATGGACTTTTTTATTTATTTATTTATTTATTTGCAGGGCATGATTTAAATGAGGAGAGGCGTTTCAGTGTGTTGTATTTCTGCCCATGGCAGATGTCTTTTGTGGGCTCCCTGGCAGGCAATTTATGCCCCCTTTGTCCCTGGGATGAAGCGGCGAAGCAGACATAACTGGATCTGTGCAATATGTCACAAGTTTTAAAAATACCCATATTTTTAGAGAAGACGGCAGAGCCATAAAGTTTCACAAGAAAGCTCCTATTCTCTTATGGCGAAACAGAGACACCCCGCATGTTTACGCGCTTATATTTTGGCAAGAATATATCCAGTTAAATTCCTTGAGGAGCAACAACTTCACACACACACACACACACACACACACACACACACACACACACACACACACACACACACACACACTATCAATCAGTACCCCAGGCCTGCTGTGTGGAGGGAGGTAAACACAGCCAGACCTCTTCTTCTTCTACCACCCTGTGTGCTTTACCGTGCTTGTTTAACCTCGCCAACCTACACGCTCACACACACACAAAGAATTACTGAAATGGAGGTGAAGTAAGGTCGGGCAGTTTGCGAGCAGATTACTGAGCTGTTGATGGCTGGCTCTTTAATTCTTGACATTATTAAAGGGTCAGAGGCAGTGACAAGATTACCTGATCAGATAAATCATAAAAGCAATCATTATGTCTGAGAGATGACGATAAAAAAAGGACATGGTTTAATGAAAAGCAAAGAGTCAGGAACTAATAACACAAACAAGTCCACGACTGGGAGTCACGACAGTGCCAGTTTTTCCTCGCCTCCTTCCTGACAAGCTAGTAGGGCTGCACGATTATGGCCTAAATGATAATCACGCGTATTTATCATGATTATTCATTGAATTTAGCGACAACATATTTTTATTGCACTATCACATTTAAATACACAGAGCACTGCTTTCACTTCCATGCTGTGTACAGTACAAATTAGGGCTGCACGATGTTGGAAAAAACTGACATTGCAAAAAAAAATTTTCTGCTATATATATTTCAATATGGAAAAAAATACAGGAATATTCACCCTAAATTTTATAGCCTACATTTTAAAGTTAAATGCATCAATCTGGTGCACTTTGAGAGCAAAATGAAGAGGCTGGACTGCAGCCGCAACATTCAGGAAAGTTTTCCACAGGCTGTTACTGTAGGGTGCACAGCGGCATGACAGCTCCACGAGACTGAAACCAAATCATCTCGATCACCGCCTGTTAGTTTAGGAAGCTTTTGATTTGATATGCAGCAGAGTTTCCTATAAGCAGAGCAAGCATTTTAAACGTCAATATCGCAGGCGATCATGTTCATTTAATTACCGGAAGCCAATATCATGATCGCGGTTATTATTCAATTAATTGTGCAGCCCTACAAGCTGGTATGACCTGGTTGGTACCAATGGATTCTTTAGGTTTTCTAGTTTCATATGATGCCAGTATCTTCACTCTAGCTTTAAAGCTGAACCAACCTAACAATCGCAAATTGCGTTAATGCGTTAAAGACATTCGTGGCGTTAAAATTATTTGCGTTAATGCGTTCTTATCACATTAACTTCGACAGCCCTATTATTAATATTAAATAAACCTTATTGATCCCCTGGATGGAAATTTAGCATTACATGAGCACAAGAAAAAGACAAGAGAGGTACGGTGGTAGCCTGCCCACCCTGCCGCACCTTTGCTGCTGTTGTAGTGCACCGTATAATGTGTCACAGTATGATATCAGTAGGGGACGCTCAGCTTACACACAGCTCTGCACAGGTAAACCCACTGCTGCACTGTGATGTCACGCTGCACTGAGATGGTACTGCACATATTAAATGTTCAGTGAACTGAACGACCAGACGAGCAGGTAACATGTTGAGGAAAACTGTATGCAAGCACACAATTCCACAACGATGCAGATTTAACACAGCCATAGCTTCTGTCATTACTAATGTCTGGTTTGTCTCCCAGTAATCAAATATCTTTACTCAGTAAAACACCATGGTTTAACATGGCTGTATGCTTTCTCATCACCAATGTATGAAACATATAGTGTAGTGCTTGCAGTAGGAGGAGGAGGAGGAGGAGGAGAGGGAGAGACGGCCTTCTCTCCTTCCCACAGTGGCTCAGAGTTTCAGAACAGCAGAAAAAACACAAGCAGTTAAAATGTCCAGGTTACATAAACCTTGTTTACTGTTACTGACAGCCTGTCGCTGGGATTGGGTGGATTATTCTATGTGACTATTGTGTCTGTACGCTGTGCTGTAGCATCTCTCAGATTGGTGCATATATATACATATATATATATACATATATACATATATATGTATATACACACACACACACACACACACACACACACACACACACACAGACATTTATGTTAAATGCATTCAAACAGCCTTGATGGAGCTGACCATGGATGTATAAAGAGAACGGAGCTGACGGGAGAGATAACGACGGACTCCGCTAGCGAAGTTAGAGGAAGTATACACGTGTGACTATGTTCGGTTTTCAAAATAAGGTGTTAACAAAGGGAACTGTATATAAAAAATATATATATATGGAAATAAGATTGATTGGATTATATTCCTCAGAAGTATAAAACATTGCATGTCCCTTATAAATTACAAAGAAAATACCACTAATTTGTGAGGGAAATGTCTCTATTCTTTATATTTTTGAGATGCTGGAAACATTTTTATAAATAATTCCTGACAATGACTGATATATTTGACTTAGGGACATCTCTGACTACATACATGCTGAAAATCAAACATTTCAATGTATTAATTTAGATATTTTCCAAAGTAAAAGTCCCTAGAAGTGTATGAATCAACTTTTTCCCATGATCTAGAGTTAAAAAAGTTAACAAATATCAAATTGCGATACTTGTAGAATCGCAATACTTAAAAATTGCAATAAATATCGAATCGGCACCTAAGTATCGTGATAGTATCAAATCAGGAGATCGGTGTATCGTCCCAGGCCTACTAGGTAGCCAGCCGTTCGACCAGCAGGCCAACAGCAGCGCTGTAAAGATTAATTGAGGGCGTATCAATCTTTGGAGTTAACTATCCTTCAGTCAGTCAAAAACAGAGTCGTATTGTAGCTCGCTAGATCTCAAATGTATGCGATATTGATTTTGGCACCCAACCACACAGCAAGATGACATTTTAGATGTGTAACTTTAGCCCACTACTCTGAGGTGCTTCATGTTTGCGGAGTGTCTCTGTTTCTTTGACGTAATCATGACGTCGGCTGTAAAAGGGTCTATAGTCAATAGTCATTATTGCTGACCCTACATGGGATATCTCTCTTGTTTGTTGAAGACGTTTTATTTCTTCCACAGTGCAGCCAGTGTTTTTCTCAGGGGCACTTCAGAACAGAGCAGATATTTGCTAACATGAATGCGTCAACCAAGGTCATCTGCTTGGGGTCTGGTGTCAGCTTATTGCAGGGTGGCTGACTGCAAGTGCTTTCACTGATATGCATACAGATCTCTCAGATGATGTGGATAAAGCTGGGCATACACTGTACGATTTTAGAAATGTTGTTGTGTACTTCCTGCTCCTACTGTACGAGTAAATCGTTTGCGATGTAAAGCCAAAGCTCACGATTTTTGTGCTCACACTGTACGGTCCGATCGTCAGCCACGACCTGGGTGATCACACTGTACAGGTAAAATAAAAAAAAAAACACAGCCCATCGGCTCCTGCGGGCCATTCTGGCTGTTGACAGTTGTCAATAAAGATTAGTTTGAAAGCTCCGAGGCAGGTAAAGTTTGTTTGCTAGCAGAGGTCTGTACGGGTCACAGTGTTAACAAGGCAGAAACGTGCTGCCTTCATCATCTGTATCATCCTGTCTGCTGAAACGTCTAAAAAAAAGAGGCAGCGGCGTAACGTTATATGAACTCACAGGTGGGGAGGAAGACGTGGACAGTATGGCTCGTCCATTTTGCAGAGAGAATTGGAGGTAAGCTAGCTACGTTTTACTAGCTATATCTATTGTAGCCTACATTGTTATCTTGATAGCTACGCTCTGATTACTGTAAAAAGAGGAGAACAAAGGCTCTGATGTTGGGGAATCGGCTCATGGCTCTGCTTCAACTGTGTGAGAGCCTGTGGACGGCCGACCAAAATTTCTGACGTCAGAAATTCATCTGACTGTCCGACGCCGGTCGGGAGGACCGACGAAGCTGAAATTCGGTCCGACTCTAAAATGAGTCGTGCGGCTCAAAATTCGGGCCAGAAACGGGCTGAAATCCTACAGCGTACGCCCAGATTTACTGTATGTTTACGGTGCTCCTTGTATCCAGCCCGCTGCTTTTTCCTCCTCCGTTCTCACCAACAGCCTTCGCCTTCTGGCTGCAGCCTCCATCACCTTCAGGCACTTATAGGCCCCCGCTATAACATCCAGTCATTATCCGCCAGCTTAACGCTACAATAACACTCTGTGTGATTAATGGGCACGGAGAAAAGATCTGACATAATAATGTGCACATTTCTTCAAATAGTATACCCCCTTCATACGCGGGGCCTTGTGGTTGACTGAGAAAACTTAAACAATTAAGGCCCTTCGATTTATCATGCCTAACATGAAATGTAAGGTAATGTGCAGCGTGTGTGTGTGTGTGTGACGTGAGTATTCTTAGACATGTGTGTGTGTGTGTGTGTGTGTGTGTGTGTGTGTGTGTGTGTGTGTGTGTGTGTGTGTGTGTGTGTGTGTGTGTGTCAGGATCATGAAATTTACTTGGCCTCAATGTTTCGCTCTGCCATACCTCACTGTGTATTCCAGATGTTCCATACAGTGGCTGGTATAGAGCCGCAGGCTGTAGACATTAGTGTGTATGTGGGAGTGTGTGTGTGTGTGTGTGTGTGTGTGTGTGTGTGTGTGTGTGTGTGTGTGTTGGTGTTTGTGTGTGTGTGTGTGTGTGTGTGTGTGTGTGTGTGTGTGTGTGTGTATAACTGGCAGGTAAAGCAGCAGCTCTGGGCGATGCCGTGTTTCTCTTTCAGCAGCTTTATAACGCGATGCAGGCTCGACTCCAAGACAACCACAGGGGAAAGTGTTAAAACCAGATGTCACAGCTGATCACTCCGCTGCTCGTTGGGCCACTTTTAATGTCTGCTTTTTGTCAGGAAAGCGCACGTAGCGATTAAACAATGGACTCCGACACATAAATACAAACTGGAATTTGGAAAACTGTCACTTCACATTTGTTCACTGCCACGTATGATACTGTAGGAACGCAAAGGGTTTTCATATAAACTTTGAAAAGTTGCACAAACTCTGCAGCGTTTTAAAAGAAGTACTCCACCCAAAACCTTCACGTCTTGAGGAGGTGGGTGTTTGATACTCCTCATGTGTTGAAGGGTGGATCTAATAAGTCTGTAGGTTGCTTGGATTCACAGCACATCCAGAATCAAGGCAAAGAAAAGAAAAAAGAACGTGTCAAAACATTTCAAAATGTATTAAAACATCCATGGCAACTTCTCAAACCCCTCCTGAAGAATAATTCACTTCTCCACCTTTTATCAGCTCAGTATCTTCCAAACTTCTGCATTGCCAATAACTTGCTAAAACGTTACTTCTGGTGGAGTTTGGAGCTATGTGGAGTCAAATTTAGCTGTGCTTTTGAGACTGAGTATTTTAAAAATACTGAATTTACAGATCAATGGTGGAGATGGGATTAGGCTTCAGGAGTAGTAGTGAGAAGTGTCCATCAACATGTTGACCAGCCTGGTCTGCTAAAAATTACGTTCCCAAACAACGAAACTGCATTGCTGTTTCGAGGGATTACGCTTGTTTTTTTATGTATTTATGTAGTGGGCATTACGTGACGATGTGTTATCAATCCACTTGACGAGGCCAGCTTCAACCCCCTGTGCGCATTTGTTTTTTATTCCCGTTCTGATATCAATGTGTACGCATCATCAGCCTCACGTATCCAGCCCTTAAAGCAGACTCTCAGCGAGACAAATTATCACGAGAGTAAAGTAAAAAACAAAACAGAAATTCAACTAACGTTAGTCTAACGTAGTTTTAAAATGTTTTTGCATATGTTTTCATGTATGAAAAGACCTCAAATGAACACTGTAAGCGGACTACTTGCTTACTATGAGTGAATTATTTAAACAGCGCTTGTATAGGAATGATTCTGTCCAAAACTGTTTGATCACTACCTGTATATACTGTTTATATTGAAAATGAGAACAGAAGCAGTAGGTTAAACCACTGTTCATTAAACTTGAATAGAAGTTGGTTTATTTTATTTTTTTGTTAAATATTGCACTGCCTTGTATCTTGAGAATTGAAGCAGCAGGTCGTGAAGTTGCACTTCTTATTATTTTCTAATAAAAGCAGTATGTATTTGCCATTAATCGTTGTTTACTTGTTTATATCCAGAATTAATTTATCCCTGATTCACTTACAAGAAAATCTTTAAGGAATCCTGACCTGCTCTGTCCAGTATCCAGATATTTATTTCACAGTCACACTGACTGAATTTTTGGCAAAAAAAAAAGTTACTGTATCGATTTCAAGTCACTGAATCGGATTGTTTCGCTCTAAATGAGCCAAATATCGTCCTTGAATCGCATCGGAACCATGGAAAGTGATACGTATCGTATCGTTGTAAAAACGTCTCGTTACACCCCTAGTCCACAGTGTTCTTGAACGGGATACAGGCTGAACAATCTCCTGTAGTTGGTAATGTACGGCTTAAGCACAATGTGAATCCATCCCCAGCTCCAGTAGCAGAGCTACTATTCCCCACAGACTGATATCCAGGCCTGCTGTTCACTGGCAGGCCTCTCAGTCCACTCCACACACTGCCTGCTTTGTGAACACTGTACTCCTACAGGACTCACAAGAAATAACACACATAGGGATACATATACACATGTGTATGTGTGCGCGCTTCTGTACGTGTCACGTTACTAATTTCTACCATTAGAGCGACGCTTTTCCAGGATTAGGAAAAAGCGTACGGTGCATAGCTAATGGCTCTGAGATGCCAACGTACTGAGCACAATTAAGGGTCAGGACTGGGAAACAGGTACAGAGAGCTCCTGTTGAACACGTACAGATTATGATGCTGCAGAGAAATGAAACAGCTGGACTGAAAAGAGAGGAAGGATGAATGTGAGCGCTGTGATCACAGCAACAGCACACACGAGTTGGGGGACTATTTTACACCCCACATCTGTTTATAGGAATGAACAGCTCAGACATGGAGATTCAGTCATATTGTTGTTACAGTACGCAGCTTCTCCCATTGTTTTTTCTTTGAAGAAGTGCAGCCATGAAAGTTGCATGAGGGATAGTACGTTTTCCAGGCTGCCAGGAACAGCGTGAGTCTGCTGATGCTGGAAAACAAACTGTGAACCTTAGCCAAACGCAAGTCACCGCAAAGTTAACGAGGCGGAGAAACGTGTTGGCCATCTCTCGAGCCACATCACTAAATGACACCTATCAACGCCTTTGAAGCTCGCTAATTAATTACTCTTTGTTTGTTTAATCTGGACATGAATAGTGTTGTTTCAGGGGAAGTTACATGCTGGAACTATTTCTTTACAAACTGGGCGCAGTGACCGTGGGCAGCGTCACAGTGACGTTACATGTATGACCAATCATACATGTAGACTATTTATGTGGCTATAAAGGCTGGGAATATTCACCTATCTCCTGATTCGATACCATCACGATACTTGGGTGCCGATTCGATATGTATTGCAATTCGATATTATGATTTATTGTGATTTTTGTTAACTTTTTTAACACTAGACCATGAGAAAAAGTTGAATCATACACTTCTAGGGACTTTTAATTTTGAAAATATCTAAATTAATACATTATAATGTTTGATTTTCAGCATTTATGTAGTCAGAGATGTCCTGAAGTCAAATATATCAGTCATTGTCAGGAATTATTTATTACATTTTTTCCAGCAACTCAAAAATCAAAGCATAAAGACATTTCCCTCACAGATTAGTGGTATTTTCTTTTTAATTTATAAGGAACATGTCATGTTTTATACATCTGGTGAATATAATCCAATCAATCTTATTTTTATGTATTTTGTATATACAGTTCCCTTTGTTAACACCTAATTTTGAAAACCGGACGTAGTCACACGTGTATACTTCCTCTAACTTCTCCAAGTCCGTCTCTAGCTCTCCCGTCAGCTCCGTTCTCTTTATACATCCATGGTCAGCTCTATCGGGGCCGTTTGAATGCATTTAACATAAATGTCAGTATATGGGTGCTCTACAGTTGTAGCGACGGCCCATTTGACCACAGAGATGAGAGTGACGGCCGCAATACGATAACGTTTCCTGTCCGTGACAGAGTTAGCATGCAGCTTTAACCGTGATGTCTAGCACTGCTTTTCCTGCAATGTGTGAAACCCAAAGTGTTTCCATCCCTTACTGGATGTGTAGTGTTTACCACTTTGGATTTAAAAGGCGGAGGGTCTGCGTGGATACGACCTGCAGGGTGCAGGTCGTATCCACGCAGACCCTCCGCCATTTCCTACTTTCTCCTCTCTGCTTGAGGCGGGTGGATTCAGATTCAATAGATTGCTATCGAAGCCCATCCCTTGGCAGGAAAACTGCTGAGTACATTCATGATCCCAAACAAATCCCATAGGACACACTTGACAGTGTAAAGGACATCTTTAAACGATTTAAAACTTTTAGTCTTGTTAAGAAAATACCACCATGGACTCCACATATTGGTTTAAATGCATCCCACATAGCATGCCTGTGACTGTGCTCTTATTATAACACAGTTACTCTGAAGACGATGCCATTACGGTGGAGGGAGGATGAGAAGAGTGAGCGAGGCTTGCGCTGATGATCAATAACCTTCCTGCTAATATGAGAATGAACAGCATTAATCAAAGAGTGAAAGCGTGGAGCAGAGAAGGTTGCGGAGGCCTAATGAGATGCAATCAGACCGAGTGTGAAAAGAGCAGCTGTTAATGGGCCTTCGCTGAATGTCACCTGCCGTCGGTAAGAGTGTCGTAGAGATGTCCTTACCCGGCAGACGCCGCATTAGATCGGACACTTCAGTGAGATTACACGTCACCCCTCACTCTGCTCAGGGCCGGTTGCTATGACAGCACAACAAAAATCTCCAGCACTTCCACTGAGACCTGAAAATACTTTCACCTCTGGTGTGTGTGCGTGTGCGTGTGTGTGCGTGCTCAACTGAATACTTATTTGAATTATTTATTTGAACAGTACTTAACCCAGCCTGATGGAAAACCTTTTAAGAATCTGTTAGTGAAAAGCATGAATGGATAAAAAGATAATCCAATACAGTCTACAACGCCAAACACACACTCATCCTCACTAGGAGGGCATGTTATTACCTTTCATTCAGCCCTCTGTACTGTAACCAAAACTCTATATAAACCTTAAACTACCTAACCTTCACAGCAGCATGCCCATCCAAAGCTAACAACAGTCTGGCTGACACTTAAAGGTATTTTCGCTTAGAAATCAATATATATCTCAGTGGTGTTTGGCTTGTGAACCACTTATTTGGTCAAAAATGCCAACTGAATGACAGAATGTCTGTAATGTAATTTAATTAGTAAAATATCTGTGTTGGTGGACACTAAAACTAGTGTATTGTATCCTCTCATTTCTTACAGCCTAATGGTGCGTTCAAATCAAAATGCATGCGCAAATGGCCCAAATACGCAAACTTTGCATCATTCGCGTATTTGTGGGAGTTGAAATATTTCAACTCAAGTGAGAAATTCGCGTGATGCTGTGTCTTAAAAGCCTATCAGTGTTGAGATTCTCCTCCTGTCGTCACTGACATCCTGACGTTGTTGAATAAGCAATGGAGGAAAAATTCTTGTATCTGTCTGTGGTCACCCAGAGCTACGATAGTACATCATATCTGTACAGAGACTGGACCAAACTGGCACTGATCGTTCCAAACTCCATTCAGAAAACAAGCACTTTAAAAGTTGTTTGCTTGTCGTCTTGCGTACAGACCTGATAAAGCATGAAATCAGACTTTTTAAAAATTGGCATCATTGTGTCGTTATTTCAGCATCCTTTTGATCTGTTTATTGCAATTAAATCACAGCACAATCTGTTTATTTTGGGTTCATACCGCAGTAGCGACGTGTGGCTTTGCTAGATGCACTCAGTGCAATGGCACTGTATGTGAATACAGCGAACCGCCGGGTGATGTTATGAACCCAGACATGACGGCGTTTGGTTTTTCTGACATATCTGGGACTTCTACAACATGTACAATGCAGCAACAGTGGTTATTTCTTCCATGGTTGATGGAGGAAATGACGAAAGAAAAGGTGTTGGTATCTATGGATTCTCCGGCACGTCTAGCGCGAATGAAGACAAATGATACCGGCGTTCCAACTCGCAACTCGTCACATGACAGACAGAGACCGCTAATGCGTCAGTAGGTTACTATTTGATAGCCTTGCTAGCTTGTCTCTTTCCTATCATCTAAAAGAGCCTCCCTTATTTCCTCACACAAATAATGAGAAGTTTCTTCTGTAGGGGTTTCTGAAAAACACTCCCCACAACGTTTCTGGAGACCCATCTCAAAGACATGCACTAAAATACATACATGCAGACGTACGGCACAAACACTCCAGAATCCAACAGGCTGGATTGGCACTCAAGTGTGTGCAGAGTTATAATCTCATCATCATAAATCAATATGCCAACCACGGAGCAGCATTTATGAGCAACCCGCAGCAAGTCGGCGAAACACACACACACACACACATATTCACACCACAGACCACAGTGTGGCTGCAGGGGGATTTCGTCTCCTGCATGTGTCACCTCAAAAATAAGCATTAGAGTTAAGAGCCATTAGGCCACAACCACAGTTTCTCTTTTAACTGCCATTAGAAAGCCAGTTCCAGCACAACCGCTCAATAGGCTGTCTGTCTCTGAGGCTCAGCTGGCTGTGGACACGTCCACTCATGCCAGGCGAGCCTCCCACCACACGGCCCTGTCACATTTTATTAGCAGTTATTGACAAGTAAAGGATACTCTAGGAATTATAAAGGCTCTTTGTCTATGCTACTAATGGGTTTGCCAGTGTATTTATTATTTGTCATAGCCTGGATGGCTGTAACAATATGTTCAATATGAAGACGTGATGGACTTAATTGGTGTCAGTCTAGGTTAGGTACAGAGTTTCAGTCCACTTGACACTTTTCACCTTCCTTTCACCCTGTTTGTTTATCGCTCTTTATACTACGCCACCTGACTCCCTCCTTTACTCCCGCCATAACTATCATAGCTTGAAGCGTACGGCCACTGACCAAGCTGCCGTATTTGACGATTTGGGATTGAGAATGGGTTGGACATCGCTGTCAGACCGTTGAAGAAACATGAGCAGTCAGACATGTTACAAACAAACCCTCAGGTTAGACCAACCCTTCTGGAAGATAAAATAGAAATTCATTTTTACCTCCAAATGAAGTGGTTTAGATGATCTGGATAAACTGTCGGCTTGTTTACAACCTGTCAGATCGTTTGACTGCTCATGTTTCTTGTCTCCACGTCTACACATCTCAGTAATTGCTTGTTGAGTAAAATGTTATTTTTAACTAGAGTTGTTCTGATACCATTTTTTCCTTCCCGATACCAATATCCGAGCTTGCAATATTGGCTGATACCAGCTTGATAAATATAATATCTTCGTTGCTTTTAGGCTTTCTTTGTGGAATTGATCTCCTCGTTGCAGTTTCCAACGTTTGCTGCTGCGGTTGGTCCTTTTTTCCCCCCCTTTGCCTTGGTGAAGGCGTCGCGCTCTTTTGCGTGATGCGTCTTCAAATGTTTTATAAGATTGCTGGTGCCACTAGTGCCACCCCTCAAAACGGAAGCCTTACATACTTTACATATCACCGTTTTACTTGTTGGATCTTCCACTGTGCAATACTGCCAACATTGTCCTCGCTTTGACTACCCTTACAATCTCCACAAGCACCGCACTGTTGTTTGCTATCGTCACAACAAACCTGCAATCAGTTCTTCTTCACTGCTCTAAAACAGTAGTTGACAGTGGCAGCCATGATACATCCAGGGCGACAGCACAGTGAAGGCTACTGTTTCGGAGCGGCGAAGAAGAATTGATTTCCGGATAAACAAGTTGATTTTTTTCTGGGTTGGTATCGGATCGGTGCATAGACTGGCGTACTCGCCGATACCCGATCCCGCATCGGGTATCGGCGGGTACAGAAGTTGTAATAAGCTGGAATCATCCATTAAAGCTGCATTAATCTATATTTTTTATATCAACAATGTATAAAACGACAACCATGTGTAATGCCATAGGTGTTGCTCATTAGCGAACGGGTCGATAGCATTTCATTGAATCTGAAACCTGTTCCGAAGCCACTTATCAAATCCGTATCTTTTAAGTAATTTGTTTGATGGCAAATGAAGATATCGTTTAATAAAAAAGTGTACCGTTTTTATTTCATTCAGTATCACACCCAAACCACTGAGATTCTACTGTGCTCAGAGGGTGTAGTGAGCTTTCCACCACTGACTCATTTTCCTATGTTTGCTCCTCACTGGTGGGCTGTGCTACAGCTGCAGAAGTGGAAATAATATTAATTCTACTTTATCATTCAGCAAATGTCAAGTAAATAAATCACAGAATACAGAATGGTGCAACGTTGGCTGAGGCAGAGCACTCACCCTTCTCAAGTTATCAAAAATAACACAAGTTCTTACTTTAACATTATGACCAGTAGATAACAGAGTAGGGCTGGGACGATTCACCTATCTCCAGATTCAATATTATCACGATACTTGGGAGTACAGAGACTGAAACGGAGCTAAAAAATAGAGTGAACATTGGACTTGGATTTGGAATTAATCAGGTGTACAAAAACACGACAGCTGGATGTCTAACAAAAAGATTCTTTGCTAACACATTAGCCATTACAACAAAGGCTTTGTGCTAACTCTCTCTTTACTACAGCTGAGGGAATTACTTGGGACAATTGAAATGAATCTTATTATGAATCACAATAAACTCAGGTTGTACATCTGAAACTAATGTAGAATGAGAGCTCAGAATAATAATGTAGTTCAGTTTCATCCTGGAAACTGCCCTCTGTGAAGAGTTTGATGGTTGGGTTACAATCCAACAAAATACGGCCCACATCACGCCCCTGTTTCACTTCCCTCTCTGGGCTCAACACCAGTCGCCATCGATCTTCAGCATCGCACTCATCCATCTTCACAAATCACCTTTTTACATCTGTTTCACAGAGACGGGGTGGAAGCGAACGCCTCCATTGAAATGCAGCTGAGCCGACGGCATGCATAGCTGCAGATTTAAGTCCGTCTGAGGCAGCGGGCCTGTACTGTAGCAAGACCTTAGGGAAATTATAGTCACTCGCAGTGACACTCACGGTGTCTCGCCCCTCTCCAATGCAGGTAAAACATTATCACTAGACTCTATTCTCAGAACAAACTGTTTTTCATTCCCATGTATCCATAATAACGTATCAAGGCTGTGAGATAAAACATGAGTTAAGGCACTTTTGATCTTAGTGTAATGCTTTTTTACCTCCGCCCTTCTAGACAGGAGGAGTGGGAGTGTTAAAAGAGTAGTGCAGAGAATATGAAACATGCAAAAGGGAGAAGGATAGAGGTAATAGCCTTGGATAAGTCACAACCGGAGACAGAAATATAGCCTCAGATCAAGTTGTTGCTGCCCTGCTGTGATGTCTCCTACCTGCGTCATGTTCTCTATTTGTGGCTCAGGCCTCTGTCAGACAATGGGCAAGAACTGGCGTCTGAGCTCTGAAAGTCTTACACCTCAACATCTCATAATCGAGCGTTTCAACACAGCTGGTCACATCCCATGCCTTGATGTTGCATTTCTATAACCTGGGTCCAATCCTACCTATAGGAGCTGAGAGTCAGCTCCCTCTCCTCGCTGGTGCAGCACACATGCAGAATGCAATTTGACTTGTGCTAACTGGCTCTGTTTTTTAATATGAATGAGTATCTGAGGCTGCTTTGCCAGAGGCAGATGATAAGGAGTTCCAGGAACATTCGCATTGCAGTCACAAGGTGTGCAAACAGCCTCCCTGGTAACACACACACACACACACAGAGGTGATGCTTTTTTCTGAATGAAACTCTGATTGCATCTGTATTGCTGTCTGTAGCTACAAGGGTTTGAACCAAAAAGGAGGTCAATTTCACTATTTTATATTGCCTTTCTTAAGGTTACATCATTTTGAGGGGTTAGCAGAGTATTTAGCAGAAACTAAATAGGTTGTATCAATCAGAAATGACCTTTAAAATAACACCCCCCCCCCTTTTCTTAATCTTTGCTGTTATGTTCATACAAATATGGTGTTTTAGGACATTTACACCCCATATACAGCTGGGTATGATATCTGGATAATGATCGCGGACTAGGGATGCACCGATTTATCGGCCAAACATCGGCCTTGTTGACTTCAATCGGCCTATCCGCAAATAAGATGGCATTCACCGATGGCAGTGTCCGATATTTATCTGTCGTGCTGCATCAATTTTGCGCCGGCTAAATGTTGTGTTGTTTATTTGCGGTCGTTCCTCTGACAACAGTAACCAGCTGCTGATTCAGAGAAGAAGCCACTGGCTGGACACAAACACGAGCTTTAGCAAATTACTAATCTATTTATATATAATTCATAATGAAAATGATCTTTATTCACAGCCCTACTTGGCCAACATTACTTACAGTGTGAGAAGATAATCAGAGCCAGTCAGGGCCGGCTGAAATCACTAAGGGGCCCGAGGCAAAAATGAGCAGTTGGTCTGAATTCAGCAATCCCCCACCTCCTACTCCAGATTAGTTTGGATAATTTAAGACAAATTTATTAAAAAATCAAATCAAAATAAGCCCTGGGTAAGAATAATTTAGAAATATCAAAGGTATTAAATAGGAGTCAATCCATTAAAATATTTAATTGCGATTAATCGCATGATTGTCCATAGTTAAACGTGATTAATCGCAAATTAATCTCACATTTTTTATCTGTTCAAAATGTACCTTAAAGGGAGATTTGTCAGGTATTTAATACTCTTATCAACATGGGAGTGGACAAACATGCTGCTTTATGCAAATGTATGTATATAATTATTATTGGAAATCAATTAACAACACAAAACAATGACAGATATTGTCCAGAAACCCTCACAGATACTGTACCTGCTAACAGCTGCTAACGGAGGTTGCACTGAGTTACATTATGATGCATTCAAGCTCTATTCAGTAAAAAAAATGATATTGGGTGAAAAATATGTAAGGGTGCGTTGTGCGGCGGTATAACGCCGAAGCCTTGGTATTTAACATTATTACCCGTGGGAATGAGAACGGGCTGGGTCTACATACGGGGTCACATTCTTAAAGTCTTTCAAATAAAAGCTGTAGAAAAAAGGGAAGCTTTGAACTGAGGTAACCAACTTCTCACCCGTTTTGCACTTTGCCAGGCAGAGCTGCTGTTTACAGCAGGAAATGACATTGCCAACGGAACAAGAATTGGCTGTTAACAACCTTCGCTAGAGAGTCAGCAGTGGCCACCGTTACTTACTAATGCTGACAATACACACTGAGCATTTCTCCTGCCTCCAGAGAAAATGATTGCTCTTTCACTGACCTGTTGATTGTGTTGTTTTGAACGGCGGCCTGCAACACTATCGAGCAGTTGAAAAGGCAACCTTGACTCTGTCAGCAGTGTCTGTCTTAGCCACATATTCCTCCTACACTGCTACTGTCAAAAATACTTTAGAGGCGGTCCGCCGCCTCCACCTACTGCCAGTGTGTTTAATAAGGAGGTGATGAGTAAATGTGTCTGACATTTGTTTCTATTAAAAATGTGTTTATATGGGTGTTATCAGAGCGTAGTGATGTGACTGATCTTACATGGCATCTCCTCAGTGCAAACTGTCAGAAGGAGTGGATGATGGGCTTCAAATCATCCAGAGCATAAAGGAGCAATTAAAACATTCAAAAGTTGAACCACTCAACACGTCCCCATGTTCTTCTAGTGTCTTGAATAAATTTGGTATAGCCTTTTTCCCCTTTCTTTCCCCCCCCTTCCCGTTTTTCTTTTTTTTTCCCTCTCTATTGATGATGTAATTTCCTTGTTTTTGAACCAATAGGCTTGCACATTGATGGAGAACCACCTTCCCACTCTACTGATTAGTGTAACACAATATAGGTGTGCAAGCTATTGCTGAATGCTGACGGTGACCCTGATGAAGACCTATGTTGGTCGCAACGCGTTGGTCATTTGAAACAATTATTGCCATGTAAAATAAAGGCATTTTAACCTTGTTCAAACACTACAGTGGATCATTTTTGAGGGAGACTTGCATTTTGAACTTTTTTGAGACCGTATTCCACCCATGCAATGAGCCCTTCTCAAGATTAAATATACAGTCAATAACACCGTTACTAAGTCAGACACATGATCTAATTCAACAACAATCACAAACTTGATATGCGGAAACACTCCACTACTACGACGGAGTATTAGGGCCGCATTGAGGGGAAAAAAAAGGTTTACGAGAAAAAAAGTCATAATATAACGAGAATAAAGTCAGAAGTTTAAGAGAAAAATGTCATAGTATTATGAGAATAAAGTCATAATATTATAAAGTAGTAGGGGAAATAGAGCAGCGTTGAGCATCTCGTGAACTTATACTTTAGTTTGGGTTTCACAAATAACAAAATTGTTCATCTTTTGGCACATCAGCACCACATTATCATCAGTATCAGGACCTTGAAAAAATTGCGCAAGAAACTGTGTTTATTCCAAAGAAAGAACCACACGGACCTGATTGGGAAATTACCTCTTTTGTGGAGGAGGAAATTACTCAGACTTTTTTTCTTGAAATAGTATGACTTTATTCTCAATAAATGACAAATGAATGTACCCAGAGATGTCCTGTACAGTATGTGCCTGAATCCCTTTTAGCTAAGCCCTTCCACTCCAATGACACACACTTGGATAGCTTTGGCCACATGAAGCTAGAAGGACTGGAAGAGCCCTGTTAAATGTTTCAAAAGAGTCCATCTCCTCTGGAAAGTGAAGCAGTCATTTACAGTACAGAGTTCATTCCTCTCTGAAAGTAAAAGCCCTACAGAAAGGCTCTGTTCAGATACTGCTCAGACATTTCCTCACAGACACATAATGTCATCCTCAACCTTTGTGCAGTCAAGGCTCTGGCAGACAGCAGTACAACAACAACAACCTTGACCACTGCAGACGGCCGGAGGACACCAGGCAACAAGTCGAATCTCTCCAAACAAGGCTTGTGTGTTTCGTTCGGGATCATTTGGACGATATTTGTCAGCGGCGAGGCTTTCAAAACACAAAGTTCTCTCAGAGTTCTTAACCTGATTTATGCGGATGTGTGTCCTTATTAACCGCACTCCAATGCCAGATGGATCACTTTACCGCTCTGCTCTGCTTTACTGAATCAAAAACTCTCCATATTACAGAAGGAAGGAACGGTTGCATTGAGTGTTGCATAAAAAGCAGAGAAAATGCTCTCAGAGCAATTTGTATTTTTGAAGCAGTTTTTTTTCCAAACAGCAGAGAGTAGAAAATGACCTCGCTCTCCCCATCATAGCACACAGAACTCTACAGGAATGCAATATGAGACCAAAACTACTGATGGTGCCAACACCTACTTACAGTACTATTAAAATACAAGCCTTAAACTCAGTTTCCCCACCAAGCAGAGCCAACGGGTATGAAAGGCTTTAAACTGTGTTTTTCTCTTCAAATGCTAGCTCTGTTTCTGATGTGTGGTTTATATCAATTTGTCTTTCAAAGGGTGCATCAGAGAATGTGAGCAGCCACTGAAAAATAAATAGTAATAGCTCAGACTGCAATCAATCCTATATGTATGTATTTGCCGTTAATCGTTGTTTACTTGTTTATATCCAGAATTAATTTATCCCTGATTCCCTTCCAAGAAAAACTTTGATGAATCCTAACCTGCTCTGTCCAGTATCCATCTATTTATTTCACAGTCACACTGATTGAATTTTTGGCGAAAAAAAAGTTACTGTATCGATTTCAAGTCACTGAATCGTATCGTATCGCTCTAGATGAGCCAAATATCGTCCTTGAATCGTATCGGAACCATGGAAAGTGATACGTATCGTATCGTTGTAAAAACGTATTGTTACACCGACGGTTAACGGTTAATTATTAACATCCCCAATGTGAACTTAAAGAATGAATCACCTCAGATTCTTTGGATTGTGATGAACGGAGAATGAAACTGTATTCCTCTCCTCTTGTATGCTGTGGACGCCTGGAAGCCCCCCCTGGGACCTCGCTCGGAGCACCACCTGTCTAGCCGATCTGCTCGCTGCTGTTCTACGTGTGCATGAAGCAGAATGTAGGACAGACGGTGAACTAGAAAATGTGAGGGCATTATTAGCCATCCTGGTGGGAAAAACACAGGAAGCAGCACTGCTGACACGTCAGATCTGCTACCTGCAGGGCGCCGCCGAGGAGTAACAACTGGAGCGTGCATCAGTTAGCGCATCCAGCTCATACAGCCTGAGGTAGTGAAGAAGATGTAGATCAGAGAGCCAGCAGTCCTCCACCTGTTACTCAACCAACCTGTAGCTTCTAATCCACTCTGCTGCACTGAAGCAACACCATCTGCTGCTCACACCAACACTAAACACCTACATGGGGCCTTGAGCATGTGTGTGTGTGTGTGTGTGTGGGCAGTATTTTTATGTGCATGCATGTCTGTGTGTTTGCGTACACACTATACTGGGCCAATTTGTTTTTAAATACATTAACTATCTCTGACATGACATAATCTTCTTTTAAAACCTTAAAGCCCCCCTCCAGACAGTTTCTCAAACAGAGAACGGGGGTGTGGTTAATAGTCAGACGTAATTCATCACCACGGCAACCAGATTGCATCGTTTTCAACGCAGTTTAGATTAATCTACTGTTGATTAGACCACAAATGAGACAAGAATTAGCGCAACACGCCGACTCTCTCTCACTCGCTCTCTTCTTCACCGTCTCCTCCTGGCGAGGCGGCCGTCTGGCTGCTGCTGCAGCGAGGTGCCGCACCGCCGCACGCCGGTCACAGCGCACCGGAGTACAGATAGACATGTTGCCGAGGTCCGCTGTTTGAAATGCTGTTTCGGGACGTTTTGGAGGTGCACTGTCCACCAGTACCGGCCGCTCTCGCCTCAGCTCCCAACACCCACACCGTACCGGGCTGCACTGTGATTCGTTTATTTCTCTAATGGATCTTTTCTTTGGTTTTCTTTTGGGCTGAAAGTTGTGCTCCCCGTCATTCAGGCCTGTTAGAGGTCCGCAAATGTCCGGTATCGGCTACTTTCCATTAATTTATCTCCAGCAGGAGACGGTAAATTTTGTGTAATTCACTGCGTTGATTTCACCAGTTATCCGCACACATAAATGCCATGGTGAAAATAAACACACTAAACTACGGGGAAGGAAACTAAAAAATAAAATGAAAACCCTCAGTTAGCTAATGCAACAAGTTGGGCTAACTAACTACACCTAACTAACTAACTAACTAGAAAGACTAACTAACAGACAGATAAACAGATTTATCAGTTTACCGCTGCTCAGACTCAAACGAGCACGAGAGCGCCTGCAGTTCGGAGGATGACCTCTGACCTGCAGCTTCTACTATAGTCATTCATCATATTCTCATTTCAGCAACAACCTTCTTTTTTTTTTAACTTTGAGCTCAAAATTAAGTTATTTGTCAAAACAATTTTGGCAAACAGTGTGGCTAATTAACTTAGTCAGGAAATGACTCAAATAAATATGAAATATCATAGAAATGCCAAAATACACTGGAGGAGGGCTTTAAAGGGACAATCTCTAATCCCAATGTAAACACAAGGCTCTCCCCAAAACTAAAAGACTAAATACAAGACTGAAACCTGCTATCACTGCTTTTTTTTTACTTGGAATAACGTCAATGGACATTTTATGGGGCGAAAATAAGTCAATTGTACAAGTTTAACCAGTAATAGTCTTTGAAATGTTAACTGAAATGTAACATCAGTGTTGCCCATATTTGGACCCGTTTCTCTCTGTGACAAAACACATTTTAAAACCCTAAAGAGTAAAATGTAGGCAAAGAAACCGAAGACAAATTAACAGCAATTGATGACATTTCAGTTCAAAACACTCGCATCAGCTTTTTCAAACCCATACTGGTCCATCATCAGCCGTAAAGAGTGTGGGACTGACCTGGTCGTCGTATCTGTAGGTTAGAAACTGATCTTCTGTAGCATCCTCCATGAAGCTGCCCTGAGGTAAGAGGGAGAACTCTGGTAGGAACACTGCACCCTGGGGCTGGCTCTCTGCACACTGACAACACACACACACACACAACATGATCATGATCTGTAAGAATTCAACACACACATATACAATACACAAGAGAGTTGGACAATTTGGACACTTTGGTGCTGTATCATGGGTCATAAATCTGATCTCAATTCAACTTTGTATCATGATTTTTTTTTTTTATGAATTTAAAATTGTTTTTTTTAATGCCAGAATCGATATATCTGCTTCATTTGAGTCTATGCGGAGGTAGAAGGAAGTCCATCCATCCATCCATCATTATCAGGAGATTAGTGATGACCGATAAATCAAATTTTCATCATCATCATCGCGATATGAATATGCGCGATAAACACTAGTGCTGGGACGATTCACCTATCTCCCGATTCGATACTATCACGATACTGGATTCAATATTGCGATTTATTGCAATTTTTGTTAACTTTTTTAACACTAGACCATGGGAAAAAGTTGAATCATACACTTTTAGGGACTTTTACTTTGAAAAATATCTAAATTAATACAGTAAAAATGTTTGATTTTCAGCATATATGTAGTCAGAGATGTCCTGAAGTCAAATATATCAGTCATTGTCAGGAATTATTTATTAAATGTTTTCCAGCAACTCAAAAATCAAAGAATAAAGACATTTCCCTCATAAATTAGTGTTTTTTTCTTTTTAATTTATAAGGGACATGTAATATTTTATACTTCTGGTGAATATAATCCAATCAATCTTATTTCTATATATGTATTTTGTATATACAGTTCCCTTTGTTAAAACCTTATTTTGAAAACCGGACGTAGACACACGTGTATACTTCCGCTAACTGAACCCAAAGTGTTTCCTTCCTTTACTGGATGTGTAGTGTTTACCACTTTTGATTTGAAATATGAGGGTGCAGGTCGTATCCACGCCGACCCTCTACCGTTTTCTACTTTTTCGTGTCGGCTCGCGCAGTCGTTTGTTGTTTGTTTTGGTTAAAGGATACGGAACGGATATGACGTCACCATACTCAGACTACAACAATAAAAGCGGTAACTTCCTTCTACCTCTGCATAGACTCAAATGAAGCAGATATATCGATTCTGGCATTAAAAAATGTATTTCAAAATCATTTAAAAAAAAAAAAAATCGCAATACTTAGGTGAATCGATTTTTTTTCCTCAGCCCTATAATTTAGTGAGCTAAAATCTGGACCTGGCTGGTGTTTTTCGAAACAGAAGCTGTGAAATCATCTCCCCACATAGGTCAAGATCTCCTTCCCTCCAGCCCTCCTTCTCAACTCACAGGAGACAAAAGCTGCGCTCCGATACCTCCAAACCTTCTGCTGAGTCTTCATAAATTCTGCTCCACTTGAATATTTCCTATTAATTTCACTGTGATTTATACACAACAGTGGGGAAGCGTGTGCGTCTCGCGCTGGATTTTTGGATGATCAGCATAATCCAAAGTCAGGGAGGGGAAGAGTGATTATCAGGCTAACAGGGCCTGAGACTGTGCTGCATACTGAGGCTGGATAGGAATAACTGGCATCTGGCATTTAGAGGGCTCCCCCGAGAGAGAGAGACTGTGTGAGTGTGTATGTGAGTGTCCGGGCCACTTGTATTGTGTGCGAGAGAGATGATCTACCATTAAGATTAGCAGGAGTGGTCTCCTGCAGGCTTTTAGAGCCACTTAGAGACAGACACAGCAGAAGTGCCACTGGTATGTGTTTCCCTGAGGAGTGTCTTAGGCTGGCTCACTTCCATCACTTACTAACCTCTCTGTCTGTCTGTCTCTCTGTCTCTCTGTCTGTCTGTCTCTCTGTCTCTCTGTCTGTCTGTCTGTCTCTCTCTCTCTCTCTGTCTCTCTCTCTCTAAATCGATTTTTTAATGTCAGAATCGATATATTTGCTTCATTTGAGTCTATGCGCAGTTAGAAGGAACTTACTGCTTTTATTGTTGTAGTCTGAGTAACGTGATGTCCGTTCCGTATCCATCGACCAAAACAAACCGCGGCAAGCCGAAACGAAGAAGTACAAAACGTTGGAGGGTCCGCGTGGATACGACCTGCACCCTCCCATGTTAAATCCAAAGTGGTAAACACTACACATCCTGTAAATGATTGAAACACTTTGGGTTTCACACATTGCAGGAAAAGCAGAGCTAGACATCACGGCTAAGGCTGCATGCTAACTCTGTCATGGAATGGAAACGTTATCGTATTGCGGTAACGTGCGGTCGAGCCAGCCGTCGCTCTCATCTCCGTGGTCAAATGGGCCGACGCTACAACTGTAGAGCACCCATATACTGACATTTATGTTAAATGCAGTCAAACGGCCCCTATGGAGCTGACCATGGATGTATAAAGAGAACGGAGCTGATGGAAGAGCTAGAGACGACCTTGGAGAAGTTAGAGGAAGTATACACGTGGGACTACGTCCGGTTTTCAAAATAAGGTGTTAACAAGGGAACTGTTTATAAAAAATACATATATAGAAATAAGATTGATTGGATTATATTCACCAGAAGTAGAAAACATTACATGTCCCTTATAAATTAATACGAAAATACCACTAATTTGTGAAGGAAATGTCTTTATTCTTTGATTTTTGGGTTGCTAGAAAAAAAATGTAATAAATAATTCCTGACAATGACTGATATATTTGACTTCAGGACATCTCTGACTACATACATGCTGAAAATCAAACATTTTAATGTATTAATTTAGATATTTTCCAAAGTAAAAGTCCCTAGAAGTGTATGATTCAACTTTTCCCATGGTCTAGTGTTAAAAAAGTTAACAAAAATCGCAATAAATCTCAATATCGAATCACAAAACTTAAAAATCGCAATACATATCGAATCGGCACCTAAGTATTGTGATAGTATCGTATCGGGAGATAGGTGAGTTGTCCCAGCTCTCGTAGACAGAGAACAGTACGGTAACGGTACATCTCTGACCACCTACAAATTATTTCAATAGCTGATGACTTGCCCATTGTGTGGGAGAATTTGTGCTTTTACTCTGACAGCTGTTTGTTCTGCTACACAGCTCTAATCAAGGTCAGTATGAGTGGGTTGGCACTGAAAATACAAAGTCACGTCTAAGAGGGGCGTGATTTGTCATCCCAATAGAGGATATGTCCATACAAGGCCACACACACACACACACACACACACACACACACACACACACACACAGTGACAGAAAGTCAGGTCGTCTTGCTGTGAAGTTACTGAGTCGTAGCCGTGCAGCACGGCGTGGAGCAGTTCCTCTAATTGAGTTTACACACCAGTGGAAGGACAGTGTCAGGACAGCTGTCACCCTGCCAGCACCCTGCAGTGGCTGGTTCACACTGGATCAGTGCCTTACTTCAGGGGAGCCAATGCCGGGATAATAATACAAGGAGGGCAACCCCCATCCCGAGGGACACCATACTGTACCGGAGGAGGCAGCTGCTTCATGGTGTGAGAGGGATTACTTGTTAAAGCCAGGAGTGAAACTCTTGTGCAGCAGGTCAGAAATCAAAGCTTGAGTTTGTTCACATCAAGAAGGATGGAAGAAGCTCCAGTGGCTGACCACAAATACTTAAACAGGGGTTCTGCAACATGTTCAAGGTCAGGTCCGATATACTGTATATGCATTAGACCATCAGACCATCAGACCATCAATACGAGGGGGATGATTCAGTCCATCCTCGCTGGAAATTACCTCACATATTTGCTTCTGCTTTACCTTGATCTTTGATCATATCAAATGTAGCCTTGTTCAAGACACACAGGGAAGCTCAGTAGCTGATTGGAGAATGATTGATTTTAAATAAGGTTTATTGAAGGTGCATTTGGGGCCTTAACACAGCTCACTTCCCCTTCCTCATCCTGTGCTGTTTAAATACTGTGTAACACCGCTTTCAACTGCTATCCTGCCTTGATAATCAGACTAAACTACCATTTATGTTCACTTTATTCATTCAGCCTGACATTGTGATCATGTTAGCTGAAGGTATGGAGTGTGAAAGACATGGGCAGGGAGGCTCCAACAAAAAGATGCTCTGTTGCTAGGGATGCACCCAGGAGGAGCGCCAGTTGATCCCAATTTCCGTAGTGGCCAAACGGTGGTACTACAACTTCCATGTCTGTCACGTGATGCCATTGGGCCCAAAAAGACTTTTTCCCATAGACTTACATTGGGAAAGAGACGTCTGTAACTCAGCGGATCATTTTTTTTTAGGTAAATCAACTCCCCAGTACGAATGTTCTAATAGTCCTTATTTAAATCATTAGGTCCTAAAAATCAAAACAGCCGAATCCAGAGTTATTTCTCTTCCTCCGTTCATGTGAATGAGACCCAGACCGAGGCTGGAGCGAGGGCTTGGAGGCGGAGTTAGCAAGCCGTGACGACAGCGTGACGGCTTGGACCCCTGTGACCGAGTCATGTGACCGAGCGTACGCTACTGCGCCTGCTCCATGGGCCCAATGGATGCAGAAGTTCGCAGGAAGATCGGGTACTTTTTCACTCGGAAGTCGAGCCATTTTGGCTTCATGCTCCACTGAGCAACTTTCATAGGAATGAACGGGGCCCCGCCTCCAACACTGTATCCAGTTCTCTTAATACATCCATGGCTGAGGAGTTGTAGGATTTATTCACTGACAAATAAACTGTACAAACACTGCTACAGCTACGTTCACAGCTATAACGCCACCGCCGCCACACACACACGGTCTGTTGGACACTCGCTAACTGACAGACCGTATGTGTGTGTGACAAGGGCGAGCACGAAGCCACCAGCAACGCCACAGCTCCGAACCTAGCCTAAACCAAACAGACACGGTCTGTGGGACACTAGCTAACGTTACGCCGGGCAGACACACAGCTGACAACCTGCTAAACTAAACTAAATGATGCGACGCAGACTTACTGGGAAAGTGGCTGCATGTGTCTTCGACAATACACGCAGCACCGTGGCTGCTAACTCTCTCGGACGGTTGAACTGGGGACTCAGTTGCACCGCAGCATGCGACGCACTAATCTTGGCGGTTAACGGTTAATAATCGGTTAACGAGGGTCGGTTATCGGTTAAAAAAAAATCTAAATTAGCATCCCTATCTGTTGCATTATGAGAAATGCAAGATCCAGTTGTTATGGAGCTACTTAGTCAGGATACCTCTGCTGCTTCAATTGTACTATTATTTTCTGTGAGTCCCCTGAAAGTGCAAAACCCCTTAAAATGCATCATGTATACAATATGCACCTTCTCTTCTTTCCACCAACACATAAAACAGTCACACAGATTATTTTGTCCTTTATCTAATTCGGCGTACAAGGCTGACTACTGTAAGATAATCTTTTCTTATTATAGAGGCTGAAAGAGTGAGATGAAAGGCTTTCATCTCATCGTGTCTAAATATACAGGATCTATTTTGACCCTGTACAGTCCACCACTGGAGTTTACAGGCTGTCTATACAGTCTTTTCTATCATATTTTCATGGGCTTATTTTATGTTTTCTACTTACAGAAAGAGATGAAAGTTGCAGTGGGATAATATTTTCAACCACCTCTTCCTACGAGTAAAAAACATGGCAAGAGGGATACTTTATCAGTTTTAATACAATCAATGTGTGACTTGATATACGTAGTGAGTAAAACAGTAACATACAGTAGTTCACTCAATTTTCGGACCTGCTGCTTCACTTGGACTAGTCTGTGTCTGCATCTGCCATCAGTTTTCTGTCTGTGTGTGTTGAGCAAGTGAAGTGTGAGAAAGTCATTGTTAATGAGGGCTGTTTATATCCATGAATGGGCTTTTGTTAACGGCTGATGATCTGGGTGTGTAACCCAAACTCTGGAGCGATACAGCCATGAATGGGAAGTCCATACTATGCAGCTAGTTACACAAGCAGGAGGAAGAGCTGTTCTCATTGCAGAAAGAATCCTACAGGTTGACTTTAACCGTGACCTTTGACCACCAACATCTAATCAGTTCATCCTCGAGTCCAAGTGGACTCACGTTAGTGCCAAATTTGAATAAATTCCCTCAACGGAACGGACGGACGCACGGAAATCATAATGCCTCCAACGACGGCGGCATAACAACTATTTGGTTAAGGTCAGAGAAGGATCATGGTCTGGGTTACAAACTGGTTAAGGTTAGGGAACCTTTGTTGCCATGGTTAAAAAAACTGCAAAAACTACTTGGTGAGTGGAAAGGAAATATCACTGTCATGGAAACCAACGTTGATTGTTGGTAGGAAGCAGGAAACAAACAGCAGTCTCTGCATCACACGACATCCGACTCTGTTCTTGACAGACAACATTCATTTTTCACTCAGCCACTAGAGGTCCTTGTCCATCAAACATAATTTGATATTAGGTATTTAACCCCTTAACACCCCGCCCTCTTTTTTAGAGGGGTAGGGGTGGGGGACAGGGGTTGTTCAGGGGTAGACAAAAAGTCAACAGTAGATGTCACATAGAAGTGGTGTACATCATCTAAAGGCTGGAAACCTGAAGATTAATTTGAGATGCTGCTCAGCACTGTGTGTCAAATTGTTCTAGTCATAAAACAGAAATAAACATGAATTAATTAATTAATTAGAATACATTGTAAAAGTGTATAAGTGTTTAGAACATTATGATAGAAGTATATGATGGTCTTCCCCATGCTCTATTATGTCTCATAAGTTGTTGCAGCATTCTTGGGTTGATACCATTACATGTTACAAAGATTTGGTGCTAAATTTAACCATTTTTTACCACTCGAGAATTGATCAAAATGATAAATAATCCCTCCAAAATACCACATTAAGACACCAAGACCTTGAGGAACGCCACAGAAAAAAACATGCTGTGATTTGGTATCAAACATTTTTGACATTTGGAGAACTGAATTTGTTGGGGATTGGATGGCGAGCACTTCTGTTGTAGAAACTGCTCAGAAACCCCCTTATTGTCAATCTACCTAGGAAAGCCATCCATCCTCTGAATGCTCTAGGTCTCTAGTTTGATCCATCCATCCTCTGAATGCTCTAGGTCTCTAGTTTGATCCATCCATCCTCTGAATGCTCTAGGTCTCTAGTTTGTGGCTGTAAAGTTTCATGAGGCTGTGATTATTCTAGAGGTCACCACAGGTCATTTTATACAGTGAGGTCAAGTTTAAAAAAAATGGTCTCACTACAATGAAATGTCTACTATGGGGACTAACATCATCACACATGAATACAGTTGGGCTCATTGGATCCACAAGAGTCTCAGCTTTACAGTGATACCCAATTTATGTAATTCAGACTGTTTAGGGACCCCAGTATGCAGAAATATTCAAATACTCCATTTTAGAATAGGTGAAAATTAAACATTTATACTGCGTGCAAAAAACTGCATGTGATTATCATAAAGTGGGCATGTATGTAGAGGCTCGTGGGTACCCATAGAACCCATTTTCATTCACATATCTCGAGGTCAGAGGTCAAGGGACCCCCTTAAAAGAATCGCCATGCCAGATTTTCCTCTCCAAAATTTAGTGTAACTTTGTAGCGTTATTTAGCGTTTTTCCCGACAAGCTAGTATGACGTGGTTGGTACCGATGGATTTCTTAGGCTTTCTAGTTTCATATGACACCAGTATCTTCACAGCTTGAAAACTCAGCCCGCCACAACCTCTGAAAGACAGAATAGTGGCCGGCGGGCCGGCGAAGTGTTAAGGGGTTTAATGACTGATACTGTTGTTTTACTTGGGAGGACAGTCTCCACACATAACCCTATGTGGAAACATCTCAAGGGGGTAGCCCAGACTAGTCAATGTGGTACAGACTGAATGAGTTAATCCTTCACACCACCAGAAAGTCTTGGATGACCACAGTTGACCTGACTTTTAGGATGTCTGAATATGAATTTGAACTTGAGTTCAAAGCTTGTAACTAAATTCTTCACACATCAGACGTCCCTGCGTTTGTTTCTAGTAGCAGAGAAGATAAGGCATGTGTGTGTCTTCATGTATGTATGGGTCCATGTTTGAAAGGCAGTCACTTTAAGATGTATGCGTGTGGTTTTGTTTCCGTGTTCCATTGTGTCTACACCGTCTCTTGCACTTTAAATGTAACATAACACAGCATGCCTCTTCGGATAATTAAGAGATACTTGAAGATATGAGAACCCTAGAGAGCACCATAAATAGAGCTCAGGGGAGAGCGGGCGCACAAGAAATGTAGGATTAATGGAGGCCAAGTCGGCCCTCACTTCCTCATTGGGATCCACTTAAAGCTATAACCAAACTTTACAGAACATCTTATCAGACTGACACTGCAGGTCACAAGAATGCTGAGCGGTTTAACTGAATACAGAACAGTTTAGTGCAGCTCCACGCTCCAGTAAAACCAAGGGCCCTATTTAAACAATCTGTAGTGCATGGTTTAAAGTGCATGGCCAAGTCCACTTTTGCTAGTTAAGGCGCAAGGGGCAAAGGGGTTGTATTTAGTCTCTAAACTAATCATAGGTGTGTTTTGTGCGTAACAGGAATTAAACCAATCAGAGTGTCATCTCCCATTCCCTTTAAAAGTCAGGTGCACCGCATTGCTAATTAAAGGCGGATTCGGCAAATTGGAGAAGCGAGCGGATTTCTGCTGAGGAAACGGATCTGCTCGTCCGCGAGCAGATGTATGTGGTACTTAGCCGGTGGACCCTCTTCCTCCGCTGTCTCCCAATCCTCTGTCCCATTAACAACTCCATCTGACTGCATACACGCTCGCAGCTGGTCACTGCCGGAGAGGTAGTGGCAGTGCGGATTCATCAGCCTCAAAACGTCGCCGTTTAAGGGGAGAGGGCCCGCAAACTTTGAAGTAGCCTACGTCTACACTCGCACACACACAGAGGGGATGATGAGTACATAATCATTACAAAAACAAAACAGAAATCCTTCTGCAGCATTACAATTGTGCTGTAATCTACAAAAATACAGTTTTGTTGTCATTTGTTGTTTCTCTCCCCTCTCTCCTCTGATCGCTGTGTGTCACCCATGGGTGTCACCGATGGCGGACGCGGAGCTTTGGACACCGTCTGTGCTCTGAGAGACGGCACACTAGACGACACTAGACAGCTTGCTAGTTTGTTGCTCTCAATATCAGCTGCTCTGATTCAACAATGTCGAGCTGATAAAACGTGCATGTGGGCTGAAATTAAACCGTGGTGTTCTGCGGGGAGATGCAGCGACTTAATGTAAAACCAAGGGCCTCCTCACAGACAACAAACGCTGCTCAGGGTAAATAGAGATCAGCAGCAGAGGGGAGAATGAAGTTCTTCAAAAAATAGTGAGAACGAAGAAAAAGAGAGAGTGGGGAGGAATAAATGGAAAAATGAGAGGATAAGGAAGAGGAGCGATTGAAGCCAGCTGATTGGCAGAGCCCCAGAGCAAGAGGAGAAACAGAGCTGACGGCTTGGAGTGAATAGCCACACTGTCTGTGTGTATGAATGAGCTTTTCAACCGCCTCTCTATCTGCACATGCACATACACACACATGAAGCATGTATGCAGTAACTGTGAGGGGTGAAGAGGTGACCGGTGACGGCCTGGCTCGCTGCAGTTTGTGTGGAGACCTACAGTGATCTTTTCACTCCTCACCTTTAGCTGAAATACCAGCGTTGACATTGAACCTGAGCATGTGTGTGTCTGTGTGTGTGTGTGTGTGTGTGTGTGTGTGTGTGTGTGTGTGTGTGTGTGTGTGTGTGAGAGAGCAAGAGATGAACAGGTCACTCTGAGAGAGTAGTCTTCTCTCCAAAAGAAAATGGAAAGCCTCAAAAATGTGTGGGAATTTGAGCAATACATATCAATAAATACCAATAAAGTGTAGTAGTCAGGAGGACTCTCAACTAACTTTTTTCACCATCCTCATGGAACCGTCCCGAAATACAACCTAAGCCGTAGGGGTGTAACGATTCATCAACTACATTGATAGGTACTCGGCAAGTTGTCCTTCACGGGGGACGTATATCGGTCTAAAATCGATTTTTAAGGTAAATAATCGGTTGTATCGATACTAAGAATTTGCACCTTGTATTTAGGCACGACAAACGTTACATGGATGTATTTTTTAGCACTTTTATTAGTAAAGAAATGTTTAACATTACTCCGGTTCACTCTCCCTGTGAATAATGTCATTGACATGCGTGCATGCAGAGCGAGGCTTTGCCGGAACCCCTCGCTCTTTCACCCGGTAGCGGTGTGGAGGGAGATGGGTCGGCAGAGTTTCACTTTACATTACGTGACGAGGTGTTATCAATCTACTTGACGATGGAGGCTTCACCCACAGGTGCTTTCCCCGTGCGCATTCGTTTTTTATTCAGAGAAAATGACCTTTTCCCCGTCATGATATCTATGTGCATCACGCAGCATCAGCCTCACGTATCCAGCCGGAAAGCAGACGATCCGCAAGGCAAATTATCACAGGAGTAAAGTAAAAAACAAAACACAAATTCAACTAACGTTAGTCTAACATAGTTTTAAAATGTTTTCCAGATGTTTTCATGTATGAAAAGACCCCAAATGAACACTGTAAGAGGACTACTTGATTACTATAAGTGAATCATTTAAACAGTGTTTGTATAGGAATGGTTCTGTCCCAATGTTTATATCCATAATTAAATTATCCCTGATTCCCTTACAAGAAAAACTTTGAGGAATCCTGACCTGCTTTGTCCAGTATCTAGCTGTTTATTTCACAGTCGCAGTTGCCAGAATTTTTGGCAAAAAAAAGTTACTGTATCGATTTCAAATCATTGAATCGTATCGTATCGCTCTAGATGAGACAAATATTGTCCTTGAATCGTATCGGAACCATGGAAAGTGATACGTATCGTATCACTTTTGTATTATCGTTGTAAAAACGGATCGTTAAACCCCTACTAAGCCGTCCCGAAATGAATGTGGACCATCCTGAATTTAAGATCTTTGTTTTTCTACATTATCTTCATTTAATCATTCAAAGTGACCTTTAACATAAATCGAACACCAAAAGTGGTTTCTTTTTTGTTCATAGATTTATCCAAAACTTTTTTTTTTATTTTAAAAAGTCATTTTCTTGTTTCTGTATTTGTAATTTACATGTTTGTTTTGATTTTGATGTTCACAATGCAGATAAGATAAATTAAAATACCTGCAATATGAGGAAAATCTGCGATGTGCGATAACATTGTTCAATATTGCGATGACGATAATGACTTGCGATAAATACCGCTACATGAGACGCACTAATCTTGTCGGTTAACGGTTAATAATCGGTTAACGAGGGTCGGTTATCGGTTAAATGTTTTTTTCAAAATTAGCATCCCTAATCGAAAATATTGCCAAACAGGCTCTTTTGCTTTTCCCTTCGACACCAAATCCTCCACCATCGTATTGTCGGTCAACTATCCTTAGTCTGGTCACATTACAGGTTAAATCTGACTCCTGCTACTCTGTGCTGCGAAAGCAAGAAAGAAAGAAAGAAAGAAAGAAAGAAAGAAAGAAAGAAAGCAAGAAAGAAAGAAAGCAAGAAAGAAAGAAACCTCACCTCTGGCCAAGCTCTCCCTCTTCCACATGTATTTCATTAAACCTTATATTGCTGCTCTCCAGAGCCTCCCACTCTTACTTAAACACATTTATGCGTCCCACTGACTTAAACCTTTATCTATAACACTGCATTACAAACAGCTGCTTACCAGTTGCTCCTTTAGGAGGTATAAATCAGAGTTAGCGGCGCAGAGAGCAGTCAGGAGACATTACAGGTTAACAAGTTATTGGCAAAGGTAAAGACCGAAATGAAACTTAATAAAGCCACACATGATCCAGCTCTTGTTCCCGGCCAGGAAGGAAGGAGAGAACAGGGGGAGGAAGGAGGTGATGAGCAGGGCTCAAATAATAATAAACTCCACAACTCCAATCCGCTAGAAAGACGTGAAAAGATAACCACATTCCAGCCATAATGAATCCACAACTCAATAATAAACACGAACCAAGCTGTGAATAAATAATGACAACGCTGATAACAGCGGCAGCTTGGGTCTACTCAGCAGGCCACATGGTCAAAATTATATTATTCCAGATGGATATCTTAATCGTTCCTCGTCTTGGTTTCCTTTGAACAGAGCTGCCTCTGAGAGTGTGGAGGGTCGGGGTGGGGGGGATGATTGACACTGAAAGCCTGTTCCTGGCGTTGGTGCTATTGCCGGTGAGGATCTAATGGACTAAATTTGTCAAAGTTCACTGAAAAATCAACAAAAGCACGGGCCCGAGTGTTTGACGCTTCTTTTTTTCACACCAGAGAGGAATGAAAGATCCCCAACAACGATATAAAAAAACCTACATTCTGGGCTCACGATCCTCGCTCAGAGTTGTCCGAGGGGCCCCGCTCATGCAGTGCCGTGACCCCGTCCCTGATGTACACCCATGATAAGAGTCATCTCAACAGCCGGGGATCACAGGCAGTTTTGTTCTCATTAGCATTTGCTAACTTTGGATTCCTGGCACACACACACTCTTAACGTAACCCGGGTGTACTGTAACTCCAGCTTGACTTATTTGGCTCTGTTAAACTCTGAAGTGGAGTAGATGGAAAGAGGTTATCGAGCATTTGTGATGAGAAAATTATGACACCATTGACGAGCTTGATGTTGTGTGGTTCTAACTAGTTTAGGAATTGCCTGATTTTTGGTCCTGTGGGGTCACTACGAGGACGGCACTTCTGGAGTTCTGCTTGCAGTCACAGGAGCTAAGCTAGCTATAGATGGCCAATAAACAACCTCCAAAGTGTAGGCTGGCTGCTTGTTAAACCACAATATCTCATATTCTATTTCTACACTTGTTAAATATAGAAGATTTGACGTGTGTGTGTGTGGAGGCTTTGACATTGTTGGAAGGCACCTTTAATCGAGGTAAGAGTATGGAAGGAAAAAGTGTTTATAGCTGTTTCATGCAGCCACGCTCAATAGCAGAGTGAAACACCGCCCATGATAAAGAGGGGAGACACGTCATAATCGTTTAAATATCATGCGGATAATAGCACACACTTTCAGACAGTCTGAAATTCTACAAGTATTGTGAGTTCGATATTGCGATTTTTGTTAACTTTTTTAACACTAGACCATGAGGAAAAAGTTGAATCGTACACTTCTAGGGACTTTTACTTTGGAAAATATCTAAATTAATGCAGTAAAAATGTTTGATTTTCAGCATGTATGTAGTCAGACATACAGTATATCAGTCATTATTTATCAAATTTTTTCCAGCAACTCAAAAATCAAATAATAGACATTTCCCTCACAAATTAGTCATATTTTCTTTTTCATTTATAAGGGACATGTAATGTTTTATACTTGTGGTTAATATAATCCAATTAATCTTATTCTATATATGTATTTTGTATATACTAGTTTATAGTAGGTGTTAACCCTTTGTTAACACCATATTTTGAAAACCGGACGTAGTCACACGTGTATACTTCCTCTAACTTCTCCAAGTCCGTCTCTAGCTCTCCCGTCAGCTCCGTTCTCTTTATACATCCATGGTCAGCTCCATCGGGGCCGTTTGAATGCATTTAACATAAATGTCAGTATATGGGTGCTCTACAGTTGTAGCGTCGGCCCATTTGACCACGGATATGAGAGCGACGGCCGGCTCGACCGCACGTTACCGCAATACGATAACCTTTCCTGTCCGTGACAGAGTTAGCATGCAGCTTTAGCCGTGATGTCTAGCTCTGCTTTTCCTGTCAATGTGTGAAACCCAAAGTGTTTCCATACTTTTAAAATGTGAGGGTGCAGGTCGTATCCACTCCGACCATCCGCCGTTTTGTACTTCCTCGTTTCGGCTCACTGAGGTTTGTTTTGGTTGAGAGATACGACGTCACGTTACTCTGACTACAACAATAAAAGCGGTAACTTCCTTCTACCTCCGCATCGACTCAAATGATCAAATATATCGATTCTGGCATTAAAAAATCGATTTCAAAATCATAAAAAAATAAATAAATAAAATTGCGATACATAGGTGAATTGATTCTTTTGCCCACCCCTAATCAAAAGTGAGGTGTGATTGTCAGATTGTTGGTTACAGGAAGTTACTGAAACCCCAGTTCTTACGTCTAAAAGTTGTGGGTGGGAGGGCGTTTCCAAAGCTATTCGACCATCTGAGAAGAGGTTCTGATGAGCTTATTTGATTACATTTTTCAAGTAACTTACCCAAAACTGTTAAAAAGTAGTGGAAGATGTTTTTTAAATGGATTTAAAGAACACATTATGTAACGTAATCTTAAAAATAGCTTTTCTTGCTCTGGTGGCATGCCCTTTCTCTCTCTCTGGCCTTTCCTTCTAGTCCCTGGCTGCTCTCTGCAGTTCCTCCACCTCTGTCATCATTTCTACACACAATGGCAATAGCAAACTGCATTCCTCGAAGCCATACCTCATCGCTCGTTGGCATCACAGACAATGCTGTTTTCAGAGGAGGGTGAGAGGGAAAGCTTGGTGATTTCGTTGGTTGTTGTTTGTGAGTACGGGGGGGAAGAGGAAGCTGGTGGGTGAGACGGGAAAAGTCAGAGCTGGTAGATGGGTTGTGTTTGAACAGTTGTCCCTGCAGCGAGGCTGAAGGATGACAGGAAGAGGCTGGCACCAGGAAGGCCAGGCCAACAGGAAACAGACAAATAGGCAGAGGTGGTCCCTACTCTTTACTCTCTCCTCTACGACTCCCCTATCCCTCATTTCTCTGCTCCCCTCCTGTTTTTGCGATAATGCCAATAAACAAGTCTTCTTCTGAGGCATTTCCGCACCATTGTATTATCAGTTACAAAGCAAAGTGACAAAAAGAGGGGGGTATGCAAGGTCAAATGCAGGAAAAGGAAAAAGTCTGAGAAAGAGAAAAATCAACTGAGGTCAATGAAAGCTAAGCTCTAAAGCTCTAAATCTTGCAGCACGTCTAGCAAAACACCCGGACAATAAAAGGCAATCAGGCGTGATTCTGATCCCACATCTGCTTGTGATAATCCACGCAGCTAGCCAAGCGTGCACCCTAACCCTCCGACACCACCACCGCCACCATCTCATCTACACCCAATCACTCAACTTTAGTCCACTGTATCCAAAACATTCCTTCACTTCTCAATTTACCGCACAAAGTCCCTTCAATGAATTCAACTCTTCATATAGTAGATATAACTGTATTCCAGAAGAAAGATATGGATCATACATCCACAGATGTACACAGCTAACTGCCCAGTACCAAACACTACTGACAGACCCCAGTGTCTTATTAACCCTCTGAGACCCACAATATACCCGTTTTTGTCTTTTTTAGGGGGGTACAGGGGGTCTTTAGGGGGAGATAGCAGGTCAACAGTAGATGTCACACAGAAGTGTAGTACATCATCTGAACCTGGAGATTAATTTGAGATGCAGCTCAGCAATGTGTGTCAAGTTGTTCTAGTCAAGTCTAGTCTAGTCTAGTTTTTTCAAGCCGGCTGGTTTGTTTTGGTTGACAGAGTTGGAACAGATATGATGTTACTCAGACTACAACAATGAAACTTCCTTCTACCTCTGAATAGACTCAAGCAAAAATATCGATTCTGGAATTAATAAATCGATTTCAAAATTGTAAAAAAAAAATGGCGATACATAGGTGATTCGATTTTTTTCCCCACCCCTACTATTTACTATGCTCAATACTGGAAGAATCCCACTAACACACACACACACACACACATGTGGAACACATGGACTAATGCACCTGCTTCCACACACACATATGCACACAACACACAGTGATGTGGACTTATCCACAGGTGTGTGTGATAAGGCTTGGCAGGTAGCAGAGAGTGAGGGTAGAGTGAGGTCAGAGGCCCATGTGTGTGTGTGTGTGTGTGTGTGTGTGTGTGTGTGTGTGTGTGTGTGTGTGTGTGTGTGTGTGTTTGAGTAATTGGAAGGCAGGTGGAACACCTGTCTATCCCCCTTCACTCGGCTGTCTTTTCATTCTGCTAACTTCTATCCCTTCATATCCCTCTGAAGGGTCACACATGGATCATGTAAGGGAGGCGGTGTGAAAATCAACAAGCTGATAAAAGTTAAAACACCGTACATGAGGACAAGCAGAGTATAGCGCTCATCACATCAGTAACAGCTTCCTACATGGAGTGATTAGTGAAAGTCCATCAGTGGAACAAAAGTGGCAGAGGATATACCATTATCAGCAGCAGCATCTGCCAACATAAACAAGCTCTATTTTGATGCTTTTTTATGCACTCTGGCATCATTTTTATATTCAAAGTACATGTTGATGAAAAAATAATATATGTACTTCAACGTTGTTTACTTTCCAGATTAATTATGAATTGTGATGTTAAAATTAAGCTGTCAAAGTTAACGCGATAATAACAAGTTAACCCAAATTTGTTTTAACGCCACTAATTTCTTTAACGCATTAACGCAATCGATCTTTTGGAGGTTGTAGCGGTTTCAGTTTTGAAGCTAGAGTGAAGATACTGGTATCATTTGTGTTGTTTATTGATTTCCAATAATAAATATATACATACATTTGCATAAAGCAGCATATTTACCCACTCACATGTTGATAAGAGTATTAAATACTTGACAAATCTCCCTTTAAGTTACATTTTGAACAGATAAAAATGTGCGATTAATCGCAATTCAATAATTTAATCGATTGACAGTTAAAATATTAGTAGTTGTTAGTACTTAGTTTTAGTAGAAACAGAATACTTCACAACTGCTATCATTAAACATGACTAGAGTGAAAAACTGTTATTGAATGTATTTATGTTAACATTAGATTATTGGAATATTAAAAGGGTTTTCTTTCACTCACACACACACTATTTTCAGATACAGTTCATGCAGTGTAGCACGTGCACTGTTCACCTCTCCATCATCTGCTGCTGTCTCTAGCTGTCTGTCTCTTGTATGTGTGTATTTGTGCATTGTAACTGCTGCTAATGGTAGAGTGTTTAAAAACCACAAATTCCATGTGGCTGTGTATACTGAGCAGTTAACACCGTGTCCAAACCTCCAAACTTAAACTCCCAGTTCAGCAAAATAGCAAGAGATCAATAGTAAACACTGCATGGCCTGACGTCCCAGCCCCCTAAAAATAGATGGAGGAAATATTCCTGCTTCTCTAAAAGGTTCAGCGCCTTTATAAACAGACTTGGTCCAAATAAAGATCTCTTTGCTGAGTTGATCGTGGAGAACACCAGGTCCACAGCAGCCTGTTGTCAGGGATTAAGTAGCTGCTATATTTGCCAGAGAACATCCTGCGCTCAGTATTGCTTCATATAAAGAGATGACATTCACATGTACAGAGACTCCAGCAGGCTCTCCACGCAGCCCCGCGGCCTCTTGACCTGCGTAAACAATTTGATTCACATCAAATTAGGCAACGGAGCTGACAGCAGCCGCAGTGAGGAGTCAGATGCTGGGCGTGCGGTTTCTGAACCATGACAAGGTTTCTCTAATTGGTCCGTGTTCATTTTATTCACCAGTGAATGTGATGATCCGCCAAGTGAGCCAGCTGGTAAAAGCAAAAATCTACACTAGGGATGTTAAAAATTAACCATTTAACCGTTTTACCGACATTCAGAATTTGAACCTATCGGTTAAACGGTTAAAAGAAATATTAAAAATGTATTAAAAAAAATGAGGAAAAACGTGGCTGCATGTGTCCTCGACAATACACCGTGGCTGCTAACTCTCCCGGTCTGGTGAACTGCGGACTCAGTTGTCTGTTTTGCACATACAATGCAGCTGGCGCACCGTTGCATGCAACGCACTAATCTTGTCAGTTAACGGTTAACAATCGGTTAACGAAGGTCAGTTATCGGTTAAAAAAAAAACAATTCTAAATTAGCATCCCTAATCTACACTGAATGTACAAAACTATAACAGAGTTTCTGTTTGAAGTACACTGTGAGGCTACATCAAGAACCAGTGCCTGTTGATTCTCTTGTTCTGGACAAAGAAAGAGGTGCCGACGTTTAAATCCTGGATAACAACACTGACTGATACCCTCCACCTGGAAAGAATCCCACATATGCTTAACGACAGACTGGAGGTATGTGAAAGGATTTGACCGATGATCTCCTATATAGAAGGGACGGACAGTTATGACGCAATGCACACATGGTAGTCTTTATCACCCGAGGTGGCACTGCTCAGGGATAGGAAGGTGGTTTAAGGCTTACCTGATTTGTGTGTGTTGTATGTGGATTTATTTTTTAATTTTTATCTATTTTTTTCGTACGTTTGCTTGTTTTTTGTCTTTTTTTTGCCTTTATTCCCTGGTATTGTTTGTCTTTTGTTGTTAAATATACGTAATGAGGCATGATATCCACTTCAGAGAACTCTGTATTACTATGTGCACATGCTCCTAAATACAAATATTTGAAACAAGAATCCAATGCCTGAATCTATCCAATTATACTCCATCCATCCATCCATGATCCATCCATCCATCCATCCATCCATCCATCCATCCATGATCCATCCATCCATCCATCCTTCCATCCATCTACAGTACCTGGACTGAGGGAAGCGTGAGGAAGATGAGGACAGCCCTCCAGAAGATAAATGACTCCATCTTCATCTGGATTTTTCCCCAGGTCTGGGTCTCTCTGCAGCTGGATGAGCCCCAACCTGTGCACAGGAAGTGACGTACGTCAAGTCAAAATGTTTCTGCAGTTGTTAACTGTGATATTAAAGTGACACAACACTAGATCAAAATGATTACATCACGTCCAGCCCCACTATGTGCATTGTGTATGTATTAATAATAATAATGATAATAGCTTTATTTATATAGCACATTTCAAAACAAAGTTACAGAGTGATTAAAAGTAAAAACAGAAAATAAAATCCAAAAGATAAAATATAAAACAAATCATTTAAACAGCTACAATATACCATCAGTTAAGAAAAAGATAAAAGTGAGTTTTAAGAAGAGATTTAAAAGAGGATACTGAGTTTAGGCTCCACAGCTTAAAGGCCCGGTCGCCCTTGTGGACAAGTCGAGACTCTGGAACCATTAGTAGGGCCCGCCAGAGGATCTCAAGCAGCGATCAGGCAGATCACAGACATAGGCAGAAGCCTGACCATCCAACATACTTGCCAACCCTCCCCATTTTCCCAGGAGGCTCACGTTTTTCATTGCTCTCTCCCGGTTTCCTCCCTGGGTCACAATTCTCCCATATTTCTCCCGATTTATAGCAAATTTTCACACTTTTTTTTCCTTTTCGTTATCTCAGCCTGTTTCTGGAACTGAACACTGTGTATAACCCCTACTGTTTCCACCCGGACGACAATAGAGCTACACCAACTGTCGTTCCCCGGCAGAAGAGAGCAGTCTATGCTCGCGACACAGCGCAGTTTGAGTTCATGTTGAGCTTCGCTCTCCACAAAATGTTTTCAGAAACACATTTCAGTGAACCATATTCTTGATATAAGAGAAGAAAGTTTCCAAACGAGCCGCCATATTGTTTCCGGATTGAAAGCTGGGAGCAGCAGCACACGAGGGACAGCGTTCGTCCAATCAGGTGCCGAGTGCCTTGAGTCTAGTGGCAGTCCATCAAGCGTCCAATGCTGGGAAGCAAGACGATCCCTCGCGATAAACCCCCCCCCCCTATGTGGACATGTACCATCAGCCTGCTGCACCACGCGCGAAGCTTCAAATAGCTTCGAATATTTCTCAATGAAGCTTCGAAGCCCAAATAAAAATGGTATTCAGGACAGCCCTAATATTAATTGATGTTCAAACTTGACATTCAAATAATCATATAGGCATTCATAAACACAAAAATCTGTGTAATAAGCTTATTTTCTCTTTTCATATGATTGTAAACTGAATATCTTTGGGTTTTTGACTATTTCAAAACATCAATTTGGAACATTTGTAATGGAAATTTTACATTATTTTCAACGTTTTATAGATTAACATACATTATTAATGATTATTACCTGGGTAGGTTAGAGCTAGGAGGAAAGGACACTTCATTCCAAAAGTTATCGTGACTAGCCATGGTTAATTATAGTGACCGAAACTGGAAGAGGCACAACTCTTTAAAATGAGTATTGTAGAGACTACTATCAATTAAAAAGACTCTAAGAGGCTTAAATTGGCTCTTCACTGTGTATGATCCAAACAATCCAAAAGTCCAGATGTGTTTTACTGTTTATTAAATTAAAGGAATAACAAACAATAAGGCTAACTGGAATAACTGAACGTGAAGTGACAATCAGCAGAAAATATCCAAGCCCATCTCACCATCTTTTTCTTAACCCCCACGGTCCAAGTGTAGCAGGTAAAGATAGGTGAAACCACGCACCTGTCCCACCTACCGGAAGTGATGATAACCAAACAACACTTGCTGCTTAAACAAATAATAATAATAATAGCATTAACAGCTACTAGCTAGCATTAACTTCCTGTGCTACGGCGCGCCGGGAAAACTCAAATCTATAAACTTGTAGTTACTGAATTAAAACTACTTTCGGGTCGTGGGTTTAGTAAGAGCACGGGGACAACGTCTCCTGGAGAACTTAGTCCACTTTTAGTCGGATCACTGAACACCGACAGCAAACCGGATACCATGACGTCATCATCATATCACTCCGCCAAACGTTAGGCTTACTAAAATCACAGCAAGGTGCACCGTGTTATCTAATTCCCTGGAACAGAATACAATACATATAAATGCAGTTAAAATTAATTAAATTATGTAAATTATTTCCATAATCCTGAGAAGGTAGGCTTATCACGTGGTTTTCAAAGTGGGCTCCAGCTGGGGACCCATCAGGAGTTCCTGAGGGGGTTCCAAGGGGTCCCCAACAAATAATTATTAATGATAATTCTGCCCATAAGTAACACAATATCATAATGTATGACTATTTTGGTCATGGGTTTCATACACTTTCTGCAATAAAAGCAAAATATCATATCAGATGGGGGACCCTGGGACAAAATCTTATCAAATGGGGGTCTAATTTGTGTCAGTTTAGGGGTCCTTGAGGTAAAAAAAAAAAAAGTTTGGGAACCACTGACCTAATCTAAAAAAAATCAATCTTCACAAAAATAAATCATATTACAATTATAATTGATGGGATTAATCAATAATGAAAATACAATATTGGTGAAGTCAAACTCATTAGCCGCCGGTGTGGCGCAGCAAGCCGCTGGGAATATTATTATTCTAAGGAGTTATTGCACTGAAAGGGAAATACACCTGCATCAGGGCTCACTGAGCAGAACCACAGCAACAGCAGGCTGCATGCACATGCAAGTATATAGCATGAAGCGTGTGCAGAGATCACAGCGAGTTTCTAAGTTTCTAAACGTAAAACGACGCGTCCACACATGATGGTTCTGTTCATGGCATCATGCGACTCAGCAGCATCGAGACCTAACGGTGTGAATTTGGCAAAAGCGGTCATAACGGAGGGCAGGAGCCGCAGGTTAACGGCGGCAGCCTGATGATGGGAGTGTTTGTTTGTGGGGGGAATAAACACCTTACCTTGTGGAGGGGTCCTGCGCTCCCTATGCGCTCCCTATGCGCTCATATGGAGATGCAACATCAGTTATTCCCCCAAAAACAGTGCGGTTATCCACCGAGCCCCGATCCCTCCCAGTGTGTCCACACCCCGAGTCAATCACGGAAACGTCCAGAAAGTGTTAGAGAGACACCGGTGAGGTGTCACAGAGATCAGCGCGCCGGTACTTTGCGTCTCCGGTAAAGTGTCTCCAGGCTCCGGGCAGCGCACAGCCCGTCTGCCTGCCTCACACACAACTTGGGGCCAGAGTCAAGTTACGCACAGATATACAGCATCCGCTCATCACTTTCAAAGTAAAACACATGCAGACAAACGTGCTCTATAATAAGCTTTTTTAAATGTCTGCTTTAGTTGTCAGTACTCCCTTCATTTATTCATGTATTTGGACAATTAATAAGTCATATTCTTACCAAAGAGGTTAACATTTGTTGTCAATTCCTCTCTTTGTCCCCCAGTCAAAGTAAACGCGTCCACGTATGTCCCCCGTATAGGCTATGTAGGGGTGTAAGAAAATATTGAAAATATCGAATATCACGATATCATGTTTTGTGATACTGTATCGATTCTCAAAAACGCAGTATAAATGTTTTATTAATAACATTTTACATGCAAAGATTTACGATGGAGTATTTGGGACACATTGAGGGAAAAACAAAATCTGAGTTTTCGAGAATAAAGTCATAATATTACGAGAATAAAGTCTTAGGTGTACGAGGGAAACAAGTTGTAAAATGAGAATAAAGTCATAAATTAACGAGAAAAAAAAGTCGGAATAGTATGAGAATAAAGTCATAAATTAACGAGAAAAAAAGTTGTAATATTATGAGAATAAAGTCATAAGTTTACGAGACAAAAAAGTCGGAATATTATGAGAATAAAGTCATAGGTTTATGAGAAGAAAATCGTAATATGTTGAGTATAAAGTCATAACTTTACGAAAAAAAGTCTTAAAATTATGAGAATAAATTCATGACTTTACAAAAAAAAAAATAAGTTATAATATTATGAGAATAAAGTCACAATATTATAAAGTAGTAGTTTTAGGTGCAATTTTACATGGGAAATAGAGCTGAACTTTATTATTTATATAATATTATTATGATTATTATTATTATTATTATCATTATGTTTGGTTCTGAGCCTGCTAACATGCATCATCATTTTTCTGTTCTATTGTGTCATTTGTAATGTCAAATTGTTATTATATTAATATGATTTTCCCCTCTGTAGATGTAGAGCCACTGAACAATCTGACAAGGAACTATTGACAAAAATTAGGCTAATTCTGGAACATACATTGAATGTTAATATGTAAAGCACAGTGGGAATTAATTGCCGGTAATTTTTTTTAATTGGTAGCTCTATCGATTCCACTGACTGAGCAGCTGTGATCTTTTTTTTACAGTACATCTCAACTTCCCGGGGTGATTAAAAACATGCTTTAATTCTGAAGGGGGAAACAGGTAATTTCCGGCAGCGTCTTGGTCTGTCTCTATCAGCTTGACTGAAGGCTGTGTAGGCGAGCCTGCTGACCAACCCCTGTCCCATGTGGTGTGGAGGAGCAGAAAGCATATGAGGCAGCAGTCATCTCCATCACTTCATATTCCTGTAGTCAGTGTTGTAGAGCTGCATGTTGGTCTAATAGCTACTATTCTCATAATGTTCAGCTAAACTACTGTACATGGGATGATGTGTCCAGGTTCCCTACTCTGAATTGTAATGGCATACACAGTTCATGATATTTTCATTATTACGTTATATATAGAATATTTCTATATTACATATCTGTAGTTAAATATGAAACATTGTGATCACCACTATTCGCTAATGAAGTGATGGTAACCAAGGCCGAATTAACAACTGGGCAAAGTGGGCACCTGCCTCAGGACCCAGACCCAGACCCCCGGGTGCCAAAAGCCTCAGGTTCAATGTGTGGTGACTCACTGGTTTCTGGTCTTTTTAATTATTGTATTGTTTGGAATTATGGACTACTAAAATACCTACTGACATGATAAGGGCCTTAACGTTGGCCCTGCATAAAAATCTAGTTTTAAGACCTTAAAGGGAAAATTCACCACCTTTTATGTGGATGTCCAATCAGTGTTGATGGTAAATGTAGTCAATTGAAGCGATAAATTCCTCAGTGTATTGGCCAAGAAAGCATGAGTTCTCCTGCTCGCGGAGCCGTGCCGGCAGTAGCTACATGTACCAGTCAACATTGCGCGCGAGCTTCTGACGCCCGGAGAGTCCTCGCCGGCCGCATCCTCAAAAAGTATAAAAGCAAAGGGGCGAAACTCTGGTGCTGTTTTGACAACAGCAGCTAGATGCTGCTGCGGTAGCGCTGCTGCCATTTTGGACTGAAAACGCCAATGAGTCTTTGGCCATGGATGTATAAAGAGACGTCTGTAAGTCTGAGGAGTTGAAGTTGTAAAATTAACTAACAGCTGAATCCAGAGTTATTTTCCTCGATATAATGAACGTGCATCAGACCCACAGGACTTTTTTTTTGCCCCCAATTACGTCACTGTCACGTCAAATGACGACGCCAGATGCAGGAAGAACAATCGATTCTGCAGCAGGAGAAGTCAGCTTTCTGAGTCAATATAGCACACAAAAAACAGTAAATGCACCGCTGAGAATAGTCCCCAACTAATGCACGATTTCCTCCTGTTTGTGACCTGTTTTCTAAAGATTTATGTTTCAGTAGGAACCAATGTGCTCGGAGCTGAGTGCCACAGACAGGGTAGGGAACTCAGAAAGTAAGCATTTCATATTCTTGTCGAGGGATTTGTTGACTGACATGATATAGAATAACGCCAGTTTTATGCTTACAACTTATAATACAATACATAAACTTACGATGAGGTTCATGTGGGAGTTGTAAAATATAATACTGAAACGTCTGGGGGTTTAAAATGGAAGTAACAGCTCCGGTGAAATGATGTCGTCTTCAAGATCCCAATCAGACCAGTTTCACATCCAGTAGCCTGGTTTCTGTCAGCGTCCATCATTCACCTGAGTGTAATACACACACCCTGATTATCCCTGTAGTTCAGCCAAACAGAGCTCCCTGCCATCCAGAGGGGGGGGATCAAAGGGTGTGTGTGTGTGTGTGTGTGTGTGTGTGTGTGTGTGTGTGTGTGTGTGTGTGTGTGGGGGGGGGGCTTTTATTATTAGGTGAAGAATAGAAGCTGGCAGTGTATGAAGGGCCTGGTTGTGACTTTGACTAATGAGAACATTAAAAAGCTTCAGTCAGCAAATGACCTTAAGGTCCTCAACTGTGCACATCTGTGCTCTGTGGAAACATACTGTATGTATCTATGCAGGGATGGACACACTGCACACACATCAGAAGGTTTTGTACTCATATATGGTGTAGTTGAATTGACTGCATTGTAATTAGGACTGTCAAAGTTAACGCAGATTTGTTTTAATGCCATTAATTTCTTTAACGTGTCAACGCAACTTGCTATTTTTTAGGTTGTAGTGGGCTCAGTTTTAAAGCTTTAAAGATTGAAGATCATATGAAACTATAAAAACTTAATGAATACATCGGTACCAACCATGTCATTATAGCATGTCGTGAAGGAGGTTAAATAATGCTCCAAACTTGCGCTAAATTTTGCCGAGGAAAAACTGTCATGGCGATTTTCGAAGGGGTCCCCTTGACCTCTGACCTCAAGATATGTGAATGAAAATGGGTTCTATGGCTACCCACGAGTCTCCCCTTTACAGACATGCCCACTTTATGATAATCACATGCAGTTTGGTGTAAGTCATAGTCAAGTCAGCACACTGACACACTGACAGCTGTTGTTGCCTGTTGGGCTGCAGTTTGCCATGTTTCGCCAAAACATGTGTTTAATTAAATATTTTAATCGATCGACAGCCCTAATTATAATACAATTATACAGTAGTGTGTAAACTGTATATTCAGTAACCCAGCCAGTCAATATGACAGCCTGTATTAACATTCAGAGGCAGACAGTAAATATAGCATGTTGTATATGATGGAGGTCTGGCGCCCCCCTTCATCCAGACATATGCAGCAACATTTAAAGAGAAATGTACTCTCACAAGTCATTGATGACAATTATCATCTATAATAATAAATATTATAACTTCACACATTTCACTTATTTCAAATTTTAAATGTTTCAGAATGTATGGTTACAGTAGGATATTACCATTTTTTCATTTAACACTTTCAGTTTTACAGAAGCCTACTTTATCACCGCCGTACTAAAGTTAATGTAGATATTTAATATATATTTATATTTATATTTATATGGGGTCAAAAAGCTGAGAAAAGCATGCAGTCTTGTGGTGGGTGACATCAGCTGCCGGTTGTTGACCAGTCATCTCTATCAGCTGATGTCCTGCAGGAATCTCACTTAAGTCAAACTAGACCGAGTTACACTGAAAAATACCGGAAGTTAACCAGTATTGCCTTCAAAGTAAAGTCGTTCAAGAAAAAAAGCATTTATTATGGACAGTACTGTTTTCATTTTGATGTAATTTATTTCACACAAATTCACTTACAACACCAGATATAATGTAACATGTTCCAAGATTTAGAACTACCCTCAGTCATAGTCTACTGTTCAATTATTTTTTAATTATTCAATTATGTTTTTATTAAAGAACAAAACATTGTAACTTGCACACTTTTGTTATGTATATAGTGGGTTATTCTATGTTTATAATTTAGATTTTTTTTTAATGCTAGTTGTAGTATTCAGGTATTTTATAGTGTATTACAATATTCTTTGTATTTTGTATTCTATGGATATATTTCTCTAGTGTTGACATGTATATTTTATGTACTATTCCTGTGCATTGCTTGGATAACCTGCTGCTGTAACACAATCATTTCCCAATTTGGGATCAATAAAGTAAATCTATCTATCTATCTATCTATCTATCTATCTATCTATCTATCTATCTATCATATTTTATGTAATTTATCACTTTATCTGTTCCATTATTTTTGTCATTTTTAAAAACAATTTAATTTTATTACTTTTATAAACCCTTACATTCATTAGTTTTATACCCATTTTCTTCTCTTATGTGCTATCCATTTTATTGTTTTGTTACTTTTGCAAATGATTTACGGCATTTAATACAGCAGTATTGGTCCAGAGCACAATATATTGTACCAAACCCAATGGCTCGTGAAACATGGATATACCAGGTTTAAGCTCACTCAGTTTAATAGGATTTAATTTAATTTCCAAAAGGAATGTATGTATGTAGTTACATCTATGTATGTGATGTAGCTTTTTCGGGGTTTATTTATGCCTGATGGCGATCCACCAGTCCTAGCTGATCTATTATTTTATATGCCACTACATAACTGAAACTGTGCAATTATATATATATATATATAAAGCTGCAGTGGGTAGAAATGGAGCAAATATGATTAAAAAAAATATATTCTTATAAAACGGTTACAATATCCTGACAGTAGTACATTACAACTTTCATCCATCATTGTTGTAGGCCTAAAGTGATTCTTAGATTGTCCAATTGCAAAAATGTGTAGCCTACAGTATACTAGGGATGCACCGATACCAATACTGGATCGGATAGCCTATCGGGCCGATACTGACTGAAATAGCTGGATCAGGTATCAGTGACAATGGGGTTGATCCATTAAATTCAATTCTACGTTTATATACTATATACTGTACATTATACAGTGGAATTTTGTTTCCTGTTAAATGTCCTGCCTCTCGTTTGCACTTGGGTCCTCACTGCATTAGACTTAATAGGAAATGCTACCTTCATTATAAGGCTCAAATACGATCCACACAGATTTTTTTAATTTATTTTATTTTATTTATTTATTATTGATTATTTTTATTTTATTTTATTATTATTTGGCCAAAAATGGCTCTTTTGATAGTAAAGGTTGATGACCCCTGTATTAGGCCTCAGTACCGTATTATTTTGAAAATTTCACCCGGAAATGTAAGGTGTAATTTGGGGTCACTTGGCACCGGCGGTGCTCTCCACTTGTTCAGTGCGTCAACTCGTCAGATTTGATTTCTTTCAGCTGTGGAAGTGTTTAATGCAGGAAAAAGAAGGGGGGGCACTTAACAGGTAGAGAGGATCAGGTGCGGGTTCTCCATGTGCACGGTTTACCAACTTTACCGGAGTGACTTTTGTATATGTATATTAGAGTGGACTGAACTAGCAGTGGACCCAGACTACCGAAGCATCCAGCATCATGGCCTCCGCCACCTCGACCCCCGCTGCTGCCTCTGCAGGCGGCCGCTCCAGCCGCTCCGCCAGCCGCCGCAGCGCAGCCACCGCCGGCCTTCCCGCATCCGGCACCAGCCCGACCCGCATGTACCGCATCCAGGAGAAGGATGAGCTCCGACACCTCAACGACCGCCTCGCCAACTACATCCAGCGGGTCCAGGAGCTGGAGAGTGAGCGGTCCTCCATACTGTTCCAGCTGGAGGAGAAGGATGAGTCGAAGAGCCGGGAGATGGGCAACGTGCGGCGGCTGTACGAGGAGGAGCTGGCCGACGTGAGGAAGTCCCTGGACGGGCTGGCCGGAGAGAGGGCCCGCTTACAGATCGACTACGGCAATCTGTGCGAGGAGTACAGGAAACTCCAGGCCAGGTAATAACGTGAGGATGCAGCCATGTAGGACCGTGCAGGTGCCCGAGCAGCTGATACACCAGACTCCGTTTAAAAATGTGCTAATTTAATGCAATATTGCTTTGCTTTAGACGCACACACCTGCAGAAAACAGATGAGGATATGTCTGTGCTGCTGTGTAATTCGGAGTGAATTCGGTGCAGCTGTTTTAGTAATAATCCTACTTTTATTGCTGGATCACACACTAGGGATCGACCGATATGTTTTTATCAGGACCGATACCGACTATTAGTAATCAAGGAGACCTATAATGTGGCAGTAGGCAACAATTTTTCGGCATAATTTGGCAAAAATTCCATAATAACCTTTCAGCATATTGTAATTCAAGTGTTCGGAGAGATAACTAGACTTCTGCTCCTCCTCACGGCTCTGTTTTCAGGCTTTAGAAATATCTAGCCCGTGACAGCAGAGGTCACAGAGGTCAGAGGTCACAGGTCATTTCAGAGAGAGAGAGAGCGTTCCTATTGGCTGTGCTCCGGTCATGTGACCAGAACTTTGCTTCCTTCAACAGATTTTACAATGGCGGCTGCGTCACAAACTTTCTCCTTTTACAGCTAAACAGTAACTACAAGATGATTCTGAGAAGATCTGAGGAGAGAAATAGGCATTACAGTAACAGAATATTGATTCATATTTGATCAGCGCTGCCTAGTTTGACCGTTTGGTCGGAGTTCGTGAGTGATTGACAGCCGGCTCTCATAGACGGCAGCTGGTCAGCGGACCTTGTTTTCCTCCGGTAAGTGAAATCCTTCAGATGCCGTTAGGAGCACCGGAGGACACAGTAGGACACAGAGGAACAGGATTTTTTTCAGGTTACCTGTTTCATGGACTACTGTCACGATATAGCGGCCGTTTTCTAAAAATAACTTTTTTAAATCATATTTGTGCCGATCTCGCATACTGCAGCTTTAATTAAAAGAGAACTTTTCAACATTATCTTAAAACAAAAAGTACAGGGAGCTCCCAGCTTCTTATAAAGTTAAACAATAATTTAAAGAAATAAACAATATCTCCCCTGAAGTTTTATCCCTCAGTGTTTATTGGCTAATGCCGGTGACGTGTAATCAATCAGATAGCGTTGTGGGCAGGACATTGAGCCAGACTGCACAGTGGAGAGCGCTGACCGAGAGGAGGCTGCGTAAGAGCCAAAGTAGCACGTTTTTAAATTAATATATTCTATCGGTTAAAAAAACTAAAATAACGATACCGATAATGGTAAAAATGCTGAATATCGGTGCCGATAATCGGTCGATCGTTAGCTCACACAGCTCCCCACTGCCCTCAGTGGCGTATTTCGAGATGGGGTCCTGGACTTCTTTTCACACTTCATCCTTAATAAGAGTTTGGATTGAAATTTCCAGAAGTAGTCATTGTTTTGAAATGTGTAAGGTACGTACCTCTTGTTGGCAAATGTGCTGAGTATTTCCTTTTTTTTTGTTATGTGGAAAACAAATGGTTATGTTAAAAAAAACAAATATATTTGCAAAAAAAAACATAAAATAAAAAGACAACATGGAAGAGATGAAGTCATGGTTCCATTCAGAAGCCTGACTAAGGGAATACTGTAAAAGTGTTAGGTTTTGTAACAGAATAAGGTTTAGGCAATCCTTAATTGTTAAACTAAACTGAGAAGAGACCTTTAAGTTGTGTTTGCATGACGGTGACCAAGGCAGCATTAATCCTACAGATATATGAATGGAGTTTGGCATGATATGATTTCTATGGTGCTCATAATTGTTGTGATGTTCTACCACTTCAGGAACCAGAAGAAGGAGAGCGATCTGGCGAATGCGCTGGCTCAGTGGAGGAAAGTTGAGGCGATTCTGAGCGCCAAGGATGCCGAATACACCAAGCTGCTGTCTGAGAACAGGAGACTGGAGGAGGACTTCACTGACCTGCAGGGCCAGCTGGAAAACGTATGATCCATTTCCACATGCTGGGTGATATACATACATTCAGGGCTAACTGGAGATGTAATGACGTCCACGTTTGAGGTCTTAAAGCCCCCGTTAGTAGGAATAGAAGATGTCTTACTTTTTGGCCATTCCTAGTAGTGTGATCATCGGTTGTAGCTGGTGGTTGTTTCATAAAGCTCCTGTTGATGATTATTTGAAGTCAAATTCGTTGTTATGACCTTATTGTCTATTTAGTAAATTGTGTAAAAACATATTTTCAAAGTAATGCTGACACCAGCCGTCGTAACAGTAGTGTGGTAAATACCCTGAAACTTTAATGAAGTAGCTACAGCTGTACAAGTCTTAACTATTACAGTACAAAACAAGGAATGCCAATGAAAGAGCTGGAGGTTTCAGTTTCCTTATGGTGTGGGATGAAGGAGGAAATATCAGTAGATAGCCAAATGAGTCACCTTAACTTCCCATAATAACCATCATTTATGTTTGCAGGATGAATCTCCACCAAAATCCTCCACAAACACGTACACACAATATAGGAAATAAATGTCACAAGTTAACAAACATTTTTGTAACGGAGAGCTATGATTGAAAGCTCAAATTATTATTATTACTATTATTTTATTTACTATTATTATGACATTTTGTCGATAATGTGGATATTCACATTCTTCACACATGTAGAAGAAACCCCTGCCCACTATCACACCACATTTGGGATAAATCAGAGCTTGCATTATGAAATTACAGTTTAGGTGTATCATCTCCAATTCGGCCTGGCTTTATTTTGCATTTCTTTTATTTATTGTCTGTCACAATATCTATCAATTTAACCACTTTTGCACGAAAGTATTTTTATACAAGAATCCATTTCATATGTAGGAGACCTAAGAGAATATGAAAAACATTGTTGTGCTTTGTTCTTCCTCCAATAGGGGTATCTCAAGATTTTGGGTGTCTTCCCACTAGCCTTTAACAGAGAGATGATGATTTAACTGTGTGTGTGGGATGGGGGGGGGTGTCACCAGGTGGAGGGCGTACTGGCGGACACAAAGAACCAGCTGAGCTCTGAGATCCTGAGGAGGGTGGACCTGGAGAACCAGGTGCAAACACTCAAAGAGCAGCTGGGACTCCAGAGGAACATCAGTGAGCAGGTAAACCACACGTTGACTATAAATTACTAACCTTCACCTCAACACATTCTGCATCACCTCAGGCTGATACTTGCACAACTCCGTTGTTTTATTGATGTTTTGCAGGAGATCTTGGAGGTCCGAAGCCGACAGGAGAGTCGTCTGGTGGAGTTGGACTCAGGACGACGGAGAGAGTTTGAGAGTAAACTGGGCGATACGATGCAGCAGCTCCGCCAGGACCACGAGTCTCAGCTGCAGCAGTACAAAGAGGAGATCGACAGGACCTTCAGTTCAAAGGTACAAACAAAGAACTCAGATAATGTGTTTAAAAGTGTCCAGATTTATTTAGTTTGAAGTTTCTGATATTTTGTTGAATGCTTTCTGCACTACAGTTACAGAACGCCCAGCAGGCGGCGTTGGAGAAAAACAGCGTTGCGTCCGCCACCAAAGACGAACTGGAAACCACCAAGCTCCGAGTGGAGAGCCTCAGCTCCCAGCTCCAGCAGTACCAGAAAGATGTAAGTGCAGGCTGTAACACAACACACAGACACATCTGCAGGGCCGGCTTAAGGCAAAGGCCATATAGGCTCATACTTACCAACCTTGAGACCTCAAAAACAGGGAAAACCAGAGCGGGGGGGCTGGGGTTCCTCCCCCAGAAAAATTAGTTTCAGAGACTTTGTCTCCTGCAATTGGGTGACTTTAAAAGAGTGAAAATAACAAAATAGTAAGTACACTGCAACAGCATTTTTATGTTAAACTTTTGATTTTACCTTTAACTCCCAAGAAAGAAAACTGAATAATTCTCCCCTCTGGTGTGAATCTCTGATATAAACTAATATTCATCAGTTTTTATTTATTTTTGCTCCTGCTTGAGTATTTCTTTCTCTTAGTTCTCACCATTTCTCTCTCCTTCTCTCACTCACTGAAGGTCATTTCAGACACAACGCGACGTCACCACTGAGCTCTGAAACACGTTATTTCTAACGGCCACAAAGGCTTTTTGCTGCATCGAGCAAAGCCCAACTTGGGCGCTCCACGGTGTTGCGAGCGCAGCTTAAACTTCGCCGTGTCGCGAGCGTAGACTGCTCTCTTTCGCCGGGAAACGACAGTTGGTGTAGCTCTATTGTCGTCCGGTTGGAAACCGTAGGGATTATACACACTGTTCAGTTCCAGAAACAGGCTAATATAACGAAAAGGAAAAAAAAAAGTGTGAAAATTTGTCATAAATTGGGAGAAATATGGGAGAATTGTGACCCGGGAGGAAACCGGGAGAGGACGATGAAAAACGTGAGTCTCCCGGGAAAATCGGGAGGGTTGGCAAGTATGCATGGCGTTTGTCTAGGGTGCCACCTTCTGGGGGGTGCTGGTCGCCCTCTAAGATTAAAAAAAAAAAAGAAATTCATTTCAAATCCGAATTTTGCCTAGGGCACCTACAGGGCTAGAGCTGGCTCTGCGCATCTGTTAACAAAACAAGGTCAGCTGTGTAGAAAATACCGTATAGTCCCAGGCCACAGTATTCCTAATTCCAATGATACTTATCAGGAGTTTTGGAGGAACTTTAAAGCTGCAATGTTGCAGGAGTCCAGATATATTGCAGTTTTTTACTGTCATAGTATAAAGAACACACCAGAAATACACCATTTTAGAATTGGCAAAAATAACACATTTTGTGTTCTGCTAACACTTGTCTTGATATTATTCTGTCAGAAAACGGTGCTGGAGGGCCGCTTCCAGGATCTGGAGAGGACTCTGGACGGGGAGCGGGAGGTTTGGCAGCAGAGACACGGTCAGAAGGAGCAGGAGCTGCTGACCATCAGAAGCCAGATGTTCGCCCAGCTGGAGGACTACGAGGACCTGCTGGATGTCAAGCTGGCTCTGGACATGGAGATCAATGCCTACAGGAAGATGCTGGAGGTGGAGGAGCAGAGGTACAGTACGGCTGTGATCTATGTACAGCATGTAACATAGCATGGATGATACCTGCCTGCCTGCTTTTATTTAATCCAAATACATGTGTTTGTCTTCAGATTGCAGCTGTCACCCAGCCCCTCCCAGCATACAGCCGTACCCCGAACACACGAACACAGCAGCCACAAGCTCCGAGGGAAGAAACGGAAACACGAGGGAGCCTCTGGAAGCTCGCCCGCCTATAAGATGTCCAGTCGTTCAGCAGCGCACAGTACTGTGAGCGTAGCCGAGGTCGACATGGACGGGAAGTATGTTCGACTGAAGAACAACTCCGAGGCGGTAAGTCTGTAATGCAGCTGCATCCTGGTTTCTTTATTTTGGGGTTAGACTTGATTTGTACTTTTTAGTATCATGAATTAGATTTAGTTTGACTTCATCACGGCACAGCTGTGTGCAAAGACACAACTTGTTGCGGTTGTATAATGTTCCCTGAAGCTCTGGAGGAGCTTTGTCAGGTAACCCATAGTGATGTCATCAGGGTTATCTCATCTTGGGCACGGACCAAAAATTTGATTCCCATCCCAAATTTTTTATTTACTTGTTTAAAGCATGAATACTTCTTTCATTATATGCAATATTTAACTGCTTCTTGTCCTCATCTCTGCGTTTCCAGGAGCAGCCGCTGGGTGGTTGGGTGGTACGGAGGACGTACCCCGACTCTGGAGATCTCTCCTTCCACATCCCCTCCCCCTGCATGCTGGCTGGTGGGCAGACACTCACAGTGAGTAGTTCACTGTATGTTTCCCGCACAAAGTCGAGGCGAATAGATGCAAATTTATGGCGCGAAATTCGTGTGACGCTGTGTCTCGAAAGTGTCTGTGTTGAGATTCTCCTCCAGTCGTCACTGACGTTGAATCGGAAATGGAGGAAAAAAATCTTGTATCCGTCTGTGGTCACCCAGAGCTACAATAGTACATCATAGATAGACCAAACTCTGTATAAATGTATGTGTATAAACCACAGACTGTCTATGGTAGAAACAACATGTTGTTGCTGTATTTATGACTAGATGACTTAATGTTGAGTGTTGATGGAGCAGCTGCAGAGCCTGGCACTGATCCATCCAAACTCCATTCAGAAAACAAGCAGTTTAAAAGTTGTTTGCTTGTCGTCTTGCGTACAGACCTGACAAAGCATGAATTCATGCTTTTTAAAAATCTGCGTCATCATATAGTTATTTCAGCATCTTTTTGATCCGTTTATTGCAATGAAATCACAGCACAATCTGTTTATTTTGGGTTCATACCGCAGCAGCGACGTGTGGCTTTGCTAGATACAATCAGTGCAATGGCACTGTATGTGAATACAGCTGATGTTATGAACCCAGACACGACGGCGTTTGGTTTTCTGACATATCTGGGACTTCTACAACATGTACAAAGCAGCAACAGTGGTTATTTCTTCCATGGTTGATGGCGGAGAGAAAAGTGTTTGTTCGCGTCTAGCGCATAGTAACGAAAAATTAAGTGAAGCTAGGCGAAAATTAGCTTCGCTCTTGGTGTGAATGCAACATTAGGGGGGGGACAATAAGATTTGTTGAGCAGTTTAATGGGGGCCCTCCCAAGTAAGTGACATATAATTAACAAAAGTGTGTGTGTGTGTGTGGTGTCAGATCTGGGCAGCAGGTGCCGAGGCGGAGGCTGATTCTGGGGACCTGATCCTGCAGGGCCACAGGAGCTGGGGCCCCGTCACTGATATACGGGTGGTTCTTATGAACCCCAACCATGAGGTAAGTGGAGCAGTGTGTACAGGTGCATTCTGGGAGATGCAGTTTGCTTTAATCACTGGAGTCAAAGTCCTTTAAAAGTATCTTAGTGTTACGGCCTCTCAAACAGACAAAGGCTCTGGAGAGACCGAAGCATATGAAAGGACGCCAAGAGACAGTAATGTGAAAATAAAAACAATCAATTTGTTTTTAAATCAAGACAAAAGTACCTATCAAAAATATAACTGAGCAAAAAGGTTGGAGAGCCCAGTTAAATGAACAAAAGAACCCTCATTATGAAGTGATCTAGATCCTACTAAGTCATAAGAGGATCTGTGTAAGGATGAAGTGGTGTTTATTCAGGGTGCCTGCTGCGAATCCTTCTGTCTCGGCTATCTTACGATGTTGGATGTAACTCACCACAGGAGTCATGTGATACGTTCTCAGGAAATAGCGGAGCGCAGGGTGTGTATGCAGGACCGAGGTGACGAGGAAACTGAGCTGGACTTTGATGAAGAGTATGTGGCGGGCAGTGATATCCAGCACTTCCGGAGACAGGTAAACACACCGGCTCATAAACACCAGAAGTTCTATCACCTCAGTGATACAAGCACCAATGCTTCAGTATATGAAACTTGATGTCACTTTTTCCCCCCCGCCTACACTGAAGCCAAAGAGGAAGAAGAAGAAGTGTTGTTCAGTCTCTTGAGTGCGGAGCAGACGGCGTGCTGTACAGGAGGTGAGGAGGGCGGCGCTGCCCTCTGCTCGTACCCGCTGTGCTCCGCTCTGTGTGCTGGTCACAACATGCATGGCTTGTTTCATACGTGTTGGATTCGCTGCTGCTGCCTGTTGTGTTTTATTCAGCAACATGCCAAACATCATCACAAAGCAAGTTCAGTTCCGTCAGTCTCTCTCTGGGTTACCTGGCTCCGCTGAGCCTAAAGCACCAAGAGCGAAGCAAATGTAGTTCAACAGAGCATCTGTTTTCCTGGATGAGGCCGTGGACCAAATAACTGCCCTCTTAATGCCGTTTAGTTTTGATTTGGGAACGTCTGCTATATGATAAAATGTTAACAATATTGTTTAATGTTCCAATTTGTGTACGAACTAGAGCCATCAGTCGATTAAAATACTTGCATACAGGGCAATATGGATGCACATCACTCAGTAAATAATAACCATCAAGTATTCAGCCAAGCCATAGTATAAATAGTATTTTACTTAGGCTGTCAATAGATCAAAATATTTAATTGCATGATTTGCCATAGTTAATCATGATTTATCGCAAATTAATCACCTTTATCTGTTCAAAATGTCCCTTAAAGGGAGATTTGTCAAGTAATTTATACTCTTATCAACATGGGAGTGGACAAATCTGCTGCTTTATGCAAATGTATGTATATATTTATGATTGAGATCAATTAACAACACAAAACAATGACAGATATTGTCCAGAAACCCTCACAGGTACTGCATTTAGCATAAAACAATATGCTCAAATCATAACATGGCAAACTGCAGCCCAACAGGCAACAACAGCTGTCAGTGTGTCAGTGTGCTGACTTCACCATGACTTGCCCCAAACTGCATGTGACTATCATAAAGTGGGCATGTCTGTAAAGGGGAGACTCGTGGGTACCCATAGAACCCATTTTCATTCACATATCTTAAGGTCAGAGGTCAAAGGGACCCCTTGGTAAATGACCATGCCAGTTTTTCCTCGCCAAAATTTAGCGTAAGTTTGGAGTGTTATTTAGCCTCCTTCTTGACAAGCTAGTATAACATGGTTGGTACCGGTGGATTCGTTAGGTTTTGTAGTTTCATATGATACCAGTATCTTCACTCTAGCTTTAAAACTGATCCCGCTACAACCTAAATGCATTAACGCATTATTATAGCGTTAACTTTGACGGTCCTATTACAAACATAATTGAAGAGCATGATTTCTTAAAGAATTTGCACAAATTGGTGTAATAGAGAGTCCAGCTCCATAATGTACGTTTCCATTTCATTTGTAATGTTTGATTTTAATTGGTACAAGCACAAAGGATGTAGCAGTGCGAATGATGCAATAACATACCGTACTAATGATGCACTTTTCCAAGTGAAAACCTGCTGAATACCAACTTCTCAAAAGCTAAGATGAACTTATTTGGCTTGTTCTTCAATAGAAAGGAAAATATCCAGATCCACGAAGGCAGCTGTTTGTTGCCCACCAGTAACCCCCCCCTGCTCCAGACTCATGTACCATGCCTTTCTCTGACTGTATGTTCAGTGCTAAACCTGTATGAGACCAGCATGTATCCCATGATGCTAATTGACTAAATATAAACGCTGCTGTGCTTGTTTATTATTTCAGGATCTGTCTAAGGAGGAGGGGAGCTGTGCCGTCATGTGATTGCTGCCAGGAAAACCTGGACCGGCTCTGGCCTCGAGTCTGGTCTCTCATGCAACGAACTCCACTCTGACAAACTGCAGTAGGACTTTGACACATTAGTCTGACTGTGACGAGGTCAGACGCCTTAGAGCAACAGCATCAACCTCAGTATTCCTCACTCGTTTCATGACTCTAGCTGCACAAGATGATGATGAGCTTTGCCTTGATTTGATCTCATTTTAAATGTGTGTGTCAAAAAACTGTTAGCATAATAAAGTTATAAATACAGTATGGTCATACACCTGGCTCTAAGTATTAAAGACTGTTTATTACAACATATGCAATTATAGTTGAATTTGGCGGTAAAAGCTGTGTGCATGAAGGTGCTCCCAGTTCACTGACTCACAGTATAACACTTAATAAACTAAATCAACAGCAGGAGTTAAAGGTTTGACTCACCGAAATACCCAACTAAAAATATCATTTGCACATTTTCTTGCTTCCCTTCTTGTGCTATGTAGGGTAACACTTCATTTTACAGGTCTGCACATTTCATGGTAATTAGGTGATAATTAGCAAGTAACCTATTTGAAATTTCTTTGGATTTACTGCCAAATTACGCCAATATTTACCTAAAAATGTATCGAAAATGACTTTATTATAAACGTTATTTAATGATTATATTCCACTGTTTCCCAATAAGAAGGAATAAATAGCTGGTTTTAATTTAATACATTTCCAGGAAAAGAATACAAAGTTAATTGATATGCTTTATTTCCATGTCTGCTGATAAATGGATAATAATTAGCAAATAACTTCTTTGAAATTTCTTTAAAAGCTCCCTGAATCATTACATCAGCTACCAGGTTACATTTGTGTAGACAATAAGTCACAATGGTGATATTTTTGCCTGATCAGAAGTGTCTTCTATTAGTTTTGGTTTTCCACCGCCGTTGAAGAGCAGCACACAGCCGCTTCTGAAGGGCCCTATTTTAACCATTATATGCTATTTATTATATTTGAGGTAAATATTGGGGTAATTTGGCAGTAATTCCAAAGTAATGTCAAATAGGTTACTTGCTAATTATCACCTAATTACCATGAAATGTGCAGACCTGTAAAATGAAGTGTTACAGTCTGTAGCCATGCAGATGGTTTTAGTTTTATTTTTCTTGCTCACAGCATTGGAAAAAAACATCCATGTGGCAGAAATAATGAGCAGAGCCTTGTTGAATTGTGTGTGCAAGAATTGAGTCAGTCTGAACAGCTGATGAACTGTCACATGGATTTCGGAGTTAAAGCATTGCTCAATTTAGTTCTTCTCTGTAAAGTTGCAACAGATTGTCCACAAGGAGGAAAAATAACGTCCGATTAGTCCAGAACGCGTCATTGTCTTCAGGAAATGATACTGATTGTCACTGTAGACTCTAAAAAATACTGAACATGTCCACAGTTGCCAGAATGACTCTTCTGATTTGGAGACGGTGTCACAAGACGTTCGTCTTCATCACTGTAAAAACAGACTCCAAGGTCATCAGAAGTCTTTAGATTTGCTCCTTTGACGCCCAGTAAAATGTTCCAGAGGCTGGTGTAACATTCCTCTAGCTCTTGAAGGAGTGTAGCAACTCATAACGTAAAATAACTGTGCATAATGTAGTAATTTAAATGTACTAAAAGCTCATAATTTAATAATCAGCACATACTGTAATAAAACCTTAAAAAACTTAGCAAAAAAAGTTGAATAATGTAATTTAAAAAGAAAAAAAGAGTACTCTCCTTGTCTCTTAAAGCACAGAAACCCTTCTTGTTTTACATGACCCAAGTGGAGCAGATAATTTAAAGCAACTGGACTTTGTCTGTTTAGTCAAGAGGACATTTTCATCAATCAGTTCCATATTGATGAAGCCTTTTGGATGTGACACTACAAGATATCCAATGACCTGGTCAAATGAGAACTTTTACAGAGATGATGCTGAATTTAATAAAACAAAAAAAAATGTAATAACTTATTACATTATGAACAAAACTGTTATTAAGTTATGCGCTCAAGGTTTTATTACATTATGTGCTGATTATTTAAATTATTACGTTATGCACAGTTATTACGTCATGAGTTGTCTTCCAACCCTGGCTTCAAATCTGCTGCCATGTCCAGACAGGGACACTTTGTTCTCCTCTTCCCTTTATATATGAGGTATGTTCATTGTTGTAGACTCTAGTCTACACTATCGTCTCTTTGTTGGTGGCTTTGCTGAGGCTGTTTATGGACGGGGTCTGTTGGTTAGGAGCGCTGTGGGCAGGTGAGGGAACCTCCAGTCGCACTCTCTGGTCGGTCTTCTTCCACGTCTTGAACAGATGCATGTGGTAGCGCACAGATACCTGAGAAACAAATCAGCAGCATATTTCAGGTACAACTGGTAAAGGTCAACTATGGAAGCCCATAGGGGACTTCATTAAAATGATAATGGAAACTTGAAGATGTAATTCCACAATATCATAATTTTCCACATATGTATGTGTTATTTGAGTAAAACATAAACTTAACATGCATTAATCCAATTTTCACACACTCATATAGGCCTTCTATGACCATATTAAAATGAAAATAGAAAAGCTGTTTGACATTTGTTTTTCAGTCGTATCCCGCTGTACAGTGGACAACATTCAAATGTTAAATCAAATTAAAATACAATATGAACAACGTAGCCCAATTTTAAATTTGTGCAAGCATTATTTAAGTCAAAATGAAAAAGAAAATGCAATTTTCTAACAATTGTAAAATGAAAACGTAATTTTACATTTCCTTTTCAAAGATTGTTTCGCCTATTGCATTTGAATATTGTCTACTGTACAGCAGGTTATGTCTTTGAAAATGAAATGTCAAATGCCATTTTCATTTTAAAATTGTTAGAAAATAGCATTTTCATTTTGACTTAAATATGGAAAATCAGATTAAATTGTTTAAATTGCATTTTAATTTTCAAATGTGAATTTTGGCCACAGCGGGACTTTGAAAATATTATGTCAAACAGCTTTCCCATATTCATTTTAATATGGTCATGGAATGCCGATATGAGTGTGTGGAAATGAATAATACATTTTAATTTAATTTAATTTAATTTAATTTTAATTTATTTTTTACTAACAACTAATACCACATACATATGTGGAAAATTATAATGTCATTGTGGAATTACGTTTTCAAGTTTACATTATAATTTTAATATGGTCATGGAATGCCCATATGAGTGTGTGCAAATGCAAATGCAAATTGTTTTTTAACTTAATTTAATTTAATTTAATTTAATTTAATTTAATTTAATTTAATTTAATTTTCTTTTCTTTTATTTTACTAACAACTAATACCACATACATAATTATGTGGAAAATTATAATGTTATTTTGGAATTACATTTACAAGTTTACATTATCATTTTGATAAAGTCATCTCAGGGTTTCCATTATCAAAGGTCAAATACAGTACTGTATCATGTTATGTGACCATAGGTCCACACTCCACTCGTGATGACAACTGAGCAAACTCCATTCGCTGAAGAAGACCATGAGATGTGGTTGAAAGCCTGGGAAAAACTTGTACATGGACCTTGAGCTAAGATTATTTTGTCAAAAACAACTGTCAACTACTAAGGTCAAGAATGTACTTTCACTCTCAAAGTTGTATTTTTTGCCCTGATTTTTTTTTTATTTAAAGCTAACAAATTATTTGAAGGATTGGTTTAAAACTTCTCTGTAGTTAATTAAAGCTGCTAACCAACAATTTTATGTTAGCAACCACATCAAATTAATTTGTAATGTGAAAGAGACTGCAGAGAATTATCACCAACTCTGCAGTTTCCCTCAGCTCTGCTGAGCATTTTAACATCTTTCAGCTCATTGCTTTGGTTTCACACATGGCTGGATTGCACTTAAGGGGGTAAAATAAGCATAACACTGTCTGACTGACAAGTCTAGACCCTGAACGCACCATGGTCCAGAAGACGTATATGGTAAAGAGAGCCAGCGTGAGGACCAGCAGCCCGAGGGCCTCCATGCCGTTGGTGTAGTAGAGGTCCATGGCTCCCTGAACACACAGCCATCCTGACAGGCTGGCCAGTGGCGTGATGAAGAGGAAACACACGGCGTCACCACACAGCGTCCTCCTCTGCTGCTGCATGGATGGAGAACACAACCACTGGGGGGGGAAGAGGAGGGGGAAGGCTGGTTAAAAGCAGATCATAAAAGGAAAGTATGGCATCTATCCAGCAGAGGATGCTAAATGCTTGGATCCTGTGAACTGCAGTTAGTAGTAGTATTAGTAAATAAATAGTATTAAAAACCACATGTATGCAACTGTGTTCCACATGGGAGTGGGCAAAGATGCTGCTTTATGCAAATGTATGTATATATTTATTATTGGAAATCAATTAACAACACAAAGCAATGACAAATATTGTCCAGAAACCCTCACAGATACTGCATTTAGCATAACAAATATGCTCAAATCATAACATGGCAAACTGCAGCCCAACAGGCAACAACAGCTGTCAGTGTGTCAGTGTGCTGACTTGACTATGACTTGCCCCAAACTGCATGTGATTATCATAAAGTGGGCATGTCTGTAAAGGGGAGACTCGTGGGTACCCATAGAACCCATTTACATTCACATATCTGGAGGTCAGAGGTCAAGGGACCCCTTTGAAAATGGCCATGTTAGTTTTTCCTCTACATTACTACATTACTAACATAAAGCAATGTGTTTCTGTGCATGTGCGCGCATGTGTCCAGCATTGCCTGACAGCAGGCTTATGCCGTTCACTGTGTAGCTTAACCTGGTGGAGAACGTGGTGCTTAATCAGCAGATTACTGGCTGTGACCACACATGCAGCAGGAAGACGAGGAGGCCACTAATACATCCTCCTGCACTGTGCTCTGCAGAGCAGCGAGGGGAGGAAACACCATCTAATCTGGCTCTCAGGCTAAGTGGCTTTAGGGGTACAAGCTAACAGCAGCAGGTCCTCCAACGTGAAGGCAGCGACTGGCAGCAGGAGGCTCCTCCCACTGACGGGGAGGTCTGCTGTCTCATTGAGAAAAAAGAGCAGGCATACTGGACATCAGCTTTGTCACATGTTTTCAGTTCAGTTGTGTTTCAGAGGGGCTTATTATCACATTAAAGAAATAGTTCAATATTTTGGAAAATACGCTTATTTTCTTTCTCTCTTTTTGAGAGTGAGATGGGATGATTAAAATCGATCTCACGTCTGTTAGAAGGTGGCTTTTTGAACTTTTGAACTGGACAGAGCCAGCTAGCTCTTTCCCTCCCTTTCCTTCCAGTCATTTTGTTAAGATAAACCAACAACATCCCGACTGTAGCTCTGATCTTAACTCACACACAGGACAATGAACAATCTTCTCATCTCACTCTGGGAAAGAAAGCAAATAATGTCGTCTCCCAAAATATTGAGCTATTCCTTTAACTGACTAAAAAGTAGACTTAAAGCTGCAGTGGGTAGAAATGGAGCAAATATGATTAAAAAAAGTAATTTTTATTAAACGGTTTAAGAACTGAATGCGGAGAAGCAGCGAGTGTCACAAAATGACAATACTGTGTAGAGCCTACCTCAGTAAGAGGTTTTGGCAGGCGCTCCAGTGTATACTGGTGGTGGCAGAGCTCACAGTGGCTGCTGTTGGAGGCGGTGAGCCAGTGCTCCAGGCAGGCCCGGTGCACCATGGCCAGGCTCCCAGAGCACTCGCAGGGGGACAGCAGCTCCCCTGAGGCCTTGCCTTCGTGGCAGATCCTACAAAACGGCTCCTCCCTGCACAGACTAGCACACAGAGAGAGACAACAGTCATGTCAGAGGATAGAGGAGTGTATGTGAGTATGTCCCTTAGTATTGTGAACTTGTGATGGAAGCCTTATCAGACATTTCCATGTCATTGACCCCAGACAGAAACACTCAAGGCCACCGATTTGATACGACTCTAACAGGGGGGCACTGGATTCAATGCTAATTGATTCAAATTTTAGTGAAATTACAACAGTCAGTGTGTGTGTAGACTCCCTCTTGTTACAAGCCTGAGCCATTGTAACATTATGTAAATATTAAATTAAAATCCTCTACATTGATATGAATACCAAAATCCTGCTGCCAAGAAAATCTACTATCTGTATTTCATTACATAAACCAGCTCCAATCCAATCTGAAAATCCCTTATCCATCATTGGTGGAGGAAAGTGAGGATTGTTTGCCTGGGTGGCATAAACTAAAGAAACATTATTCATTTTCAAACACCTTTAGACATGGTCGAACGACACGTCGAATGACCTTGTTTGATTCATGCACACTGAACCCTTAACACAGGCAGATACTAACTTCCTCAAAGGATGCAAAAGAGGTGAGACTTATGTGTTACCTGTCTGTGATTGCTGCACACTCCTCAGTGGGCGTGTCGGTGTGATAGAGCGTTACTTCCTGTTTGCAGCTGTTGATTTCCTCCTCCAGCCCGTGCTCAGGCATCAACTTGACCTCCCCCGCAGGGCCGGACACCCACGGGACCAGGATTTCTTCTGCTGTCATGTCTGCTATACAAGGGGCCATTCACTCATGTCAGGAGCATCACATCTGTTAGCAGAGACACAGACAGGTGCAAACATGTCTGAATTCAATAGACACTTTTATCATACCCATACTTGCCAACCCTCCCGATTTTCATTGCCCTCTCCCGGTTTCCTTCCGGGGTCACAATTCTCCTGCATTTCTTATGACTTATGGCAATTTTTCACACTTTTTTTCCCCTTTTAATTATCTCAACCTGTTTCTGGCTCTGTATAGCATGTATTATTAAGCCATAAGCCCTACTGTTTCCTATAGCAAGCCATTGGAAATAATGGGTTTCAGAGCGCAGTGGTGTCGTTGTCACATTGTGTCTGAAAGGACCTTCAGTGAGTGAGAGATGGAGAGAGAAATGGAGAGAGCTAAGGGAACAAATACTCAAGCAGGAGCAAAAACTTAATGAATGAATGAAAACTGATGAATAGCCTATTAGTTTATACCAGAAATTCACTCAAGTTCACGCCAGAGGGGCAAATTATTCAGTTTTCTTTCCTGAGAATGAAAACTAAACTTAAAAGTAGGCCTATCTAACATAGAAATGCTGTTGCAATCCTCCCTATTTTTGAGGTCTAAAGATTGGCAAGTATGAGCATACCATTCATCGTGTCTTATGGCAAAGCCAAGACTTCAGCAATAACACTATTTTACTCAATAGACTCAATAGATGTGGGAAAATATATTTTAAATAAAAAAACTTGGGCAATTCCCAAATAAGTTCAGAGAATTAGGGAAAAAGGCAGGGACAAAAACATTACAACACATATATCTAGAAGTTATTCATGTTTTCTGGTGCTCTTAAAGGGTTGTTTCCATCAATAATGTTTGACAGTTACGAATGTTTTCCTCTCATATTTTCAATTATGTTCAGCAGAGATACAAACAAACAAAAAAGTTATCATTCATCTGTAAAGGTCAAACTCTGTGGTGTTATATATTAATATACTGGCAGTTCTTTGGTGAAATGTATGGTAAATATAATTATGTAATAAATATTACAGATTGGGGGCTGCACGGTGATGCAGGTGTAACCCAGGTCACAAAGAGTTAACAGCACGGAAGTGCCTTAGCCAATCAGAGTGCATGTCTACCGTGCCTTTGCCAATCAGAGTGCAGGTCTACCGTGCCTTTGCCAATCAGAGTGCAGGTCTACCCTAGGCAGGCTAGTGTACGCTACTCAAACGTTAGAGGGACAGTGTCGGAACAGTGCAATTAGCTAACTGTTGTAGAGCTCAGCTAAATTAAAGCTGCACTGGGAAGAATATAAAATGGGACATAAAGAGTGTTTAATTGCTCAGTGTTTTCTCTGGCTGGTAAAGCTACTAAACTGTTTAATACTGAAGCAACATGAGTTATGTTTTGTCAGGTATTTTAATTCATGGTATCCACCTTATTCTCGGGGGCGTTACTGTAGAAATGATTGTGGGCGTAACTTCCGGTGAGGTTGCGGAAGTAGCAGTAAGCTAGTTAGTCCCATAGGCTAACCATAGTGGCTAACCACCAACGGCGCTTCTTTTGAAAAGTAATTTGCTTTAATTTGACAAAATCCTGCTTTATTTTTAACAGATATTTAACCAACGTTAAATTTGCATTTTGTAAAATCACCTTGCGGAGCTGTGTTATGGTGTTCCGTACACTTTTCGCCTGTCAGCGTCACGCCACGCCACGCCACGCCACGCCAGCCAGACAAGCTTGTTTGTGTGCTCATTCTCCTGGGGAATATCCATTAGACCAGGGGTCTCCAACAAGTAGCTCGCTACCCGTTTCTGAGTGGCTCGCTAACGGTTCAAAGAATATGTACACAAATTCACTTTGTAAAACTGTTTAAATTACTACCCAATCAAATTCACAGAGATCCCGCCCCCTTCTGAGACCAAATGATTATATGCCTATCAGCTGTCAGTTAAACTAGTTAGGCTGCTGACAGGTTTGTAACGCCATAACATACAGCGATGTTAGCAGACTAGCAAGTGCACACCAGATTTGACAATGACCGCAGAAAATAGCCAGGCCAATAAAAGGCCAAAAATACACTATTTTCATGAAAAACGGTATTTGTCACATTTGCGTGTGAGCGTGTCAGTCAGTAAATGATGTAACATCGAGCGGCAAGTCAACAGTAACTTTTCATGGGACTTTCCGGCTGGTAGCGAATGTTATCTGTACGGAACATCGTTAGTGTACAGAATATAGTTAGTGTACGCTAGTTACGCTATGAAAGAGCAGCGGAGAAGACCGCTTTTTGATTTTAAATAAAAAGACAGACATAGAAGAAGGCAACAGTGTTGTGTCAAGTTTACACTGTATAATTTATAATTCATGTAACATTATTTGCTTTAATTTCAAAAAGTATGTTAAGATAGAAATGCAGTTTTATTGTTAATTCATGTACTGTTAAAGTTGTTTAGAATATGTTGATTGTAAAATCTACGTTATATGTATATGTGTTTTTTTGAAGTTAAAGGAATTATTAATTCAGAAACGCAATTGATTCATGAACAATTCTGGCCATGTCAATAAATGCAGGTCAGGTTTTATGGAGTGATTCAAAGTTGATGGCGAGCCAACGCAGACGAGACCTCTAGATCCCTGGATTGAAGACCCCAGAGCCAATAACTGCCAACCTTAAAAACTGTACAAGGCTACACCACCCTTTACACGTATCTCCTAGCATCCCGTGCACAACCCCAAATCCAAGACTCTGACTTTGCCCTTTTTTTTACTTGACTTGGAAAAGACACTTAACCCTCTTCGTGCTCCCTCAAACACATTCCCTGTGCCGGTGAAAGGACTGAGTGTTAACCATTACACTAGTTGAATATTCATATTATTGATATGGTGTATTGTGATGCCTTGGTAACCGTGTCTATTACTGGAACAGTCAATAGTGAATTATTGTAAGGTTGAAACGAGTTGTGAAGTGATAATATTGAACTGGATTATTGTTTTAATATTATTACTCATTGAATGTTGATTGATATTATTATTATTAGTAATGATATTAGGGTGCACCCAGTCAGAAGAATAGTTGATAAAAACTCAGTGGTTCAAAGCCAGAGTGTGACAAAAGAAATATTTTGTGAGTTGAAACTGAAGCATCTTTGTGGAATTTAACTGTATACTGAACTTACGTATATCCATTCTATTTTGTTTATTATTTTAAAAACAATACAAGGTACCAGTTCATAGCTCTTTGTCTGGTGTGGTCATTTCATATTGCAATTTTTTCTGCCTCCTGTTCGAGTCTGATATCTTCTGATTCTGGTCCAGTATAATTCTAGTGTAGGAGTCGTGTGCTACACAGTAGTTAGCACTGTCACAGCAAGAGGGTCATACTATACTATGACTTTTTTCAACATACTATACTGTGACTTTTTTTTCGACATACTATACTATGACTTTTTTTTCCGACATACTATACTATGACTTTTCTTCTGACATACTATACTAATACTTTTTTTCGACATACTATACTATGACTTTTTTTCCTACATACTATACTATGACTTTTTTTTTCGACATACTATACTATGACTTTTCTTCTGACATACTATACTATGACTTTTTTTTTCCGACATACTATACTATGACTTTTCTTCTGACATACTATACTATGACTTTTTTCAACATACTATACTGTGACTTTTTTTTGACATACTATACTATGACTTTTTTTTCTATGTACTATACTATGACTTTTTTTTCGATATACTATACTGTGACTTTTTTTTGACATACTATACTGTGACTTTTTTTTCTATGTACTATACTATGACATTTTCTTCGACATATTATACTATGGCTTTTTTTTAACATACTATTCGATGACTTTTTTTCAACATACTATACTATGACTTTTTTTCAACATACTATACTATGACTTTTTTTTCTGACATACTATACTATGACTTTTTTTCCCCGACATACTATACTATGATTTTTTTTCGATATACTATACTATGACTTTTTTTTGACATACTATACTGTGACTTTTTTTTCTATGTACTATTTATGACTTTTTTTTCGATATACTATAATATGACTTTTTTTTGACATACTATACTGTGACTTTTTTTTCTATGTACTATTTATGACTTTTTTTTCGATATACTATAATATGACTTTTTTTTGACATACTATACTGTGACTTTTTTTTCTATGTACTATACTATGACATTTTCTTCGACATATTATAGTATGGCTTTTTTTTTTCAAAATACTATACTATGACGTTCTTTCGAAATACTATGACTTTTTTTCCGACATACTATACTATGACTTTTTTTTTTGACATACAATACTATGATTTTTTTTTCTGATGTACTATACTATGAATTTTTTTATTTGGCACACTATACTATGACTTTTTTTATTTGACATACTATACTGTGATGTTTTTTCGACATACTGTACTATGACCGTTTTATGACTTTTTTCCGACATATTATACTATGATGTTTTTTCACTTTTTTTAACATACTATACTGTGACTTTTTTATGACTTTTTTTGACATACTATACTATGACTTTTTTTCAACATACTATACTATGACTTTTTTTCAGGATACTATGCTATGACATTTTATGACATTTTTTCCGACATACTAGACTATGACCTTTTTTTCTTGAGAAATTATATTATGACCTTTTTTTGATATACTATACCATGATTTTTTTCTTACATACAATACTATGACTTTCATGACTTTTCAACATTAATGCAATAAGATTCCAATAAACTTTCTAAATGTCATTGATTTTAATGCAGCAGCCTGTATTATCCTCCCTTATTTCAAGATACAGACAGTCATTTCTGGTAAATTCTTGAAAAAAAAGTAGATTTCTACTGAAAATTGAGTGGAATGTTCTCACTGCACTGGCAGATTTGATCTTTTCTTTAAAAAAAATGAGATTTTTAGGACACATAATAGCCAAAAATTACTTGATAAAATTGAGAGTTTTTACAATGTAGATTTAAACTGTTTCTTACCTGTGTCTAATGCAACAGACAGGTGACTCCCACTCATAACATTTGTACTAGAGCTTGTTCTTTAGTGTTAAAAAAGACAGTAGTGCATAATGTGCATAATATCAAACTCTGTTCATGACAAGCTGCTGTTCGCCACAATCACAGAAGCCCAAGCAGTGACACATGAAACACAACACAGAGCAGAGCACATACAGTAAGAGCTAATGACAGCTAAGCCAATAGGCTTCAAACAACACCTCATACAGTATAAAGTAACAAGTTAACTTCTAACAGTAGTCTTACCAGCAGCTGGATATCCACAAACACTCTGTGATGGTGTGTGCTCCCATACAGTGAAAACAGCCTTCTCCCTCTGTTTACCAGAGAATGTGTGTGGAAGCTTCTCCTCCTATAAAGCCTGCCAGCAGATTAGCGTGGCTGACGGACGGCGGTGAGAATAGTGAGGGATTAGACGCAGGGGAAGGTAAGGGCCACGCCAGACAAATGGAAATCACATCAGAGTGAGTTACACCGAGCGGGAGCAGCACCTCACCACATCCCCCCTTAATCCTGTTAGGGGGCTCCCAGAGCGAGCCTTTCACTGGCCTCCCAGCTCCTATGGTAATGTAGTCTGCTGGAGGCCGGAGAGGAAGGACATGAGACTGTGTTGTTGTTGTTTGGTTTTTGACAGGTATGTCTTTGGAGGGAAGAGGTCCTCATGCTTTGATTTATACAACAATCAGTAGTCTTGCTGAGATTTAAATCTGATGGCAAGTGTGGACAAACAGAAAGATGTTCCCAGTTTTAGAATTTAATTTAATGTAATTTTTGCTTGTTTGTAAAGCAGCCTGTTGTTTTACGGGCCTTCACTTCCACTCAGATCCTCCACTGCAGATTCATTAGATGATCAGAACTACAGTCATAAACCTTTATTGTTTATCATTTGTGTCAGACTCTGTTGAGGCATCATTTCCACCATTGTTGATTTTCATTTTTGTATATTAGTTTCCTGTCTTGTTTTGTAGATTTTCACACCCTGGACATTGTCCTCCCCCCTTGGGTTTCCTCTTGAAAGTGTTGATCTCTGTGAGGCTGGCTTATGTGTTATTTTTAAGGCCCTTTCTCCATTTCTGAAAGAGAACAGTGCTGTTATACTGTATGTGCTGTATAGTATGTCGAAAAAAAAAGTCATATTATAGTATGTCAAAAAAAAGCCATAGTATGTCAAAGAAAATGTCATAGTATAGTATGTCGAATTCATTGTACTTGAAGTCTCCCTCCTTATATAGCTTGAAGTGAAAAGAACAACCTTGGTTGTGGATAGAAATGTGAATAATGTTAGTAACATCTGCAGTTGTACGGCATGGTTGTTACGCGTTATTAAAACGTCGTAAGGACTGAGGTTCAGAGAGAATCATGCTTCATCGCCTGGTAATGACACATTGTCCAGAGCTTATTGAAGTCTTGATCTGTCTTGTCCAGATGATCAAAACAGCCTGGATCCGTACCTCTGAAACTGTCTCAACCTCCCTGTATCCCAAAATCCTGAGGACAACACCGAGCCACTTCTGGCTATCCCCATGCAGCCAGTGTTTCCCCTCTCATATGATGCTGAATCCCACACAAGTATGCAGAGTATCAGGGGCTTTCCAGCTATGACAAAAATATCATTAATACAGTGGAGTATGTCAAAAAATTTGAAGAAAAAAAGTCAAAGTATAGTCAGTAAAAAAAAATGTTATGAAAAAAAGTCCCAGCTTTGTATGTCGAAAAATGTCATAAAAAAGTCATAGTATAGTATATCGAAAAATATTAAAATATTTGACGAAGAAAGGGTAGTAGTTAAGTATGTTGAAAAAAAAGTCATTGTTTAGTATATTGAAAATAGTGATAAAAAAGTCATTGTATGGTATGTCAAAAAAGTCATAGTATAGTATGTCGAAAAAAGGGATAAAAAAGTCATAGTATAGCATGTCGAAAAATTTCATGAAAAAAAGTCATAGTATAGTATGTCGAAATATTTCACCAAAAAAAATTCATAGTGTAGTATGTCGTAAAATTTCACCAAAAAAATTCAAGTATAGTATGTCGAAGAATGTCATGAAAAAAAGTCATAGTATAGCATGTCAAAAAATTTCATGAAAAAAAGTCATAGTATAGTATTTCGAAAAATTTCATGAAAAAGTCATAGAATAGTATGTCGAAAAATTTCATGAAAAAAAGTCATAGTATAGCATGTCAAAAAATTTCATGAAAAAGTCATAGTATTGTATGTTGAAAAATTTCATGAAAAAAAGTCATAGTGTAGTATGTAAAAAAATGTCATTAGAAAAAAGTCATAGCCTAGCATGTCAAAAAATATCATGAAAACGTCGTGGTATAGTATGTCGAAAAATTTCATGCAAAAAAGTCATAGAAATGGTAGTAGTTTGTTGAAAAATTTCATGAAAAAAAGTAATAGTATAGCATGCCGAAAAAAGGGATAAAAAGTCATAGTATAGCATGTCGAAAAATTTCATGAAAAAAGTCATAGTATAGTATGTCGAAAAATTTCATGAAAAAAGTCATAGTATAGTATGTCGAAAAATGTCATGAAAAAAATCATAGTATAGTATGTCGAAAAATTTCATGAAAAAAGTCATAGTATAATATGTCGAAAAATTTCATGAAAAAAAGTCATAGAAAAATTTCATGAAAAAAATCATGGTATAGCATGTCGAAGAATTTCATGCAAAAATGTCATAGATAGCATGTCGATAAATTTCATGAATTAGAGTCAGAAAAATTTCATGAAAAAAGTCATAGTAAAGCATGTCGAAAAAATGTCATGAAAAAAAGTCACAGTATAGTATGTCGAAAAATTTCATGAAAAAAAGTCAGTTCAGTATCTCGAAACATTTCATGAAAAAGAGTCATAGTATAGTATTTCGAAAAATTTCATGAAAAAGTCATAGAATAGTATGTCGAAAAATTTCATGAAAAAAAGTCATAGTATAGCATGTCAAAAAATTTCATGAAAAAAGTCATAGTATTGTATGTTGAAAAATTTCATGAAAAAAAGTCATAGTGTAGTATGTAAAAAAATGTCATTAGAAAAAAGTCATAGCCTAGCATGTCAAAAAATATCATGAAAAAAGTCGTGGTATAGTATGTCGAAAAATTTCATGCAAAAAAGTCATAGAAATGGTAGTAGTATGTTGAAAAATTTCATGAAAAAAAGTAATAGTATAGCATGCCGAAAAAAGGGATAAAAAAGTCATAGTATAGCATGTCGAAAAATTTCACCAAAAAAAGTCATAGTGTAGTATGTCGAAAAATGTCATGAAAAAAATCATAGTATAGTATGTCGAAAAATTTCATGAAAAAAGTCATAGTATAATATGTCGAAAAATTTCATGAAAAAAAGTCATAGAAAAATTTCATGAAAAAAATCATGGTATAGCATGTCGAAGAATTTCATGCAAAAATGTCATAGATAGCATGTCGATAAATTTCATGAATTAGAGTCAGAAAAATTTCATGAAAAAAGTCATAGTAAAGCATGTCGAAAAAATGTCATGAAAAAAAGTCACAGTATAGTATGTCGAAAAATTTCATGAAAAAAAGTCAGTTCAGTATCTCGAAACATTTCATGAAAAAGAGTCATAGTATAGTATTTCGAAAAATTTCATGAAAAAGTCATAGAATAGTATGTCGAAAAATTTCATGAAAAAAAGTCATAGTATAGCATGTCAAAAAATTTCATGAAAAAAGTCATAGTATTGTATGTTGAAAAATTTCATGAAAAAAAGTCATAGTGTAGTATGTAAAAAAATGTCATTAGAAAAAAGTCATAGCCTAGCATGTCAAAAAATATCATGAAAAAAGTCGTGGTATAGTATGTCGAAAAATTTCATGCAAAAAAGTCATAGAAATGGTAGTAGTATGTTGAAAAATTTCATGAAAAAAAGTAATAGTATAGCATGCCGAAAAAAGGGATAAAAAAGTCATAGTATAGCATGTCGAAAAATTTCACCAAAAAAAGTCATAGTGTAGTATGTCGAAGAATGTCATGAAAAAAAGTCATAGTATAGTATTTCGAAAAATTTCATGAAAAAAGTCATAGTATAGTATTTTGAAAAATTTCATGAAAAAAAGTCATAGTATAGCATGTCGAAAAAATTTCATGAAAAAAAGTCATAGTATAGTATTTCGAAAAATTTCATGAAAAAGTCATAGAATAGCATGTTGAAAAATTTCATGAAAAAAGTCATAGTATTGTATGTTGAAAAATTTCATGAAAAAAAGTCATAGTGTAGTATGTAAAAAAATGTCATTAGAAAAAAGTCATAGCCTAGCATGTCAAAAAATATCATGAAAAAAGTCGTGGTATAGTATGTCGGAAAATTTCATGCAAAAAAGTCATAGAAATAGTAGTAGTATGTTGAAAAATTTCATGAAAAAAAGTCATAGTATAGCATGCCGAAAAATGTCATGAAAAAAAGTCATAGTATAGTATGTCGAAAAATTTCATGAAAAAAGTCATAGTATAGTATGTCGAAAAATGTCATGAAAAAAATCATAGTATAGTATGTCGAAAAATTTCATGAAAAAAGTCATAGTATAGTATGTCGAAAAATGACATGAAAAAAATCATAGTATAATATGTCGAAAAATGTCATAAAAAAGTCATAGTATAGTATATCGAAAAATATGAAAATATTTGACGAAGAAAGGGTAGTAGTTAAGTATGTTGAAAAAAAAGTCATTGTTTAGTATATTGAAAATAGTGATAAAAAAGTCATTGTATGGTATGTCAAAAAAGTCATAGTATAGTATGTCGAAAATATCATGAAAAAAGTCATAGTATAGTATGTCGAAAAATGTCATGAAACAAATCATAGTATAGTATGTCGAAAAATTTCATGAAAAAAATCATAGTATAGTATGTCGAAAAATTTCATGAAAAAAAGTCATAGTATAGTATGTCGAAATATTTCACCAAAAAAAATTCATAGTATAGTATGTCGTAAAAGTTCACCAAAAAAAGTCATAGTATAGTTTGTCGAAGAATGTCATGAAAAAAAGTCATAGTATAGTATTTCGAAAAATTTCATGAAAAAAGTCATAGTATAGTATTTTGAAAAATTTCATGAAAAAAAGTCATAGTATAGCATGTCGAAAAATTTCATGAAAAAAAGTCATAGTATAGTATTTCGAAAAATTTCATGAAAAAGTCATAGAATAGCAAGTCGAAAAATTTCATGAAAAAAAGTCATAGTATAGCATGTCAAAAAATTTCATGAAAAAAGTCATAGTAATTTATGTTGAAAAATGTCATGAAAAAAAGTCATAGTGTAGTATGTAAAAAAATGTCATTAGAAAAAAGTCATAGCCTAGCATGTCAAAAAATATCATGAAAAAAGTCGTGGTATAGTATGTCGAAAAATTTCATGCAAAAAAGTCATAGAAATAGTAGTAGTACGTTGAAAAATTTCATGAAAAAAAGTCATAGTATAGCATGCCAAAAAATTTCATGAAAAAAAGTCATACTATAGTATGTCGAAAAATGACATGAAAAAAATAATAGTATAGTATGTCGAAAAATTTCATGAAAAAAGTCATAGTATAGTATGTCGAAGAATGTCATGAAAAAAAGTCATAGTATAGTATGTCGAAAAATTTCATGAAAAAAGTCATAGTATAGTATGTCGAAAAATGTCATGAAAAAAATCATAGTATAGTATGTCGAAAAATTTCATGAAAAAAGTCATAGTATAATATGTAGAAAAATTTCATGAAAAAAGTTATAGTATAGTATGTCGAAAAATTTCATGAAAAAAAGTCATAGAAAAATTTCATGAAAAAAATCATAGTATAGCATGTCGAAGAATTTCATGCAAAAAAGTCATAGATAGCATGTTGATAAATTTCATGAATTAGAGTCAGAAAAATTTCATGAAAAAAGTCATAGTAAAGCATGTCGAAAAAATGTTATGAAAAAAAGTCACAGTATAGTATGTGGAAAAATTTCATGAAAAAAGTCAGTTCAGTATCTCGAAAAATTTCATGAAAAAAAGTAAGTGTATAGTATGTCAAAAAATGTCATGAAAAAAAGTCATAGTATAGTATGTCGAAAAATTTCATGAAAAAAGTCATAGTATAGTATGTCGAAAAATGTCATGAAAAAAATCATAGTATAGTATGTCGAAAAATTTCATGAAAAAAGTCAGTTCAGTATCTCGAAACATTTCATGAAAAAAAGTAAGTGTATAGTATGTCAAAAAATTTCATGAAAAAAAGTCATAGTATAGTATGTCGAAAAATTTCATGAAAAAAGTCATAGTATAGTATGTCGAAAAATGTCATGAAAAAAATCATAGTATAGTATGTCGAAAAATTTCATGAAAAAAGTTATAGTATAGTATGTCGAAAAATGTCATGAAAAGATCATAGTATAGTATGTCGAAAAATGTCATAAAAAAGTCATAGTATAGTATATCGAAAAATATGAAAATATTTGACGAAGAAAGGGTAGTAGTTAAGTATGTTGAAAAAAAAGTCATTGTTTAGTATATTGAAAATAGTGATAAAAAAGTAATTGTATGGTATGTCAAAAAAGTCATAGTATAGTATGTCGAAAAAAGGGATAAAAAAGTCATAGTATAGCATGTCGAAAAATTTCATGAAAAAAAGTCATAGTATAGTATGTCGAAATATTTCACCAAAAAAAGTCATAGTATAGTATGTCGAAGAATGTCATGAAAAAAAGTCATAGTATAGCATGTCGAAAAATTTCATGAAAAAAAGTCATAGTGTAGTATGTCGTAAAATTTCACCAAAAAAAGTCATAGTATAGTATGTCGAAGAATGTCATGAAAAAAAGTCATAGTATAGCATGTCAAAAAATTTCATGGAAAAAAGTCATAGTATAGTATTTCGAAAAATTTCATGAAAAAGTCATAGAATAGTATGTCGAAAAATTTCATGAAAAAAAGTCATAGTATAGCATGTCAAAAAATTTCATGAAAAAGTCATAGTATTGTATGTTGAAAAATTTCATGAAAAAAAGTCATAGTGTAGTATGTAAAAAAATGTCATTAGAAAAAAGTCATAGCCTAGCATGTCAAAAAATATCATGAAAACGTCGTGGTATAGTATGTCGAAAAATTTCATGCAAAAAAGTCATAGAAATGGTAGTAGTTTGTTGAAAAATTTCATGAAAAAAAGTAATAGTATAGCATGCCGAAAAAAGGGATAAAAAGTCATAGTATAGCATGTCGAAAAATTTCATGAAAAAAGTCATAGTATAGTATGTCGAAAAATTTCATGAAAAAAGTCATAGTATAGTATGTCGAAAAATGTCATGAAAAAAATCATAGTATAGTATGTCGAAAAATTTCATGAAAAAAGTCATAGTATAATATGTCGAAAAATTTCATGAAAAAAAGTCATAGAAAAATTTCATGAAAAAAATCATGGTATAGCATGTCGAAGAATTTCATGCAAAAATGTCATAGATAGCATGTCGATAAATTTCATGAATTAGAGTCAGAAAAATTTCATGAAAAAAGTCATAGTAAAGCATGTCGAAAAAATGTCATGAAAAAAAGTCACAGTATAGTATGTCGAAAAATTTCATGAAAAAAAGTCAGTTCAGTATCTCGAAACATTTCATGAAAAAGAGTCATAGTATAGTATTTCGAAAAATTTCATGAAAAAGTCATATAATAGTATGTCGAAAAATTTCATGAAAAAAAGTCATAGTATAGCATGTCAAAAAATTTCATGAAAAAAGTCATAGTATTGTATGTTGAAAAATTTCATGAAAAAAAGTCATAGTGTAGTATGTAAAAAAATGTCATTAGAAAAAAGTCATAGCCTAGCATGTCAAAAAATATCATGAAAAAAGTCGTGGTATAGTATGTCGAAAAATTTCATGCAAAAAAGTCATAGAAATGGTAGTAGTATGTTGAAAAATTTCATGAAAAAAAGTAATAGTATAGCATGCCGAAAAAAGGGATAAAAAAGTCATAGTATAGCATGTCGAAAAATTTCATGAAAAAAAGTCATAGTATAGTATGTCGAAATATTTCACCAAAAAAAATTCATAGTGTAGTATGTCGTAAAATTTCTCCAAAAAAAGTCATAGTATAGTATGTCGAAGAATGTCATGAAAAAAAGTCATAGTATAGTATTTCGAAAAATTTCATGAAAAAAGTCATAGTATAGTATTTTGAAAAATTTCATGAAAAAAAGTCATAGTATAGCATGTCGAAAAATTTCAAGAAAAAAAGTCATACTATAGTATTTCGCAAAATTTCATGAAAAAGTCATAGAATAGCAAGTCGAAAAATTTCATGAAAAAAAGTCATAGTATAGCATGTCAAAAAATTTCATGAAAAAAGTCATAGTATTGTAGGTTGAAAAATTTCATGAAAAAAAGTCATAGAAATAGTAGTAGTATGTTGAAAAATTTCATGAAAAAAAGTCATAGTATAGCATGCCGAAAAATTTCATGAAAAAAAGTCATAGTATAGCATGCCGAAAAATGTCATGAAAAAAAGTCATAGTATAGTATGTCGAAAAATTTCATGAAAAAAGTCATAGTATAGTATGTCGAAAAATGACATGAAAAAAATCATAGTATAGTATGTCGAAAAATTTCATGAAAAAAGTTATAGTATAGTATGTCGAAAAATTTCATGAAAAAAAGTCATAGAAAAATTTCATGAAAAAAATCATAGTATAGCATGTCGAAGAATTTCATGCAAAAAAGTCATAGATAGCATGTCGATAAATTTCATGAATTAGAGTCAAAAAAATTTCATGAAAAAAGTCATAGTAAAGCATGTCGAAAAAATGTCATGAAAAAAAGTCACAGTATAGTATGTCGAAAAATTTCATGAAAAAAGTCAGTTCAGTATCTCGAAAAATTTCATGAAAAAAAGTAAGTGTATAGTATGTCAAAAAATTTCATGAAAAAAAGTCATAGTATAGCATGTCAAAAAATTTCATGAAAAAAGTCACAGTATTGTATGTTGAAAAATTTCATGAAAAAAAGTCATAGTGTAGTATGTAAAAAAATGTCATTAGAAAAAAGTCATAGCCTAGCATGTCAAAAAATATCATGAAAAAAGTCGTGGTATAGTATGTCGAAAAATTTCATGCAAAAAAGTCATAGAAATAGTAGTAGTATGTTGAAAAATGTCATGAAAAAAAGTCATAATGTAGTATGTAAAAAAATGTCATTAGAAAAAAGTCATAGCCTAGCATGTCAAAAAATATCATGAAAAAAGTCGTGGTATAGTATGCCGAAAAATTTCATAAAAAAAAGTCATAGTATAGTATGTCGAAAAATTTCATGAAAAAAGTCATAGTATAGTATGTCGAAAAATGTCATGAAAAAAATCATAGTATAGTATGTCAAAAAATTTCATGAAAAAAGTCATAGTATTGTACGTTGAAATATTTCACCAAAAAAAATTCATAGTATAGTATGTCGTAAAATTTCACCAAAAAGAATTCATAGTATAGTATGTCGTAAAATTTCACCAAAAAAAGTCTTAGTATAGTATGTTGAAAAATTTCATGAAAAAAGTCATAGTATAGCATGTTGAAAAATTTCATGAAAAAAAGTCATAGTATAGCATGTCGAAAAAATTTCATGAAAAAAAGTCATAGTATAGTATTTCGAGAAATTTCATGAAAAAAAGTCATAGTATAGCATGTCAAAAAAATTCATGAAAAATAGTCATAGTATAGCATGTCAAAAAAATTTCATGAAAAAAAGTCATAGTATAGTACATTGAAAAATGTCATGAAAAAAAAGTCATAGTATAGTATGTCAAAAAATGTCATGAAAAAAGTCATAGTATTGTACATTGAAAAATGTCATGAAAAAAAAGTCATAGTATAGTATGTCAAAAAATGTCATGAAAAAAGTCATAGTATAGCATGTTGAAAAATATCATGACAAAAGTCATAGTATTGTATGTCAAAAAAATGTCATGAAAAAAAGTCATAGTATAGTATTTCGAGAAATTTCATGAAAAAAAGTCATAGTATAGCATGTCAAAAAATTTCATGAAAAAAAGTCATAGTATAGCATGTCGAAAAATTTCATGAAAAAAAGTCATAGTATAGTATTTCGAAAAATTTCACAAAAAAAAGTCATAGTATAGCATGTCAAAAAATTTCATGAAAAAAGTCATAGTATTGTAAGTTGAAAAATTTCATGAAAAAAAAGTCATAGTATAGTATGTCAAAAAATTTCATGAAAAAAGTCATAGTATAGCATGTTGAAAAATTTCATGAAAAAAGTCATAGTATAGCATGTCAAAAAATTTCATGAAAAAAAGTCATAGTATAGTATGTTGAAAAATTTCATGAAAAAAGTCATAGTATAGTATGTCGAAAAATGACATGAAAAAAATCATAGTATAGTATGTCGAAAAATTTCATGAAAAAAGTTATAGTATAGTATGTCGAAAAATTTCATGAAAAAAAGTCATAGAAAAATTTCATGAAAAAAATCATAGTATAGCATGTCGAAGAATTTCATGCAAAAAAGTCATAGATAGCATGTCGATAAATTTCATGAATTAGAGTCAAAAAAATTTCATGAAAAAAGTCATAGTAAAGCATGTCGAAAAAATGTCATGAAAAAAAGTCACAGTATAGTATGTCGAAAAAATTTCATGAAAAAAGTCAGTTCAGTATCTCGAAAAATTTCATGAAAAAAAGTAAGTGTATAGTATGTCAAAAAATTTCATGAAAAAAAGTCATAGTATAGCATGTCAAAAAATTTCATGCAAAAAAGTCATAGAAATAGTAGTAGTATGTTGAAAAATGTCATGAAAAAAAGTCATAATGTAGTATGTAAAAAAATGTCATTAGAAAAAAGTCATAGCCTAGCATGTCAAAAAATATCATGAAAAAAGTCGTGGTATAGTATGTCGAAGAATGTCATGAAAAAAAGTCATAGTGTAGTATGTAAAAAAATGTCATTAGAAAAAAGTCATAGCCTAGCATGTCAAAAAATATCATGAAAAAAGTCGTGGTATAGTATGCCGAAAAATTTCATAAAAAAAAGTCATAGTATAGTATGTCGAAAAATTTCATGAAAAAAGTCATAGTATAGTATGTCGAAAAATGTCATGAAAAAAATCATAGTATAGTATGTCGAAAAATTTCATGAAAAAAGTCATAGTATAGTATGTCGAAATGTTTCACCAAAAAAAATTCATATTTTAGTATGTCGTAAAATTTCTCCAAAAAAAGTCATAGTATAGTATGTCGAAGAATGTCATGAAAAAAAGTCATAGTATAGTATTTCGAAAAATTTCATGAAAAAAGTCATAGTATAATATTTTGAAAAACTTCATGAAAAAAAGACATAGTATAGCATGTCGAAAAATTTCAAGAAAAAAAGTCATAGTATAGTATTTCGCAAAATTTCATGAAAAAGTCATAGAATAGCAAGTCGAAAAATTTCATGAAAAAAAGTCATAGTATAGCATGTCAAAAAATTTCATGAAAAAAGTCATAGTATTGTAGGTTGAAAAATTTCATGAAAAAAAGTCATAGTGTAGTATGTCGAAAAATTTCATGAAAAAAAGTCATAGTATAGCATGACGAAAAATTTCATGAAAAAAAGTCATAGTATAGCATGCCGAAAAATTTCATGAAAAAAGTCATAGTATAGTATGTCGAAAAATGACATGAAAAAAATCATAGTATAGTATGTCGAAAAATTTCATGAAAAAAATTATAGTAAAGCATGTCGAAAAAATGTCATGAAAAAAAGTCACAGTATAGTATGTCGAAAAATTTCATGAAAAAAGTCAGTTCAGTATCTCAAAAAATTTCATGAAAAAAAGTAAGTGTATAGTATGTCAAAAAATTTCATGAAAAAAAGTCATAGTATAGCATGTCAAAAAATTTCATGAAAAAAGTCATAGTATTGTATGTTGAAAAATTTCATGAAAAAAAGTCATAGTGTAGTATGTAAAAAAATGTCATTAGAAAAAAGTCATAGCCTAGCATGTCAAAAAATATCATGAAAAAAGTCGTGGTATAGTATGTCGAAAAATTTCATGCAAAAAAGTCATAGAAATAGTAGTAGTATGTTGAAAAATGTCATGAAAAAAAGTCATAGTGTAGTATGTCGAAGAATGTCATGAAAAAAAGTCATAGTATAGTATTTCGAAAAATTTCATGAAAAAAGTCATAGTATAGTATGTCGAAAAATTTCATGTAAAAAAGTCATAGTATAGCATGTCAAAAAATTTCATGAAAAAAGTCATAGTATTGTATGTTGAAAAATGTCATGAAAAAAATTCATAGTGTAGTATGTAAAAAAATGTCATTAGAAAAAAGTCATAGCCTAGCATGTCAAAAAATTTCATGCAAAAAAGTCATAGAAATGGTAGTAGTATGTTGAAAAATTTCATGAAAAAAAGTCATAGTATAGCATGCCGAAAAATTTCATGAAAAAAAGTCATAGAAAAATTTCATGAAAAAAATCATAGTATAGCATGTCGAAGAATTTCATGCAAAAAAGTCATAGATAGCATGTCGATAAATTTCATGAATTAGAGTCAGAAAAATTTCATGAAAAAAGTCATAGTAAAGCATGTCGAAATAATGTCATGAAAAAAAGTCATAGTATAGCATGTCAAAAAATTTCATGAAAAAAGTCATAGTATTGTATGTTGAAAAATGTCATGAAAAAAATTCATAGTGTAGTATGTAAAAAAATGTCATTAGAAAAAAGTCATAGCCTAGCATGTCAAAAAATTTCATGCAAAAAAGTCATAGAAATAGTAGTAGTATGTTGAAAAATTTCATGAAAAAAAGTCATAGTATAGCATGCCGAAAAATTTCATGAAAAAAGTCATAGTATAGTATGTCGAAAAATTTCAGGAAAAAAATCATAGTATAGTATGTCGAAAAATTTCATGAAAAAAATCATAGTATAGTATGTCGAAGAATTTCATGAAAAAAGTCATAGTATAGTATGTCGAAAAATGACATGAAAAAAATCATAGTATAGTATGTCGAAAAATTTCATGAAAAAAGTTATAGTATAGTATGTCGAAAAATTTCATGAAAAAAAGTCATAGAAAAATTTCATGAAAAAAATCATAGTATAGCATGTCGAAGAATTTCATGCAAAAAAGTCATAGATAGCATGTCGATAAATTTCATGAATTAGAGTCAGAAAAATTTCATGAAAAAAGTCATAGTAAAGCATGTCGAAATAATGTCATGAAAAAAAGTCACAGTATAGTATGTCGAAAAATTTCATGAAAAAAGTCAGTTCAGTATCTCGAAAAATTTCATGAAAAAAAGTAAGTGTATAGTATGTCAAAAAATTTCATGAAAAAAAGTCATAGTATAGTATGTCGAAAAATTTCATGAAAAAAGTCATAGTATAGTATGTCGAAAAATGTCATGAAAAAAATCATAGTATAGTATGTCGAAAAATTTCATGAAAAAAGTCATAGTATAGTATGTCGAAAAATGACATGAAAAAAATCATAGTATAGTATGTCGAAAAATTTCATGAAAAAAGTCATAGTATAGTATGTCGAAGAATGTCATGAAAAAAAGTCATAATATAGTATTTCGAAAAATTTCACCAAAAAAAGTCATAGTATAGTATGCCGAAAAATTTCATGAAAAAAGTCATAGTATAGTATGTCGAAAAATGTCATGAAAAAAATCATAGTATAGTATGTCGAAAAATTTCATGAAAAAAATCATAGTACAGTATGTCGAAAAATGACATGAAAAAAATCATAGTATAGTATGTCGAAAAATTTCATGAAAAAAGTCATAGTATAGTATGTCGAAAAATTTCATGAAAAAAAGTCATAGAAAAATTTCATGAAAAAAATCATAGTATAGCATGTCGAAGAATTTCATGCAAAAAAGTCATAGATAGCATGTCGATAAATTTCATGAATTAGAGTCAGAAAAATTTCATGAAAAAGTCATAGTAAAGCATGTCGAAATAATGTCATGAAAAAAAGTCACAGTATAGTATGTCGAAAAATTTCATGAAAAAAGTCAGTTCAGTATCTCGAAAAATGACATGAAAAAAATCATAGTATAGTATGTCGAAAAATTTCATGAAAAAAGTTATAGTATAGTATGTCGAAAAATTTCATGAAAAAAAGTCATAGAAAAATTTCATGAAAAAAATCATAGTATAGCATGTCGAAGAATTTCATGCAAAAAAATCATAGATAGCATGTCGATAAATTTCATGAATTAGAGTCAGAAAAATTTCATGAAAAAAGTCATAGTAAAGCATGTCGAAATAATGTCATGAAAAAAAGTCACAGTATAGTATGTCGAAAAATTTCATGAAAAAAGTCAGTTCAGTATCTCGAAAAATTTCATGAAAAAAAGTAAGTGTATAGTATGTCAAAAAATTTCATGAAAAAAAGTCATAGTATAGCATGTCGAAAAATTTCATGAAAAAAGTCATAGTATAGTATGTCGAAAAATGTCATGAAAAAAATCATAGTATAGTATGTCGAAAAATTTCATGAAAAAAGTCATAGTATAGTATGTCGAAAAATGACATGAAAAAAATCATAGTATAGTATGTCGAAAAATTTCATGAAAAAAATCATAGTATAGTATGTCGAAGAATGTCATGAAAAAAAGTCATAGTGTAGTATGTAAAAAAATGTCATTAGAAAAAAGTCATAGCCTAGCATGTCAAAAAATATCATGAAAAAAGTCGTGGTATAGTATGTCGAAAAATTTCATGCAAAAAAGTCATAGAAATAGTAGTAGTATGTTGAAAAATTTCATGAAAAAAAGTCATAGTATAGCATGCCGAAAAATTTCATGAAAAAAAGTCGTAGCATAGTATGTCGAAAAATTTCATGAAAAAAGTCATAGTATAGTATGTTGAAAAATTTCATGAAAAAAAGTCATAGTATAGCATGCCGAAAAATTTCATGAAAAAAAGTCATATTATAGTATGTCGAAAAATTTCATGAAAAAAGTCATAGTATAGTATGTCGAAAAATGTCATGAAAAAAATCATAGTATAGTATGTCGAAAAATTTCATGAAAAAAATCATAGTATAGTATGTCGAAAAATTTCATGAAAAAAGTCATAGTATAGTATGTCGAAAAATGACATGAAAAAAATCATAGTATAGTATGTCGAAAAATTTCATGAAAAAAGTCATTTCAGTATCTCGAAAAATTTCATGAAAAAAAGTAAGTGTATAGTATGTCAAAAAATTTCATGAAAAAAAGTCATAGTATAGTATGTCGAAAAATTTCATGAAAAAAGTCATAGTATAGTATGTCGAAAAATGTCATGAAAAAAATCATAGTATAGTATGTCGAAAAATTTCATGAAAAAAGTCATAGTATAGTATGTCGAAATATTTCACCAAAAAAAATTCATAGTATAGTATGTCGTAAAGGTTCACCAAAAAAAGTCATAGTATAGTATGCCGAAAAATTTCATGAAAAAAGTCATAGTATAGTATGTCGAAAAATGTCATGAAAAAAATCATAGTATAGTATGTCGAAAAATTTCATGAAAAAAATCATAGTATAGTATGTCGAAAAATGACATGAAAAAAATCATAGTATAGTATGTCGAAAAATTTCATGAAAAAAGTTATAGTATAGTATGTCGAAAAATTTCATGAAAAAAAGTCATAGAAAAATTTCATGAAAAAAATCATAGTATAGCATGTCGAAGAATTTCATGCAAAAAAGTCATAGATAGCATGTCGATAAATTTCATGAATTAGAGTCAGAAAAATTTCATGAAAAAAGTCATAGTAAAGCATGTCGAAATAATGTCATGAAAAAAAGTCATAGTATAGTATGTCGAAAAATTTCATGAAAATAGTCATAGTATACTATGTCGAAAAAAATTATGAAATAAATGTCATAGTATAGTATGTCAAAAAATTTCATGAAAAAAAGTCATAGTATACCATGTCGAAAACATTTATGAAATAAAAGTCATAGTATAGTATGTCAAAAAATTTCATGAAAAAAATCATAGTATAGTATGTCGAAAAATTTCATGAAAAAAGTCATAGTATAGTATGTCGAAAAATGACATGAAAAAAATCATAGTATAGTATGTCGAAAAATTTCATGAAAAAAGTCATAGTATAGTATGTCGAAGAATGTCATGAAAAAAAGTCATAATATAGTATTTCGAAAAATTTCATGAAAAAAGTCATAGTATAGTATGTCGAAATATTTCACCAAAAAAAATTCATAGTATAGTATGTCGTAAAGTTTCACCAAAAAAAGTCATAGTATAGTATGTCGAAGAATGTTATGAAAAAAAGTCATAGTAGAGTATTTCGAAAAATTTCATGAAAAAAGTCATAGAAATAGTAGTAGTATGTTGAAAAATGTCATGAAAAAAAGTCATAGTGTAGTATGTAAAAAAATGTCATTAGAAAAAAGTCATAGCCTAGCATGTCAAAAAATATCATGAAAAAAGTCGTGGTATAGTATGCCGAAAAATTTCATGAAAAAAAGTCATAGTATAGTATGTCGAAAAATTTCATGAAAAAAGTCATAGTATAGTATGTCGAAAAATGTCATGAAAAAAATCATAGTATAGTATGTCGAAAAATTTCATGAAAAAAGTCATAGTATAGTATGTCGAAAAATTTCATGAAAAAAATCATAGTATAGTATGTCGAAAAATGACATGAAAAAAATCATAGTATAGTATGTCGAAAAATTTCATGAAAAAAGTTATAGTATAGTATGTCGAAAAATTTCATGAAAAAAAGTCATAGAAAAATTTCATGAAAAAAATCATAGTATAGCATGTCGAAGAATTTCATGCAAAAAAATCATAGATAGCATGTCGATAAATTTCATGAATTAGAGTCAGAAAAATTTCATGAAAAAAGTCATAGTAAAGCATGTCGAAAAAATGTCATGAAAAAAAGTCACAGTATAGTATGTCGAAAAATTTCATGAAAAAAGTCATTTCAGTATCTCGAAAAATTTCATGAAAAAAAGTAAGTGTATAGTATGTCAAAAAATTTCATGAAAAAAAGTCATAGTATAGTATGTCGAAAAATTTCATGAAAAAAGTCATAGTATAGTATGTCGAAAAATGTCATGAAAAAAATCATAGTATAGTATGTCGAAAAATTTCATGAAAAAAGTCATAGTATAGTATGTCGAAAAATGACATGAAAAAAATCATAGTATAGTATGTCGAAAAATTTCATGAAAAAAGTCATAGTATAGTATGTCGAAGAATGTCATGAAAAAAAGTCATAGTGTAGTATGTAAAAAAATGTCATTAGAAAAAAGTCATAGCCTAGCATGTCAAAAAATATCATGAAAAAAGTCGTGGTATAGTATGTCGAAAAATTTCATGCAAAAAAGTCATAGAAATAGTAGTAGTATGTTGAAAAATTTCATGAAAAAAACTCATAGTATAGCATGCCGAAAAATTTCATGAAAAAAAGTCATAGCATAGTATGTCGAAAAATTTCATGAAAAAAGTCATAGTATAGTATGTTGAAAAATTTCATGAAAAAAAGTCATAGTATAGCATGCCGAAAAATTTCATGAAAAAAAGTCATATTATAGTATGTCGAAAAATTTCATGAAAAAAGTCATAGTATAGTATGTCGAAAAATGTCATGAAAAAAATCATAGTATAGTATGTCGAAAAATTTCATGAAAAAAATCATAGTATAGTATGTCGAAAAATTTCATGAAAAAAGTCATAGTATAGTATGTCGAAAAATGACATGAAAAAAATCATAGTATAGTATGTCGAAAAATTTCATGAAAAAAGTCATTTCAGTATCTCGAAAAATTTCATGAAAAAAAGTAAGTGTATAGTATGTCAAAAAATTTCATGAAAAAAAGTCATAGTATAGTATGTCGAAAAATTTCATGAAAAAAGTCATAGTATAGTATGTCGAAAAATGTCATGAAAAAAATCATAGTATAGTATGTCGAAAAATTTCATGAAAAAAGTCATAGTATAGTATGTCGAAATATTTCACCAAAAAAAATTCATAGTATAGTATGTCGTAAAGGTTCACCAAAAAAAGTCATAGTATAGTATGCCGAAAAATTTCATGAAAAAAGTCATAGTATAGTATGTCGAAAAATGTCATGAAAAAAATCATAGTATAGTATGTCGAAAAATTTCATGAAAAAAATCATAGTATAGTATGTCGAAAAATGACATGAAAAAAATCATAGTATAGTATGTCGAAAAATTTCATGAAAAAAGTTATAGTATAGTATGTCGAAAAATTTCATGAAAAAAAGTCATAGAAAAATTTCATGAAAAAAATCATAGTATAGCATGTCGAAGAATTTCATGCAAAAAAGTCATAGATAGCATGTCGATAAATTTCATGAATTAGAGTCAGAAAAATTTCATGAAAAAAGTCATAGTAAAGCATGTCAAAATAATGTCATGAAAAAAAGTCACAGTATAGTATGTCGAAAAATTTCATGAAAAAAGTCAGTTCAGTATCTCGAAAAATTTCATGAAAAAAAGTAAGTGTATAGTATGTCAAAAAATTTCATGAAAAAAAGTCATAGTATAGTATGTCGAGAAATTTCATGAAAAAAGTCATAGTATAGTATGTCGAAAAATGTCATGAAAAAAATCATAGTATAGTATGTCGAAAAATTTCATGAAAAAAGTCATAGTATAGTATGTCGAAAAATGACATGAAAAAAATCATAGTATAGTATGTCGAAAAATTTCATGAAAAAAGTCATAGTATAGTATGTCGAAGAATGTCATGAAAAAAAGTCATAATATAGTATTTCGAAAAATTTCATGAAAAAAGTCATAGTATAGTATGTCGAAATATTTCACCAAAAAAAATTCATAGTATAGTATGTCGTAAAGTTTCACCAAAAAAAGTCATAGTATAGTATGTCGAAGAATGTCATGAAAAAAAGTCATAGTAGAGTATTTCGAAAAATTTCATGAAAAAAGTCATAGAAATAGTAGTAGTATGTTGAAAAATGTCATGAAAAAAAGTCATAGTGTAGTATGTAAAAAAATGTAATTAGAAAAAAGTCATAGCCTAGCATGTCAAAAAATATCATGAAAAAAGTCGTGGTATAGTATGCCGAAAAATTTCATGAAAAAAAGTCATAGTATAGTATGTCGAAAAATTTCATGAAAAAAGTCATAGTATAGTATGTCGAAAAATTTCATGAAAAAAGTCATAGTATAGTATGTCGAAATATTTCACCAAAAAAAATTCATAGTATAGTATGTCGTAAAGTTTCACCAAAAAAAGTCATAGTATAGTATGTCGAAGAATGTCATGAAAAAAAGTCATAGTATAGTATTTCGAAAAATTTCATGAAAAAAGTCATAGTATAGTATTTTGAAAAATTTCATGAAAAAAAGTCATAGTATAGCATGTCGAAAAATTTTAATGAAAAAAAGTCAGTATATAATTTTTCGAAAAATTTAATTAAAAAGTCATAGAATAGCATGTCGAAAAATTTCATGAAAAAAGTCATAGTATAGCATGTCAAAAAATTTCATGAAAAAAGTCATAGTATTGTATGTTGAAAAATTTCATGAAAAAAAGTCATAGTGTAGTATGTAAAAAAATGTCATTAGAAAAAAGTCATAGCCTAGCATGTCAAAAAATATCATGAAAAAAGTCGTGGTATAGTATGTTGAAAAATTTCATGCAAAAAAGTCATAGAAATAGTAGTAGTATGTTGAAAAATTTCATGAAAAAAAGTCATAGTATAGCATGCCGAAAAATTTCATGAAAAAAAGTCATAGTATAGTATGTCGAAAAATTTCATGAAAAAAGTCATAGTATAGTATGTCGAAAAATGTCATGAAAAAAATCATAGTATAGTATGTCGAAAAATTTCATGAAAAAAATCATAGTATAGTATGTCGAAAAATTTCATGAAAAAAGTCATAGTATAGTATGTCGAAAAATGACATGAAAAAAATCATAGTATAGTATGTCGAAAAATTTCATGAAAAAAGTTATAGTATAGTATGTCGAAAAATTTCATGAAAAAAAGTCATAGAAAAATTTCATGAAAAAAATCATAGTATAGCATGTCGAAGAATTTCATGCAAAAAAGTCATAGATAGCATGTCGATAAATTTCATGAATTAGAGTCAGAAAAATTTCATGAAAAAAGTCATAGTAAAGCATGTCGAAAAAATGTCATGAAAAAAAGTCACAGTATAGTATGTCGAAAAATTTCATGAAAAAAGTCAGTTCAGTATCTCGAAAAATTTCATGAAAAAAAGTAAGTGTATAGTATGTCAAAAAATTTCATGAAAAAAAGTCATAGTATAGTATGTCGAAAAATTTCATGAATAAAGTCATAGTATAGTATGTCGAAAAATGTCATGAAAAAAATCATAGTATAGTATGTCGAAAAATTCATGAAAAAAGTCATAGTATAGTATGTCGAAAAATGACATGAAAAAAATCATAGTATAGTATGTCGAAAAATTTCATGAAAAAAGTCATAGTATAGTATGTCGAAGAATGTCATGAAAAAAAGTCATAATATAGTATTTCGAAAAATTTCATGAAAAAAGTCATAGTATAGTATGTCGAAATATTTCACCAAAAAAAATTCATAGTATAGTATGTCGTAAAGTTTCACCAAAAAAAGTCATAGTATAGTATGTCGAAGAATGTCATGAAAAAAAGTCATAGTATAGTATTTCGAAAAATTTCATGAAAAAAGTCATAGTATAGTATTTTGAAAAATTTCATGAAAAAAAGTCATAGTATAGTATTTCGAAAAATTTCATGAAAAAGTCATAGAATAGCATGTCGAAAAATTTCATGAAAAAAAGTCATAGTATAGCATGTCAAAAAATTTCATGAAAAAAGTCATAGTATTGTAGGTTGAAAAATGTCATGAAAAAAAGTCATAGTGTAGTATGTAAAAAAATGTCATTAGAAAAAAGTCATAGCCTAGCATGTCAAAAAATATCATGAAAAAAGTCGTGGTATAGTATGTCGAAAAATTTCATGCAAAAAAGTCATAGAAATAGTAGTAGTATGTTGAAAAATTTCATGAAAAAAAGTCATAGTATAGCATGCCGAAAAATTTCATGAAAAAAAGTCATAGTATAGTATGTCGAAAAATTTCATGAAAAAAGTCATAGTATAGTATGTCGAAAAATGTCATGAAAAAAATCATAGTATAGTATGTCGAAAAATTTCATGAAAAAAATCATAGTATAGTATGTCGAAAAATTTCATGAAAAAAAGTCAGAAAAATTTCATGAAAAAAATCATAGTATAGCATGTCGAAGAATTTCATGCAAAAAAGTCATAGATAGCATGTCGATAAATTTCATGAATTAGAGTCAGAAAAATTTCATGAAAAAAGTCATAGTAAAGCATGTCGAAATAATGTCATGAAAAAAGTCACAGTATAGTATGTCGAAAAATTTCATGAAAAAAGTCAGTTCAGTATCTCGAAAAATTTCATGAAAAAAAGTAAGTGTATAGTATGTCAAAAAATGTCATGAAAAAAAGTCATAGTATAGTATGTCGAAAAATTTCATGAAAAAAGTCATAGTATAGTATGTCGAAAAATGTCATGAAAAAAATCATAGTATAGTATGTCGAAAAATTTCATGAAAAAAGTCATAGTATAGTATGTCGAAAAATGACATGAAAAAAATCATAGTATAGTATGTCGAAAAATTTCATGAAAAAAGTCATAGTATAGTATGTCGAAGAATGTCATGAAAAAAAGTCATAATATAGTATTTCGAAAAATTTCATGAAAAAAGTCATAGTATTGTATTTTGAAAAATTTCATGAAAAAAAAAGTCATAGTATAGCATGTCGAAAAATTTCATGAAAAAAAGTCATAGTATAGTATTTTGAAAAATTTTATGAAAAAGTCATAGAATAGCATGTCGAAAAATTTCATGAAAAAAAGTCATAGTATAGCATGTCAAAAAATTTCATGAAAAAAGTCATAGTATTGTATGTTGAAAAATTTCATGAAAAAAAGTCATAGTGTAGTATGTAAAAAAATGTCATTAGAAAAAAGTCATAGCCTAGCATGTCAAAAAATATCATGAAAAAAGTCGTGGTGTAGTATGTCGAAAAATTTCATGCAAAAAAGTCATAGAAATAGTAGTAGTATGTTGAAAAATGTCATGAAAAAAAGTCATAGTATAGCATGCCGAAAAATTTCATGAAAAAAAGTCATAGTATAGTATGTCGAAAAATGACATGAAAAAAATCATAGTATAGTATGTCGAAAAATTTCATGAAAAAAGTCATAGTATAGTATGTCGAAAAATTTCATGAAAAAAGTTATAGTATAGTATGTCGAAAAATGTCACGAAAAAAATCATAGTATAGCATGCCGAAAAATTTCATGAAAAAAGTCATAGTATAGTATGTCGAAAAATGTCATGAAAAAAATCATAGTATAGTATGTCGAAAAATTTCATGAAAAAAGTTATAGTATAGTATGTCGAAAGATTTCATGAAAAAAGTTATAGTATAGTATTTCGAAAAATTTCATGAAAAAAAGTCAGAAAAATTTCATGAAAAAAATCATAGTATAGCATGTCGAAGAATTTCATGCAAAAAAGTCATAGATAGCATGTCGATAAATTTCATGAAAAACAGTCATAGTATAGTATGTCGAAAAATTTCATGAAAAAAGTCTTAGTATAGTATGTCCAAAAATGTCCTGAAAAAAATCATAGTATAGTATGTCGAAAAATTTCATGAAAAAAGTTATAGTATAGTATGTCGAAAAATTTCATGAAAAATTCAGTTTAGTATGTAGAAAAATGTGAAAAAAGTCATAGTATAACATTAAAAAAAAATATGAACATTTTCATAGTATAGTATGTCATAAAATTTGTTGAAAAAATCCTAGTATAGTATGTCGAAATATATGAAAATATTCATAGTATAGTATGTAAAAATAATTGACAAAAAAGTCCTAGTTAGTGTCGAAAAATGTCATAAAAAGTATACCGAAGATATGCTGAAAATTTGACGAAAAAAGTCATAGTTTAGGATTTCGAAAATTTGAAAAGTCATAGTATAGTATGTTGAAAAATTTGACGAAAAAAGTTCTTGTTTAATATGTTGAAAAATGTAATAAAAAAATCATAATATAGTACGTCGAAAAATATGAAAAAAGTCATAGTATAGTACGCAATAAAAAGTCATGATAGTATAATGAAAAATGTCATAAAGATCAAAGTATATTTTGTCAAAAAATTGGATGAAAAAAGTCATGGTACTGTAATGCAGAATAATTTGGGGTAATTGCTTTTCATTGTGGAAATATTTAAAAGTATGACTATTAATATTCAGCAACTTTAAAATGAAAAGAGTGATATTTTTCTACCTTACAGCAATAATTATTTCAAATCAACGGTTTCTGAGTTACACTTACTGAATAGTCTATAACCTGTCCCTGTGGAGCAGGTTCAGAGCCAAGCCTGTGTTCTAAAGGAAGCCCTTCCATTCATATTTATAGCCTGTTCTCCCTTTCTACACATAATAGCAGATAAAAGTGATGCTGAAAAATAACTCCTAAGCATAGGGGAGAAAGAGTAGGACTTTTCCCTGACTGGCAGACCTCTCTTTCTCTCTCTTCTCCCTCTAATCCTGTCTGTTATTCATTCCCAGGCTGCTCCTGACAAAGCCCAGAGGGAACGCATATCATTGGGAATTCCTTCATGAACAGACTGAGAGGGTGGATAATTCCTTTGACATCGGCGGGATGGCAGCGCGCAAAGCCCCAGACGTGCAGGATAAAAACATATATGCACAGGGCCCCGTCACGCCACTCTGGAGAAAAGCCACTTCCTGTCCTCTCTGGGTGCAGCGGGCCCGTTGGACGCTGCCTCTGGCTGCAGGTCTGGGTCGGCTGATGTTGTGTCTGGGCTTTAGTCAAGGTCTATTTGCGATCGGCGGACCCTTTGACCCCCCACCTCCATTTGCATTGTGCTAGATGGGACTGGGGCCCTCTCTAATCCTGCTAGGAGCGAGGGGCCACTCTCCAGTCTATCGATCCCTCGCTTCATCAGGTCCCAGAACAGCTATTAAAAGATGTTAATCCAGCGTGTGCCTCAGTCTGGATCGATAGGAGACAAAAGCACTGTTGGAGGCTGTCTGGACATTAACTCACACATGTGCTTTATGCTCTACCTGTACGCCATCATCATCGTGATAAAGATGCAAAGACTTGCTGCTTGGAGTATCATTCTTAATAGGAATAAAAATAAGATGTAAAGGGTTCAGTATGCTTCGAATAAAGCAGTTTGTACGATGGGAGAGCAACTTATGGGGATACATGTATAATATCTTACGAAAACTTTAAAAAAGTCTCATTTTTTGAGCGTTCTCCTACGAATGTCCAGCATACGAGCGATCAGTGCGCCTGCAGTGCAGAACCTGTTTAGGCAACAAAACTACTTTGTTAGGTTTAGGAAAAGATTGTAGTTTGGGTTAAAAGTAGTACATTTGTTATGTAAAATAAGTATGTTTGTTTTGTAACTTACGCATGTGGCGTTAAACATAAGTAATATAAAATAAGTCAACGTTGACTTAGTTTCACAGGGGACAGGAACAGCAGTCTCCTGGATGAAAGCCTGAGTTTGTTTGACCCACCCATCTCAAGTCCCCAGGAAGAGCGCCGGGCTTTGAAGCCAATTTTCGGAGTGACCAAATTGGGGAATTACAATTTGTTGGTGAATAAATGCTACAACTCCTCAAGACCCAAGCCAAGCTCCCGTGTCTTGCTAGTCCCCTGCTGACTAAAGTGAAGTTAGCCCTGGAGTTAGCCATGGATTTAGCAACAACTCCGACTCAGGCTCACTTAAGGTGGACCAGCTATTCTCCTTTAAGTGACGAGCTGCTCCTCTGAGTTTTGCTCAGCTTTTTATTTAATCTTTAATATTTATTTTAACCGTTTAACCAATAGCATTTATTGGTTAAAATTCTTAATGTCGTTTAACGGTTAAAAGGTTAATTATTAACATCCCTAATACACACACCACCAAACACCTGGCCAATCACTGTCAGATTGTCTGTTTTGGAAAGTTCCAAAAAATGGTCTGATGCAACCCCTCTGATTGTGCCAGAATATAGTATATAAAGTACAGTGTGCGTTAAATGACAAATGTTTCTGTTCATGTCATAAATAGCCGGTGGGCTGAGCTCTGAGACAGAGACTCAGACGAGGCTTGCCAGGACTGTTTGAAGTAAGGAAAGGGGTCACTGAGTGTTTTATCTGGCGACACAACGATTTGATGCTAGCAGACTTTCAAGGGTCTTTTTTTAAAACACAGATAAGACGACTGGAAAGTGGCCGGAGAGGAGCAGTCAAAACAAGCCCACCAGACACCAGACTGAACTGGACCAAACCAAAATTCATTTGCTCTGACGTGCATCCTGACACAAACTTCTTGATGTCTTTTTTTGTACACAACAGCGTCCGCTGTCCAGAATTTGAAAGTGAGTGTGCTCTTCTGTACTGGTCATCATTTAAAATATCCATTAAAGGAAGAGCCCATTCGCTCTCAGAGGACTAATCTGTGAAGAATGCTCTATCAGTCGGCACTATCAGCCGGTCCTCCTGTAGAGGAAGGGTGATGTCTCTCGGTTTTAAAATGGATCCTAAAGACGAGAGAGAAGTAAGCGCGCCAAGTGAGTCATGTCAAGTGGACATCCTTATCTATGAAAGATGGGGTGGCTCTCTCTTGCAGAGGCAGCCGGGCAGAGAGCAGGCTTCAGCTACGGAGGGTAGGTGCTCTGACTTTAGGAGAACTTTCTGACTAAGAAATAAGAGTTTCTAGGATTGAAAAAAAACCTCAAGAACAGAGTGTAGATTAGGTGGGATAGTGTAGCCCAGATCAGGTCTTCTGCAAGGTGGTTTAAGATGTTAGCAAGTCCAACAGGGTAGGAGTTGAGGAGGAGGAGAGGTGGATCAGTCCAGAGCAGACTGCCCTACTCCAGGCAGTTCGTCCCTCCTCGAGGCAGCCGGCAGCCACAGGCCACCATGACGGAGTGGACCCTGCTCAAACGTCTCCTGGACGCTGTCCACCAGCACTCCACCATGATCGGTCGCCTGTGGCTCACCGTCATGGTCATCTTCCGGCTGCTCATCGTCGCTGTGGCGACGGACGACGTGTACGCCGACGAGCAGGAGATGTTCGTGTGCAACACGCTGCAGCCGGGATGCTCCAACGTCTGCTATGACGCGTTCGCGCCCATCTCGCAACCTCGCTTTTGGGTCTTCCACATCATCAGCGTCTCCACGCCGTCCCTCTGCTTCATCATCTACACGTGGCACAACCTGTCCAAGCTGCCCCACAACACCACCCAGAGGCAGGGGCAAGGACTAGGGGTCATCCCAGGGCAGGGAGGCCCAGATGTAGGGCAAGGCGGCGGACGGGAGGTGTACGATCGGAGCTGCGACTCGGACAGCTGCTCCATCCGCTCCCATAAGCATCTAGGTCACAGCCTGGCGGATGTACTGGTGGGCATCCCCGCCCAGAGGGGAGACCCCAACAACACGGTGTCCTCGAGCCACGCCCGAGCTTGCCCAGTCAGGGAGGTGAGTGCGGAGGGTCAAGTGGTCTCTGGAGGGGTTCTGTCTAAATCTTACATCTTCCACGTGTGTTTACGGACGGTTCTTGAGGTGGGCTTCGTCGTGGCCCAGTGGAAGCTGTTTGGCTTCCAGGTGCCCGTCCACTTCCTGTGTACCTCGGCCCCCTGCAGCCAGCCGGTGGACTGCTACGTCTCCAGGCCCACGGAGAAGACCATCTTCTTGCTCTTCATGTTTTGCGTGGGGGTTTTCTGTATCCTGCTCAACCTGCTGGAGCTCAACCACCTGGGCTGGAAGAAGATCCGGCAGGCGGTGAAGTTGAGGGAGAGGGCGTCCTGGGGACGTTGTCCTGGTATGAGGGGGGGGTATGAGACCTTCCCTCCGGACAGCCCCTCTCTCACATCCTCTTTAGGCTTCAGGGACGTGACCAGCACCACCTCCCTGCCCACTTTGGACCTGGTGGTGGGTCACCAGCCTGACTGGACCTGTGCTGTGAACTGTGAGGGGGTCAGAGAGACTAGACCGGATCAACCAAAGAGACTGGACTCCTATAAAGGAGAGAGGCAGCCTCTGAAGAGCAAGAGGGCGATTAGAGAGTCTAAACAGAGGAGTGCTGAGGTCTGGATATAGTCTACGACCACGGGGACGCATGTTGCCACCTTTATTTGTTTGACCCGTGGATCTCGCTTTGGAATTTAAAGGGTCAGGATTGGGTCACCCAAATTACAAAAATTTTACTTAGTTACCTTTAGTTGAATGTAGCTCTGCAAATGCAATTTGTGATGTTCACTGCATAGAGAAATTACTTTTAAAAATTTCAACAGTAACATATTGTTTTTAAAAAAATTGGCCCCATTAATCAGTTTTATAGGGGCCATTTCTTCAGCATAAAGTAGATCCAATGAAAACTGTTCACTGACATTGTTTCTGTGAAATATATGCTACTGGTGAATTTAAAAAAAAATACTTTTTAATGAACACCACAAACTAATTTCCTCTCCAGTTAACTTTGAGATACCAAAACGTTCTGGCCAAGAAATACTGGGTTGTATGCCGATGCTGCCTGAAAGCCTGAAGACGTTAACATGTGAGATGTAATACAATGTTTACCGTACAGCACCATGGAAGTTTTGGATGCTATAATGGAAACAAAATCCATGTGGATGTGCTAAGTGTTCACAATGCACAGGGTCAATACATGGCAGGGTGTATAAAGTATAAAGAGAAAATGAAAATAAAATATAGAGTGTATAAATATAAGTAAATAAAGAGGGTTGATCATTTAAGGCAGTTTGTGATCCCTTAATACAGAACAATGTCTACTTGTTACCCTCACAGGTTGCATGACTTGTGAGCAGTTGAGTCATTTATAGACTGTTTCGTTATAGTATTATAGCTCACAATAGCTCTCAGAGACATAGAGTTAAAATCATATAGCATTAAACTGCACTGTAAGAAATTGGCAAATATGAGTTTAAAGGGTCAGGATTGGGTCAACCAAATTACAAAAAAAAAAAAACATTTTCTTGAGGTCAGAGGTCAAGGGAACCCTTTGAAAATGGCCATGCCAGTTTTTCCTTACCAAAATTTAGCTTAAGTGTTATTTAACCTCCTACGCGACAAGCTGGTATGACATGGTTGGTACCAATGGATTCATTAGGTTTTCTAGTTTCATATGATACCAGTATCTTCACTCTAGCTTTAAAACTGAGCCTAATACAACCTAAAAATCGCAAGTTGCGTTTATGCGTTAAAGAAATTAGTGACGTTAAAAGAAATATGTTGTTACTTGTTATTATTTGAACACAAGCCATGATCTTTTTTCTAAACTTAACCAAGTAGTTTTGTTGCCTAAACTTACCAATCGTTTCATAAAGTTAACCACGTGACACTGTGCGTTCCTGCGAGGTTGATACGAGGCTGATATGATACATATTTTTGGTTCAGACACATCGACATTTAACGTATCCGTGGTTTGCAGAAACTTACAATGCCAAAGTTTTTTCTGGTGACTGAGTTGGCCGACCAGTCAAACTCTTCCACACCAAACTGGGAAAAGCATTTCTTTATGGCACTGGCTTTGTGCTCTGAACTAAACTACTGAACTGAACACAAAGTCAGAAGCACACTATTGTTTAAAATATCATTGTGTGCTGTAACATTAAAGTTTCCCTAAACAACGGCCATATGCTGTAATTCACAGATCAAGACGTACACAAACAAAAAGCAAAAAGATGGCTCAGTATTTGCTTGTCATTTATTTACTCAATATATTTATTAATATATTCATTTACAACATCTATAAAACACCTTTTGCATAAATTATGCTACTGAAAAAATAAAACACAGAACTGCGCAGCCACTTTCCTTTGCCTAGTACGAGTTGGTTGTAAAATTAATACTGAGGAGAGACTTTTGTGAACTGCGAAGGCAAACAGAGGTACAGTGTTGAGACAGATCTTGTTTTAGTGTATCAAAAGTCAGTCGTTCAAACTGTGGGGCGAACTACGAAAAATAATAGTCTGAAACAGGCTAATCTTGTATTCAGTCTGAAATCTGTAAACACTTTGGGAATGGATGGTTAGTATGGATGGTTCCACTTCTTTCATGATGACTGCATTTAGAACAATTAACACTTCATTTTACAGGTCCGAAAATTTCATGGTAATTAGGTGATAATTAGCAAGTAACCTATTTGAAATTTTTTTTGGAATCACTGCCAAATTACCCCAATATTTACCTCGATTTATCTTAAATGTATCGTAAATTACTTTATTATAAACATTATTTAATAATGATAATATAGATAATCATGTAATGATTCAGGGAGTTTTTAAAGAAATTTCAAATAAGTTATTTGCTAATTATTATCTATTTATCAGCAGACATGGAAATTAAGCATATCAATTAACTTTGTATTCTTTTCCTGGAAATGTATTAAATAAATTACCAGCTATTGGGAAATAGCGGAATATAATTATTAAATAATGTTTATAATAAAGTAATTTTCTAAAGATTTTGAGGTAAAAATTGGGGTAATTTGGCAGTAATTCCAAAGAAATTTCAAATAGGATACTTGCTAATTATCACCAAATTACCATGAAATTTGCAGACCTGTAAAATGAAGTGTTACTCAGTCTGTTTTCTGGAGACTGAATGCAGGATTAAACCTTCTGATGGACATTCAGAATACAGTTTAGTTGTATGTGAAGGTACTTTTGTAAGGAGACAGGGTTGTGTGTTGTTGTGTATCGTGTTGTACGGTGTTGCAGGTGGCACCCTGTGCTAAGAGCTCCCCAGTATCCAAAATCCATAAAAACAATCTTTAGAAAATAAAAAAATCATCATGCAACATCATGAACATCTAGGCAATTGCAAGCTAATAGTAAGTATCCAATACATTTTCTTTATTTTCTCTATATTGTATATAAAGTTGAGTTGGTCCACATACGATAAAAGACTAAACTTAATAATGAAGATTAAGAATGTATTCGATCGAGTACATATTGGGACAAATACCCGATATAAAACGTTTTTTGTGGAATAATTTTGTTCCCGTAAATTCTGGAATAAAGTTAAATAAATATTCAAATAGTAGTTGAATCAAAAAAAGGCTGGTCACTAATACAGGCAGCTAAACATTGAGTTGGTTTTAATTACCTGTAATCTGATAGCACACATGATAAATTCAGTATTATCACAGCACTAATTCCATCAGGATCATGTCATACTCACTTTTTTTTTTAATGCTGACAAGTTACTATCAGTGAAACGCAACATTTCCTGCAAATATTTCAAACTAAAAGCTTACCTTCACTGTACAAACGTAGTAGCTTTAAGCCCAACCATGTTTTTTTCCCAAACTTAACTAAGTGTTTTTTTTAGCCTAAACTTAAGCAAGTGTTTTGGTTTACGTCACAACATGAAGCAGGTGTTTACTGCAACTGAAAAGAGTGATGCCGAGGGGTCTGACAAAGTGTCAATATGTGAGGAGTTGAGATGAGCACACGGGTCCATTCCAGACCCCCACTAGGGGTCGCAAAAGATTCACGGGGGGTCGCGATGCATATACAGTTGGCCTATATCTCATCATTTTTCATTAATTTCTGTGAACAAAACTAGATGAAATTGTCATTTTTAAAGTTTGGATTATTATTTAAGATCTAAACAGGATAAGGGCACAGTGAAGGCCAGAGGCCTGGACTAGGAAGCAGGATTTAGGGTTAGCAAGGTAACTTCAGAGTCCTACGACGGTGGCTCACTTCTTACCGGGGTAGATCGCCATGGTAACTGATGCTGAACCCTTAACCTGCTCGAGATAAGAGATCAACTCGTATAAAAGCACCGCCTACAGACCAATCAGAGCTCGGTGGGCAGATTCTTCGTATTTGTCTAATATTATAGTTTGCTCTTGGTTTGTAAAATGTGCCGCTCTACTGACAATAGAATTGTCCATGTTTGTGATTGGTCAGATGCTGCAAATACCGCCCCTTTCATGTGAACGCGCTCATAACCAGATTGACTTACCCTGGGTTGATTTACCGAGCTGATAACCACCGTCGTAGGACTGAAGAAGGAAACACTCAATTTTTCAAAAGAGAAGCCTATAAAGTAAGAGAATTGTATTAAAAGTCCCTAAAAATAACAGTAAAACTCATCTCTGATGTAATATTCACAGGAAATAATCTGCCTGGTTCAGAAACATTCAAAGTGTCCCGTGGTTGGCAGGAACATACGGCGCAAACATTATTTCTGCCGACTGGGTTGAAAGTAGTGAGTATGACCTGACTCTGTCAGATGGAGATGTAGATAATCCTGAATTTATCCAGACAAACATGGAGAAAGTTTTGAGTTTGCATCGACAGGATCAGATCAGAAAACGGGGGCTTCTTACCAAAAGGAGAAAAGTAACCTATAAACCAGGAGACATTAGAAATAAAGCTTCAGTTGAGGTGAATAAAGGCCTCGGCCTCTCTTTGAGAAGTTACGGTAATTTGCCTCTGAACACTCTAAATCTACTATCAGGAGCGAGGACTGCTGGTTATTAGGCTGCCAGGGTGTTTCATCATCTCACGCCGTGACGGGACTTCCTAAATAAACATGTCTTATCAGCTCGGCCTTCACTTATCCTACGGCTTAATGAGAGCTGGAATGAGACGTCTGATTTAAGCTGTGATACAACCATTATTCCAACCTACATTACAATAATTGAGATAGTGGATTCATTATAGTACAGTCCAAAGAACATCTGTGGTTGTATATATAAATCTAAGTATCTACCACTTTGACTTCACGTATATATCTGATATGGCAGTGGTTCTAACCCTGGTGTGAACGACACAAAGTGCAACGCTGGAGAAAAGGAAAAAAAAAAACCCAATATTAACAAACCAAAAAAGGTGCACGTCCATAAACGTATGCGGCAGGTAGATTCTAAAGCTTCAGTGCAATACAGACGACATTTCAAAAAGCACTTTCAGAGTGACAAGGCCTTCATCCCTATCTGACACAGAGTGGGCGGTACGGTCCTTACATTATGTCACAATAAGTCTGAGCATGTAAACAGAGAGAGGGAGAGGAGAGGGGGGGGGGGGGGAGACATTCAGAGACATGGAGTTCCTCACAGTCGTAAAAACACGTGTTCTGGGCGACACTTAAGAGCACAGCAGGCAAACAGGCAAAGTCAGTGTGTGGAGGAGAAACGTACAGCACAAGACAGGAGTCTATAACAGAGTAGTCATTTACATCACAGACTGTCTACCAGGATCCCAGTGGAGTGTGAGGCTTTGGATCATTGGTGACTTTAACTCTGTGACAAAATCATAAAAGCATGTCGTAAAATAAAAAGGACTCTGTAGTTGTCAACTACAGCTGAGGAGAAAACCGTGGAGGAGGTGAAACCTATGATCAGAATAGTCAACGACTCTTAACTCACTGAATTAAATAGTGAAAATGAAATATTCCCCATTTTTCTGGGGACCACATGGAACTCCCTATATAACTATATGACAATGGGATGGGAAGTATCCTGAAATGTATGTTGTGTTCGTAATGTGACTATAATATAAATAAAAGCATATCATTTGTTTGTAGTGACTAAAAATTGATGTCCAGCGGTGACTTCAAGCAAAGCTAAGGAGCCTCGAGGTACGTGTCCACAGGCTGCGTCCTTTCCACGCTTCCCATTCATTGTCTATGTAAGCAGCCGTGCAATGCATTCTGGTAGCATGGCGGCGCGATTCGAGAGGCGGACCGTCACGTTGCCGGCTCCTCATCTGCATAAAGTTGAGGTCTAGGCTACTTTATGCAAATCATGGGACGCGACTCACCGCCTCTGGAGACTCCCGAGAAACTTTTAAACTAAGTCGATCCAGAATAAAGACAGATTCAGCAGCTGTGTGGATTATTTCTCGCATAAAATGTTTTCAGAAACACATTTCGGTGAACTGTTTTCGTGAAATAAGAGAAGACAGTTTCCAAACGAGCCGCCATGTTGGTTCCGGTTTGAAAGCTGGGAGCAGCAGCCCACGAGGGAAAGCGTTCGTCCAATCAGGTGTCTAGTGGCAGCCCATCAAGCGTCCAACGCTGGGAAGCGAGGCGATCCCTCGCGATAAAAAACGCCCCTGTGGACACGTACCATCAGTTTGTGGTGAGGGGGCAAAAACAGGCAACAACCATGAACAGGGAGCAGCGTCATGTGAGGGACTGACGGGAGGGATTACAGACCCGGAGGATCCAACCAGGCAGTGTCCCACTTAATGGCTTTGGGTTTCAGTTGGCTTCAGGTTCATAAATGTCAACAGAGAAAACAATGCAATCAGCGAAATTTGATCTTAAGTCAACTTGGGACAGAACTACTACCTCTCTGGCTCGGCTTGAAAAATCAGAAGACAGAATTTTTTCTTCCAGCTTTTCTCCCCGTGCGTTTCAGGCCCCAAGTCCGGCTGGAAAGGGAGTCTGTGGAGAACTCGAAGTGGTCGGTCTTCACTGAGGCAGGGGGACGATGACGTCCACGTAGTTGATGGGGAAAAAGCCGGACTCGCCGCTGATCATGCCCTCGTACCAGTTCTCGTCTATCTGGTTGGTGAGGATGATGATGTCGCCCTCCTTGAAGCCCAGCTCGCCCTCGTTCACGGGCTCGAAGTCGTAGAGGGTGCGGCAGCACGGCTGGTCCAGCACCTCCGACTCTGCACCGCAGGAAGAGATTATATGAAAGACTCCTGCACACTGATGAGGAGAAATGGCTGCTTTCCTACCTGTTATGATACTGAAGTGTATGAGGCTGCTACTAATAATTTAATTATCGAGCAGGGCTGCACAATTAATCAAACATTAATCGCAATCACAATTTTGGCTTCCCACAGTTAAATGAACATGATCGCCTGCGATATTGATGTTTAAAATGTGCGTTCTGCTCATAGAACACTGCAGCATATCAAATCAAGCGCTTCCTAAACTAACATCCATCCACCAGCCGGTGATCGAGATGTTTTGGCTTCACTTTTATAGATATTATCTATATAACCAATGTGTTTATGATTAAATTAAGACCATTAAATTGTTTATCTAGCTCCTATTGTTGCTAATTTTGCTCTCGAAGTGCACCGGATTGAAGCATTTCACTTTAAAATGTAGCTAACAAAGGGGTGGGGTATATTTTCTCATACTGCAATATATTTATAGCATTAAAAAATATTGCAATGTCAGTTTTTTTCCAACATCGTGCAGCCGTTATTTGTACATTAACAAGGATGTAGCACAGCATGGAGGTGACAACAGCGCTCTGTTTATTTTAATATGAAAGTGCAATAAAATATGTTGTTGCTAAAAGTGGATGGAGTTTGCTCAGTTGTCAATACTCGGTACTAATACTGAGAAAACCCGAGCAAACTCTCTGCTGATGAAGACCATGAGACGGGGTTAAAGGTGCAATGTGTAGTACCGGCTCATAAGAAATAGGGGGCATCATTTCACCTCTACTGCTGGGTCCATACTATCTAAATTTACAGTCATCAGTTATAAAGTAAATATAGTTATAGAGTCAAACTATAGTTTCCAAGATCATGAATGAACTTCACACTTGTTTGAAGTTGCTTGTTTGATCCAACTGAGACCCTCACAGCTGGACTTTTGCCTGATGAAGCTGAATTCCCTGATCATTCATACTCTATTCGACTGATCTTTTGAGGACTGATTTATGTGAATGCAGAGTCAGTGTGCGTTACTCACGGTGAATATTGCCATTGGTGGTGGGGCTCTCAGGCCATGACAGTGGAACAGAGCTTATATGATCAGCTGGGTGAGATGTAAAGACAAATGAAGATGGTTGTTGAGCAACAAGACAACACAGAACAATGCACACACTCAGTTAATGATGAAGAAATCATCCCAAATGTGCTCTTTAATCTACATACTTGCCAACCCTCACAATTTTCAATACCATCTCCCTCTCTTTTTCCTCCCGGGGTCACAATTCTCCAATATTTCTCCAGATTTATGGCACACTTTTTTTTCCTTTTCGTTATCTCAGCCTGTCTCTGGAACTGAACAGTGTGTATAATCCCTACTGTTTCCACCCGGACGACAATAGACCTACACCAACTGTCATTTCCCGGTGGAAGAGAGCAGTCTATGCTCGCGACACAACGCAGTTTGAGCTCATGTTTGAGCCGCGCTCACCGCATAGCGTTCAGCGCCTGAATTCGGGCTTTAATCGACGTAGCAACAAGCCGTCATGGCGCGGCGCAAGCCTTTGGAAATAACGTGTTTCAGAGCGCAGTGGTGACGTTGTCACATAATGTCTGAAAGGACCTTCAGTGAGTGAGAGACGGAGAAAGAAATTGAAATACTATAATATAATAAGAGAAAGAAATACTCAAGCAGGAGCAAAAATAAATAAAAAAAATGATGATTAGTTTATGCCAGAGATTCACACGCTAAGTTCACATCAGAGGGGAGAATTATTCAGTTTTCTTTCCTGGGAGTTAAAAGTAAAACTAAAAGTTTAACATAAAAATGCTGCTGCAGAGTACTTGTTATTTTCATTCTTTTAAAGTCACCAGAATGAAGGAAACAAAGTCTCTGAAACTACACTTTGGATTTGAAATCCTCCCTCAAGGTTGGCAAGTATGTTAATCTACTGTGTACCACTCCATTCTGGATGTACACCAGTTGTGCCTGATGTTCACCAGCAGAGGGCAGCAACGTTTTCTCAGATATTGATAAGACGTGGACTTAAGTCTCCTTTTCACCTGGTATCAGCATGTGTGCTGGAGGATTGTAACCACACGACTCCACTTAATGCACTTGGCCACATCCTCAATAAAGTGAAAAGCATGAATCTGACATTCACATAAGAGCACAGCAGCTAATAGATTTAACCCTGAACACACACACAGGCACAGGAGGCAGCAGCTATATGGAAGTTCATTAACAACAAAACTATTGAGAGAACAAAGAACAAATATGTGCCCTAACTAATCTGTGACTACATGTCCTCAGTTTGTAACGAAGGCTTTCTGTAACATTTCTAGTCTGCAGGCCGAGCTAGAGGAGGGGTCGGATGGGCCCATTAATACTTTCCTAGGGACTGACTGATTGATCTGGAGGACCAAAAGAAAATCTGTAGAAAATGTACAACGGTAGACATGTTGAGTGCTACAAATAATACTAAAATAATACAAGAATTTATTAGGGCTGTCAGTCAATAGAAAAATTGAATATCATGATTGTCCATAGTTAATCGCGATTAATCTCAAATAAATCACACTTTTTTTATCTGTCTAAAATGTACCTTAAAGGGAGATTTGTCAAGTATTTAATACTCTTATCAACATGGGAGTGGACAAATATGCTGCTTTATGCAAATGTATGTATATATTTAGTATTGGAAATCAATTAACAACACAAAACAATGACAGATATTGTCCAGAAACCCTCACAGGTACTGCATTTAGCATAAAAAATATGCTAAAATGTACCTTAAAGGGAGATTTGTCAAGTATTTAATACTCTTATCAACATGGGAGTGGACAAATATGCTGCTTTATGCAAATGTATGTATATATTTAGTATTGGAAATCAATTAACAACACAAAACAATGACAGATATTGTCCAGAAACCCTCACAGGTACTGCATTTAGCATAAAAAATATGCTTAAATCATAACATGGCAAACTCAAGTCCAACAGGCAACAACAGCTGTCAGTGTGTCAGTGTGCTGACTTGACTATGACTTGCCCCAAAATGCATGTGATTATCATAAAGTGGGCATGTCTGTAAAGGGGAGACTCGTGGGTACCCATAGAACCCATTTACATTCACATATCTGGAGGTCAGAGGTCAAGGGACACATTTGTAAATGGCCATGCCAGTTTTTCTTCGCCAAAAGTTAGCAGAACTTTGGGTTGTTATTTAACCTCCTTCACATTGATCTAGTATGACATGGTTGGTACCGATGGATTCTTCAGGTTTTCTAGTTTCATATGATACCAGTATCTTCACTCTAGCTTTACAACTGAGCCCGCTACAACCTCAAAATTGCAAGTTGCATTAATGCCTTAAAGAAATTAGTGACGTCATAACAAATTTGCATTTAACGCGTTATTATCGGGTTAACTTTGACAGCCCTAAAAATAATACAAGAATTTATATTAGATATTTTCATTTAGGCATGTAACTAATATCATCTTCTATTAAAGAAATAGGAAAGGCAAAAAGCATACAGAAAGCAACACACTAACTAAAAGGGTTTATCGGGAGGATACTGGTGGATGAGGTTTACTGTCAAAAGATGGAAATAGTCTAAAACAGTGTACATGGTAATCTGCATGTGGTGAGGGTAGAGAAACACTTAAACACTGTTATAAAGGAATACCTACTTTTACCATTGACTGTGTGGTTGATCTGGATATCTGTAAGGGATAACACAAAAAAAAGTATACGCTAGAACTCAAAGCAAACAATGAAGATGGAGCTGAGAGAGAAAATCACAGAAAAGAAAGCAGAAGCACAGGTGAGGTAAAGACAGGTAGTGTATGTGTGTGTGTGTCAGCGGTACCGGTGGTTTTGAGCGAGGAGCTGTAGGACAGGCCGTTGTGCTGATTGTTGTCCAGGGTCTCCATGCTGCTCCTGATGGACTTTGGTTTGAACTCTCTCTTGGGTCGGCTGCTGGCTGTGGATATCCTGGGGTGAGAGTGAAAAACACTTGTTCCATTAGGCCAAACAGATCATTACTTTGAATCAGCCCCACCTTCTCAGTCTCGTTACCGCCGACTGTGCTTACAGTACACTTCTGCTGCTGCTCTTTCCACCAGCACATACCAATGGGAAACTACAGGCTTGGTATGGTTGTTTGTGTAATGACAACATTTTTACAATTAGTAACACGCAAATTGTTTTTTTCCTGTGTTTATGACTTAAAGCTAGGGTCAGTAATGTAGAGAAACCAGCAAGAGTACGCTAGATTTTAAAAATTATCGCAAAGGAGGTTAAATAACGCTCCAAACTTGCGCTAAATTTTGGCGAGGAAAAACTGGCATGGCAATTTTCAAAGGGGTCCCTTGACCTCTGACCTCAAGATATGTGAATGAAAATGGGTTCTATGGGTACCCACGAGTCTCCCCTTTACAGACATGCCCACTTTATGATAATCACATGCAGTTTGGGGCAAGTCATAGTCAAGTCAGCACACTGACACACTGACAGCTGTTGTTGCCTGTTGGGCTGCAGTTTGCCATGTTATGATTTGAGCATATTTTTTATGCTAAATGCAGTACCTGTGAGGGTTTCTGGACAATATCTGTCATTGTTTTGTGTTGTTCATTGATTTCCAATAATAAATATATACATACATTTGCATAAAGCAGCATATTTGTCCACTCCCATGTTGATAAGAGTATTAAATACTTGATAAATCTCCCTTTAAGGTACATTTTGAACAGATAAAAAATGTGTGATTAATCTGCGATTAATCGTGATTAAATATTTTAATCCCTTGACAGCCCTAATAAATACACATTATATTATAGACAAAACATTTAATCATGTTTTTAAAAAAGTCTCATTTGGGTGTTGGTAATGAAATGCAGGTATCTCATTGGCCCGGGTATTAAGACAGTTAGTATGATACCAACTAGTCATGGCTGCTCTCGGGCTAGTGTGCCTCCAAAAAGACAAAGAACATGTAGGTGGACCTGTACCACAATCAGAACATTAATTCAAGTATGACAGTTTAGTTTCTAAATATCCTGCTGTCACCACCGGCATGCTTTCAGTGTCACAACCACTCTGAGGGAAATTACTCTACTCTTACTCTGAACCAGTGTGAGGTAGTGATTCTCCCACAGGGGACCGACGCTGCGGAGTAATTACTGACAGCAAACTGAAAGTGTGGCCTCAAGCGCCTTCCTTACCTCTTCTGCAGCTTTCCACTGAGCTCCTCCAGGATTTCACAGGACTGCCTGTGGTACTCTACGGCCGCCTCGATCAGCGCCGACATCTGGCTCACCTGCTCCACCTATCGGCCACAAGACAACACACATTACACTTTGTGATGTATTATTATGATAACGGGCAGAAATTCAAATATATCAAATATATCGAAATCCCTCCTGAGGACTAAAACCACTGCTACCTCAGAGGGGGGTTGAACTAGTTCTATCTCTCTTACATCGTTCTCCAGGAAGTTGAACATGCTCCTCTCGGCCAGCTCTTTGCTCTCGTCAAACTTCTCCACAGCCTGCCGGATCTCCTCGTCTGGGATCTTCCCCTGACGCTTCTTCTTGTAGTCAAAGTCTAACCGGCGGCCCTCCAGCTTCTTCAGGTGGTGCTGCAACACAAGGAGGAACATGTCGATGTCATATATCCTGTTTTTGTTCTTTGTTTGCAACACTCACACAAAGGTAATACCTGGCTAGCTTACTTAAATTACATGACTGCACTTTGCTTATTTCTCACTATCCTGTTGATTCAACTCATGTAGCGTGAGTTATGTACTCGTTTTGCCTGAAAGAGGTATAAAACTAAGTTCGCTGGAGTAAAGTGGACTTGGAACTTGTGGTGCACATGCACAGTAGAGCAGTACAGGAGAAGTTTCCAGAAACTGTGTGGACTGGAAACTTTGGAAGAAGAAGAAAGATGTTTTCTGAGTGTCTAGGTGAGTTTTTCAACTTCACTGTTTTTCAAACTTCATTAGTATTTTCATTTGTGAGCTAGATTTCATTAGTCACAACTGAATTTTGGCAGGCCAGTTTTTTTTCTGTATATGGCCTCACATGAGAGCCTGTAACGTTAGCCACATTTTTAAAAGTAAAAATGTTAATTGTGATGTGCATGTGACAGCTCTTTTAAATTCTCACTCTCTCACACCAAATGCAGCACATGATGAGCCGGACCTTCTCATTAAGACGTCTGTGAAGTCTGTGAAACGGATTTTGGAACGCTGACCAGCTCTGAAGCCAACAAGTATATTAAATAAATACAAAGTCACGATGTGGCATGCTGGCGTTGGTACCATACTGGAAGGTAATGTCGTCGTGGTTGACATTGATAAGCCATGCTCAAGCTATTTGCTTTATATCTGGATTATTCTATACGGCTTAAAGTGCATTTTTTTATTATTCATTTGTTTCCACAAACACTGGCCTTGTAACATGCTCAGAATATTTGTTAAAATAAAAAATAATCTTGTGAACTAATCATTCTTTGTTGTGTTTATCTATCTAAGGCGATCGGTTTCCTAAATTCTGCTGAGTAAACACAACTGTTCAGTTAAGTCAGACTAACTTGTTTACTTCAGTTGCTAACGCTTAGAAAGAACAAGTTGATTTCACTTGCCATTTTAAGTTGGAACTACTCCACAAAATTAAGTAAATACAACAATATGTAAGGAAACTTAACAAGTAGATATCAAATAAACATAACTTAAGACTAATAGTTATGTTTACTTACCTTTTTCAAGGCAATCGGTTTCCTAGATTTTTTACGTAAGATCAACCTGTCAGATTTTACAGTGTTGAGATTTTATATACAAAATATATGATCAACAAATAAACTGTAATGCATTATTAAAGACTAAACTGTCCAGATGTATATGAAGTAGTTAAAATGAGGTCCCTCTTGAGTAGACTTTAGATAAATGTAAGTACGTTTACAGCGGGCTGGTCGCTGCCAGAGGACCCGCTGGAGTTGAAGAAGTTTCTGATGAACCTGCGTGATTTCATCTGATTTTGAAGGGGAATCCGACCCGGTGGCACCGATGACAAGCCTTAAGAATAACTATATAGAAATAGTCCATCTTCTCGCTGATGGTCTTGTTTACTGATGTAGGTCAAACAGAGGCATCAGTATTTAACTGAGACTAATAACCAGTTAAAAGTTCCTCACAATAACTTTAAAAACATTTTTGAAAGCATGACTTTTACTTTTAACATAGTATTTTTGTAGCGTGGTATTAATAGTTGGATCAAATTAACCTAAAACTGCATACATTGTGTAAATGAAATAAAGGTAACGTTTACACTTGCAGTTCTTGACACATCCTGGAAGTGCTGTCACATTTCCCCCTGTGTTGCAAACACTGTCAGCATTATTAGGGTTTGAGGGCGAGGTTTTGAACTATGGAACGAAACCTAGTTTGTGTACTCTGCCAATCATAAATTAAAGATGAGTTTAGCTACAGGACACAGGCTGCTGTGATGTACCGTGATCTCTTTGAGGTCCTTGTCCTGGAGATTCTGCAGAGGGTCAATAAAGTTTTGTTTGACACTTATGTCCAGGGAGTCCTTCACATCCGCCATCTGCCTCATGGCCTCGCCCATATCCACCAGAGCACAGCCTACAGGACACAGAGACAAAGCACATCATGTCAGTTAACCTGTGGTCTTTGCAGCAGAGCGCTGAAACATAGAAATCATCTGAGGACGTGCACCGTGTCACAGATGTGCTGCTGTGTGTCTGTGATAATGTTGTTTTTAAATGCTACATTTCGAAATCTTACAAATAGGCGACTGTGAGCTGTAAAATATTCACTTGTTAAAGTAGTTCAGAACTTTAAAATGTGCTCTTATTGCATATAAGGGTTAACATACTTTGCTCTTCAAACAGCAGTTTATGCTAATGTTGAATGAGAAACTCATCTATATACATGTACGCCTCTCTGCAGCGACTCTCTAAGAATTTCTGGAAGATGAGAATCGGTACCAAAAACAGAGTCGTCTCCCAGCTCGTTGCCGTAGCGCAGCATGCAGTCTCCCAGCAGGCCTTCGGTCTGAGGGTACCCAGTGGTCTTCACCTGGCCTCGGATCTTAGACACTGTGTTCAGCATGTTCAGTTTGGCTCGAGAGGCTGCAAAGGAAATCAGTGAATATACCACATACTGGATTCATCTAGCAAGACAGTGGCTGATACAATAACAGCAAATTCTTTAACAAAATAATGTGATCCATCTTTTTTTTTACCTGGGTTAGGCTGGAGGTATTCTGTTGTTTTGGACAAGAGGTCAAACACCGACTTGTTGGTCACCTCAATTTTCTAAAAGGAGAAAAACAAAATGTTTAAAAAAAGAAGAGATATTGATTGCTGCTTGGCTCTGCCCCAAAGTTGTGCGCACATCTCTGTGATGACGTTGCACAGAAACCCATCTATAGCGATAGTTCTTCATTCTGCTTGTTTGTTGGTGACATTAGAATTCAGGAAATCAGGGAAATCAATGACCATCACCAAAGTCCCCCCCTCCTAAGTGTTTAATCGGCTGAACAGAAGTTGAAAAGGACTTTCAGTCCTGCCTGTTCTGATGAAATGAACCCAGCACTACCACGTGTAACACTATACATCCACCATGAGTTCCTGTTTACTGCTGAGCTGAACTCACCCTCTCCATCTCCATGAAGTCTTCATCCAGCTTGGTCCCCTCGGCCCCGCTGATCTTCTCACTGAGTAGCTGCACAAAGAGAGCAGAGAGAGAATGATGGAGGACTGAGAAATACAAAGGGACAGGACGAGGGTGCAAGGAGAACATAAAATGTGTCCTCTGAGTTAGAGGACACATTTTTGAAGTTGGTGCAATGATGTTGAGTTAGTGAGTAATTCTGTGGGCTCATATATGTTGTATCTGAACATTAATGTAGCCACGACCACGTCCTAGCAGTTGTTCCATTATTCATCATCATCAGGATTTGTCTCTAGATGACATCATCCTCACAATCTGTCTCTCTCTGTTGTTCAGACTGGGTTCAAATAAGCTCAGGAAGACAAGATCTCCCCCAACTAATCACTAATATTGGGATAAATCCAATTTCAGTTTGAATATAATTTTGAACCGTAGTTCAAAGTTGCTCAGTAGGACAACAGTGGGTACCATGGGAAAATGATGTAGTATCTTATGGTACATCTTTGTTTGAGTGATTTCCAGTGTGGACTACATGTTTTCAGTGATCTAAATAGACTCTATATGAATTAACTGATTATAATGACTGCCAGTTCTATATTCATCCTTTTCCTTTTTTTATACTCAGAAAGAACACATTGAGAAGCCAAGTTAATATTTTAAAAACAAAACAAAAACAAGGTAAAGGGAGGCACCGTATTCTTTTTGAACGCCTCTCTGTTCACACACAGCTCTATATCACTGTCAGAAATGTGTCATATGACAGATGACAAATCATGAATTTAATGTTACATGTCTAAATACTAAATTTTTAAGGCCAACACTCAACGGCGCTGAACAGTGTGCGTCAAAACAGCTGCCCCTATTATTTTCATTTTCACACTTGGCGGCTCGTTGACGCACTGCCACACGACACTTCACGCCACTGTCCTATTTCCAGCCACTGAAAAAGCACTTTTTCCCCCCACTCGCTCCCGTAGCAGCTCGACTTCCTATCTCCTCACTCACCTCTTGCCATCACTCTCTCTAGTGTGTGTCCTTGAATTAATGAGGAGAGACTAGTGATTGAGGTCAAGATATATCCCCAGCTATAGTCTGAAAAATGTCCCGACAGCCTGTCCCCCTGGAGGTGTACCTTTTCAGGTGAGAAATCAAGTTTAAGTAGACCTGGCTGTCCGCACATTTATTTTTATTCAGATTTAAAGCTACTGCACTGTAAAAAATACTTTATAAATTCACATCGTAATGAGTGGGATTGAGAGATTTACGTTTGTGATTTGGATTTAGTTGTTTAGGTGACTGACTGCTTCGGTTAATAAACTGGTATTATATGATATGAGGACATTAATAAACAGCAGTAATACTGTACTATTGGTCCTGCATGGTTTTAAATGGTGTGTCGAACAGAAGAATGGGACATCGGCACCGTTCCCTGGTAGATTTAAAGAGGATTAAAATTCTGTGTGCAAATTGTTGACTAATACTGAAAGATTAAGGGCAGTCGGCCAGTTAGGAAGAAACGTTTGATTACTAGCCTACCTCTACTTCTTCAGTGATTTTCTGCATTACCAAAACTAACTTTGAAAAACCCAAAAGGGAACAACCACAGCCACCTCTTTTCCCTGAAGCTTTTTCAGTCTTCTACTTATAAACTCTACACTTACTGTGTAGGTAGAGACCAGAGGTCGAATCAGTTTAGCCGATAAATGGGCTGCATGATGGCTGGTCAGCTGCCACCAGTCATGCGGGGACGTACATCACCATGTGGAGTAGAGTTACCTGCTCAGTTTCTCTTACTCTTCTATTTGTTTAAGAGTATCTTGATAAGTAATACATCTGTATGAGTGAGTTACTCACACCCTTTTACTAATTCTGAGTCTCCTTGAGGTTTAATGTACGAAACAAAGTTCGTTTTTTTGTTATTTTTTAATTTTCAAGTACGGCAAGAAATATTATTTTTATGTGATGCTTGAATTTAGTTAGGGTGAGATGTAACATATGCCTCTTGCATTAGATACACAATTCCAGCTTTAATAAATTGTTACTATTGTTACTATTCATTTTTTTTAGTAATTTAACCTTTATTTGATAGTCGTTAGGTGTACATATTTGTGTTATTTTCATATTTCTATGCGGTTATTTTATATCTAATATTAAATACTACAGTATCCAAGGTAACGATGGAGCTATAAAAGCTTGTCACTGGGGGAACAAGTCAGACAGGGCTTGTATCTCCCAGCTGAGTGTGTGTGTGTAAATTTGAATCTGTAAATATTAATGTATAGTCTATGTATAATGTATAATCTAAAAGATCGGGCTTGTATCTCTCAGGTGAACGGGTGTCCCGAAGTGCTTGTAAGCAAATAAATCCATCTTGAATCGACATCGGAGCCGTCTGTGGTTAATTGGAGTGTAACGTTAACCGTCAGCCGTTGGTCTACAATCAAACACAACGCAGAGACTGTTGGCTGTCACCGCTATCAGCGGTACAAAACAAAGTTAACTGAACTCTGTATAGGGGAAGTAAACAGAAGAACACTAAGTCAAGGTAGAGGGGGAGAAAAAAAGTTATCTCTCAAATATATAACACACGACACTATGACGATGGGTGCTGCAGCACAGACACAGCCCCGCTAAAAGTAGTCCAATTAGCAGCTCCGCTAACAGAACAACATTTAACAGGGAGCTACTAAGTGGGAGAACCTGGAGATGGACCCAGAATAGAGAAGGAGGCTCGAGTCATCATGACTACTGCTGTATGGCAGAGTCAACAGGGATATTACACGTCGTATATTAGGATTAACTGAACAGAATTGAAGTGCAGAACATTTTTAGGCAACCAAAATGTTATAATTAACTTTCATGAAGTGAAAACACGCTGTGAAAGGGTTAAAGTTGTAAGACGAAAACACCGACAACTCCCAGACCGGACAACGCCGTGGTAACGACCTGTCAATCACAAGGTAGCCACGCCCTAAAGCATCCCCTGCTTTATGGTCTATTTGACTCTAAATGGGACCATAATTTACTAAATGAACATCATGCTGTATTGAAGAAGACTTGAAACTAGCGATTGAAACCATAAACTCAGAGTGATATAAACACCATTATAACATGTTCCTAGTTGCATCCCGACAGCCTGGTGCTGAGTAAAGACGCTGAGCCTGATGGGGGAGTGGGAGAGGAGCAGGGCAGGAAGCTGCGGTCATCACCTCCAGCCTGCTGCATTGTCTTGTGTCGGTAAATGACGACAGCAGCGCTGGAGTCAGTGTTGCTGCTGCCAGGCCTAATGTAAGCAATGAGACTGGATCAGCAAACGATTTAGAGTACCACTGAGGCTTTGGGAAAGCATGATTTTGTTTGAAGATTTGAAATGTCGTAAAGAACAAGAACACACAGTGACAGCAGTTCCCAAGAATCTAATGAATTTCACAGTTTCTGTTTACTTCACTGATGTGACAACTCTGTCTTATGTTGATGAATGCAACTGTCCAACAACAGTACTGAGGCAAAGGTCTTACAGCTGTGTGTGTTAAGACACAAATTAAACAAACACATTTATCGTGATTTTTGTTTACGATTTAAAAAAAAAAAATGTTAATGCCAGAATCAATATATTTTCTTCATTTCAGTCTATGCAGAGATAGAAGGAAGTTACCGCTTTTATTGTTGTAGTCTGAGCAACATGACGTCATATCTGTTGCGTATCCGTCAACCAAAACAAACCGCAGAAAGTAGAAAAAACAGCGGAGGGCCCACGTGGATACGACCTGCACCCTCACATGTTAAATCCAAAGTGGTAAACACTACACATCCAGTAAAGGATGGAAACACTTTAGGTTTCACACATTGCAGGAAAAGCAGAGCTAGACATCACGGCTAAAGCTGCATGCTAACTCTGTCACGGACAGGAAACGTTATCGTATCTAGAGCTACAGACAGACTTGGAGAAGTCAGAGGAAGTATACATGTGTGACTACGTCCGGTTTTCAAAATAAGGTGTTAACAAAGGTGTAATACAAAATACATATATGGAAATAAGATTGATTGGATTATATTCACCAGAAGTATAAAACATTACATGTACCTTATAAATTAAAAAGAAAATACCACTAATTTGTGAAGGAAATGTCTTTATTCTTTGATTTTTGGGTTGCTGGAAAAAATGTAATAAATAATTCCTGATATATTTGACATCTCTGACTACATACATGCTGAAAATCAAACATTTTACTGTATTAATTTAGATATTTTGGTAAATGGTAAATGAACTTGCATTTATATAGCGCTTTTCTAGTCTACCGACAACTCAAAGCGCTTTACACTACATGTCAGCATTCACCCATTCACACACACATTCATACACTGATGGCAGAGGCTGCTAAGGTGCCATCTTTGCCCATCAGGATGTAATCTAAATAATCATTCACACACCGATGGCTATGCCTTCGGGAGCAATTTGGGGTTAAGTGTCTTGCTCAAGGACACATCGACATGTGACCCGGAGCAGCCGGGGATCGAACCACCGACATTTTGGTTGGTGGACGACATGCTCTATCCACTGAGCCACAGCCGCCCGATATTTTCCAAAGTAAAAGTCCCTAGTGTTAAAAAAAGTGAACAAAAATCGCAATAAATCGTAATATCGAATTGCAATACTTGTAGAATTGCAATACATATCGAATCGGCACCCAAGTATCGTGATAGTATCGAATCGGGAGATAGCAGTATCGTCTGGGCGTTTCGGGCCTGTGTGTACTATGTATATGTAAAAATAACAGAGTGATGGAATTGAATTTCCCCTCGGGGATTAATAAAGTGCCTTTCTTCTTTCTTCTTCTTCTTCTATTAAACATTTTAGAAATGTGGTCCAGTAATAAGAGAAGTGCAGTCTGTTGCACCAGCTCATGGGAAGTTTGATTGATGTAAAATCAACCCTGACTGCTGCATTGCAACTACATAGTTTCACAATAAACTCTCCACTTTAATCAGATGTACCATCACTATTGATGCTACAACAAGCTTCAGGTCAAAGTCAAACCCTCACCTTTCAGTAGTTTCATGAACTACTGAAGCACAGGTGGTTTATTCATCCAACCTGGCAGATCTAAACAGAGAGCCATACTGCCCCCATCCAGGTACAGGTGGTGTGAATGTGTGAGTGTCCAAGGCTCCACTACAAGAGCTGCCAGCAGTAGGAGAGTTGTAGGCACCAAGTGGGTCAGAGCCTGGATAAAATTAGCAGACTCCAAGAGAGGAGAAATGAGCCCAATCTGGCTGCCAGAGCCTTTCTAGGACAGAGGAGGGGGCAGGACGGTACCACTGTACATCTCTACAGTCTGCTCCATCAAATCAAATACTAAATATCATGTTTTCACTGAATAGCTAATATGAAGACAGTTATTCCCTTTCTCTTTGAGTAAGATGTGAAGAAAGATTGGTATCAATCTCATGTCGTGTGTGTGTTAGGTACAGAGTACAGAATCAAGCCAACAACAACTGAGACCCGATCGCGGGCTATCCCGACTGACTTTACTGTCTTTCAGAGGCTCTAGTAGGTTCAGTTTTAGGGCTAGAGTGAAGACACAGATATCACATGAAACTAGAAAACCTAAGGAATCCATTGCTTGTGGGGAAGAAGGCTAAATAACGCTGCAAAGTTGGGCTAAATATGAGCGAGGACAAACTGGCATGACAATGAAAATGGGTTCTATGGGCACCCACGAGTCTCCCCTTTACAGACATGCCCACTATAAATGTGTTATTTTCTCCTATTCTAAAATGGTATATTTGAATATTTCTGCATACTGGGGTCCCTAAACAGTCTTAGAATTATATAAATTGGGTATCACTGTAAAGCTGAAACTCTTGCGGATCCAATTAGCCCAACTGTATTCATGTGTGATGATGTTAATCCCCATAGGAGCCATTTCATTGTAGTGAGACCATTTTTTGAAACTTGACCTCATTGTATAAAATGACCTGTGGTGACCTCTAGAATAATCACAGCCTCATGAAACTTTACAACCACAAACTAGAGACCTAGAGCATTCAGAGGATGGATGGATCAAACTAGAGACCTAGAGCATTCAGAGGATGGATGGATCAAACTAGAGACCTAGAGCATTCAGAGGATGGATGGATCAAACTAGAGACCTAGAGCATTCAGAGGATAAATGGATCAAACTAGAGACCTAGAGCATTCAGAGGATGGATGGCTTTCCTAGCTAGATTGACAATAAGGGGGTTTCTGAGCAGTTTACACAACAGAAGTGCTCGCCATCTAATCGCCGAAAAATGCAATTCTTGCAGAAATCTCAAAATGTCAAAAGTATTTGAAACAAAATCACAGCATGTCTTTTTATATAATGTTCCTCAAGGTCTTGGTGTCTTAATGTGGTATTCTGGAGGGATTATTGATCATTTTTTATCAATTCTTGAGTGGTAAAAAAATATTACATTTAGCACGAAATCTGTGTAACAAATGGTATCAACCCAAAAATTGCTGCAACAACTTATGAGACATAACAGAGCATGGGAATGACCATCATATACTTCTATCATAATGTTCTAAACACTTATACACTTTTACAATTCATTTTAAATAATTCAATTAATTCATGTTTAGTTCTGATTCATGACTAGACTCACTGGGACAATGACGTGCTCCAGGGCCAGATGCATTAGTACAAGCTGCAGCAGCAGGTGACAGCTGAGGGGCAACACGTAACTGGTGCTGGCCCTTTTTAATCCACACTGACGGCATCGCATCTACACATTTAGAGCTGCAATTATCCTGAGCAGTGAACTGAAAGTGAACACAAGGCTCAACAGGCACTCAGAGTAAAAACGTTCAGATCGAGGTGCTTTGACGTGACTCTCCAGTGAGCTGCGAGCATCGCCGTCAGGATGTTAGTTTGCTTCTTTTAAATCACAGATCAAAGACGCCACCAGCGTTGCATGTTGGCTCACAGTCATTTCTTTGATTGTGTGACTGTGTTGTTGGATCTGTGTGTTCCTTCTTCCTGTGCTCTGAACTCAGGACTTTACTGAAAGGCCTGGGGGAGCAGGGGGGGGGGGGGCGTTCCTTCCTTTGTAGAGAGCGCACACGTTTTCGCTCACGCTGCTGAGTCTAAACAAACACAATGATGGCCCAGCAGCAAAACAATTACACTGTAACAGGAGAACACATTATTGTAGAGCATTTTTCCTACGAGTTTCAATACTTTACTAGGACTTTTGAGGCTCGGTATTTTATTGCATATACTTTAAATTTACAGCTATCTCCTGATTCGATACTATCATGATACTTGGGTGCCGTGTTGTGATTTGTAAGTATTGTGATTCGATATTACGATTTATTGCTTAACTGCTTTAACACTAGACCATGGGAAAAAGTTGAATCATACACTTCTAGGGAATTTTACTTCGGAAAATATCTAAATTAATACGGTAAAATGTTTGATTTTCAGCATGTATGTAGTCAGAGATGTCCTGAAGTCAAATATATCAATCATTGTCAGGAATTATTTATTAAATCTTTTCCAGCAACCCAAAAGTCAAAGAATAAAGACATTTCCCTCACAAATTAGTGGTATTTTCTTTTTAATTTATAAGGGACATGTAATGTTTTATACTTCTGGTTAATATAATCCAATCAATCTTATTTCCATATATGTATTTTGTATATACAGTTCCCTTTGTTAACACCTTATTTAAATTTTTTTATTTACCATTAAGTCCTAAACTTTTATCTAACTTATTATTGAGATAAAGTCATTTTTTTCCTTTTAAAACTCATTAAACACTCACAGGAAAAAGTGAAATGGGTCTTAACCTCTTGGAAGAGATTTGACTTTAGATTCCAAGGCTAATAAGGAATGCTGGATTTAAAGACAGCAAGGTTAATTCAATTATTCAGATTTTGCAGGGTGTTAATGTCGGCGCACACTAATTAATGCAATACTGAGATAATGTTCGGCACCGACTGTTTTCCGTCAGCCTCACAGCGTAGTGGTGGATCTTGTGGGAAATTAGTCTGGAGAAGTTAATGCGGGATTCCAGGTTGGCTGGACTGTTTGTCTTCAGGGTATATGGACGGAGGAGAAGAATGAATAAGGTCGGGAAGAAGTGAAAAACCAGAGTGAGATGCCTGTTTGGTGCTCATTGTGTGACTCGTTGTCAGTCTGTCACAGATCACACTTTCCCTCAGCTATGCTATTGATAGGAGGGAAAGTGACATGAAGTCAAACCAAACAGCCTACTGGAGTAAACAGCAGCTTCCCTTCAAAACAATGTGGAATCTCTCGAGGAGGTGAATCACTGGCCTACACACACGTACACAGGAATTGTTGCTGTGGGTTTGTGTGTGTTAGCAGAATCATATTGTTTCAGTGTGTCTCCCAAAGGAGCTGTACTGCAGAGGCAAAGAGGAGGGGACAGAACAGAGGCCTGTACTACGAAGCTGTCTGGCTTAACCAACCCTAACAAACGAGATCCCGCTAAGCGGTCCTACGACGGTGGTTATCAACTCGGTAAATCAACCCAGGGTTTCTCAATCTGAACGGGGCGGTGTTTGCAGCATCTGACCAATCACAAACATGGACAAGGAAGCGCAAACTATATTAGAAAAATACAAAGAAGTTTAACACATAATCATGACTAATAGTAACACAGTTGAAGCTGCCAAATGCAGGAAGAACAGCTGGCAAAAGAAAAAAATTGCCGATGTGTGAATGCGTAAATTAACAGACTTATTAATTTAACGGAATACTCAAAAGTCAGATATAGTCGTCTTGATGGGGCAGTGATATTATAAAAAGCTTCCAGAGTATAATGGATGAATAGATTACACTTCATTACGCCCTTTGACAACAATGTGGCGTGTACGAGTATTTCAGCCTCCTTTCAGCTGCGTCCCCCTCTCCGACAGTGTGAAACGGACTTGAGAGTAAGTAAGAAAATAAATATAACAACATAATTCAAAGCAGTAAGCACCCACAGCATACAGTCAGCTGTCCTTCCTGCATTTGACAGTTTAAACTGTGTTGTTTTTAGCCTGGATTATGACTATAAGTTCTTTGTATTTGTGTAATATTATCATACGATCCGTGTACACCGAGCTCAGATTGGTCAGTAGGCGGTGCTTTTATACGACTTGATCTCTTATCTGGAACATAACATGGGACTGAGTTAAAATATTGAGAGACAATTTTAACAACAAGTAGCTCCTATTAGATTGAGCTATGACCTTCCTGCTGTTTTGAGCAGGAGTGTGTTTGTTCAGTGGTGGGTGGGATGAGTTGGAAACTGGAGCCTCCCAATGATTTCCATCTGAGATAACAGTATTTTGTAATGACACTACAGAAGGTCTGTTTAGTAGTTTCTTACTGAAATTTGATTTCTCCTCACATTTTGTGTACGGACATATTAAAGGGATAGTTCAGGTGTTTTGAAGTGGGATTGTATGAGGTATTTATCATTAGTCAGTGTATTACCTACAGTAGATGGCGGTCTGGCACGTCCCCAGTTTGGAGAACGGACAGGAGTTACACTGAAGGCGAAAAAAACAAATAATTTTACCTCACAGAACACGGGAGTTGCTGATCTACCGCTGCCTCGAACAGTTAGTTTGTTTGTGTCATTGTTTGACTTTGGTTATTTCGTATTCACCAAAGTAACACAATAGCACTAACAAACTAACCGATTGAAGCAGCGGTAGGCCAGCAACCCCCGTGTTCTGTGAGGTAAAATTACTGTTTTTTTCAATGGAGTCTGGTTGCTTTGGCGAGAGCATAGATGGATACAACAGTTTCAGTTCCCCGTCGTAAAGGGTGGTCTGACGGCAAGGTAAAGAAGCGGTGAAAATATTCTAAATGTACACTTAAACAAAGGCTAACGCAGTAGCACAAAGACTAACGCGGTAGCACAAACGCTAACGCGGTAGCACAAAGACTAACGCGGTAGCACAAAGGCTAACGCGGTAGCACAAAGGCTAACGCAGTAGCACAAAGGCTCACGTGGTAGCACAAAGACTAACACGGTAGCACAAAGGCTAACGCGGTAGCACAAAGACTAACACGGTAGCACAAAGACTAACGCAGTAGCACAAAGGCTAACGCAGTAGCACAAAGGCTAACGCAGTAGCATAAAGGCTAATGCAGTAGCATAAAGGCCAATCAACAGCTAAAAGAGGCTAAAATGCTCAGAAGAGGTACAGAGTTGGATGACGAGTGTGTTTCGGTTCGTCACTGGCAGCCACACCTTTCATGTTACACATTGACTAGTGGAGCTTTAACTATCCTTTGTTTGAGGTGAAAATACTTCAAAGTAGCAGAGACATCACCTTGACCACACTAAGATAACACAAGGCAGGAATACATCCCAAAGCTGCTATGAATTCCAATCCCTTTACGTAGTCTTCGGTTACAGCAGCTTCAGCTGCGTGTGTCTATCTAATAAGAGCAACATACCCTCACTACAGATTGCTGCCCTTCATTGATTTGATAGGATCAATGAAAGGCTGGCAGCTGATTGTATGACCGGCTCAATAATACACAGTACAGTGTTGTCAATGTTGGGTTCAGGGTCCATGAAAGGGCTTTATGGGTTTTCCCAAGCTGAGTGATGAATAGTTTGTTCGTTTTACGCCAGCAAGAGAAGGTTGAAGACTTTAACCAATGTTATCTACATGTATACAGATATACAACTCAATCAAACATTCTTACTGTATTAATTTAGATATTTTCCAAAGTAAAAGTCCCTAGAAGTGTATGATTCAACTCTCATGGTCTAGTGTTAAAAAGGTTAACAAAAATCACAATATATCGCAATACTTATAGAATCGCAATACTTAAAAATCGTGATACATACCTAATCGGCACCTAAGTATCGAATCGGGAGATGGGTGAATCGTCCCAGCCCTAATTATTAGCATATGGATTCTTGAATTATGGCCAAAAACGTGTTTCGTAAGGTCACAATGACCTTGACCTTTGACCAACAAAATCGAACCAGTTCATCCTTGAGTCTAATTGGACGTTTGTGCCAAATTTGAAGATATCTCCTCAAAGCGTTCCTGAGATATCTCGTTCATAAGAATGTGACGTATGTACATACGGACAAACATACGACGGACGGACGGAAGGACGGACAACCCGAAAACATAATGCCTCCGGCCACCGCTGTCACCGGCGTGGAGGCATAACAAACTAAAGCAAAACCTTTTCCCTCCCATATGTGTTGTTGGTACAAAACCTGTAGTCTCCATTTATCAGGTCTGTAAGTTGAAAAGCTTGAGATGTCCTTGGTTAGATAACACAGTGAAAAGAGCCTTTCATTCACCACTTACTGTACACACACACTTTATCTACCCAACAGCATTTTTAGTGTGTGTGTGTGTGTGTGTGTGTGTGTGTGTGTGTGTGTGTGTGTGGAGGGGGATATTCAGGGTCGTTGACCTGTGGGTGGAACTTCTTTATTCATGTGTTCAAGTTTCAGTGTGTGCAGGAAGGAAGAGGCAGCAGGCAGTCTAGCAGATATTGTATTGTTAATGGCTGTATTCAAAACCGCCTACTACTGTATATACTACTGACGAACACAGTATGCAGTATACAGTACATACTGTGTTCCTGAGTAGTATGCAGTATGCAACGGTTAAAGCGATGTATTTTGCAGTATGCTAGGCCAGGATTTAGCCTTTAAACCAGCTCTTAAAGCAATGGACAAAAAAATAACTCGTACCACTATTATAATATTATCAAAACATACAGCTTAAATTTTGTTGTTTATGTTCTGTTAGTTTACTTTATAAGATACTGAAGGTTTAAACTATTTATTCTAACAGCTCATAGTGAAGTCAGACAAACAGGATCATCAACGAGGGGAGACTGGAAATATAAAATATTGATCCACAACATTTACTCAAACTGCTTTTTCAGTTACAGCAACTAAACAGTGGACTGATCTCCCTCCAGATATTAGAGTAATGTTAAAAAGGGTTGTGTTGTCTCAGCAGGTATCTCTCTGCCCCGTCAGAGGCAGGTCTTTCCCCTCTCCTCTCCCCTCGCCACTCTGTGGCCACTCAGTGAGCGTCACTGGCCGGCTGGCGAGCGAGCTATGCCCGCGAGCGATTGTGGAGCTTTTCAACTCCAAAAAGGCAGATAAACAAAGGTTCCCGTTAATTTATAACGGACATTTGTGTAGTGATATTTAAACAAATTATCCGTAAACAAGGAAATAAAAGCCCCTCGTCTACAGACCGGTCTCTAGAGAGCTCCAGCCAGCTCATAGCGGTCTGTGAGCGTGACTGCCCGGCTCGAGAGGTAGCGACCCCGGCAGGCACTAGATAGCTGTCACGGCAGTTTGTGGAGCTTCTAAACTCCGAAAGCGGTGGAGCATCTAATAGTGTAAAACTGTAAACATTCAAAATCTACACAGTTGATTTATCGCCTCAAAAATTTTCAGAAGTGAATTTAGTGATGAAATAGCTACGAAAAATGTAAAAAAACGAGCCATTTTTGTTGTTATGACCATAGCCTTTACCGTTCCAGCGCTTTGCATTGTGGGATACAGTAGGCAAGGTAGACTGGTCCGATGCATACTGGAGATTTTTTCCAAATCAGTACGACATCCAGGTATTTTTGGCATACTGGAGATTTTGCTTTTGTTCGCACACTACATACTACATTTTGGCCAAAGCAGTACGTACCACTAGTACAGTATGAGGTTTCGGATACAGCCATAGTATTGTTTATGTTTCCCTTTAAAACAGACAGGCAGATGTATCTAACCCCAACCTACGAAGCCATACACCGCCGCTCTGTTTGAGGGAATCATCTCCTGATAAACTGTAAGTGAGTTAACAAGGTCGTCTACTGAAAACAGACAATTAGAAGATTTACTAATTAATTAATCTTTTCTCAGAGAGAAAAAAAAACAACGCATCAGACAGGGTGGCATGACATTATTGGATTAATCCTCCTTCGTCATGCCTGGGTTAAACCTGCCATTCCAGGTAATGGGCTCATTAGAGGCCTGTCCAGAGCAGGGACACACTTGTCCGTTACCATCAGTAGCGTCGTTAGCTGAAGAGCCCTGGTCGGATCTAATGGAATTATTATTCCTTCATTCAGGCCACATGGTGTGAGTGGAACACAAAATCGTAATGACAGCTGGTAAACAAGCAAGCATGATACCACTTATATTTCATTTTCATATTTTTACCACCATGTTTCTCGAGTTAAACTGGGAAAACTGCCACTGCAAAAGAATTACACCATTGATATATTGTCAAGACTGTCTACTACAGGCTGACTAGTACTGGATTTTTGAGGACAATACCAATATCAATACTTAAAATCGAATAACAGCATATAGATTTTTTACACATACACAGAGGGATGTCACAAGAACCGATACTTCAAGTACCAAGTCAATGACAAAATTCTGAAAACGTTGACGATACTCATACTGAGCATGAGTATAATCGGAATAATAATAATCTGATACCGATATATCTGCGATAGGCCAATATCAGCCGATGAAACTGGCTAACCAATAAATCGGGTCGAACTATAGAGTAAGGCTCTATTAGCTATATTTTATGTTGAAAACATACATGTTGTCCATAGTCATCTACTAATAATGAAAAATTACTAGAAAGTCACATATGTTACAGTTAATGAGGACATTAGATTCACAGACGGCAACACTAACCAGCCAAACGTGTGTTAGTTCTTGAATTAGTTACTTGTAGAATCTTGATTAATTAACTACCGCTGATAAAATCTGCCAACAAAGTTCTTCTTTTCCACCAGCGAAAGCAACAGATTAAAATGAGAAGCCTGTAACCTCAATGTTTGATCTTTGCTAATAAAAAATGAGCTGCAAACTAGAGCTGAACACATCCAGGTAGTTTACCAACGAGGAAGTGGAGCCATAATGGAAATTGCTATTGGAACTCATCCCATACCCATAATCCTTTCTGCTCCTGCTCATTTCCCCTGGATTTCAATTTTTCCCTGAAGAGCACAAACCGTAAACTTTCCATCAGGAGCTCTTAACCAGAAACAAATAAGGTCTGGGTCTGTTTTCTGAAGATTGCACCTCACCTTCTCCCACTGCTCTTTATACCATTATTATCCACCGGTTCTGCACTCTATTGTTCCAAGTCCGCCGCAATCGGTATTTCATGCCAGCCGCAATCTCATTTCCACAAATGATTTTTGAATCCCAACTGATTATTTCTGCAAAAGTTTCCCACAAATGCTTTTTCAATGTGACACAAATGTCAGCTACCATTTACATACTGTTGCTAAATAGCAACTTGGTGCATGTGGAGTATGCTATGGTGCATAAATAGTGGGATTTCTCCACATTCGGTATCTTAATAATACTTTCTTAAGTAGTTCTCTATGGATTTTCTTAAATATGATGTGTTGCAAAAATGTAATCCTTGAAGAAAAGAAAATGTTCTTAAATAAAAGTTTTTAAATGGAAATTTTCAAACACTGAAATGTGAAACCTCTAGAAAAACAGTAATATTCTAGAGTCTTGATAGAAACAAGGGCTGCGGTCAAAAAGTCACATCCTAACAGGGGCATCACGATTTTGATTCTAAAACGGAAATCGATCAAAATTAGCTTCCGACCATCGAAAACAAAAGCAGGATTGTCAATTTGTTTTTCTCTACGCCCCCGCCCAGTCGCGTACATTTGAAGTAGTAGTAGTAGTAGGTCGTGAGCCTGGTCGATAGCTCAGGGCGTTTGCCCTTTTCTATCCATAAGCAGTCATCGATGGAGGGAGGAGAGAGGAGATGGAGGAGGCAGCATGTCCCATACCTGGCCAGTTGAGTAGTTGTTTTTTTTGGTGGTTGTTTTTTTCTTCTTATAACAAAAAAAAGAAATATGTATAAAACATGAGTAAAATAAAACAAAGTAAAACCAAAGAAAAATATATAAATAAAATAAATAAAGAAAAATAAAGAAAGCTAAAAAAAAAAAAAAGCCAACAAAAACTGGGCAAAGATCAATATCAAGGTTAAAATTAATAAATAAAAATAAAGTGAAACAAAATGGTTATCACTGTCCACTCATATTTATAAACATAAATCCCAATTAGTATATGACTGTATCTAAATCTATGCAAGATAGGATTGTTTGTAGAACGGTGCGTCGCTTTAAATGTTGCGGCCGCAAGGAATTGGGGGACGGTATTATCTCCTTTCCTTTGGTAAAGTATGGTCCAGTGTATCCTATACTAAAAGAGATAATAAAGGAAGTATTGAAGCACCTTTCCTTAACATTTAGAGAATTCAAACAGCTCTCATCATTGCTGCTACTGAGATACTTCCGGGTCATTTCCCTCCGTTAGGAACCTTCCTAAGAGAAAAAGACTTTTCGACCACAGCCGAGGTCTTTTGTCAGCGGAGAAGAAAAGCTACCGAGATGATATTTCACTCTTTGGGACACCTTGTTTCCGTATATCATGTGTCAGCTGCTGTTCAGCTGTAAGGCTCTCTCATTCTGTACCACCAACATAACCACGTCCCAGTGAAGCCACACACACAATGATGGTGAGCTGCTGAAATGTTAATGAGCTGAACGGCTGCCGGCCAGACCGCCAGGCGACTGTGGCTCAGTCCCTGCATCGCTCCGTCATTAAAGATGGATAGATTCTTTTCACCGAGGTGTCGGCTCTATCTCTAGTTTCTGTTGCAGGCTGCGGGTGTCCATAGGTTACAGTGATAACAAGTTACTACTACAGAGAAAAGATAATTGACGCTGCACGTGACGGCACAGTAGTTCAGCACCCTGACCTGTGGTGACGACCCAGAGACACTTTAACCTAGACTGTTCCACTGATAGGGACTGAAGGTTTATAACCTTAAAGCTGGCCATACACTGCACGATATTAGAAATGTTGTTGTGTACTTCCTGTTCCTACTGTACGAGTAGATCGTTTGTGATGTAAAGCCAAAGCTCACGATTTATGTGCTCACACAGTACAGTCCGATCGTCAGCCACGACCTGAGTGATCACACTGTACGTGTAAAATAGAAAAAAACACGGCCGGTCGGCTCCTGCGGACCGTTCTGGCTGTTGACAGTTGTCAATAAAGATTGGTTTTAAAGCTCAGAGTCAGATAAAGATTTGTTTGCTAGCAGAGGTCTGTACGGGTCACAATGCTAACAAGGCAGAAACGTGCTGCCTTGATCATCTGTGTCATCCTGTCTGCTGAAACATCTAAAAAAAAAAAAAAAGATGCAGCGGCGTAACGTTATATGGACTCTAGGGATGTTAATAATTAACCGCTTAACCGTTAACCGACATTAAGCATTTTAACCGATAAACGCTATCGGTTAAAAACGGTTAAAAGAAATATTTATAATTAACTGAAAAGCTGAGCGGCTCAGAGGAGCGGCTCCTCACTTTGAGGAGAAAAGCTGGTCCACCTTAACAGCCCACCTTAAGAGGCGGAACCGGAGTTCCAGGATACAGGAAGTCGGCTTCGGTCTCTCCAGCTCGCTTGAGCGGAGCGGAGTAGTAGTTTCGAAGCATTTATTCAGCGACAAATAAACTGTACACACACTGCTACACTTACGTTCACAGCTATAACGCCACCAACAACCTCAAACTCACCGCCGCCACACACACACTCGTTAAAGTTACGTCGCGCTGACAGACTGTTTGTGGTGGCGGCGGCGAGCAAGAAGCCACCGGCAATGCTAGAGCTGCTTACGTAGCACAAATACACACACTGTTTGTCGGACAATCGCTATCGTTTATCCGGGCAGACAGAGTGTCGTTACGCCGGGCAGACACACAGCTGACAACCTGCTAAACTAAACTAAATGTGTGGTGGAGACTTTTATTGGGAAAGTGGCTGTATGTCCGCGACACTACACGCAGCACCGTGGCTGCTAAGTTAACACTCCCGGACGGGTGAACTGGGTACTCCGTTGTCTGTTGTGCTCATACACTGCAGCTGTATGTGAGGAAAAAATCTTGTCTGTTAACGGTTAAGAATTGGTTAACGAGGGTCGGTTATTGGTTAAGAAAATTTTTCAAAATTAGCATCCCTAATGGACTCGCAGGTGGCGAGGAAGACATGGACGGAATGGCTCGTCCATTTTGCAGAGAGAATTGGAGGTAAGTTAGCTACGTTTTACTAGCTATATCTATTGTAGCCTACATTGTTATACGTTGCAATTACATGGTTAGCACCACCCTCAGGGCCCCCCCGTCATTTGCTAACATTGTGCAAATAGGTTGATTTTCATTGTCAGGTAATCTATCAACAAGTCCCCATAATACATCAGCTGAAATCAGCGAGAACATGAAAAAACACTTGTTGAACCACAAGACTGGCTAACTCTAAATCTGTCCTTCAAGACCTTAAACTTAAAATTCCAACTCAAAATATCAAACTACCTTCAAACTTTAAGGGGCCTCTGGTTGTGATTATATGATTTAAGTACTGTAGTTTCAAAGATGTCTCAGATGCTGTATGGACACAGAAAAAGTGAAACTGTCGTCATAGTTTTTATGAAGTATACAATGGTGAAGAGCCCGCCTGCCACTGAAGTGAATACATGTGAGTATATCCTACTCAGATGAAGTAGAAATCACAGTGGAAGACAGAGAAATGGGGTAATTGCAGGTTTTTATGACACTGTCTCCCATTTCTGAGTATGACACGTCAAGAGTATTAGTCATAAAGCTCCAGTGGGTTCCACCTGTACTGTGGACTTTAAACCGAGAAACAACAACAGAGCTGTTATCAAGTCATAGATAGAGGCAAGACAGGTTGGGCCTTCAGCTAGTCTTCTGCATGTGTCACCACAGTGTCCTCATACATCCTTCTCACATTTACTGTCACACTCAATGTTCTTTTATTGATTTAGGATGACCGTTACAAATACAACATAGTATATACTGTAAACAAAAGGTGCCACATCTGTTTGTTTTACCTATACTTTTAAGTGGGCTTTTTTATTTTCATTCTTTTGTTGTATCCTGTTGTCACCCTACCAAAAACTAGACAACCTAAGGAATCCGTTGGTACCAACCATGTCATACTAGCTTGTCGCAAAGGAGGCTAAATCACGCTCCAAAGTTATGCTAAATACGCTGAACTGTCATGGTCATTTTCAAAGGGGTCCCTTTGACCTCTGACCTCAAGATATGTGGATGAAAATGGGTTCTATGGGTACCCACGAGTCTCCCCTTTACAGACATGCCCACTTTATGATAATCACATGCAGTTTGGGGCAAGTCATAGTCAAGTCAGCACACTGACACACTGACAGCTGTTGTTGCCTGTTGGGCTGCAGTTTGCCATGTTATGATTTGAGCCTATTGTTTTATGCTAAATGCAGTACCTGTGAGGGTTTCTGGACAATATTTGTCATTGTTTTGTATTGTTAATTGATTTCAAATAATATACATATACATACATTTGCATAAAGCAGCAAATTTGCCCACTCCCATGTTGGCAAGAGTATTTAATACTTGATAAATCTCCCTTTAAGGTATATTTTGAACGGAGAGAAAATTTGGGATTCATTTGCAATTAATCGCTATTAACTATGGAACTATGGACTATGGATGTATATAGGCTTGTCCCTTTTTATCAAAATTCAGATACTTTCTAACATACTGTAGTTCTTCTTCTTTTGTTCATCATTAGTCATATTTTTAGTGATTGCACAACAATTTTGTTGATGTGATAAGTATTTCATCATTCTCTAGTTCCAGCGTCTCATATGTGAGGATTTGCTGCCTTTCTCTGTTTTCTATCATTGTAAACTGAACATGTTTGGGTTTTGGAATGCGGGCTGCACAAAATAAAACATCTGACATGTCAAAAAGTAAAAGATTGATTGGTGAATCCCAAAAATATCCAACAGATTAATGTAAATAATTAAGTTCAAACACACAGAAAACAGTTCAAGCTTCATACAATTCAGTCAATCAGTATTGACTTAGAGGGCGATGATGAACACTGGTGATTTATCTAAAAAGGCCAGTGATTATATCCCACTACATTCCTCTCGGCCCTTCTCCAATAATCGTGGAAAAAGATTCAGATGGTCGAAATAAGCAGGAAGTGTATCCCCTCCCAGTTATCTGTTGCTGGTTCAGAGAGATTATCTGGTCTCTATACATTTCCCCTGAGGAAGCAGGTGAAACAATATTTTTGACATACATGACAGTTCTAAAAACTGATCTTTTGTTTGCTTTTTGCGGCGGTGATAGGTCTGATTGCTGGCTGTTATTTTCAGAAAGTTTGTGTTTCCAGAAGCAGGAAACCACTGTGAGTGACGAAATGTTAGAAAAGCTTTGAATTGTTTTACACCTTTGGCTGCTCATCGCTGCATGACTCAGAGAACGCCAGCAGGCAGCGAGATCAAACAGGTACCGGTGAAAATACAGTACACGTTCACATGTGAAACCACTGCCTGTGTGTCATTTGCTTTTCCACGTGGATAACATCCCCTATGTTGGAGACCTGACCTTCATGTTATCTCACAAAACAGGCTGTGAAAGAGAAACTGCATCAGTGTACAATTACACTGATCACAGTGAGGAGGGCATCGCACACCACAACAACAATGAGACACACAAACAGGAAGTGGCAGGCTGACATTTAGCTTGTGCACACGGGGATGACTTCTACGAGATAAATGATGACATTCATATTCCCCTGCATGAGCCCAGATGGCCAACATGAGATTTGCTCTCTGCCGTGCTGTGAGGGAACAACAGAGTGAAACTCTGAAATAGACAATACCTCTCTAATGTGTGGCCTGATCTATGATTCACCCAGATGCTGGTCTAAGGTCAGCACCAATGTCAGCACTCACTAGTTACATAACTGATGGTATTTGGTCTGGGAATTTTAATGTCACTCCAGACAGTTCTAATCTGAGGTATTTCCACTAGGGATGAGGTAGGGTTTGGAGGAATTTCAGGAAAATACCTAACCGATATTACAATTGCAAATTAAATTGCAATCCGTAAATTCTCTAAATTATTTATTAGATCATTTATTTTCCATAAACAGCAGCACAAAGATGTATCAGACTTGCATTTGCCTTTGTTTGAGATGTCCCCAGCTCTAAATTTCTGTATTTATTAGGGCTGTGTGTTGGCAGGAATCTGGTGATACGATACGTATCACGATACAGGGGTTACCATACAATATATTGCGATATACACATGTATTGTGATTTTTTTCATATCTAATTTTAGGAAAAACTGTCAGAGTATAAAGAACATACCACCATATGTATACAATAAAAAGTCACTATGTGAAATGGTTACTACGGGGATCAACACATTTTTTTAGAATAGGTGAAAATAACACATTTGTATGGCATGTAAAAAACGACATGGTTTTTGCCCGTAACCGGTGAAATATTACAGTATGCAAATGCTGGACACTATACGGTGGCATAAATATCCCACAATGCAATACATTATTGATGACAACGTTCAAAACAAACGTTGACGGACAGCTCTGTAACATCAATATCGCTTCAATTTAAGGTTTCACGTTCCTAGGCGTCAAAAACAAATTGTCGTTTTGGTCACACAAGATTGGCGCAGGTTAACATAGTAACACATCTCCAACCGGCAAGGAGGCTCTCGGGAGGTGACGACGTAAAAGTTACTGCTCAGTGTGCCGAAAAGATGCATACAAGGGCTGTCAATCGCTTAAAATACTTAATCATGATTAATCGCACATTTTTTATCCATTCAAGATGTACCTTAAAGGGAGATTTGTCAAGTATTTAATACTCTTATCAACATGGGAGTGGACAAATATGCTGCTTTATGCAAATGTATGTATATATGTATTATTGGAAATCAATTAACAACACAAAACTATGACAGCTATTGTCCAGAAACCCTCACAGGTACTACATTTAGCATAAAACAATATGCTCAAATCATAACATGGCAAACTGCAGCCCAACAGCCAACAACAGCTGTCAGTGTGTCAGTGTGCTGACTTGACTATGACTTGCCCCAAACTGCATGTGATTATCATAAAGTGGGCATGTCTGTAAAGGGGAGACTCGTGGGTACCCATAGAACCCATTTACATTCACATATCTTCAGGTCAGAGGTCAAGGGACCCCCTCTAAAAATGGCCATGCCAGTTTTTCTTCGCCAAAATCGCTTTAAAAATCATAAAAGGTATGTTAATTTGTGAAGATTATCTTGCTGAACAAAACATATATGTATCATAAACATTTGTTTGCCTCAGAGCTTATTTTCTGCCATAATCCAAAACCCAGTGGAAAAATCCCACTGGCTTTTTGTCGAGGGAACCAGACCAGCCAAAGCTTGAAGCTCTACACAACAAAACAGTCCAATCCAATAGTGTCTGGTCGGGTAGTGTGAACCCCTCTATGCCCACTGCATCAGCAGACTACATGTATGATAAGGGAGCACCTAACAAATGGACCTGTAAGGGGAATACATGCCAAACTCCAGTTTAATCCAATATCACCTGAAAATATAATGTTGGCTCTTACTTTACCTTCTTAAAAGGTTTAAACAAAGCTTGTCTCAATGATTAAGAGACGCTGCTCATTTAGACAGACAGACGATCCATCAAGCAGCGTTTGTTTCTAATGGCACGGTATCTAAATGTTAGAACTGGTTCACAGTTACTCACAGCCGCCCACCATGGTGTATTTTGGTGGCGGGAGGCTGTGGGAAAAAAACAGGCCAATCCTTTCTAACTGGAATTTTATGACTAGTGGATGTATGCCAAGATTACACAATACCTACAACCTCTGTGTGTGAAACTGTTATTACAAGAAGGCCTGTTGGGCCAATGTCTCTGATGGCTCCATGCCATTTCTACCTGCCTTTAATTATTTACAGTGACAAGTTTGACTCACACTGCTAGTCTACAGAAGACACTACTTTTGATTCTCATGTGACGCGGTCAAAACAGACCCTTGGATAGTAGGGGTGGGGAAAAAAATCAATTCACCTATATCGCCTTTTTATTTTACGATTGTGAAATAGATTTTTTTTAATGCCAGAATCGATATATTCGCTCCATTTGAGTCTATGTTGAGGTAGAAGGAAGTTAACGCTTTTATTGTTGTAGTCTGAGTAACGTGACATCATATCCGTTCCAACCCCGTCAACCAAAACAAACCAGCCGGCCGCTGCGAGCCAAAACGATAAAGTAGAAAGCGGCGAAGGGTCTGCGTGGATTACGACCTGCACCCTCACATGTTAAATCCAGCGTGGTAAACACTACACATCCAGTAAAGTATGGAAACACTTTGGGTTTCACACATTGCAGGAAAAGCAGAGCTAGACATCACGGCTAAAGCTACATGCTAACTCTGTCATGGACAGGAAACGCTATCGTATCGCGGTAACGTGCGGTAAAGCCGGCCGTCGCTCTCATCTCCGTGGTCAAATGGGCCGACGTTACAACCGTAGATCACCCATATACTGACATTTATGTTAAATGCATTCAAACGGCCCCGATGGAGCTGACCATGGATGTATAAAGAGAACGGAGCTGACGGGAGAGCTAGAGACGGACTTGGAGAAGTTAGAGGAAGTATACACGTGGGACTACGTCCGGTTTTCAAAATAAGGTGTTAACAAAGGGAACTGTATATACAAAATACATATATAGAAATAAGATTGATTGGATTATATTCACCAGAAGTATAAAACATTACATGTCCCTTATACATTAAAAAAGAAAATAACACTAATTTGTGAATTATATGTCTTTCTTCTTTATATTTTTGAGTTGCTTGAAAAAAATGGAATAAATAATTCCTGACAATGACTGATATATTTGACTTCAGGACATCTCTAACTACTTACATGCTGAAAATCAAACATTTTTACTGTATTAATTTAGATATTTTCCAAAGTAAAAGTCCCTAGAAGTGCATGATTCAACTTTTTCCCATGGTCTAGTGTTAAAAAAGTTAACAGAAATTGCAATAGATCGTAATATCGAATCGCAATACTTGTAGAATCGCAATACATATCAAATCGGGAGATAGGTGAATCGTCCCAGCCCTAATGCTGTGACATCTGGACAAATAATAATTAGCCATGCTCACTAGCTAATCAGAATCTTAATATCTACTGTAATACTGTAATAAAACTAGGCTTACGTGTGGTTTCCTCCAAGCTTCTCTCTCCTACAGAGATAACGTCATGCCGAACTACGGCAGAAAATGTTAAATATTAAATATTGGGATTAATTATATTCAATAAACAAAGATTTTTTTCTTTTCTTTTAGCTTTTCCTGACATTATGATATCACCATTTCTCTGCTACTGATACTAGCTTGGCAACAACAATGTCTAATATTTGAAATTGTATTAAAGTGGTGGGTTGCGAGGCGAATAATACGTCAGTAACAATGCCGAATAATCCACGAGAGTTCAGTGTTTCATACACGCTCTTAAAGTAACTCAAACAACGAATGTGTGATTGTTAAATATGCGAGAATACATTTAATATTCTGATTTTTCAACGGAGTTTGGTGTGACGTTGTCTCTCCGTGCAAAACGAACTTCAGTGAATGAAAAAGTAACACCGATAGGTTACAATGTATCGAAACAGTGTTCTGATTTGACGTCACAGTTCCGTTTAAGAATTTTAAGTTTGCTACTTTTAATGTTTTCGAATCACCTGATTCCGTTTCCCGCTAGCTTACAAACACGGTCCACATCCAAACAAGTGTTTTTATGAAGGAGCATCTCCGTACCTGACTGGCTTTGTGGAACTGCTTCTTCAGCCCGGCCACAGACATCTTCCACACGCGTTGTAAAGCTTCACCTCTGGAGGAAATGTTCCGTGAAACACAGAATAAAACTGGTGAAATATAGGTTGAGGAAAGAGCAGCCACTCCACAGCGACACTGCACTCATCAGTCACTACCGCTCAAGATTGCAGCAAGACCTGAGGGGAGTGAAGCTCAGACAGCGAAGGATGACACAACCGGAAATACGTTTATTGTCCTCAAAATAAAAGTGTCATTTTGAACACTGAAAATTTACGCTTTTTATTTCTTTACTTTTTTTGATTGTTATACAAAAAGAACAACGTAGATGATGTCAGTGAGGACAAATGTATTTACTGCCACAACTTAATTTTTTTTTTAAATTTATTTATTGAAATACGTTTATTGTCTTCAAAATAAAAGTGTCATTTTGAACACTGAAAATTTACGCTTTTTATTTCTTTGCTTTTTTTTAATTTTTATACAAAAGGAACAACGTAGATGTCAGTGAGGACACATATATTTACTGCCACAACTTAATTATTTTTTATTTATTTATTTTTATATTTTTTTTATATTGTTAATGAACATCAGTGTAAAATACAGGATGTAAATAGATAGATATTCAATTCAATTCGATTTAAACTTTATTTCAGACACACAGGAGGGTCCATAGCAATAAAAGAAAAGAAAAAACAAAACATACAAGATAAAACCACAGCAATTCATCATTCAATCATATGTAGGCTAGCTCGCCAGTGTTTTCTGAGGCTGGATGGGTACCGAGTGCAGCTCGGGCTGGTTAAAGCCTCTATGATTCTGTTCTCTAGACTCATCCAAGCGACACATGAAATTATACATCAAATGTCTTAAAAGTGTGTTGACAGTTGACTGGCACTATGCCATCTGGGAACCCAAAGCAACAGCCTCATTGCATCATTGTAAGCCACTATGAGCCTTCGCATACTACTTTTCTTGTGGCTACACCAAAGATGAGCTGCACACAAATGCGTGCAGAAAGCTCTAAATAGATAGATAGATAGATAGATAGATAGATGTACTTCATTGATCCCAAATTGGGAATTTATTGTGTTACAGCAGCAGGTTATCCAAGCAATGCACAGGAACAGTACATAAAATGTACATGTCAACACTAGAGAAATATACCCATAGAATACAAAATATAAAGAATATTGGAATACACTATAAATAAACCTGACTACTACAACTAGCATAAAAAATCTAAATTATAAACATAGAATAACCCACTATAGACATTAGCAAAGTGTGCAAGTTACCATGTTTTGTTTATTTTTTTTTATGCTATAGCATAAAAAAAAATCTAAAGTATAAACATAGAATAACCCACTATATACATTAACAAGTGTGCAATAACATACTATATACATACAGTGTCCCTAGGCAGGTAACAATATACCAATAATAGTATTCTTAAGACAATGGTTTTATATGTGAGTGACATTTTCTACTTTTCATTAATCTCAGACTGTTGGATTCTTAAAGTATGTTTGGGATTTTCCATCACAGATCTCCTCCACAATATCAAAACCACTATCAGGGGGGGCGAAAACCTTTCTTGAAAAGTGGACTCAGCTAGCTGAACGTAGCCTATGTAGGCTTCATACACTAATACACATTGGTGTGTTAAATATTATCTTAGTCCTCTCCTGTACAATGCTTTGATTCTTTAGTCTTACAATTTATCAAGTGTAGGAGGAAGGCTTATATAAAATGTATTCTTTATTTCACTGCAGAACACATTTTCATTTAGTGTTGTCATTTTCACAAGGCTAGCTAATGTGTTGTGAGACAGTCAGTTTTATTCTGAAAGTGAAAACCGGAAACGGGATCTACGTGATGTGACTTGACTCGTTGATTGGCGGAGGAGGAGAGGGTTTCCTGAATCGCAGAGATGTCGCCACATCTCAAAGCCCATTGGCTGACAGCTGCTCGTGCGGAGGAAACCGCGATGATGACTTCAAAGGCGTCGGAAATATCCCGACAACCACCTGATCAGACAACCAGCAACTGTAAAATATGACTGAGCGACCGCTAATAAAAAATACTGTGAAAAGAAATAACTGCAGTCAGTTTACAGTGAAGCAGGAGACATCTTGTGTCCATGAAACTTTTAAAATGATTATTTGCTAAATAACGCTCTAAAGTTGGGCTACATTTTGGCGAGGAAAAACTGTCATGGCCATTTTCAAAGGAGTCCCTTAACCTCTGACCTCAAGATATGTGAATGTAAATGGGTTCTATGGGTACCCACGAGTCTCCCCTTTACAGACATGCCCACTTTATGATAATCACATGCAGTTTTTTTCATGCAGTATATATTTTTGCCTATACTAAAATGGTGTATTTGAAAATTTCTGCATACTGGGGTCCCTAAACAGTCTTGAATTACATAAATTGTATATCACTGTAAAGCTGAGACTCTTGTGGATCCAATGAGCCCAACTGTATTCATGTGTGATGATGTTACTGCCCATAGTAGCCATTTCATTGTAGTAAGACCATGTTTTTTTTAAACTTGACCTCACTGTATGAAATGACCTGTGGTGACCTCTAGGATAATCACAGCCTCATGAAACTTTACAGCCACAAACTAGAGACCTAGAGCATTCAGAGGATGTATGGATCAAACTAGAGACCTAGAGCATTCAGAGGATGGATAGATCAAACTAGAGACCTAGAGCATTCAGAGGATGGATGGCTTTCCTAGCTAGATTGACAATAAGGGGTTTTCTGAACAGTTTACACAACAGAAGTGCTCGCCATCCAATCGCCGAAAAATGCGATTCTTGCAGAAATCTCAAAATGTCAAAACTTTTTGAAACCAAATCACAGCATGGCTTTTTCTATGGTGTTCCTCAAGGTCTTGGTGTCATAATATGGTACTTTGGAGGGATTATCGGTCATTTTTATCAATTCTCGAGTGGTAAAAAAAATGCTTAAATTTAGCACCAAATCTGTGTTACAAATGGTATCAACCCAAAAATTGCCGCAACAACTTATGAGACATAATAGAGCATGGGGATGACCATCATATACTTCTATCATAATGTTTTAAACCCTTATACACTTTCATAATTCAAAATTTTAATTAATTAAATAATTAATTCATGTTTATTTCTGTTTTATGACTAGAACAACTTGAAACACAGTGCTGAGCTGCATCTCAAATTAATCTTCAGGTTCCCAGCTTTCAGATGATGTACACCACTTCTATGCGACATTACTTTTTTTCTCGTAATATTATGACTTTATTCTCGAAATCTCTGATTTTTTTTTTTCCCTCAATGTGGCCCTAATAGTAGTAACCCACCTGGAGGATAAGTGTACACTGGACCAGTATAATCTAGATTCGTAGGGAGGGGTAATGAACAGGAATCCGACACCACAATGAGTAAGCAGAACACAGAGGTAAGTTTAAAAGAATTATATGGACACAAAATAAATTTACAAATACTGCCGGCATTCAGTTTTGTCCTTTTTGAAATGTTTTTTGAACTGGGTGCATCCTAAATAAAATAAGAGTTATCCCACAAAAAAAAGAATATTCAGATCCAATTGTCTTTTGAGGTCCTTCTCCACAGTCCTACCACAGCGACAGGAAGGCAGATGAAAGTTGAAAGCACTCCTCAATCCAGGTGATCAGCACAGGTGGCTCACCATCCCCCTCGACAGGGAGAGATTCCAATCCAAATCCAGAGTTCAAGAGTATCCAGAAAACCTAGTCTGTGTAACATAACAGGGTTTATATAGCAACATATGCAAATCTATCCAAGCTCTTAACTGTACATTTAAATTTTATCAATATCAACATATAATACAACTTTTCAATGCTTAACCCATGAATGTAGGATAACTGTTGCATCACAATATTAACTTGATACACACATTAACCCTCTGAGACCCACAATAGACCCGTTTTTGTCTTTTCTAGGGGGCTACAGGGGGTCTTTAGGTACATCATCTGAAAGCTGGGAACCTGAACATTAATTTGAGATGCTGCTCAGCACTATGTGTCAAGTTGTTCTAGAAATAAATCAGAACTAAACATGAATTAATTAATTAATATAAATTTTAAAAGTGTATAAGGGTTTAGAACATTATGATAGATCTATATGATGGTCATCCCCATGCTCTATTATTTCTCATAAGTTGTTGCAGCAATTTTTGGGTTGATACCATTTGTTACACAGATTTGGTGCTAAATTTAACCATTTTTACCACTTGAGAATTGATAAAAATGATCAATAATCCCTCCAAAATACCACATTAAGACACCAAGACCTCGAGGAACACCATAGAAAAAGCCATGCTGTGATTTGGTATCAAACTTTTGACATTTTGAGATTTCTGCATGAATTGCATTTTTCGGCAATTGGATTGCGAGCACTTCTGTTGTGTAAACTGCTCAGAAACCCCCTTATTATACATCTACCAAGGAAAGCCATCCATCCTCTGAATGCTCTCTAGTTTGATCCATCCATCCTCTGAATGCTCCCTAGTTTGATCCATCCATCCTCTGAATATTCTAGGTCTCTAGTTTGATCCATCTATCCTCTGAATGCTCTAGGTCTCTAGTTTGATCCATCCATCCTCTGATTCTAGGTCTCTAGTTTGTTGCTGTAAAGTTTCATGAGGCTGTGATTATCGTAGAGGTCACCACAGGTCATTTAATATAGTGAGGTCAAGTTTTACAAAATGGTCTCACTACAATGAAATAGCTACTATAGGAACTAACATCACATGAATATAATTGGGATCATAGGTTTTATAGTTCCGTATGATATCTGGGTCTTCACTTTAGCCCTAAAGACAGTAAAGTCAGTCAGGATCGCGGGTCTCAGGGGGTTAAATTAGGATAGAGAACATGTAGAAATAACTCAAAGAATATAAACCATATGTTGTCTAAAACAAATGATCAGAATCATTGTGAACAAACTTACTGGTGTGGCAGCATGGTCTCAGACAAAGGGATCTGAACAGGACACACCCAGCCTTTATATAACCTCTCCTTCTCTAGACTCCTCCCCTGGATGATGAAGGTGAATCTCCACCTACTACTACCTGGAGGCTTGAGATTTTAAACAGTGATTGTTTAGACTTTTATTTTTCATAAATTTAGAAGTGCTGTCTTCAAATGTTACAATACAGATTCATATTGCATAAGTTGTTGGTATGGATGGTATACTGTAAATTATTAGCAGGATTTCACAAGATGCAACGGTACTAATTCACAATAAACTACATTATAATTACATCACAGGCCTTAACTGTGATATTCACAATATAAAAATAAGAATATTATTGTGAAATTAATGCAAGGCATGGCTATTACAATCGTGATTACTGCAAGCTACTGTGAATTCATCAGGAGAGGTTTCTCTACATGCTAAATAAATGTGTAAAATTGATTATATTTTTATGTTTATTTGAATTTAACCTATTTTTCAATGTTTTAAGTTATTGATGGGTTAACAGATAAAACTGTTTTTCAGTATTTTACTATGGTTTTTAAGTGTAAATTTACAGCACAGTACTGTAATTTACTTTCTGTCAAATATTTTACATTGTACCGTTTACACAGTAATTCTACAACAGCATACTGCTAAATCACAGTAATCTAAACATTTACTGTGAAGTTATAGTTAAATAGAGTAATTCTACAGCAGCATACTGTTAAATCACAGTAATCTCAATATTTACTGTGAAGTTACAGTTAAATAGAGTAATTCTACAGCAGCATACTGCTAAATCACAGTAAAATACTGGCATTACTACTGTGAGGTCACAGTATACAGCTGTCATTTCACAGTACCTTACTGTAATAATGATACAGTACCTCACTGTGAAAGTAATGCAACTTGTAGCCAGTAATTTAATGTGAATGTACGGTGAAATATCTGTTGAGGTGTGGTGCAGGCACTGTTTCCTGTGACTGGTCTTCTCCACCACCAGGGGGCACTGCAGGCCTGCAGAGGAGCAGCTATCAGAACCTGATCAGAACCAGTACAGATGTGGTTTCCAGCAGCAGGGGGCAGACCTGCAGCAGGGGGCAGACCTGCAGCAGGGGGCAGACCTGCAGCACTGTCCAGTCCTCTGCTGGCATGAAGTTAGACCATGATTAGGTTTTAATTTGTGTACACAGTTGGATTAAGGCTGTAGGAAATTAGACTTGTTCTAGGACACCGGGGATCATCAGTTAATGGAAATTATATCCACGAAATTTGACTTTTTCTTCTGTTTTTCATAATTACATAATAATGACGGATGTAATAACTTTATATTTTAAATCATGGCAGATACAGAAATGGCTTTGATGAACATGTTACATTCAAAGAAGGAAAAAAAAACTTGTAAAACTAAAACTTTCACTCAAGCCGTCCCTCTTTCCCCCTGTTTTTTCTCCTCTTCCTCCTCTTCCTCCTTTTCCTCCCTCGGCCTGCAGAGTATTTGGAAGAACAAAAGTCATCTGCTGTCCATCTGGTCGCTGTGCCGGGCGGTAATACCCCCTCATATTCCTCAGCTTCCCAAGCACCCGTGGACAATCCATTCTCTCCCCCCTTCTCTGCCTTACCCTCCAGTTTTACCCCACCCCCCCACCCCACCCCACCACCCCCGCTGGCCCTGATCCCCATCCCCGGACCGAGAGGTGGGATCCGGTGTCAGTGCCCCAGAAAGACCCCTCTCTCTGGAACATGTGGGGGGATCAGAAGCCGTGTTGTTCAGAGGGCTCAGTTTCACTGTTTGGGATTCTCACAGTAGCGTGCACGTATCCGTTGCCTCCCAGGTGCTGGCTCATAGCAAATCTGACTTTCAAGATAGCAATCAGCTGATGTATTCTCATGAAAAGCATGAGAATATTTTGATTTACTTATATTTTCTGGGTACGTCATAGAGAATGGTTTACATCACACTGAACAGTGTCACGCTGACTTGACTGATAATTACAGTTTATTTTACTCTTTTCATAGTTTTAACCATTGTTTCTATAAGTCATGATATGGATGGATGGATCAATGGATCAGGTGTAATGTGAAGGGCGTCGCTTATAAAGACAACCCAGCACAAAGTCTGCAGTTCCCCTCAGCTCAACAGAGCCATTTAGCCTCCTTCAGCTCACTGTTTTGGTTTTACAGCCTGCAGCTTTACTGTTTGGTTCAGTCTCACTGCTCTCAGATAGCAGCAGGCAGCTGTTTTCAGTTAATAAGCTCTGATAAACCCTCTGTACACTACCTGCTCAGCAGCAAACAGCAGACCGACACAGTAAGAGACGAGCTTGTGAACATACTGGAACATTTAGCAGCTGAAGTGACAGATATTTCCCTCAGAAGTTGGTGAAAACCAAAACAGAACAAATGAGAGAGAAACATGACGCTGATGTTTCTCAATGTCTGCTGGATGTGTAAATAAGCAATTGTTTGCCCAACTCAGTCGCCAGAAAAAATGTTGGCATTGTAAGTTTCTGCAAACCGTTTCTGAACCAAAAATACGTTTCATTAATATGTTTCATATCAGCCTCGTATTACGCTTGCAGAAAGGCACAATGACACGGGGTTAACATTATGAAACGATTGGTTAGGTTTAGGCAACAAAACTACTTGGCTAAAGATAAACAAAAACTTCAGGGTTTGTGTTAAAATAATAACGTAACGACGCAGCGTAACGACGCAGCGTAACGACGCAGCGTAACGACCCAGCGTAACGACCCAGCGTAACGACGCAGCGTAACGACGCAACATATGGTAACAACGTAACGTAACAGCGTAACAGCGTAACGTAACAGCGTAACGTAACAGCGTAACGTAACAGCGTAACGTAACAGCGTAACGTAACAGCGTAACGTAACAGCGTAACGTAACCTAACAACGTAACCCAACAACGTAACCTAACAACATAACCTAACAACGTAACCTAACAACTTAACCTAACAACGTAACCTAACAATGTAACATAATGTAACAATGTTCTTTTTAGGTAAATTATCTCCCCAGTATGAACACTAATAGTCCTTATTTAAATCATTAGGTCCTAAAAGTTGTAAAATGCACTAATAGCTGAATCCAGAGTTATTTCCCTTCCTCCGTTCATGTGAATGAGACCCAGACCGAAGCTGGAGCGAGGGCTGGGAGGCGGAGTTAAAGGGTAATGCGCCTGCTCTATGGGTCCAATGGATGCAGAAGATCGCCGGATGATCCGGGTAACTTTATATTAACCTGGGGGTTTGTTTCCAACCTGTTTGCTCATCTGACTGTTCATGTTTCTGCCCGTGACTTGTTGCAGTGTTCTCAGTAATTAACCATCCATCCATCCATCCATTATCTGTAACCGCTTATCCTATTCTGGGCCCGGGTTTGAACCTGTGACCCTCTTGCTGTGAGGTGACAGTGCTAACCACTGCACCACCGGGCAGCCCAGTAATTAACCAATAGACGATAAAAATACTGATACAACTTATCACTTACCACTATTGTATTTATTTGCTGAACCGGTGCCAAGTGGTGGTCTAAAGGTGGATGGAACATAATTTCACCCTGTGTTTTATTCCTGCAACTTTAACCGCTGGATGTTTTTCACAGTTTGTGTTTAGTCACACCAAAACAGTCAATACTGTAACGACGCGTCCACACTGACCGTGTGAGAAGCGTTGCAGTGTGTGCTGATGGCTCAGCCTCAGTTTCAATCTGTTCCATATTTACCACTGAACGCTTTCTGAAAGTGGTCCACTGCTTCTTAAAAATAGCCCTAAAGATGCAAGTTGTTCCAGATACAAACAGCTCTGTGGAGGAAGCTGAGCAAGTGCTCCACCTCTACAGATCATCCAGGTTCTCTGCTGAATATTGTCGCCTACATACAGCACACAGGAGGGACTGAAATAACCCATTGTGCCCTCTCTGAGTGGTACTAGATTTCTGCAACGTGCCAGAGAGAAAGGATGGGAGCCACTTGTCAGAACTGGGTTTTTCAGCTCCAAAGTGATGAGGAACAGCTCTGCAGGCTCACTAATGTACAGTAAATGTGATGGGTGGGTTGGATTGTTGAGTTATGCAAGGCTTTCAGCCCTCTGTAATAGTGCAATACTTTGGCATGTTGCGTAACAGATTTGTCCTCCTCGCTTTTTCAATGTGGGCCCAACGATACTTCCCCTGTCCCTGGTCCATTTCCATCCATGCCCTTTAACTTTGCATAGCAGTATTACAGCGATTAATTCACCTCTTCAATAACTGAGAGCTTTTTTTTTTTTTTTTTCGGAGAGTGTAGTGTATGCCTTTTTGCGGCAATGCAAATTTGAATAACTGCTGAATGTGATCTCAGTGGCTCTTCCATTTTATCATACCAACAGAAAGGATCACAAAAATCAAAATATAACCAAAACACTATTAATCAAGTTACAACAAAATATCCTTTGCCTGGTGGCTGTTTTCACCACTCTAACACTGCCTCTGTGTGCATTTAGACATTGCTGCTGCTGCGCCTGTGTGTCTACATGTCTGTGTCTCCAGCTGTTTTGTTTGGTTTCCCAGTCTGGCCGGTGTAGCAGTGAAGAGGTCAAGCGGAGGTTCACCTGAACACAGTTATTTTGTGGACCACACCCCTCCTCAGCCTGTCAACAAGGCCTGATGGCAAGATAACCCCTGAACACCCAAGTCCTGCTTAATGAGCCATTTCATCTCTTATTATATTCTCATTTTTCTTGAATCTGCTGAAATATTGATCTGAATTTGTGAATTTGTCCTGAAATAAATGACACGAACCTTCGTGTAGTCAGAGATAGAAGTTGTTCGTCTCTACTTTCCTGTAATTTTGACATTATTAGTATTTACTTATGTTCATAAAAGAACACAGAAAGAACATGAAAGAAAAGGTGCATATACATCTTTCAGGACATTTGCCTCGCTCAGAGGCCATCCTCACCATAATACCACCACATTAAACCTGCAGTGGTCAGTATATTTTTGGCATCATTGGGCAAAAATTCCATAATAACCTTTCAGCATATTGTAATTCAAGTGTTCTAGACACAGAGAAAACTAGACTTCTGCTCCTCCTCATGGCTCTGTTTTCAGGCTTTAGAAAATCTAGCCCGTGACGGGAGACTTTGACTAATCACAGGTCATTTCAAAGAGAGAGAGAGCATTCCTATTGGCTGTGCTCCGGTCATGTGACCAGAACTTGGTGTTCCTCCACCAGATTTTACAATCGCGGCGGCGTCACAAACTTTCTCATTTTACAGCTAAGCAGTACACTACATGATGATTCTGAAAACATTTGAGGTGAGAAATAGGCATTACAGTAACAGAATATTGATTCATATTTGATCAGCGCTGCCTAGTTTGACCGTTTGGTCGGAGTTCGCGAGTGATTGACAGCCGGCTCTCATAGACGGCTCTGACTGCTTGTTTTCCTCCGGTCTGTGAAATCTTGTAGATGCCGTTAGGAGCACCGGAGGACACATAGGACACAGAGGAACATGATTTTTTTCAGGTTACCTGTTTCATGTACTACTGTCACGATATAGCGACCGTTTTATAAAAAAGCTTTTTTAATCACATTTGCTCCAATCTCGCCTACTTCAGCTTTAAGCTGGCCATAAACTGTATAATTTCAGAAGTGTTGTTATGTACTTCCTATTCCTACTGTACGCTGCGATCGTCAGTAAAATAGAAATAAAATACAGCATGTTGGCCGCTGCGGGCCGTTCTGGCTGTTGACAGTTGTCAATAAAGATTGGTTTGAAATGACGTTGGGGAATCAGCTCTTAGTTCTGTTTCAACTGTGCGAAAGCCAGTAGTCGGCCAACCAAAATTTCTGACATGTCCGACTGTCCGACGGCTGGTCGGGAGGAGTTAATCGGTCCTCGGTCCCCCCCCCTCCCCGTATACAAAATTCAGGTCAGAAACGGGCTAAAATCAGTGGGTGGCGTTACCATGGTTTTGCACTTCACTGTTTTTCCAAGATTTTTTTCTAGTAAATTTCTGAATTTATAATCACGCAAATTTATCAGAGAATATCCAAGTTTTTTTTCTCATAAATTTCCATAAAAGTTAAGATAAGATAAAAGTTGGAAATTCTGAGTTTTTTCTCGGAATATTACCCCCCTCCTCCAGCTCCGTGATTTTTTTTTTAACCTACAATAGCTCTAATACACCGTTTTCATTTTCATTAGACAGATTTTCTCATTAATTTTAAAGGGTCGGTTCATCCAAATTTCATAAAAGCATTTTTTCTTACTTGCCCCTGTCAACTCACTCACTGTAACCTCTTTTCCTACAAAGACTATTTTCTCAGGAGAAAATTATTTAAATGATAAATCACCTAAAGAGATGCTTGTGGACACTGTTGTGAGAAACATAAATTAAATTCACGTCCATAGCAGAAATCTTAGAGACAAATATCTGGACACATCGTAACTGATAGCTACTGCAAGAAGTTAAGTGAGAAAATATGCTGTTTTGTAATTTAGATGAACTCATCCTTTAAGATAAAGTATATATTTTTTGTTTTTTTTAATGACTATTGAATATTTTTGTAGCGAGGCTTGTATGTCATCCTCCCAGCAGCCCACTGCTGTATGTGTCTGTTAGAGGCTCATCAGTGTTGCTCCGCCTAACACTGAGTATTACAAGGACTCCAGGGAGTCAGCCTGGATCAGATGATACGGCTGCAGAGATGAGCGAGGCGACAATCCTCCTCTTTTCTTTGCTTGCATTGGTGTAGTTAAATGAGTCCCTTCATTTTACAGGTCCGCAAATTACCCCAATATTTACCTCAAAATGTATAGAAAAGTACTTTATTATAAACATTATTTAATAATTCTATGCTAAAATAGCATATAATGGTTAAAATAGGGCCCTTAGGCTTGAGAAGCGGCTGTGCGCTGCTCTTCATCGGAGGTGGAAAACCAAAACTAATAGAAGACACTTCTGATCAGACACAAATCTCACCATTGTGACTTATTGTCTATACAAATGTAACCTGGTAGCTAATGTCATGATTCAGGGAGTTTTTTAAAGAAATTTCAAATAAGTTATTTGCTAATTATCATATATTTACCAGCAGACTTGGAAATAAAGCATATCAATTAACTTCGTATTCTTTTCCTGGATTTGTATTAAATAAATTACCAGCTATTTGGAAATAGCGGAATATAATTATTAAATAATGTTTATAATAAAGTAATTTTCGATACATTTTTAGGTAAATATTGGGGTAATTTGGCAGTAATTCCAAAGAGATTTCAAATAGGTTACTTGCTAATTATCACCTAATTACCATGAAATTTGCGGACATGTAATATAAGTATAAACCTGTATATAAAAGAGTATGATGTGTTGCTTATATTGGCTCTCCTGCTGAATATTATACAGTGCAATACATTTCATTCACAAACATACAGGTAATGATTGTGCTTATTTGTTTAATGGACAGAACATTGAGTGGAATGAGACTTGCAAACATATGGCTTTTTATTTAATTGGAATGAATATTGTAACATTAAATCAAAGGAAACATGAACACCTATCAACATATGTCGGTTTTGCTCCTTTTTTCTTTTCTTATTTTTTTTTACAAATCCAAACAACAAACAAATGGGATCTTAAATCCGACCCATTGCATTTAAATACAGAATGAAAAAAATATGCAGAGCAAAACCAGAACAGTAGACCGTTTTGAAATAATCAGACATGTACAACACAATGTTCTTGTTCATTCATTTTTGAAAAAAAAAGAAAAAGAAAAACATGTAATGTTAGTGGTGAAATTTTATACAGTATATTTTTTGGTTTCTTTCAGATAACAAATTACTCTATTCACAGAATATACAGTTCAATAAACATTTTGTTTACCAGTTCTTTTTTTAGGGTGTGCTCACGTGTGGGGCCGTTGTTATGAATTGCATTTTTATTATTATTATTACTATTTCTCAGTGTTTGACTCATTCACAGTACGTGTTTCTAGCCTCCAGCATGTCTTCCTGCTGTTTGTCCAGTCAGTCAGGATACTGCAAGCAACCACACAAACAATACAAGAGCAATGCCTTAATCAAGTCTAGTCCCATGAGCAGATTTCTTTACAAAAACACCACCAAAATCAAGATAGTTTTTTTTCACACCGATCAGTCAAAAGTTGTTGTTTTGTTTTGGTGAATTTTATTGTATTTTACAACAGAGCCCACCCCTGAATACTGCTGTTAATCACAAAGATGAGAGAAGACTGGGCGGGCCCCTTTAATACTGCATACCCCTCACACACTGTGAAGGAGTTTCTATACACACCTGTGGACTGGAAAAATCTTTGGTCAACATTAGCAGTATGCAACAACCAGAACAGTAAAGACAGATCATATATAACACCATACAATAACTTATTGGTCAAGCTCACAACACTATAGCTTTTCAACAAAGACTATTTTTGAAGACCGTTGTCCAAATGAATGAAATGACACATGTAGAGGTTACTTCACTACTGCTTTTGATCAATACAGCTTCACGGGGAAGATGTGAACATCTGACAATAAAAACACCAGAAAAAAAACAACTCGCATGATACAGTTTCATGGCTCAACTCTCACATGGACAACACGTGGACAAATTCACGTTCGTACAAATGAATCTTTTTAAGGTCTAAACTGGGCTGTAAGGCAAACCAATGCAAAGAAATCAGTATCGCGTTTACAACAAAAGGTCGCACTTCTCAAAAATTGGAAATTAATTTACTGCCTTGCAGAAAAAGCCGGTAACACTTCATTTTACAGGTCCGCAAATTTCATGGTAATTAGGTGATAATTAGCAAGTAACCTGTTTGAAATTTCTTTGGAATTACTGCCAAATTACTCCAATATTTACCTCAAAATTAAGCGAAAAATTACTTTGTTTGGCTGTCTAGACTTGGGACCTGACTGGACTTGTATTATTATTATTTTATATCAATTATAAACATTAATGATTATATTCCGCTATTTCCCAATAAGCAGTAATAAATAGCTGGTAATTTATTTAATACATTTCCAGGAAAAGTATACAAAGTTTATTGATATGCTTTATTTCCATGTCTGCTGATAAATAGATGATAATAATTTCTTAAAAAACTCCCTGAATCATTACATTAGCTACCAGGTTACATTTGTGTAGACAACAAGTCACAGTGGTGAGATTTGTGTCTGATCAGAATTGTCTTCTATTAGTTTTGGTTTTCCACCGCCGATGAAGAGCAGCGCACAGACGCTTCTCAAGGGCCCTATTTTAACAATTATATGCTATTTTCGCATATAAATATTAAATAATGTTTATAAAAATGTAATTTTTGATAAATTTTGAGGTAAATTTGGGGTAATTTGGCAGTAATTTCAAATAGGTTACTTGCTAATTATCAACTATTTGTGAAATTTGCAGACCTTTAAAATTAAGTGTTACCAAAAAATGTTACCAAAAAATAATTTGTTACAAAAGCAAGTTGCATTTGCCCCAACAAATGAACCCCTTATTGTACTTTTTTTTCTCTCCTTTCTCCCAAAATATGACAACAGGATGAACTACTGTGTGGAATTTAAAAAGTGCTAATTGGTGAGCCTTCTTTAGGTGCCCAAAAACAACAACAACAACAACAACAACAACAACAACAAAAAGACAATTACAACCAAGGAAATCAGTCATGTTGGCGGCTCAAATCCCTAGTCCTGGTCCATCGTGGCACCGGAGCCAACAGCTAGGTTCCGATGAAGGTTTGGGTTCTGGCTGTGCCTGTTTCTGCTCCGCACAGAGGAGAAGGATGTATCGCAGCCCGGGACTTTACACTTGTGAAGCAGTCGCAGATGGACAGTCTTGTAATGGGCTCTGAATGTGCCCTTGTTGCTGTAGACCTTTTGACAGACGTGGCAGGTTATCGGAGATCCGCCCCCACCTCCCTGAAGCCCGCCTTGTCCTCCCCCAATGCAGCCCAGGGTCCTCTCGCCCCCGTGTGCCAGCTCCTCGCCCCCGGGCCTCCCTACGCCGATCCCATCGCAGCTTTCATCACTGTCCTCCATGTGGAGCGCCTCCTCATCCCCTTCAACCCCTTCCTCACTACCGGCACCATCTGAGTCCCAGGAAGATCGAGCGCTGCCGCTGCAGCGAGGCGGGGCAGAGGAGGAGGTGCTCAGGTCCAGGACTGCCCCGTCCTCCCCACTTCCACCACCTTCTCTTCCTCCTCCTAATCCCTCCATTTCTGCTAAGGGAGACGCCTCGGCGCTGTTTGGTGCAGTAGACATTTTGCTCATTGGGAAGACCAGGCCCATGCGATTGTGTCCTCGGAAGATGACGGAGGTCTGGCTGGTTGGGTCTCGATGGGGTAGGTCTCTGTCCCGATGGTCCTGGTAGTAGTCCAGGCCAACCGAGTCTCTGTCCCTACAGTGGGATGAGGGCAAGTACAGGGTGTTGGCTGGGCTGAATGAGTCTTTGGTCAGCAGCTTGTGATGCAGGTTCAAGTTTGCACTGTGTCTGCAGATAGAGAAAAAAACAATTCAGTGTATCATACACCACGTCTTTTGTCCAATATACCTTAAAATGCCATAAAAGGAGACATTCTTACTGTCACGCTCAACTGACTGAGGCCCTGTCCACCCTAAAATGCCAAAGCAATACAAAAATGCAAGAATGTCTCCTTTTAGACATCCTAATGATGATGAGTCAGCAGTTTTTGACAGATGAAATGTAAATAAAATAATACATTAACAAGTCACAAGTGTCAGATACAGTCATTCTATGTGGGCTTCCCTTTAAACAATGTAAATCGGTATGTATGTGCTATATAAGCTCTGTTTAAACTACAATGTGCAAATTCACAAAGAATGGATTGTGGCCGCTGCCATGAATTGAAATTGCAAACTTGCAACTTGCTATCTGCCCCGTCTCAAGGTCCAAAGATATTGCGCTAATTATACTACAGCGCGAACATGCCCATAGAGTTTTGCAGCTGAGTGCAATTTGTCCTTTTTTGCATCTGAAAACAGTAGGCAGAACAACTGCAAAAGACAAAATTGAAACGTGACATTTGGGATTTACTATCTCAGTCTGTCTTCGCGCGACACTCCTTATAAATGCGCTTCAGTTAGCACCAACTCTCTGAAGACGCTAATAATTTCACTGTAACTGTGCAGCCGATTAGACTGTTGTCAGGCTATTAAATAGGCGTTATCAGTCGCTATAAGCCCCATAGATGTGGGTCAATAGGGGCCTGCTACACCCACTAGTAGGTCCCATCACCTATTCACATGGTAGATCACAGAAAGAAGGAATAAAAGAACATGACAGTGACCTCTAGCGACCGTAGTAATTATGACGGGAGCCAAAGCAGCAGTCAAGCGCTGTATGTAGTTATTTTAACCCAAAACATAATGTTTTTCCCTAAACCTAACTGGTTTTGTTGCCTAAACCTAAAGAAGTTGTAGTTTTGTTGCCTTAACCTAAAGAAGTTGTAGTTTTGTTGCCTAAACCAAAAGAAGTTGTAGTTTTATTTCCTAAACCTAAAGAAGTTGTAGTTTTTTTTGCCTAAACCTAAAGAAGTTGTAGTTTTGTTGCCTAAACCTAAAGAAGTTGTAGTTTTGTTGTCTAAAACTAAAGAAGTTGTAGTTTTATTGTCTAAACCTAAAGAAGTTGTAGTTTTGTTGTCTGAGCCTAAAGGAGCTGTAGTTTTATTGTCTAAACCTAAAGAAGTTGTAGATTTGTTGCCTAAACCTAAAGAAGTTGTACTTTTCCTGCCTAAACCTGAAGCAGTTGTAGTTTTGTTGCCTAAACCTAAATAAGTTGTAGTTTTATTTCCTAAACCTAAAGAAGTTGTAGTTTTATTGTCTAAACCTAAAGAAGTTGTAGTTTTGTTGTCTGAGCCTAAAGGAGCTGTAGTTTTATTGTCTAAACCTAAAGAAGTTGTAGTTTTGTTGCCTAAACCTAAAGAAGTTGTACTTTTCCTGCCTAAACCTGAAGCAGTTGTAGTTTTGTTGCCTAAACCTAAATAAGTTGTAGTTTTATTTCCTAAACCTAAAGAAGTTGTAGTTTTATTGTCTAAACTTAAAGAAGTTGAAGTTTTCTTGCCTAAAACTGAAGCAGTTGTAGTTTTGTTGCCTAAACCTAAAGAAGTTGTAGTTTTCTTGCCTAAACCTAAAAAAGTTGTAGTTTTATTTACTAAACCTAAAGAAGTTGTAGTTTTATTGTCTAAACCTAAAGAAGTTGTAGTTTTTTTTTGCCTAAACCTAAAGAAGTTGTAGTTTTGTTGTCTAAACCTAAAGAAGTTGAAGTTTTATTGCCTAAACCTAAAGAAGTTGTAGTTTTGTTGCCTAAACCTAAAGAAGTTGTAGGTTTTTTTTCTAAACCAAAAGAAGTCGTAGTTTTGTTGCCTAAACCTAAAGAAGTTGTAGTTTTGTTGCCTAAACCTAAAGAAGTTGTAGTTTTGTTGTCTAAACCTAAAGGAGCTATAGTTTTATTGTCTAAACCTAAAGAAGTTGTAGTTTTATTGTCTAAACCTAAAGAAGTTGTAGTTTTGTTGCCTTATTTGTGCAGGTTTAGTGGACGCAAAAACATCTGCATATGCGGACGTGTTCACAAACGTGAGGACTGCACATATTGTCCATGTGTACAGTCTTAATACATTTTGGCTGCATGTAGAAATCTGCGCAGGTCCTGTGTGGTCAGGTGCCAAAATGTTTCACCGCACAGATTATCGCAGCTACATGAATTTGAAAAGTATAATTTGAGGGCCCAGGAGTCTGCCGTTCTAACCAAACTAGAGCAGCTGATGTCAGTATGTTGCTATGACCTGATGCTATATTACTGATATACTGGGTCTCTGCTTAAACCATGAGGAAACTGCCAACTGAATGAGCTAAATAGCAACGCCTTAGATTTGGGATTTGAACTCTTGCCCCATCGGAAACAGTAAAATGTACATCTGTCAGCAATCCCGATACCTGCACTGGAACGATATATGGCTGCCTCTCACCTGTCTCGGCTCCTGCGGGAGGGGAAGGCAGCATTGCAGCCGTCCACTGTGCACATGTGCATCTCCTTCAGGTGAACATTTTGGTAGTGCATCTTGACGCTGTAGGGGTTCTTAAAGGTCTTTCTGCAGATCTCACAGTGGTGCGGCAGGTCAGCGTTGGGGTCGAGGTGAGACAAACCTAAGTCACCGTAGTCGTCTACGCAGCCGTCTGATCCCTCCCTCTCGCGGTCTATGAGCTGGAGAGCGCCACCGTTACTCAGCCTGTGCTCACCGTCATCCCATCTGAGCTCTGAAATCTTGTCAGCTGAGTTTGTATGCTCCCTGTCCGCCCTTTCTTCATTGCCATTGGGTTCCTGACAGAGTAAGTTGTTGTCACAGTGATTCTCCATCAGTCTGTCTTCGAAGGGGGAGGATGCGGAGGTGATGACCCCCGTTTCAGCTTGCCTTGGCCCATCATCTTTGTCCTCCCTCGCTGTCATTTCTCTATCTAAAGTTTGGTCCAACAGATGCTTGGCGCCCTCCCTTTCCTTCTCCTCCCCAATGTAAGCCTCCCTCTCCTCCCCAGCTTGTCTTGCACACATATGCCCTTCTGCTCGGATCCCTTCACACTCTTCCTTGTCCCTGCCCTGTAAAGGAGCCTCGTCCTCAGAGCTGCTCCCCTTATCCATCTGCTCATCTCGCTCAACCACCTCCTTCTCTATCTTTATTGGCATGCTTGACTTACGAGACTTTTTCTTTGGTATGGGGTCTGCCATGCAGGGTTCAGGGGCTGTGATGGGTTTGATGGGTACAGACGAGGATAACAGAGGAAGGGAAGGTAGTGTTCCTGGGGTGTTGGCAAGCTCTGCCGGGGTTACCAGGCTGCGGTAGAAAGGCAGGACTGGCTGTACTGTTTTTAAGTTAGGGAAGAGGATGCCACTCTGGCCCATGCTGGGGAACGAGCTGCTGTGGAGTTTAGACCCAGTGTCCACATGGCTCACCATGTAGCTGGGCACTGACTTATGGCTTTCTGGAGAGCAGACAGGGATGGGGGTTCCATATTCGGGCCTCTTCTCTCCTTGAGAGCCCTCATCACCAGACAAGCTGCCCCGCATGTCTTTGTCCCGGTTGTTCCGGTTCATAGGCATGTGTAGCCGCGGGTTCGGGTTGGCACTATGGCGATTGCGACTGCGCAGCGAGCTGAACACCATGTTGCAGCCGTCAATGGTACACTTGTGCTTAATCTTTAGGTGCACTGCATTGTAGTGGATTTTCAGCGTGCCTTTGTCGTAGAATGTCTTCTCACAGGCGTTGCAGTATACGCGACCTTTCTTCAGAGAGCATCCTCCCCCACCACCTCCCGAGAGCCCTCCACCACCGCTCCCATTCCTGTCCAGGGAGCGCAGCTTGCCCTCGGGGGACATCTGTGTTACATCGGAGCTCATGGAGGGTGTGCACGGCGTGGAGGGTCCATCCGAGTAGTTGTCACTAGTGGAGAAGTCCTCTGCCTCGATCTTTGTGGTGGTGGAGAGGCTGTCCATTGGCTTGTCTCCACTTCGGTCTAGATCAGAAGTGAATGAGACGGAGCTGGAACCTAGAAGGCTGCTCTCTGGAGGGTGTGAAAGAGGGAGGGGGTTGTCCCTCCCTAGACCATCCCGACCTTGATCATCTCGTCTCTGACTCTGCTGCCCCATTGACCCGTGGCACGGCTGCTGGTGCTGCTGGTGTTGCTGGTGCTGCGGCGCCCCCGTCGGCGAGCCCAGAAACGGTGCGGGAACGGAGCCTAACAGCTGGAAGGGCAGCATGAAGGCCATGCTGTTGACAAAGTTCTCAAAGTGGTGCATGCTGCTGCTGCTCAGCTTATCGACTTTGGACGTAGAGAGGTTGGCAGCAGTGCGTGGGGTGTTGCGCTCGATGAAAGTGCGGATGTCTGAGTTGGTGCGGGTGCTGGGGACCAACACCGCCTGGCCCTCCTTGTCCTGCAGAGCCATCAGCTCCACTATGGACTTGGTCTCGCCAAAACGCAGGAACTGCTGCAGTGTGGCGATCTCCTCCTCGAATGTCATGATGGCCCACCGGTCCAGCACCTTCCCTGCTACATCCTACATCATGAAATAGATTGAGAAGGAGAGGGAAAGTGAAAAAAAAGAGAAAGGAGAGAGAGCAATTTCATCATTAGCATTATAAGTGTCTGTTGGGTTGCTCATACATATTCACAGAGTGGGTTAGAAGACACACCCTATAAAGCAGACTGGCAGGGCAGCTAAATAAAGGAATCAGATGGAGTGTTAATACAAGCGGGCAGTGCAGAACCCTGAGAACCCTCATTACACAGACACACAGCGTTTCATCTTGCAGGTCATTTCTCTTCATTTAAATCATGTGGATTTACTCACTCTGCATCAGCCCAAGGACACACACACACACACACATCCGGGTGAGAACATGCATATGAGCATACTAGCAGACACGTACACTCATATACACACTCCCAAAGGCATGCAAAAATAAATACGTGCACAAACATACCCCACACATACACATACACACACACACACACATAGGCACTCAAGTAAGGGGAGGGGTGATCAGAGGGCGGCTCACGTTGATCAAGCGGGTCCTCTCTCCCTAAGCCCAGCAGTAATCACATGTGAGTTCGGGTGTCTTTGAAAGTGAGGAGCGGCTTCGTGCCGTAACCGTGATTAATATTTCATCACAGAGCATTCATTGGGCGCCTGTCGAGGATTCTGACTCTACGTTCGCCATTAGATGAGCTAACATGAATTAAACGCAGCACAACTTGAATACTTGATGATGTACTAATCGAAGTGAGAGCTCTCGCACTGACACAGTGCCTGCAGCCCAGGCCTCGGCCGGGCTTGGCTCCGGCTTGAGAGGAAATCTGAAGCAAAAGACATAATATTTACAAATCTACCCAGCACAGTTTGGAGACCTCCCCGAGCCGGTGGTACCACAGCAACAAGCAGGCGGGGTACCGAGAGAGTTCATGGCATTGGTCGCCTTCATCACATCCCCCCTCTCTCCTGTCTGGAGCCATGCTTTCCTGACCCCTCTTCTCCCTCCTCCTCCTCCCATGTCTTTCTCAGAAATTCTCTCTGTCTCTCTCCTCATAGACTCTCGCTCGCTCAGTTTTCAGGTCGCATGTTGGCTGCTTTTAGAGGCTTTTCCACCCTGAAAAGCGTTACACTACATACTATGTTGGAATTGTTTTGATATTCAATGTGTAGTTCAACAATATTTGGGAAATAGTTTGACTTCCTTCCGAGATTCAGATGAGAGGATTGATATCAATCTGTGTGTTAAGCACAGAGCCGGGTTCAGCATGTGTTAAACTAGCTTATTACACTGCTGTGTTGAATACTCGATTCTGACTGGTCAATCACGGCGTTCTAAGGTCTGTTATTTCTTTATAACAGACTGTTGTTATGGCCGCAGTTCTGATGTCGGACTCTGGTGGACCGTTTTTGTGTGAAATTATTGATTTCTTAAGTAAGTAGCCGTGTAATAACCGTGATAATGTACAGCTAGTGGGTCATTGTTGTGAAAGAAACCCCTTCAGGACGATGAGAGACCCCTCCACTTCGCACGTCAATATATTTTTTCAAACTGTTGTTTTTTTTATGAATACTTTTACAGAGAAGGCAAATATTTCCACGGCGACAAAGCGATGTAATTTCTTTTCAGAACGAGACCGCTTTTCTGATGTTTCGCACCACAAATAAAGGCATCAACCAATCACGTTGTGTGGAACGGTTTGAGTTGCGCCTAAATTTATTAAACAACAACACGGGGGCTTCTTAGTCTGAACCAGGATGGCAAACTTTCGTTCTGTTCGTTTCATTCGTTTGCTTCCGTTCACAATAAAAAGCCCTAGATATATATACTCTTCGCAGGTGAGTATTTCGCATTTTCGCGTCGTTTATTCGTCACACCCCCGTTATGTAAAGGCCTTTAGCCACTTCCGCATTGGTTTCACTTGTCAGACCCGGAGGTTGCAGCCTGGTCCTGACTCCAGCTCTGTACTTAACACCTAGATCTGACACTGATAGGGTCCTCTCATCTCACTCTCAGAGAGAAAGCAAATAAGCATATTTTTAAATCAGCAACAAGTGTTCAGAAACCCACACTGGTCGAGGTATAATCCTAACAACATGAACTCTAAACACACAAAGAACATAGTCTTCCCCTCCCACTGCTCACCTGGAGCACGTATCCTCGTATGTAGTCCTGCAGGGTCCAGTCCAGTGCGTTGAGGATCTGGATGACCTCCTCCTGCTTCAGGACAGAGAAGAGGCGGTCCAGGAGGATCTTGAGGCGGATGGGGATAGCCTGGGTGCCGTACAGCATCAGGCTGCAGATATCAAACACCACGTTGGAGTGCACGATCTCCACCTGGCTGCTCTGGTACATGTGGTGCACCTTCAGTTTACTCAGGGCTAGAATACACACATCAGATTTCACTGGGTTAGATTTTATGAACCGACACTGGACAAAAAGGGAAGTAGGGAGGCTAGAACAAGTATATATACAATTTATAAATGTAAGCAATACAGAAAACAACAACAGTATTTAAAAAAATTATTAAATTTTTTTAATATGACTATATGTATATATATATATATATATATATATATATATATATATATATATATATATACACATAGCCATATTACACTTTTTTAATAATTTTGTTTTCACAGGTGAGCGAATTTTAAATTTTTATTTTTACATTTTTAATAATTTTATATGTATATATATATATATATATATATATATATATATATATATATATATCGCCATATTACACTTTTTTTTTTTTAAATAATTTTATTTTCGCAGATGAGCAAGATGATTATTTAAAAAGAAAAACTAATAATATTTCTAATAATTTTGTTTTCTGTATTGCTTACATGTATATATATATATATATATCTCTCTCTCTCTATATATATATATATATATATATATATATGTGCATATATACATTTTTTTTTTTTTTTAAATGTAGCTGAAAAGCTGACAAGTTAGAGTTATACAACAATAAATTCAAATATTGAAATACTGTATGAGCAATAAATAATAAATCAGAAAAATTAAAATACACTATAGCCGTGTGTATACTCCTTCATTAATATGATAAAATGCCACACAGGTTCAGCGGTACTCTGCCTTAGCTGCAGGATCACATGAGTACATACAGTATGACCGTCTGGACAGGCCCATCCTACATCAATGGATAACGTCAGCTGAGTATGATTTATTTATTATCTGGAGAACATAATGCATGATTCAACATTTGAGGAGCATGCTGCTTCATTTTCATGGTATTCAAGTTCATTTAGCAGAGCTGCACTCATCCAGCACCTACGTTAAATGAGTGGAAGAAGAAGAACACACGTTTGAGATGTAAGCAAACCTAACTGTTGCTGAGAAGCCTAATAAGTTCTATTTTACTTCACACCAGCAGTAACAATATTATTATTATTCCAAATGATGGTATTTCTCTAAAAAAAGATGTTTCTAATTTGTAATATACATGCAGATAGTGTCGGTTTTATTTGTCCAGGCTTTGAGATATCTCTTTGGTTTTATTTCTGTTTCGTCACAATACGATGGAGGTGAATGGACTCTGATTTGTGGTACTGGAAAATTTAAAAATTCAACAGTTACACCCAGAGGTGTGGGCTCATGAATCTCTTTATAAAATCAAAAAAAGACTTCAAACTAGATTTGATATTAACACCAATGACTTTACTTGGACCTCAGCCTTTTGACTTGACCAAAGAATAAAAAGTATGTTGTGAAAAACTGAATCAAATTATAATTCCTGACAGTGGATATACTGTGTGGGAGGTAAAAGGTGCGTTTGTCAGCACAGATCATCAGATTCTGCTGTGGTCGACAAAAAAAAACGGTAAAATGCAAAACATTCAGCTCCGAAATGACATTTTTCTGTTACAAAACTAACCCATGAATATTATTGAGTGAAAGCAATAAAACATAAATTTTTAACAGCATTTATTATTTATGTAAATTCACGCATTAAATTTGGCAAAGGGTGCATAATCTCTTGTTTAAGGCACAAAGTTCAGGACTTTATAGCCAAGATATGAGACATAACTGTGACTTCACCCTCTGGGGTCTATCTAAGCCATGTTTTGCTATTTGTGGTCCGCCTGGTCTCCTTTTGTAAAAATGACTTTAGAATCTCAACACTGTAATGCACAATCATGACAATTACATAGTTTTTTTCAGGGCAAACTGGGCTATCAGAATATGTAAGCTGCAGTGATGTCACATGAATGTATAAATAATTAAAATTACCAAAAAGACAAGAGAAAATGGAAAGTGAATCTCACAGAAATGTATTCAAACCACACAGAGAACAATAAGGAACAAGGTTTTATGGCTTTTGAAAAATGTTCTCCAAAGTCTTGAGAATTAGGGAAAAAAATGATCATTCTAACCAACATACATCAAAAGATATTTATATTTTTTACAGAGAAGTCCTTTTTCTGTCCGTTTTTCTACAAAACGTTAGCTCACAGATGACTTTCATTGATGGATTTATTACTTTTATGAAGTCTCTGAAAAAAACACTGTTGTTCCAAGCTGGATTACAAACCCTCTGAAAGGAATACGATCGACCCGGACACCTCATTAGAAAGCTACGGTGATGACGAAGCAGCTGTAAGTTAAAGTAAGTCTCTACACCGCAGCGTTCCGGAGATATTCTAAAAAGAGTAACTAAAGTATTTTTCTGTGGTATACGAAAGCGTCGACCCCAGGAGGTTAAAACAATAACTGTATCCCACCAGCAAAATATCTTTTCCCATAAAGTGACTCTGGATAATCCACAGAACACACTGTCCACAGTTTTCATTTCATCTTTCTGCTGATAAAATGGCATCTACATTTTTCATAACATAGGTTGAAGTTTTTTAAAAGGCAGAGATCTCAGAGACAGACACTCCGGGACAAATTAAACTAAAACTCTTATAGTGGTGAGTGAGAAAAGTCTGTATTTTTCTGAAAATAAAATCACACAGTACATATTATTGAAGATAGCCTCAGTTCTTTGCATCACCAGTAGAAACAGCGAGCTCTCACCGTGTGCTACCCAGCCATGCTTGCAGTTTTCACACTGCCTCCTCTTCAGCTTCCCAGGTTTGAAGCTGTCACAGTTACAGTTCACCAAAGTGCAGCAGATAGCCTGTCAACACAAAAACACACTTTCTTTAATGAGCACACCAAAAAAAATCCTGTTTTTACAACACAAAGTACCACCATATCTTGATTTAAATACAATTCTATCAATCCAAAACAAATATTGAGTGTTTTCTTGTTCCAACACTTTTATCAAGCAGCTGATGCTGAATTATTCAAACCCCAGACACACATTTTGGCTGCAGTGTTTCATAAAATTAAATGAATGAGTTTTAACGCAACTTGTGATTTTTAGGTTGTAGTGGGCTCAGTTTTAAAGCTAGAGTGAAGATAGTGGTATCATATGATACTAGAAAACCTAAAGAATCCATCGGTACCAACCATGTCATACTAGTTTGTCGTAAAGAAGGTTAAATAACGCTCCAAACTTGCGCTAAATTTTCACGAGGAAAAACTGACATGGCCATTGTCAAAGGGGTCCTTTGACCTCTGAACTCAAGATATGTGAATGAAAATGGGTTCTATGGGTACCCACGAGTCTCCCCTTTACAGACATGCCCACAAAAAAATCCTGTTTTTACAACACAAAGTACCACCATATTTCTTGATTTAAATACAATTCTATCAATCCAAAACAAATATTGAGTGTTTTCTTGTTCCAACCCTTTTATCAAGCAGCTGATGCTGAATTATTCAAACCCCAAACACACATTTTTTTTTTTTTTTGGCTGCAGTATTTCAAAAAATGAAAATATTCTCGATGTCTCGTATTATTTCGTTCACATTTTACTGAAATATTTGATACTGTTGTTGAGTAGAATCTGAGCCGCGAGTGGAGCCGGTAAGTGTTTTTAAAAAGGTTGAAATGCCATTTCTAAATTCCTAACATCAAAGATGCGACATTATTGATGTTAAGCCCTTTTTTATATTTCCTATCACTCCAAAGGTATAATATTTCCAAGTGGTCACATGTGTATATACCCAGGAATGCGGCATAATAGCGCTAATACTGAATGTGCCCCGTCATCTCGTCCTTCTGTGGCTGCAGCTCTGCTTAACTTACAACAGCTCCATGAAAAATGTACAACCGTCAAGTTGCCCACGGAAACCCAAAGAAAAAGCACAGTTGCCTCAAGTCATTTCGCTCTCCCTTTGTATATCACTCATTGCCGGGTTGGCCCTGCGAGAGCAGCGTTAGCACAGGTGTTTGTGTGTGTGTGTGTGTGTGTGTGTGTGTGTGTGTGTGTGTGTGTGTGTGTGTGTGTGTGTGTGTGTGTGTGTGCCTTAGGCGTTGATTGATTGAGATGGTTTTTGGTGGTCCAGGTGTGTCCGAGACCTTTGGTTACTGTAGGAGCCCTGCAGCACTACTGACACACACTCAGGTCAGAGGACTCTGTCCATTAGTGCATCTGCTAATGGGGGTTTATCTTTTCAGGATAAACGTGCAGTGGACAGACTCAAAGTGAGGAGTGAATGGCAGTAATGAGTCAAGTTTTCTGGGTAGCTGCTGACTTGGCAGCGACCCTGTGAGGAGAGGACTCACTGATACACTAAAAATGTCTCTCTCTCTCTCTCTCCGCCTTGGAAAAAAAAAATCATTTACACACCAGGAACTGAGGGAAAAGCATCATCAGATTTATGATCAAAGCCAGTGTTGTTAGTGCTACATGGTGAAAAACCTCGGAGTGGCTGCACTACGCCACCTCTCTCCCTCTGCATCTATAATGCATGATCAGTGGGGTTTTAGTATACATGAGCGGCATGCTTAGCTCCTCGCTGGAGCTCGCTCCCTCTCCACGAGCGGAGAAAGGAAGAGAAGTGTGGGTGGGTGTATAGGGAACCTCCTCCTCCTCCTCCTCATTTAGTGAGCCGCTTGGCTCTGCGCTCGAGGCTGGGCTTGTCCTTGAGATCTGGGATCACGTTATTTCACCTTACAATAACCTCTCATCATTAGGACGGATAAAGTGACCCGAGATGAAGGTGGCGGCAGCTACCTGGCCTTGAAGCACAGCGGGGGCAGCTCCGGCCTTCAGTCCCGTGACATCCGTTTGCTTTTCTCTCTATCGCCCTCTCTGTTGGGTTAGATCTCCGGCCGGCTCGCCCAGCCTCCTCCGGACAGTGGCGAGGTGTAAAAAACACCCCTTTGCTCATCTCTCAGCGACATAATCCCATCATTACAGAGCACCAAGAACCAACACGGCCCAATTAGGCTAATCCCATCCCACTGTGGGTGCACACACACACCTCCTGCTGCTGCTCCCACTAATATACATCTCAATCAGGTGCCCCTGCTTGCTCACCAGCCTGTAACACACACACACACATTCCTATGCACAGTGTGCTCCAGGTCCTTTATCTTAATTAGCGATTCATTTCATGAGTTCCTGAGAAGAAGAAGAAGAAGAAGAGGAGGAAGCATGGCAGCGCGGGGCGGGCCGGGGCTTGGTGACCGAGCCTCCCTACCATCTCTTTCTCTGTTCTGTTGTCACAACAAAGCCGCGGCTGCTCGCACGCATCACTGGAGTCGATGACAAGAAGACTAATTGCACAAAATGATGCGGCCGGGTCAGCGTGTCTGAAGCCGGAGCTAACACGGTGTCGTTTCTTTATATCAGTGATGTGTGACAGAGTGGCCACACATAAACCTCTCCACCTTGAATACATTACACACGCCTCTAATTAGCATCTCCCTCGTAAAGGTTGAATAAATGACAAATGGTGGGGGGGGGGGGCACACACAATGAAGTCAGGGGTTCTTCAACTAAAACATAAACATTTAATGGTTTAATGGTAGTAATGGTAATGCAACAAAAAAACTAGGGCCGTCAAAGTTAACGTGATAATAACACATTAACGCATAGTCGTTTTAACGCCACTAATTTCTTTAACGCATTAACACAACTTGCGATTTTTAGGTTGTAGCAGCTCAGTTTTAAAGCTAGAGTGAAGATACTGGTATCATATGAAACTATAAAACCTAATGGATCCATCGGTACCAACCATGTCATACTAGAATGTCGTGAAGGAGGCTAAATAACGCTCCACACTTGCGCTAAATTTTGGCGAGGAAAAACTGTCATGGCCATTTTCAAAGGGGTCCCTTGACCTCTGACTTCAAGATATGTGAATGTAAATGGGTTCTATGGGTACCCACGAGTCTCCCCTTTACAGACATGCCCACTTTATGATAATCACATGCAGTTTGGGGCAAGTCATAGTCAAGTCAGCACACTGACACACTGACAGCTGTTGTTGCCTGTTGGGCTGCAGTTTGCCATGTTATTATTTGAGCATATTGTTTTATGCTAAATGCAGTACCTGTGAGGGTTTCTGGACAATATCTGTCATTGTTTTGTGTTGTTAATTGATTTCCAATAACACATTTATACATACATTTACATAAAGCAGCATATGCCTGCCCACTCCCATGTTGATAAGAGTATTAAATACTTGACAAATCTCCCTTTAAGTTACATTTTGAACAGATAAAAAATGATTAATCACGACTTTATATTTTAATTGATCGACAGCCCTAAAAAAAACATTAAAATACAATTTAAATTGTTATTATTATAATTCTTTTAGTCTGCATAATTACTTTTCTTTTACTTTACTTAATTTTGTCACTTTTCCAGTGTGAACACAATACATACTCAAACAAACTGGTACTGTGGAACTGAGGGAAAAACTCTTACTAACTGCTACTACTCCTAGTAGTACTACTACTACTAACTTACTTACTCTCTTTATAAATGCTGCTTTATTAAAGTTAGTACAGTCTGTTCATTAATAGATTAGTCAAATTCTCACTGTGGTGAGGAAAAAAAAAAGAAGTTTATTTTATAAAATTTACTGTTTCTCTAACGTGAGAATGTACTTATTATTTTCTGTTCTATATTATTATAAAGTTCATATCATTGGATTTTTTTATTGTTGGTTAAACAAACAAAAAAAGAAGAAGCAATTTCAGAAACTTGTGATGGACATTTTCTCTATTTTCTGGCTTTTTAATGACAAAGCGAAGTGTAAAAGCCATCAACAGATTAATCGATAATAAAAATAATCGTGACATAACTGCTTTTTAATTTTGCAGCAAATATTTATAAAAGCAACTGTTTATCCATTTAACTTTGAAGTTATAAAGGAAATTACAAATGAAAACAGTTCACACTGAACATATAGAGGAATGTAATAAAAAAAACAACTAAACAAAATTTTTAATTTATTTTTTTATCATTAATTATAGTTTTTTTAGTCTGCATAATTACTTTTTTTTACTATACCTAATTTTGTATTAAATTAATTTTGTATTAACTCCGAGCTTCTCTGTCTGCGTTAATTCATGACCTTAGAAATAGTGATAATATCTAATAAAAAAAACTCTTAACTTAAGGTCCAGTTAGTAGACATTTTTCCAGAGCTTTCAGCCACATCTTTTGAACACTTTGGTCGTGTGATGACGACTAAACTAACTATCTGCTGATGAAGACCTGGAATGAGCAAGTGGATTTAAGTTAATACAAACTAGGATTTTAAATCGTGGGGAGGAATGAAATACTTCTTAAAAACTTCTATGTGAACGTCGCAGAAGACATCTTTCATCTCTGGGTGAATCTATACAGCCTTGGTCTCTATCTGAATCTCTTTGTGTGGCACTGGCAGCACTACTTTAGCAAACCTTCATATATATTTTTTTTTCTTAAAGTGAAAGCATATTCAGTCTCATTGTGTGTATGGCTCCATCCTGCCATCAGCCCCTCAGTGTCAATCTATTTGTTGCAGTTAAAGGCGTACTGTGCACTCAGAGGACAGGCTGTGTAGGATGGATAGATGGAGGCCATGACGGGAGGGTAAAGAGAGAGAGGGTGAGGTTAAGGAAAGAGGTGAAGAAGGCAGGGACGACATAAACACGACGACAACCCAGTCCTGATGGAGTATGAGACACCTTTCCACATAAAAACACACGAGACAGCAGTGATGATTATCAGGTCAGTTAACCTGTATATATTATTTCCATATTGCAAAATTAACTATTATCACGACTGATTAGAATCATTCATAATTCAACCCAGCTGCTGCCAGCAAATTCACTTCCTCAGTCCACTCTATCCTAAACAACAACGTACATAGACACAGACAGGAATTTCCCTTTTTTTTCATGACGCTCAGCACGACTTTCAACAACGGAGTTTTCGTGCATTTTCCTACAAATGTCCAGCAACACGTGACGCAAGCATCAATTTCCGCTCCAGTCTTTCCAAAATTACACTACTTAGGTTTGAGAATAGATCAACTTGGTTCGGTTTAGGCAACAAAACTACTTATTTAGGTTTAGGAAAAGATTATGGTTTGGGTTAAAATAACACTGGAAGTGCTGTAACTGAAGTACGGAAGTTACATGACAAATAAATCAACGTTGACTTCTGGTTTTACACGGGACACAAACACCGGTCTCGTCGTTTTTTTGACCCACCCCATCCACTCCGACCTCCTCCCTACGCGGCGTTCGCTGCTTTCTAAACTTCCCGGTTCACAATTACGTGGATTATATACAAATTGATTTCGTGCTGACCATCATGAAAGAACGGCAGTTCGTGAAGTCATGAAATTCAATCTATTTGATTCGTGTACAGTCACGAATTTCCCTTTTTTTTCTCGTGACGCTCAGCATGACTTTCAACAACGGATTTTTCGTGCGTTTTCCTACAAATGACCAGCAACGCATGACGCACATATAAAGTTAGGTTTAGGAATAGATCAACTTCGTTAGGCTTAGGCAACAAAACTACTTAGTTAGGTTTAGGAAAAGGTCGCGGTTTGGGTTAAAATAACTCCGGAAGTGCCGTAATTCTGGTTTCACACGGGACACCAACACCGGCCTCGTGGGCGAAAATCCTGTGTTTTTTGACCCATCCGACCTCCTGCCTACTCGGCGTTCATCGCTCTCTATACTTCCCGATTCACAATTACGTGGATTATATATACGAATTGATTTCATGCTGACGATCACGAAAAAACTGGGCTGGTATGAAACACCTTTCCACATAAAAACACACAAGACATCAATGATGATTTCAGGTCAGTTAACCTGTATACATTATTTCCATTTATAACACGGCTCGCTGTACATTATCCCTTACATGGCAAATTTAACTATTATCACTACTGATTAGAATCATTCATAATCAGCTGTTTCCTGGCTTTCATGAAAAATTCAATCAAATTCACTTCTTCAGTCCACTGTCTCCTTATGTTAAATCATATTAACAGTTTAAAACAATGTTAATCTAATGTATGTGGTGACCTTTCGATGTTGAATGTGTGGATGTAATCTATAAAAACTACAGTATGCATTGTAAGACAGAGACAGAAAGAAAACAAAAATGTTCTGTGTGGTTAAAGTGGAACATCATCTTCATTCCTCTGCTGGGCTAACAGCCATGACATCCTTCACACACACACCCACCCACACACACACACACACACACACACACACACACACACACATTTAAGAAATAAAATGAAATGGTCCTTTCTGGCTCTTAAAATAAAATCCTGCCATATGTCCTGAATGGCCACGGAGACTCAGCAGAAGTGAACAGCTGCTTGGACGGAGACAGTCCAGGGACGGACGGGGGACTTGTTGGCCTAATGCGCTGGAAAACTAATCAATTAGCAGCAGCCCGGCACACACACACACACACACACACACACACACACACACTGACTGACACTCAATGGGGGAAACAAGCGGCGCTGGTGCCAAAGAGTGAATAACAACAGGGCGATCAGCAGCTCCGAGGGAAGAGGGAGAGCAGATCAGATTTTACTATCAGCCGTTAATCAGTTAACAAGACGATCACGGCTGGAGGGAAGTGAAGGAAGTTTTCTCCTGATGGGAAACAGAAATGTGGCACCGATTTGATCCATTTAAAGGTTCACTTTTTGTACGAATTAAACACATTTCAAAACTTGGCGGTAACTTTACACAACACAGACTGGGAGCTCTGCTAGAAATTATTTTGACATGTTGAAAAACAACAATGAGATTAAGATGTGGATTATAATTCTGTTTATGATTATAAACATTCCTTATTTTTCTTTTTAGGATTTTTGCAAAACCACTATCATCCCTGGACATGTGGTTAGTTTGCAAGATGTCACTTAGTGATACGACTTCCTTTTAAAGCACCATTTACAAAGGGTTCAGAAAGTGTAACTAATGGATGTATTAATGATTAATAAATTATGTTCTAATGCTTTATAGATCAGTTATGAGAAAACGCTTCAGGTTACAACATCTTTTTGGCCGGTGTTTATCCTCCAACCAGCTTGTTCTGATTAAAGGTTTACAATGAACTGATAAAGTAACATTACTAAATGATTTATAAAACAGTTTATAAACCATTTACAAAGGCTGTTGATTAATCAATTTGTAAAACAAAAAAAGAAACATTTACTGTTTCTCCAATGTGAGAATTATTATTTTCTGTTCTATATTATTATAATATAGTTCATATCTTTGGGATTTTTTGAATTTCAGGAACTTGTGATTTTCTTATTTTCTGGCTTTTTAATGACAAAGCGATTTATTAACCGTATAAACAATCAACAGATTAATCGATAATAAAAAAATAATAGCAACATAAAATGTAACTGCTTTTAAATTTGCAGCAAAAATTCATAAAAGCAACTGTTTTATCCATTCAACTTCGAAATTATAAAGGAAATTACAGATGCAAATGTACAGCCAAACTCACATTGATTTTGGAATGTAATAAAAAAAAAAACAATTCAGCATATATGTTAAACACAGTGTAGTGTTTAGTGAAATTAAAGGGTAACATATATTTAAATGGTCACTAAAAAACAAACGGCACAGCGATCAAGAAAAGCTAAACATTCACACACACACACACACATAAATAAATATGTGATGCAGCCAGAACACACAGAAAACTCTCAGGAATTCAGTGGGAGTGCGGTGTTCCTGGTACCACTCTCACATCCTGCTCATAACGTCGACTTCCACCAATAAAACCACCTCAGCGCCAAAACTTGTAGCTGAGTTGACTCCACCTGGCCTCACCGCCGATCACAGGCTGCGCGAGCGGAGAACACAGTCTCATAAATAAATCACGCCTTGGACCGGGCTGTGTATGTGACAGCGAGGCAGTAAAATGTTAATTGATGACAAGTGTTAGTTAAAGCGAGGTTACGATACATGAGCTGCTCAGCGGGCGACGTGATCCGGCCTCAGCTGCATGATTTAATGTCACTTCACTGAGGAAGAGGAAGCACTTTAACACGCAGCACCAGATAAAAATGATTAAACATTGGACTTTTTTTATACGCAAACCCCCTCAGCCTGCAGAGCCACCCAGTTTTAGAGTAAACTAAAGTAGAAGAATACACTTAGAGCGTTCCCTTAACGGCGCATTGGACCTGAAAAGGAGAAGACAAACTCAGGAGAAGCCTGAGCGAGTACAAGTAGTGACAGGCTGTGTTTGAGCCTATTAAGAGTCCAAAGACAGCGTGAACAACTCATTATTTCATACTCATCCAGCAGTCAATCACAAGAAAGCACACACGTGTTCCAACACTGACGCACACAAAGAGGTAGCAGATCTTTACCTGAATATCCATGAGAAAAAGGTTGGTTTCTTTAAAGGAAAAAAAAAAAGACAATGTGGTGTTCGTGGTGGTGGGGGGGAAGGGGGGTGGGGGGGGAGAAGAGGAGAAGGAGGCGAGCCAAAGTTTGGCTTCCTGGTGTATGTGGCTCCCCGTTAGGAACTCGGAGGGAGTGTTTGGCTCGGAGAGGGAGTAAATGAGGGGAACATGTTAGTACACTGAGTCTGAGAGAGTTTGGCTCCCAGCTACGCTCTGATTCATATCAGATCTCCCCCCCCCCCCCCTCCTCTCCTCGCCTGCCTCTTGACAATCTTGTCACATCTGGCTGACAAATCCTCACAAGCCTTTTGGTGGCAGCGCCGAGCAGACGCAAGGGGTGGCTGCTGCGAGTTTGGGGGGGTGGGGGTGTTAAAGGGGGCCAGGAGGGGCAGCTCGAGGAGACGCTGAAGGGGGTAAAAAGGCTGGAGCAGATACACCCCCCCCCCCCCCATCACCACCACCATCCTCTCATGGATGGACCATCATGAAGCTAATGAAGCTGACGAGGCTGGCAGGATACAGTCGCCACTGCAGACGCACACACACACACACACACACACACATACACACACACACAAAGTGAAGTACAACTCTGTGAAGACGAGTAGGGGCCCTATGTGTGTGTGTGTGTGTGTGTGTGTGTGTGTGTGTGTGTGTGTGTGTAAGTGCCCCGGGGCCCTGCAGCACTAAAGAGAAAACACCCACAGAAAGAGTTTCGAAAGAGAAGGAAACAAGCGACAGAAAGAGGGAGATACTAGCAGGCATAAAGAGATAGGACACGAGTGTGTTAAAGGAAAGAAACACACACACACACACACACACACACACACACACAAACACACACACACACACACACACACACACACACACACACACATATAAATCTAAATCACTTTCATGGATTGCTGGAGTAATGGCCTTTCACACAATGGAAAAGGCAACCTGTTAGAGGAGCATAAAATGTTCTCCTCACATGGAGAAATGATGGCAGATTATAATTTGTTTAACATTATATTTGTTTTATGATTTTTTTAATTATTATTAATGTTTAGATATTTGCAAAATTTAAAAACTAATAATACCAAACTGAATTCACTCTGCTCTGCAATATCTAAAAATTTAGCGTGTTTGACATCAAAAGTAGTAGATATGAATCTATTTTACATACTGATAAAATATCATATAATCATAACAACCTATCAGATGTATCAGTGCATTTTTGTTTTTTTATTGTGAGGCTGAAAATAGTTAAGATCTTAGTCTTAGTCTGTTATAAAACAAATTGCTGACATTTAGACACGTGTGTGTATGTGTGTGTATGCGCGTGCATGGGTGCATGTGCGCATGCGTAAGTGTGTGTGCATACATGCACATAAGTATATTGATTTAGGTCATGTGTACATAGGTGCAAGGTACCAATTTACGTTAAGGTATATCGATATGCATGTTTCCATATTATTATTTGTACATTAAGTATTATTATGTACATGCACAATATACCATGAATCAATTTAAGTTTAATTGTTTTGGATCTGTCTATGTATTTATGTTCTTTTCTGTCAACATGAACTAATAAAAAGTTGTTCACAAAAACAAAATTAAGCGTCTCAGAATTTTTTTGAAATTCATTTTTATTAATAAATAAAAAATGCGGTAAAACAATTAAGTAATAAATATGTAAATGTCCTTTTTTAATTCAATAAAAAATTGTTTTTATTTCAGCTTTGATGATCTGACAGTACGGACTTTTCATTTATTAAATCTATCTCATATTGTTGTGGAAGTTAAAGTCCAGCCTGTCTGATGCTGCCTGCTCCTCTCTGACAGAGAATAACACCACAATTTGTTTCTCCTCCAACTGTTTAGCACTGATTACACTCACACACACATACTGTACACACACAGGCGTGGATGGTGTGTTGCCGCTACCGCCACCGCCGCCACCACCATGCAGACAGCTCAGCTAATTGTTACATTATGGCTGCAGCAAAACATTAGGCTGCTCTTAAATTACATTGCAATAGGCTGTGGCCAGCAGCCAGGAGGCTACCGGAGGCTACAGGAGGCCAGACTACTCCGTCCCCAAACTACAGACGGATGGATGAACGGATGGATGGAGAACAGGCCCAGGTAAGGACTGGAGGCTGGTTCTCTCTCCTCACAGGAGATTATTGTCTTTAGGACACGGGTACGATACAATAAAATGGATAAAGTTCATAGGATTGATTAGAATGAATCAAAAGAAAAATGCAGAACATGATTTAAGAAAAGCGGCTGAAATGGAGAAAAAATAAAGACTCCTTTGCCGCTGAGAGGGACGTCCGACTTGTCTGTTATTGTTTACTGGGAGTTGTCTCTCTGGATTCTTGGAAGGCATGTGAGGACAATCTCTGTCCACGCTGACCGCGGCGAAGACGCTCTCATTTGCATTTCAAGTGTTTACAGAAATGTCAGCTTTTTGGGTGAGTTTGAAAAGTTTCAAGAGAGCTGACAGCTTCAAAAACTGTCAATTACCAACAGCTGGCGTCCAGTTACGTCGTAATGATGTTCACTTATTCATTGATTCATCAAATTTAAATTTAAAAAAATGCTAATTTCATACTATTTTATTTAGGCAAAGTTTTTGTAGTTTTTGAGTTTTTAGAACTGCTGAAAAAAAAAAAAATTCAGAAAAAATCATTTCGGTATAATACTGAAACTCGTTTTTGGCACTAACGCTACCCAGCTCTATAGATCACCATGTGACAACTTGTAACAACAAATCCTAATACAAGATAAATCTGGAATCACAGCAAAACCACATCAGCATTTTTCTTGCCACACATAAAGTCGTGAACGTCTGCAATCCTGAAACATTTCTCCCTAAAAGTCTCTGATCTCCATAAACTCCTTCCACTTTGTCTTTGTTAAACATATCCTACTATCGTGTGTGTGTGTGTGTGTGAGAGCAGACAGAGAATAGCAGCGTCTCTCTTACCTCGGCCATTGTCATTTAGTCGGATGTTTCCAAGGATACCGTGGAGTTTGCCATTCCCTGCGAGTCCCACAAAACAACTGCCTCCAACTCTCCCGTCCGCACAAATACTAACGCAAAAGAGCCATCACACCCAGCAGCATCTCCTTCTACAACACAGACACACACACATGTACTCTGTCTGCTCTCTCACACACACACACTGAGCCACCAACAAAAAAGAGACGTAGTAGTGCTTCACACACACTCACACTCACACACACGCCTCCTCTGCTTTCTCTCCTCTAATGTTGCCGTGGACTGGCTCTAAACTACTCAAGATGTTCAGTGTGTGTGTGTGTTGAAACTGGGCACAGGGGATTGGAATGAGATCCTCCCACTCGGCATTCTCACCTCAGGAGCTGCTCCCTCCCTATAGCCTGCACTAACACACACACACACACACACACACACACACACATGCTTGCATGCACACATGGAGGTGTGCATGCTCTTTCACACACACACACTCACACACACACACACACACACACACACACACACGTCTACCCCCTCAGAGTCACAGGGCAGTCCCCTCACAGCTGGCTGGAAGAGGGCATGACACTCATCTTTCACAGAGATTTGATCAAAAGGAATCACAAAGGCTGGAGGCTCTCCTAATGCAGTCAGGGGAGACTCTCTCTCTCTCTCTCTCTGTCTGTCTGAGTAATGCCCTAAATCAACGCTGCCCCTCTTAGTGCACACAGCCCAGTGTGTGTGTTTCTGGATTCACCTTAACACAGCTCTGTGAACAGCCTCCATAACAAGTTATGCCTTGTGCCGTCAGGAATGTGTCAGCGTCTGTGTTGAGTGTTTCTCGGGAGGAGGGGGACTTCACACATGACAAAAACTAAATCTGTGTTATCTTATAGGAATACGTGGACCTCATACTTGGCGACCTTGAGACCTAAAAAAAAGGGAGGATTTCAAAACCAAAGCGGGGGCTCTGGGGGTCGTCCCCCAGAAATATTCGAGATTCAGAGACTTTGTTTCCTGCGTGGTGACTTTAAAAGAGTGAAAATAACAAAATAATGAGTACACTGCAACACATACTTGCTAACCCTCCCGATTTACCCGGGAGACTCCCGGTTTTCATTGCCCTCTCCCGGTTTCCACAGTTCTCCCGTATTTCTCCCGAATTTTCACACTTTTTTTTCCTTTTCTTTATCTCAGCCTGTTTCTGGAACTGAACAGTGTGTATAATACCTACTGTTTCCACCCGGACGACAATAGAGCTACACCAACTATCATTTTTTTGGGAGAAGAGAGCAGTCTATGCTCGCAACGTAGCGCAGCGCAGTTTGAGCTCATGTTTAAGCTGCGCTTGCAACAGTGTGCAGCGCCCAAAGTTGGGCTTTGCTCGATGCAGCAAACAGCCACTGTGGCACTGGTTTCAGAGCGCAGTGGTGACGTTGTCGCGTTGTGTCTGAAAGGACCTTCGGTGAGTGAGAGACCGAGGAAAATATAAATAAAAAACTGATGAATATTAGTTTATACCAGAGATTCACACGCCAAGTTCACACCAGAGGGGCAAATTATCCAGTTTTCTTTCCAGGGAAATAAAGGTAAAATCAAAAGTTTAACATAAAAATGCTGTTGCAGTGTACTTATTTTTTTGTTATTTTCACTCTTAAAATCACCAGAATGCAGGAAACAAAGTCTCTGGAATTAAATTTTTCTGGGGGACGACCCACAGACCTCCTGCTTTGGTTTTGAAATCCTCCCTTTTTAAAGGTCTCAAGGTTGGCAAGTATGCTGCTACAGCATTTTTATGTTAAACTGTTGATTTTACCTTTAACTCCCAGGAAAGAAATAATTCGCTCCTCTGGTGTGAACTTGGCGTGTGAATCTCTAAACTAACATTCATCCGTTTTTATTTCTTTTTCTCCTGCTTGAGTGTTTCTTTCTCTTAGTTCTCTTCATTTCTCTCTCCGTCTCTCACTCACTGAAGGTCCTTTCAGACACAACGCGACAACGACACCACTGCGCTCAGAAACACGTCATTTCCAATGGAATTAAATGGATCGGCCCCGTTGTCACGGATATCCGATCCAGCTATTTGAATCAGTATCAGCCCGATATCCGAAATAGTATCGGTATCGGTGCATCCCTACTCACTATTATGATGACTTACTAACGATTCATTGATTATAATAGTGCTCATTTATTTTTCTGTCAATTAATTTATCAACTTATGATTTCAGCTGTAAATCAAAGTTTCTCATTCATAAGCACAGTTGAGTGCTGATGGGGTATAAGTTCAAAAATGGTAAGTGTGAAATGACACAAAAACATTAGAGAAGAGCTTTAAAGTGTTGACCTTACCTAGTGAAAAAGGACTGCCACTCAGTAACACATGTTTTCTACAAAAATATGTATCTATTCAACTGATGGCAAGTTCATATACAGGATAGCTGAGTTAGATTCATCAAATACGGGTTATGGTCACTGTTTTCACCCCTCGTCCTTTACTCTTACTTTTCTGTTTCTGTGTCGTTTTTCTTTCCTTCTTTCCTCTCCGTGGCAGAGGGAAAGCTCTGATGAGTTTAGCCATTAGAGGCATCTGCTAATCCACAAATTACCCAGCAAGTTTAAACAGGTACACCTGGTGTGCTCCACCTGTGGCAGCTCCAGGGAGGAAGGGAGGAGGGAGTGGGGGGGATCAGGCCACCAAGCTGAGACACACTTTGAAAGGTTCAGTTGATAGAAAGTGCAAAATGGACTTTCCTTCTTTTTTGTTTTTTCTTTGTTTTAAATCATTGGTTGATGAATTAATTGACAGAAAAGCACTATTATAATCAATTAATCTTTAGTAAGTCATCATAATCGTTAGTAATTTTTCAAGTAAAGGTGTCAAACATCCTACAGTGGGCGAGAAAATACCCGGCAGATTAATGGATAATGAAATTAATCGTTAATAGCAGACCACCTGGGTATCAGAGCTTCGATTCTCTTCCCGAACCCGATTGAGCCCGACCAGAACCCAGCTGTAATTTCTCAAAATTCCTCTGGGCTTGAATCAGGTCGGGGTTTGCGCCAATTTCCTGGTGTTTTTTATTTATTTATTTATTTTAAACAAGCAAGAGTGAACAGGCTGTTCTCGTTCACTGTTCGTTCTTATACCTACGAAAAGTAAAGCACTGTAATTTGTCTATGATTGTGAGCCAGGATGTGCAGAAGGAAGTAGTATAGTATATAGTAGTATAAAGAGCGACAAAGTCCGCGTAGGGAGGAGGCTGGGATGGATGGATGGGTCAAACAAACACAGGACTTTCACCCAGGAGACTGCTGTTCCAGTCCAGTTTGTGAAATAGTCATGCAATTTAATGTATTGATTCGTGTACATAGACACGAATTTCAATTTTTTTTCCTGATGGTCAGCACGAAATCAAATTGTATGTAATCCACATAACTGTGAACCGGGAAGTCTAGAGAGCAGCGAACGCCGCGGGAGGTTACAGCACTTCCGGAGTTATTTTAATCCAAACCGCGATCTTATCCTAAACCTAACTAAGTAGTTTGTTGCCAAAGCCTAACCAAGTCGATCTTTTCCTAAATCTAACTAAGTAGTTTGTTGCCTAAGCCTAACCAAGTCGATCTTTTCCTTAACCTAACTAAGTAGTTTGTTACCTAATTCTAACCAAGTCGATCTTTTCCTATACCTAACTAAGTAGTTTTACTGCCTAAACCTAATGAAGTTGTTTCCTGTGAAGACGGAAGTTTATTTTGAAAAGACTGTATGCATGTAACAAGTGGAAAACAAACGGAGGAATAACTTCGTAAGATATCATATCATCACTAAGTAGTTTGTTGCCTATTCCTAACCAAGTCAATCTTTTCCTAAACCTTTCCTAACTAGTAGTTTTATTTTGAAAAGAATGGAGCGGAAATGGACACGTGCGTCACATGTTGCTGGACATTCGCAGGAAAACGCGCAAAAAATACGTCGTTGAAAGTCTGATTTATTTTACCGTACTCTTGTTGCGTAAGTTACAGACCGATCGACCGAAAAATATCTAATAACTTTTCATTAAATATCATACGAACCATTGTATGATACATTTCAATAGAGCACCTAAGCAATTCACTGCACCATATTTATATAATTTAACAGCTTCTTGTATAATCTCATTTGTCTACTTTTACCCGCTGAAGCAGTGGGGGGGGGGGGGGGGGTTCAGTGCCTTGCTAAAAGGTAACTCAACTGAAGTGGGAGGGAAGAGCATTACTCATCCACTTTCCCCACCCACATTCTCCCAGCGAGGAACTCAACCTGACAAGCCTCCAATCATGAACCCGCTTCTCTAACCTCTAGGCTAGCAACACCCCCTGACTTGACATTCAGAAATTTGCCAAGCAGCCTCGCTAACTGATAAAAATGCAGCTAATGGCCCTTGAAGTTGGACATTAAAACTGCATTACTTTCCACGGGAGATCAAAGCTCTTCTTATTTGTGAAAAGCCCAAAATGTTATGAGGTTACATATATGGATGAGAGACACCCCGTCAAGGCATGTAACGCAAGGTTGGAAAGCCCTCCACTCCCCTGCGGTCGTCCAGGCAAGCAGATCTGCTTACCGGCCTTGTATTTATTCCATACCTAAGGGATGCATACCAAACACAGCCCCAGACCTGGCCTGGATTAGGTCTGCACTGCCTGTCAGATTGCTGCTCCCTGGGCTGGAGCGCGGCAGACGTATTTGCGCCCCGGGGGCTGAGCGTAGAAGCTGCAGCTAAAACCACAGCAAATAAACTCCATGTGCAGCAGAACAGGTCACGCTGCCTACTTACATGTCTGTCATTAGCCTTCCTGCAGGGGAGAGTGAGACGGGCTTGAGTACTTGAGCAGATGAGCAGCTCTGGGAGAGCATTACACGCTCTCTTTACACTTTCTTTATTTGATGGAGCCGAGCAAAATACTGCTCGTGCGAACACTTGCACTCTGTCATTGTTGGTGAGTATATATTAGATGTATCACCGACTACATATGATGATTTAAGGAGCCACCTGAAAGAATTTCATAACTGTTACCTTCACATGATGATCGAAATGCTGTTACGACCCGAATAAAGCAACCTCACTCCCAACTTGTCAAATACCACCGCTCAGTGGCCCTCGGTGTCTGATACCGACACACTGAGGTACTCTTTAGCGTCTGTATGAGACACACCGGGCTTTCAACTAACTCCAATGTTAACACATCCATGTCATTATTAGACAGTCAGAGAACTGACGTAGTTTAAAGAAAGTCCACACAGGGAGGAAGTCGGGAAGGTGGATGGGTCAAACAAACACAGGACTTTCACCCAGTAGACTGCTGTTTGTGTTCCGTGTGAAGCCAAGTCAATGTTGACTTATTTGACCTTACTTTTGTTACGTAACGTATCTACTTAAGTAACGCCGCGTACTTAAGTAACGTAAAAACACCAGCGGTTAACAGGAGCGGATCAAAACGAGGCTTCGTACTGAAATACTGTAGTGAAGCACATTTCCCATAGTTTTTACTTTGTGCTGTGTGTTTGTGTTTTGTTTTAACCATTAGTGAGGTGACTGTTACATTTCTTGACACCAGGTAGCTCGTAATATTTATTCACTAGAGAACGCTACGCATATAACTGTGGGCGTCAATGCTTGTGCTCAAAGTGGTAATAATCAAGTTAATATCCTCTTTTACATCCAGGACAACTGACCCGGTTTTCTCCCGCTGTCGGCGGCCCTGACGGCTCATTTTATCTAAACTAATCAGCTGTTCCTCGTCCATGTTGCGGCGCCATTAACACAAGCAATAGGAAAAAAGGAACAGGGCATCCGACAAAAGTTCAGCTCAAAGCGTCGCGCCGCATCGCTCGCGGCCAGTTAGGACACTCGAATAGAAAACAATGTAATCAAGCTGATTTTGTCGCTGACGCTCGATCGCGTTTGAATCCAGTTAGGACACGGTGTAAGCCTAACTTAGTACTTTTGTTGCCTAAACTTATACAAAAACTACTACCTAAAAACTAAGTAAACCTATGTTTACTTTGAAGTTTATTTTGAAAAGACACTGTATGCATGTAATGAGAGGAAACTGACACGGCGTCCCTGACATGTCCGAATCTGACGCTAAAGGGTACCTAGAGCATCAGAGTTTGAAGCGTAGGGCTACTGACCGAGCTTTGGTATTTGACGAGTTGGGAGTGACAAATTGTTGTATAAAATTATGAGGGAGTTCTTTTAATTTTTTATTTTTCATTGTCAATTATTCTGACGATTATTGATGAATTGATGAATCTATTAAATGTCAGAAAAGTGAAACATGGCCACAACATCTCTGCGTAGGTGCTGACATCTTTAAATGTCTTGTTTTGTCCAGCCTGCAGTCTAAAAAAATTACGATTATATAAAACAAAGACAAGCAGCCAATCGTTACACTGGAGAAGCTGGAAGTATTTTCAGAAAATATTTAGTGTTTTTTTAGATTAAAAAAAAAAAAGCATTGCTGACTAATCATATATTTAATATCATATATTTAATATCTAATTTCATTACAAAACCCTAACCTACAAGGGAGGTTGTGTTTTGTGTGTGTGTGTGTGTGTGTGTGTGTGTGTGTGTGTGTTTGTGTGTGTGTGTGTGTGTGTGTGTGTGTGTGTGTACATGCCGTGTGTCGTCCAAGTGTCGGCCTGCCTTTCCTCACTTTAGTTGACAGTAAAAAAGGCCAAAAGGGGAGCGATTACCTCCCTGTTCCCTGCTAGCTGTCCGTACCAGGCTCCAGCCACCACGCCAAATGGCCCGAGGTTTACCTGTCACTCCCCGCCATTATTCACTACAGACACTCTCATTGGGTCACTGTAAATCACACAGAGAGCAGGAAGACTTTAAATCGAGAAGAGACAGGAGATCTTGATGTGTGACGGGGCTTTTTGGCAGCCCAGGAATCACAATTGTGTATTACAGCATTACAGGACTCATTTGTTTACTCCCGCCCATGTGGATACGCAGCATGTGATGCAGTCATGCAACAGTATGTGTGTGATTATGTGCGAAGGAGATGGAAAACGATGTAACAAGAAAAAAGTGAGGAGAGCGCTCTCGCCGTGCAGCCTGAGAGGAGGTCAGGACTGCTGGTGTGTGGGAGGCGCAGGGCTTTCATACAAATTTGGTTTTATATAAAACAGCATTAGTGAAAGCAGAGCTGGCCACTGAGTGCACTTCAAATGTTAAAAGAAGACCACAGGATATTAACGCTTACTATGAATATATTCTTCTCTCTTTAGTTAGTGGGTAAAGAGTAAGTACCTGATGGTACCGAGCTCAGAGCACACGTGGCGAATGGTGCAATAAGACAAAACAAGGTTTGTGGATGGCAGCTTTAAAGAAATAACTGGTTAAATTTTATACGCGAGATTATTTGTCTGTCTATCTTTGCAAACCAGTGTTTGAATTACACCGTGGCTTTCCTTAATTTCAGGTGTGGGAGGGTACCATGCCATGCATGTGCATACGTACGTAAATGTGCAAAAATGTTCTATCAATTAATTTCAATTCATACAGATATTATTTAGCCTGGGACAACAAAGAAACAGATAAAAATGTTCAACATAGCAACGTTTTTTTAATCGCTCTCTGCCGAGAAACAATACAAAATGCCAACGCACAGTTACTTTGTTAAACAGACCAGACCGAGGCTGCATCCCTTGACAAGGAACCCATACTTGCCAACCCTCCTGATTTTCCAGGGAGACTCACGTTTTTCATTGCCCTCTCCCGCTTTCCTCCCAGGGTCACAATTCTCCCGTATTTCTCCCGATTTATGATAAACGTTTAAACCTTTTTTCCTTTTCGTTATCTCAACCTGTTTCTGGAGCTGTACAGCGTGTATAACCCCTACTGTTTCCACCCGGACGACAATACAGCTACTCCTATGTCGTTTCCCGGTAGAGAACATGCTCGCGACACAACGCGGTTTGAGCTGCAGCGGCGCCCAAAGTTGGGCTTTGCTCGAAGCAGCGAAAAGCCACCGTGGTGTGGCACTGGCCATTAGAAATAACAGGTTTCAGATCGCAGTGGTGGCGTTGTCGCGTTGTGTCTAAAAGGACCTTCAGTGAGTGAGACGGAGAGAGAACGAAGAGAAAGAAACACTCAAGCAGGGTTCTCACCAGAGGGGCGAATTATTCAGTTTTCTTTCCTGAGAATTTAAAGTAAAATTGAAAGTAGGCCTATTTATCATACATTTTTTTTTTATTATTTTCAGTCTTTAAAAGTCTCCAGAATGCAGGAAATAAAGTCTCTGAAACTCAATTTTTTTCTGGGGGAGTAAATTAAATATTTACTAGTAAGAATTACGTCGTAGATATCTCTAACTGGAGTTTGGGATAGTCAAAATGTAATTACAGATATCTTGAATTGACTAGGTGAAATGACGTTGCAGATATCTGTCATTACGTCAGAAGGGGGCGGGATGGGACGGGAGGTGAAGCTATTCAAACATACTATGGTGCTGCAGTGAAGCCGTATGGGTTTATAAAGTGTGTCTGGAGACATAAATCTACAATATGCTGTAAAATTCGAACACAACTCTCTGGTGAACACAGCTCTTGTTTCTATTTCATTTTTTTTCTAACTATCTGATCCACAGCGGTCCCTGACCACTCGTCTCACAGCCGGCTGCATATAGAGACCGATGTTATGTGTCCAGCTCGGAGGACAAAAGGCTCCTTCTGATTAAAATGAGGTTGCAGCTCGTTGTCTACGTTACTACGGTCAGAAAGAGCCATCGTTTGTGTGAGTTATTGATCCGGGAAATTAGAATCTGTGAATATCTTTCCAACTTTACCGAACTATCCAAGTTAGTTAAAAAGCTTCTGCTGACACTGTCCAGATGCTTTGTTGGGCCGATATCCAATGGGTACAAACAATTCTGACTGGTCATAATGACCTTTTTATATATCTGTAACTGTTATTTAGGATAGTCAGAACTGAATTACAGATATCTCTAATGTTAATTCTGGATAGTCAAGCTTAACTATTAAATGTTGCCATAACATTTGGCATTATGGCTTGCCATAAGTTTTTATCTGCTCGAGTGCACTATAAAGATAAACACCTGTTAACACAATTACAGCAGTGGCAGTGAGAATGAGCTCAGCAGTGCAGACAGGCCTCCTTTAAACTCAATCTGGGATTGATCATCTGTGGGGAAACTCAGTAGGAAATACTACTAATCTATTGTTGTACGACTACTGACAGCGTTGGAAACCACAGACCATACCGCATTCCCACTTCAGCTGCAACGGCCATCTATCTGTCAAACTTAACTTTCTATGAGGCCATTAAACATGTGAGTCACCGTCAAATGTTACTTTACACCCGGTGGTGAGAATCACACGTACTAGGGTCCTCTGTGATGAGGACGTTCTCCAACATGTCTCATCTCGGTTCTTGAGTTTAGCAGAGCTGTCAAGAGGGGGTGGGGGGGGCTCTGGAAAGAAGTCTGGCCCATATGAGGGGAAACTGATGGGAACCAGCTGCCGGTCTGTTCAACCGCCACTGAAATGGTGTGAAGACATCCCTCTGAAGGACACATTGGACACACCTGCAGGTAAAGGCATTAGCAGGAGCAAAAACAGCTCAGCAGCCCTGCTGCTCTTTACACACAGTCGACATCAATGGTGCTATAAACTGATGAGATAAGCAGCATTCCTCTCAAGAAGTGTATCTCCTACAGTGGAGAGTAATAACAGGTCATTTCAAATGGTGCTCATGAGGCTTTAGAGCTGCATGACATTGTAAACATTCATGTAAGAGAAGATATGCAGGAACTACTGTATGTAACCCAACAGTTTTTCAGTATTGATTTATCTGTCAATCTGTCTTTTAGTCATAAAAAAGTCATCACAATTACCAGTTTTAAATAGCTCGTTTAAACATGATCCAACCGAAAAACCCAGCCAAGAGTTTCCAACTCTCAACTAGCAGCAGTAGCTCCAAAAGTCTCTAAATCTACAACAATTCTACAATTTCATCTAGCAGACGCTTTTGTCCAAAGTGACGTACATCTGAGAGTTCGTACAACACAAGCGAAGATCTAGATAGGAGGGAACAACTTGAGTAAGTGCCAAAAGCAGCTTCAAGTCCGATCGGACACAGGTGCTTTGTCATCATCATCCTTAACAACATCAACAATGTCATCAATGTCATCATCATCAACATCATCAATAGCATCAATGTCATTAGGTGCGGAGGTGTTCATGAATCTAGCGAGAGAGTCGCCAAGTCGGCAACGATGACAGTCCGTCGCTTCAGTCCTCCCTCCAAAGACACTCCCCCATAATTATCATTATGAACGTAAACAACCAACATGTATATTGTTAGTACCATAGACTGTATATAAGAAGTGGACGTAGTCACTGTGACGTACCCGTTGGTTTGTGGACTGCCGTTTTGAAGCCTCGAGTTCGGCATTTTGGGCGTCGCCATCTTGGTTTTTTGGAACCAGAAGTGACACTGAGAGGGTGGAGCTAAGTACAACCGAACGCTGAATAACACATTTTTAGGCGATCAAAAATGTTAATATTAACTTTCATGAACAGGAAACACACTGTGAACGAGTTAAAGTTGTAAGACAAAAACAACTCCCAGACCGGACAACGCCGTGGTAGCGACCTGTCAATCACAAGGTAGCCCCGCCCTGAAGCATCCCCTGCTTTATGGTCTATTTGACTCTAAATGGGACCATAATTTACTAAATGAACATCTTGCTGTATTGAAGAAGACCTGAAACGCGACGCGCGTGCAAACACTAAATTTGGGGAAACTGCTTTTGTTTGTTTTTTTGCTTCAAAAACTTGGAACAGTTTACAAAACACATTAAAATGAAACACATTTGTACCTATAGGTGATTTTAAATCCATGATTACAAACTACTCCGCTCTTGAATGTGACTGTTTTTAACACAGTTCTATTGTTATTTGGCTGACTGCTTCTTGTAATTCGTTAATTGTGTTTTGTGTGTATTTATTCTGTATAATTGTACTCTCAACATCATTGTAAATGAGGGCATGCCCTCAATGATTCCTCGAGATTTAAGGTTGAATGAATGAATTGCTAAATGATACATCAATAAACCCTTAAAAATCTTTGTCTGCTTACAACTACATTACAGTGTGTTATAAAACATTCATTAATTGATTATATATACTGCTTATACATGCTAAATAGGGGGGTTAAAATAAAGTGTTAGCAATTTAACCAATTTTTTAGTAGCTCAGCTTTCATTTTAATCCTTTTATTTTGTTTCTCCGCTGACAAAAATATTAAATCTATTTGCTTTGGTGGGCAGTTGAGTGATCATGTTCACGTAAAATGCGAGTTGTCACATGACACAGATATCGTATTAGATTACAAAAAAAAACAATAGTCATTCCCACATCTCTTCTATCCATCTCTGTCATCCCATGGTGTGGCGACAGAGCGTTCACCCAGTAGATAGATTAATAAAGCTGCTCCCTTTCCTCTCATCCTTCCATCCCTCCATCCCTCCATCCTCTCCCAGGAGTCTGGTATTGATCAGACATGTCCACATTAGAGGGAGGGGAGATGCTTTTATGATAATCCACCCACCCTCCCCGCCACTCGTAATGGCTGCATTAGACGCTCATCCCCTCCGCACCCGACACCTGGCCCTCGCTCTCTTTGGACTTACTGTTTGCATTACAACACTGTTTAATGGGCTCTTTAGAGGGGCCGAGGGGGCTGGGGGGCAGGGGAGGGCAGGAAACTTTCCAAGAGTTTCCAGTAGATGAGGACCCAGCGAGGAGCCACTGGGAAGGTCCGGTGCGAGAGTGATAGATGGCACCATGTTGAAGTGGAGGGCGGAGGGAGCTGGAAGTGGGGGTCCATTACCTATTACTGAATGCCCTCTCTGTCTAGCCACGCCGCTCGGCTGGCTGTCTGATGGCTGACAAACTCTGGGAAGTGGAGCTTTGGATGAGTGTGTTCTCTGACCGGACCCAGACAGAGGGCCAATCAATAGCTCTCTCTCTCTCTCATTACTTTCCAGTCAAAACAATCCAGACACTTTCTGACACAAATCCAAAGAGTCCGTCCACAAAGGTGCCGGAGCTGAAGCTAAAGATCCAGGTAGGACACTTGTGTTGGTAGGCACTGGTACTAACCGGAATAGTATCAGCACACCAACAGCATGATGCTCTCGCTCTACCTCTGCATTATTCACCAGGCTGGCTGGATGCAGTAGAGTGGTGGGGCTCTCAAGATGTCTGGCTCAAAGAAAAAAAACACAAGATTGAAAGAAAGAAAAAAAAGAAGGAGAGAGAAAGAGCCACCTGGACACCATCAGTCTCAGCGAAGGTAAACATCTCCCACATTCCTCCCTGCACGCTGGCCTACAGGGGTCAAAGGTCGTGATGACAAACGAGTGACCCAGGAGCCCTGAGAGGCCAAGAGAGGAGCCTCTGGAATCTCTCAGCAGGGGGACGGGGGGACACGGAGACGTATCCAGCGGCCCAGGAGCCATGGATAAAAGGATAGTGCATTACAAGGTCTCAGGGCCACTCTGCAAGACCCAACCTGTGGCTCTGCAAGGGGAAAACAACCCAACGTGAGCTCAAACAGAACTGCAAAAATGTATTGGACTGATCGACAGATCTCCCTCTCAGTCTCCAGCATTCCCCTTTCTACCCCTGATAGAAGTCACTGCTAAGATAACGTCGTACTTGCCAACCTTGAGACCTTAAAAATAGGGAGGATTTCAAAACTAAAGCAGGAGGTCTGGGGGTCCTCCCTCAGAAAAAAATGAGTTTCAGAGACTCTGTTTCCTGCATTCTGGTGACTTTAAAAGAATGAAAATAACAAATTAATAACTGTAACAGAATTTTTTTATGTTAATCTTTTAATTTGACCGTCAACTCTCAGGGAAGAAAACTGAATAATTCTCCCCTCTGACATGAACTAATATTCATCCGTTTTATACGTGTTTTTCTCCTGCTTGAGTATTTCTTTCTCTTCGTGCTCTCCATTTCTCTCTCCTTCTCTCAATCACTGAAGGTCCTTTCAGACACAACACGAGAGCGTCCCCACTGTCATGAGCACCGCGCCATGACGGCTTTTTGCTACATCGAGCAAAGCCCGACTTTGGCAGCTGCAGGCTGTGGCGAACGCAGCTTAAACATGAACTCAAACTGCGCTGTGTCGCGATCATAGACTGCTCTCTTCCGCCGGGAAGCGACAGTTGGTGTAGCTCTATTGTCGTCCGTGTGGAAACAGAAGGGCATATATATATAGAGAGAGAGAATTGTGACCCCGATTTTTCCCAGAAACAGGAGTTTCCGGGAAAAATCGTGAGGGTTGGCAAGTATGGATTAGGCTTGTCGCGGTAGTCGGTGTTACCGGTGTTACACGGTGGTCGGGTACACACCGATTACATTACGTACCTACCGCCCCAACCCTCGTTTTGCTTTTTTTTACAGAAATAAAACCCATTTAGTTCATTTTGGCGTATCAACGGCACGTTATCAATAGATAGTCGGACGACGGACACTACAAACTGAAAGTGAATGCATCTAAACTGTACGGAGTCTCATCTCAGAGTAGCAGGAGTCATATTTCACACACACAGGACGAGAGAGTTGACAGACCGAGAGATGGTGGAGGATGTCGCAGCAAAAGCTCGCCCGGAGAGGCCAGACACACCGCCACCCGACGGTAAAGATCAAAGTAAGCGTGCTACATATATTGACCGTCATCTTTTCTTGTAAAATGTCCGGTGTAGTCGGTAACATCGGTGTTGTCACAAGTTTATTAACCGGTGGGAAAATCCCTAGTATGGATATCGTATACATCAAGGACCCCCATGATCAGGTTCAACAGTGGCCCATTGGACTGAATATCAGACTGTTTCACCTCAGATGAGGAAAAAAGGGAAAGGAAGCGAGTTTCAACTGCAACCTTTAGACTAAGCTTCTAGTGGTAGTAGGAAGTCAGTTGTAACTAAGGAATGTGTAATGACAATATTTCATGTGTAAGGAATGGTGGGCATGTGTGTGTGGGGGGGGGGGGGTCTGAGGGTGATGATGACGAGGCACATCTGGAAGCTGTGCTGGACTCCCCCCAGGTGTCCACCATCTATACTACAGTATAAGCATTAAAGTTTGGGTTAAGCTGGGTCTTTGGAGGCTATTTGAACACATTTATACTGCTACAGCATCACTAGCCCAACACACACATTAGTAGAGGCAGTTACAGGGACATGTTATTACGTTGTGTGAGGAAATATCTTCGCTCCATTCTTTCCCATTTGTGCTCTAAGAGCAAACCATTTAAACTGTCGTGGTGAATCTCTAGCCAGGTTTCCATTCAAATGCAAATTAATTAGGGCTCTCAAAGTTAAACGCGATGCAACTAATTTCTATAACGCATTAACGCAACTTGCGCTCTTTAATTAACTTCGACGGGTCGCCGATCTTTCGGAGGTTGTCAGTGTTAAACAGTGTTAATATGAAACTAGAGAACCCTCCATTGGTACCAACCGTGTCATGCTAGCATGTTGGGAAGAACGCTAAGTAACGCTACGAAGATACACTACATTTTGGCAATGAAGAACTGTCATGGCCATTTCAGAGCAATTGCTTTTAAAAAGTTAATCCATTTAGATTGCCTACCGTACGACCAAATCAAGCGCTACCATTAACATTCATCCTCTTCTAATATTCAGCCTTTGAGTGCACTGGACAAAGTATTTTCTCTTAATACGTCTGCTATTTATAAATCAAGCCTGCATGAGCAGAACCAGAGTTACACACACAGCTGGCAGGACAAATGAGTTGAACTTCATCTGGTGAATAACCGACTCTGTTGTAATAGTTGGCAGGTTGATCCATACTGAGCAACAACAACACACACGTCTTCAGAAAGTACAGATGTGAAGGCGACTTCCAATTGCAAAAAGAAAATCATTTTAGTCGCCAAAGATTTATTACTACATCTCCTTTGGAATATGTTGATTACATGTAGTGAACAAATACTGCCGGTACTTGGTGATGAAGAACTAAATGTAGATAGAAGCACGATTTCTATGGCAAGCCGTTTTAACATTTAATAGGTAGACAGGATATTCATTAGAGATATCTGCAACGTCATTTTGCCTCGTCAAAACTCTAATTCAAGATATCCGTAATTACATTTTGACTAGTACGATTACATAGAACGATACACATTCATGTGTATGGGGTTTCTCATCACGGATATCCACAGCTCAGTTGCAGATTTCCGCAATGTGAATTACGGATATCCGCACCTGAATTGAGGATATCCGTAATTCAAGTTTCAGATATCTACAATTTAATTCTGACTAGTCATAATTCCAGCTCAAGATATCTTTAATTTCCCTCAATTGAACATATTTACATTGTCATTTTTAGATATCTAAAATTAAATTTTGACTAGAATGACGTTGTAGATATGGCCTGACAATTTCGCCCGCCATTGCCAACACTTTACCCGCATTAGGTAATAATTTCAGACCCTGATCCAGGTTCATGTGAGGATCTAGCTCGCTTAAGTGTCTCTTAGCAAAGACACAACCAGCTCCAGGCCTGCTGCTGTGTAGCTGCGCCTGACCCTGACCTCTGACCTCTCTGACATCAACAGCCTCTGACAGTACCATTCAGTCCTGTGGTGATGCTCTTTGCTTTCCACATCAGCCTGTTGTGTGTAGGCAGACGACAGAAGCTAAGCACATACAATGTGAGTCAGACTGAGACATGGGGAGCTCCGTCACAGCTTGACCTGCGAACTCCATCCCAGCTCTCTTACACATCCTGACAAACACACTCATATTCCCATCCGCACTAGTGAGGTACTTCCTTAGAAAGCTCAACTCATAGGTACCATGACTCATATAAGGACATCTGCTGCCTTGTCATTCCCCCCATATCCAGCCTCTCTACAGGCAGCTAAGAGAGGGGATTTTTGCACTACCTTATCACATTAATCACAAAAAGAAGTTTCAAACCGTGGGAAGGGTTTCCTCCCGTCCTCGCCAATTTTTTGAGTCACCAGCCGCCACTGCTGTGTTCACACTACGAGCGACAAAGCAACATGCTACAAATCATTTTCAATGGAAGCCGGAGACATGACGCTACAAACTAACGTCCAACACTGTCGCTACGTGACACGCTACAAACAAAGTTGAGCTTGTCTCAACTTTTTCCAGCACTCCAATGACACCGCGAAGCGTCAACAAATCATATGTTGTTTTTTTTCACCATTTAAGGGCATAACTTTGTCAAAGAGAGCTTGAGCAACACTTCAACAGCGACTCTGTAACACTGTAGCTCACTGGTTCCCAACCTACATTTGACATGTATGAAGTATTGTTGCCCCTGTTCCCCTGTGGTTCTGTGGGTTGGTGGTGCTATCAAAAGTACAATATGGCACATCCAGCCACGGCCACTGGGGCAGATCAGCATCGACAAGTGGCGCTGGCCCTTCAAAGGGGAGATCGGGGCTTTTGATGGGGGAACCGTTATGTTCATCTCTGTCCCGGCTTCTGACAGCCATGTGATCTCAGTGAAAACTAAATTAGCAGACACACACACACACACACACACACACACACTCTCACATACACTTTTTAGCAGGCAGCTGGCTAGAGAGCCTGTCACAAAGCAACTCACAAAGGGAATAATTTAATCTGCGAGCAGCACCTTTCATAATCTTTCCCCTAGTGTCATTACATCAAACTGGGGCATGGGTGTCACTAGAGGGGACAGAGGTTGAGTGACTTAAGCACACAAAGGTTAGACCTTCATCGAGGGTGGGTCCTTGTTCAGCATCATTTACCTCTGATATGATGTTTAATTACGTGTGTTTTGTAGCCTACAGCCTATCCCGGCTGACACTGGGCAGGAGACTGGATGGTACAAGGAGTCATTTGATCAAATTCCAGACAGTTGGCCATAAATCGTGTCAATGATTAGATGCAAATTCGCCCATCGCGGCAAGAGTTGACATGAAGACGTATCCGTGCAAGTTGACAACGTTGAAATATTTGCAGGAGAGTGTTGTAGAACACGTAGTGTCTTGCACGGCTCCATGAATGAATAAGGTACGGGGTTTTAATTGTGGTTTATTACTATTATTTAAAAATTACCACATGCTTCTTAATCTTTTTCTGTGTAAAATAAATATAAATGACATTTATAATGAAATAAAATGGCCATTATGAAAGGCAAACTCTATCTAGAAAGAACAAGCTGGCAGCACCTGCAGCATAAACGCTGCTGGTATGGGCAACCCACGCGTGGGATACGCAGCACTTCAGCGAGGCAGCCACCACGCACTGCTGACGCGAGCGGTCTGAACAGACCGTAACAGTTTTGTACGTAAAGTGCAAGTAAAGCACGAGTTACGAGGCTGGTGTAGAAAGCTATACTGTGTATGTGTTCAGTCCAACAGGCGTGAGATAGACACATAGAAAATACATTGTTGATGTCTATTTTTGAATCAGTAAGAGCTGAACACAAGTGTATGCACACGCTTCAGTTTTTTTCAGTCATTCAGTTTTTCCTTTCTGAGCTACTGTCTTCCACAAAATCACAAATTTACATTTACATTACTATTTTATAATTACTTATGTTTATATTTCAGCCCTATATTTTAACTGCACTACTTTATGCCTTAGATTAGCATTTTGTTTAGTAACACTTCATTTTACAGGTCCGCAAATTTCATGGTAATTAGGTGATAAATAGCAAGTAACCTATTTGAAATTTCTTTGAAATTACAGCCAAATTACCCCAATATTTACCTCAAAATTTATCGAAAATTACTTTGCTTTTGCTATATTCCGCTATTTCTCAATAGCTGATAATTTATTTAATACATTTCCAGGAAAAGAATACAAAGTTAATTGATATGCTTTATTTCCATGTCTGCTGATAAATAGATAATTATTAGAAAATAACTTAGTTTAAATGTCTCCCTGAATCATTACATTAGCTACCAGGTTACATTTGTGTAGACAATAAGTCATAATGGTGAGATTTGTGTCTGATCAGAAGTGTCTTCTAGTAGTTTTCCACCTCCGATGAAGAGCAGCGCACAGCCGCTTCTCAAGGGCCCTATTTTAACCATTATATGCTATTTTAGCATATAAATATTAAATCATGTCTATAATAAAGTCATCGATCAATTTTTAGGTAAATATTGGGGTAATTTGGCAGTAATTCCAAAGAAATTCCAAACAGGTTACTTGCTAATTACCATGAAATTTGTGGACCTGTAAAATGAAGTGTTACCTTTTGTTTTTACCTTAACGGTATGATTTACCCTTTTATATAAACATATTTCATTCAGATTGAACCTGAGACCAAAGATCTTTGTACTTTGTATACTCACATACACTCATACATACATATATCCTATTTTTATTTTTTTTTATGTTGCTTACTTTACGTTTGCTTTTGGATTTTATGTTTGCTTGTTGTTGTTTGTTTTTTGTTGATTATATGACTTTTGTATTTGCTTCTAATACTTATTGAGGTGAGATTCCTTCTATAAGCCCTTTAGGGGTTTTTTTAATTTCACCTGCACAACTTCTTTTCTTTTGTTGTTGTATTTCTGCTGCTTTGTTTTATTATGCAAACAAATCAAATCTCAAATCTCATACCTCCTTAAAGCCTTAAGTCTTTACTGTTGCTGAGATAAATAAAGTTGCAAGAGAACAATGAATTCTGCTGTAGGTGTACATTATAATATCCTTTTTTGTCTAAACAGCCCAATTATGAGTGGCTGTCGTGAGTCCCACTCTCCTTATCCTGTGTGAATATGGCCTCAGGCCCTCCCATTGTCTGTAGTACAGGAAACACAACTAACACTGTATCTATGTTAACAGAGGTGGAGGCCACTGACTGGACCACAGATGGGATTTTTATGTTACAAATCAGCCTGACATTTTGGCAAACACTTTCAGCAGAACAACCCTAGTTTGACACAAATGAATACAACACGAAGATAAAAATGCACAGTCATGCAGCGGAGGTGTTTAGGCAGCGATGCGTCAGCCAGCAGACCAGCTGGACATCAGGGACGTCTTTGTGTTCAGCTGGGTTATCCACAGGATTTTTTTATTTTTTCATATTTTCTATTGATATCACGATAATTATCGTGAATTCTTTTGGCCAAGGCTAATCATGTAGTGAAATATCATAAAAATAATAATTAGGGCTGTAAATGGCTTGCCATGTCTTACAAGCTTGTTGCAAAGAAGGCTAAATAACGCTCTAAACTTACACTAAAGGAAGGAAAAACTGGCATGGCCATTTTCAAAGGTGTCCCTTGACCTCTGACCTCAAGATATGTGAATGTAAATGGGTTCTATGGGTACCCACGAGTCTCCCCTTTACAGACATGCCCACTTTATGATAATCACATGCAGTTTGGGGCAAGTCATAGTCAAGTCAGCACACTGACACACTGACAGCTGTTGTTGCCTGTTGGGCTGCAGTTTGCCATGTTATGATTTGAGCATATTGTTTTATGCTAAATGCAGTACCTGTGAGGGTTTCTGGACAATATCTGTCATTGTTTTGTGTTGTTAATTGATTTCCAATAATAAATATATACATACATTTGCATAAAGCAGCATATTTATCCACTCCCATGTTGATAAGAGGATTAAATACTTGACAAATCTCCCTTTAAGGTACATTTTGAACAGATAAAAAATGTGCGATTAATTTCGGATTAATCTCGATTAACTATGCACAATCATGCGATTAATCGTGATTAAATATTTCAATCGATTGACAGCCCTAATAATAATAATAATAATAATAATAATAATAATAAGGATAAACTTGAAGCTTTCAAAAAAATTGTTGAGAGAAAAAAAAAGTCCTCATTTCATGATCATTTCTGCTCCAGCTTGATCTTGAACCCCTCAGGTCATGAAAGCCTCCGGGGTATTTTCAGAGGTAGAAGGTGGTGCTGAGAATTGGGGGTGGGGGTGATTACCAACAGGTTCATATGGAGGCCTGGAGGCTGCTGGGACACATTGTGACCTCCCCTGGGCTTTGGGCACAGCGAGAGCTTGTAGAGGGGGGAGGAGAGTGGAGGAAGAGGGGAGAGTCAAAGAGGAAAAGAAGAAAAGAGGGTTCTGTGCGTGTCTTCATAGTGTTTAGTTGTGATTAGATTGAGCAGCATCTCTGTGGTGGCTGTATATCCATCTGCCTCTCAGGGCTGAGCGGTGTGTTCCTGTTGCCATCCTCATGACCTCAGACCTAAACACACCAATTAACCACCACTGGACTTTCCACTTTTCCTCAAACTCTGGTCCAAACAAACACACCAGCACATCTAACCCCCCCGCCTCTATTCATCTTTGATCTGCTGCCTCTTGCTCTGACCTACAACAGAGAACATCGTCCTCTTTTAGCCAAGAGCGGATAGCCAGGAAACACATTCACTTGTACTTGTAAAAACACTTTCTGAGATACAGAACAAGCAAAAAATAGATAAATCATGTATTAAGAGTTGGTTTACACCGATATCTTTGTTTGCATACATTTTGGGCTGATATTGGCATTTATTACTAATAAATTAATGCATATATTTTAAATTTTTTTAATCTTATTTTGGATATCTGACCCCAAAGGCTGCTATTATCCTAAAAATTACATTATATACTAATCTGCTTTGCAAAGTGGAGGAAACATAATTGCTGCCTGCATTATGTTCACTGACAAACTTGCGCAAGACTCTGCAGTGCCTTTTAAGACCCAGAAACACCAACTCACATCAAAGAACTAGCGACGATGAACCATCAGTTGTGTCGCCTCACGTCGCCTTTGTCTCGGCCAAAAAGTTGCACTCGAACACACAGCAAAGACTACAGCTGACGGCCAGTTAGTACGTACGTCCTGCGCCTGCGTGAGATGAAATAACTCTCCACACCAGCAGGCGGCGGTAGTCTGTATTCGTCATTCAAAAAAGCAAAACCAGAAGACCGAGGATGGCGGATATAAGAGCTGTTGTTGTGATACATACATGAAACAAAGCGGCGTTTGTCGACCATTTTCACATCACTCAGCTTCATTCCAGATGATCATGTCGCTGTGAAAATATCCGTGTGTTGGAACGATCAGATGAGATGAAGATGAAAAATGAGAAGAGCCTTCTGTGTGTGCTCTCTTTACTTGCTTTCCTCACGTCCGTTTCTCTTCTCGTGCACTGATTCACTTAAACTGAACAGCCAATCAGAGTGATTTCTCTCACCAACGGGCGCCGCCGCTGATTCAACATGCTGAATCGGACGAAAAAACTCCAACACGGGCAGACTAGAGCTGACGGTGGGGGACACGCCGCAAAAACCAGGCCGATAGACGCCCACCGGCGGCCCCAAACTGTCCCACGGCCGACCGTCCTCCCTTGAGGCGGGACCTCTTCTATCAATTCAATGTATTTCATTTTTTTCAAGCTAATCTGTGATTGGCCACGGGAGGTCATCCTCCCTTGTGTCGTTACCAATCAACAACCAGAAGAATACAATATTGACATTGCGTTAGTCCAATGATGATTTCAAGGAGAGAAGGTCTGGATGTTTCCTCATAAATACCTAATAGTGAATAAAGTTAAGGAGGTGTCCTTCAAAATTATTCATAAATATTACCCTGTCAGTCACTACAGGCAGAAATAAAAACAAGACATAAAGATCTTTGCAGATTTGTCATTGATCGTATCTTTAAAGACATTATTATGGGAAAATGTGGTGTTTGGTTTATTAAAAAAAAATATATATTTTATTATAATAAATAAATGTTTTCTTAAATCTTTTATTCATAAATATAAATCTAACAATAAATATCTTATTTTGTTGTTTTCTTGCTGCATGTTGAGCAATATGTGAAACCACTTTCTAATTTCACTTATAAAAAAGCTTTTAAGACTCAATATAATGTAGGTTTTAATATTTTTGTATAGTGTGATATACCAAATTAATTTATATGTCTATATGACAGAGATGAAAAGTAATAATTAATAATTAGACAAGTTTAGGAAAATTAATTAGAGTATATGTATAGCTCAATAAGGAAGCCGGTTAATTATTAATGAATGACTTATGGAGAAGGGGTGGGATAAATAGGTTTGTACTTCTTCTCACTCCTTTTCAAATATGTAAACCAAGGCATCAAGTGTTTGACAATTTCTTTTACTTATGCTTTTATTGTATGTAAATACTACTTTTTTTCCTGGCTGTCCACTTGTTTGTATGATCATTCTTTTTCTTTTTTTTTTTTTATTTTACATGTTTGAAATAATTTTTGAAATGATATACCCCTGGCTCCTTTGTTATTGTTATACTGAATGTGAATTATGTTCTTTTGTTTAATAGAGAAAGAAAGTAGAGATAAGTAGTGTAAAATAACATGACGCCGTGGGTTGGTTTTCCTTCTGTCCTCCACTGGAGCGCACAAAGGGGCTTTTGTACAGTCCTGTCTCTACCTGTCATTCATACTAATAATGATTATAATCAGTTGTTTATTCGGGAGCTCTTTGTGACCCCAAAGAACATAAATATGAACATCAAAACCTTTAAGTGCTGAATAAGCTTCTGTCAGTCACTGGAGTTTGATCTCCCCACGTGGGTGCTGATGATGCATGTTGATGACTGTATGTAGCAGGTTCTACAGGATCTCCTGGACACATTTCTTGACCAATATTGTTCAAAAGCATCCAAAAATTAAGTCCTTGACCTACTGTACACTGTAGAGTGTTATTGTGTGGGTTTAAAAGTATAGGTGGGATGTTTATTCAAGCCTTCTTCACTGGATTTAGCCTTTATGTGAGCTATAACTGCGCCGGAGTCTAGAGAGTAGGTGCTGCCAGTTGTGTAGTTGTGCAATTTCAGCCAATGTGAGGCTCTCAGCCAGTGACGAGAGGGAACTTGTGAATATGAGAGCCTGCCACTGAAAACAGCTTGTGGTTTGGAGGGATAGACAGAGTAGAATAAATTAGATTAAACACACACTATTTTCTTTCAATTAAACATCGTACATTCACTTTAGAGTTGGTTCAGATACTTTTGATTGAATAAATGGGAGTCAGAGTCGCTGAATTTGCACTTTAAGAGTGTTTCATTTCTCCCAGAATCCATCTCTTGTAGATCTCGCTGCCTGGGTGTGTGGGGGGGGGGGGGGGGGGGGGGGGGGGGGGTGATTCAGGTTAAAGCTTTAGAAGTCTGTGTTCATGTGGAAGCACAGAGACAGATCACCTTAGGGCCTGTGTTGTGGCATGGCGTTGTCAGGCTGTGTTGGGACTTGTAGCAGCTGAGTCTTGACACTGAGCCCAGCAGCACCCGAGGGCCCCTACGCATGCTATGGTGGCCTGTTTGAGGGGCCGGCACAATGAGGCGACAGTGCCGTTCTTCACTTATGTTGCCCTCTTGGGGCTGGTAAAAGATGCAAGTGGTACAATGGTGAGTATTGGATTAAGAATTAAGAAGGAAAAAAGAGAATTTGCACTCAGTTTATGACGTATCTGACATATCGGCCCGTTGTCATTCCCAGGGCGTCAAATACCGAGGCCACTTTGGATTTCGTCCAATAAACAAACTATCAAACCGTCCATGGACCGCACAGCCCCCGGTTAGTGTCACAGTGAACACACACATGGCTAATGTAAACTATAGGCCGACGACGCCACACATGAAGATTATAAAATAGCAGCGTTATTTTGACGGGCTCTCAGAGTTTGGTTGAATTCTTGCCCTGCTGTTAGTTAGTAATTGGCTTTTTTTTTTTATATAAATAACTGTAAATTTAGATTGTATGGACCCACACTCTAAGAAAAAAATCCATAGAAAAACACATTATGTCCTGTCAGAGAATTACCGGTACATTTTCCGTTAAGTTTGCGGACATTTTCTTCAGCCCTAAAACGGAAATTTCTGTTGATTTACAGGATGTCCTCTGTACCATTCACCAACACTTCTGTTAATCCTAAAACGGAAAATTCTGTAAATTTACAGTATATCCTCCGTACATAGTCTAATAGCAGGCCCAACCTTTACATTCTGGAGGGAAAACAGACACTAATGCTAGCATTTGTACGTTACCTATCAGTCTTTGTGGACCACCTGAGGCTAAAACTGAGGCTAAAACTGAGGCTAACGCTACCTGACGTCCACTGAAGTCTAAAATATAAACATTGGTCAAACGTAAATTACAATACCACACTACAATCTGGTAACGTTAATGGTCGACAACAGCTGAACTAAACAACAAAACAACTTTCAAACTAAAGCGATACTGAGCTGACGTTAAGTCCTTAACATTAATCATTTTGGTTGGACATTAATTGTTGATTTTCTAACCACAGAAGTGTGAGAAATGTTTTCTCCAAATCCGAAATTTGAACTAAACTTTGCCGTGTGTGATGGTCTCTGCCTCTTCCAACTTTCACGCTAGCGGAGGTTCTTGTTCCCACAATGCAATGCGTATTTAAAAGTACGGGTAAAACTCCTGTGAAAAATCGATACAGAAAATTCCTTCACATTAACGCGGTACATTGGCCCGTATTTTTACGGACTTTTCTTAGAGTGCAGCAGTAGAGGTGAAATGCTGCCCCCTATTTATTTGGAGCAACACATTGCACTTTTAAACATTAATACAGAACCAAAAAAAAACAACTGATGCTGTTGTTTTTCTTGGACAGTCTCTTACAGGGTGTGGTTGGCTTCCCTGGTAAAAATCCGGTTGCATACTTAGTGATGTTTTTTACATTTGGTTCGTATGAGCACAGAGAGCCACGACGGTTAAAATGACAAAATGTTTGACTAAGTGAGAGTACAGCTTTGATTCACAGGTGCCTGCTTTTCTTCCAACCAAGCTTGACCCAAGATGGCATCAGCGAGGCAATCTGAAATGAATACAGCAAAGGAGAAAATTGGATTGTGGAAGCTGTTTTACAAGTCTGGGCTGATCGATGTGCACATGGCGCGCACACAGAAAATCTTCTCTGAGGCTATCATTTCAACATAAGAGAGGAGAGGTGCCTCATTAGGAAGGCTGGCGTTGCAGAACTGAAGACTTCAGATAAACTTATCAGTATACAAGACCCATTTCAGGGAGCGTTCGCAGGACTCGACGCAGCCAATTTTGACTTTGTTTTTCTCTCTACAAGTCGGGGCAAATGTGTTTCAGGCCCTGTACATGAGCAGACAAAGAGACAGTGGTAGTCCCTGGAGTGAGCGCGGGATTGTTTACTACATGGCCGGTCTCTCTGTTTGACACTGACACTCTCTCACAGGGCCCAGAAACCGGGTCGCCTCCGAGACGGCCGAGACAATGAAGAAGAAAGGGTGTCTCTCTGGCACGCACACACTCATGTGGCAGACCCTCTGCCAATCAAGTCTCACCCCTGTGTGTTACACTCAGTGAATTAAAGAGTTCACTTCATTAGTCCTCCAGATGCTGGTCCTATAATGGCATTCAGCTGCACATGCACTATGGCAGTTACATTTTTAAAACGCAAAAATGACACGCACATGCATGCGACAACCACATGGACCAAAATTAGCCCCCACTTGATCCTTTTTTCCCCTTTTTCCCTCAATTTCGATGTCGCTCACTCTCTCCCTTTTTCTGCTTCTTTAGTGAAATGTGAGACTCCGGCAGCATTCCTTTCTAAATAGCCTCTGAGAGAGCGAGTGTGTTTCAGAAAGAGAGAGTGCAGTAGATACACAGAGAGAGAGAGAATATGGTAGCAATGGACACAAATAAAACCCAGCACTATTTCTATTATTTATTCTCCATTTAGACACCTAAAGGAAAACTAAATGTACGGCCCACTTGATTGACCTAAAGGCTGACAACACTCTCACAGATTACAGCTGCAGCGTGTCTCACCAGTGTCTAAGCGGGAACACATTTATGTAAAAGCAAAAATCTGTACACACACACATGTACGGCCTCGGCGTGGCGTGTCTGCGGCGCGGCTGACAAGTCCGCCGGGACGAGCGGCGTTAATCAGAGCAAGATGTTTATTTTCATCTCTTTAATGATCAGGATAGACCCGCTCCACACGGACACCGATATGTTTTCCACCAACGTACATCTGTTTGTGTCATGATCAATCCGCTCTGACACATGCAACTCCCATCAGTCCCCCCCCCCCCCTCCCCAGACCAACACACACACACACACACACACACACACACACACACACACACACACACACACACACACACACAGCTGGGCCTCCCCAACAGCCATCAGGCTAAGGGACATAATTACCCAGGCTGCTTGTGACATTCCTGTTTAAGGGTCACGGGGGGAGCCCCTCCACCTCTTACCTCCTCTTTGCATGCACACACACTTCTTCATGCATGGCTGGCTTATTTACTTTTATGGAAAAATTGTTCATGAAAAGTCGTAACATTCCAGCACACCCTACAGATTATCTCTGTAATAATACATGAACACGACATTTTGTAAAAGAAAAGTTAACTGATGCTTCCACAAGATCACCACTGCATTAGAAATTCCAGTATACTGCAATTTATAAATTACTAACTTATAAATATTAAAGCCAGATTATCTAAGCACACCAGGAAGTCAGTGAACTGTGATGGATGTTTTGCAACAGACAGTTTGGGTACCAATATCACCGTTCATCTTAGTTTTCTCCAAATAAAATGAACTATAAACTGAGATTTTGTTCACAACCATCTGCTTTTGTTCCTTGCCATGTCAAACTTATTTTAAGTGATGTTGCTGTGTTCCCAGATCTCACCAAAGTGAGTATAGCGTTATCATCATAGACATATATACATAGACGCCGCATTGGACGCTTCAGCCCGTTGCAGCGATACGTCAACGTGGGCGCCATATTGGACAGGGCAAAACTGGCTGTTTTTCTGGATAAAAAGCACTATAACGTCTACATTTCTCAACCGATTTCAACGAGTCGTTATTATATTAAAGGGTTTATGATCTACGTGGAGAAGAAAAATAAAGTTTTGTCTCCAGTTACTTAGAATCTCGATAACTTCTATCGATTAGCTAACAATAACGAACGTTAACTGATGTTACGGTAGCAAACGTTTTGTGAAGATGTAACGTTAACTTGAAGAGTTGCTGATGTGCAAAAAGGTGAAAGGAAAATGTGATATGAAAGTACTAGTTTTTAATAATTACCTAATAATTGATTGAATCCCACCATATCGAAGGACAGACCGGTGATGAACTGGAAGCAGTGACGTTAACGTATTTAACAGTTTTTCATCAAAATCTTTGGGAAAAGAAAAAAAATCATAACGTTGAGTTAACGTTACTCCTCGTAGATCATTAACGTTTGAATATAAACCGACTCGTTAGAATCGGTTGAGAAATGTAGACGTTATGGTGCTTTTCATCCAGAAAAACGGCAGCTCCCCCGTTCACTTGTATGTGTTTATGGGCGAGTCTTGCCAGGTCCAATATGGTGCCCAAGTTGACGTACGATCCAGGAGTCAATGCGGCGTCTATGGTTATCATAACCAATAGAAATAATGGTCAAAACTATTTAAATTGTAAATTGCAATAAACCACAATTATCCTTTAATTTTGCCAATCTAAAAGAAATGAAAAGTGACCTTGTGGCCTTCTTGTCTGCACAATTCATCAGTGCTGTTGTCCTTTTTGGTCATCAGTCTTGCTAAACCATGTCACCTGGAGCGTGGAGGTGGGGGTAATTGGTGCACAGCAGGGGTCAGTGAGTGGCTGGGGGCCGCGGAGGTGGTGGAGGCGGCGGTGTTGGTGGGGTGATGAAATTGGAAAAGCATGTGGAGATAGATGTGACTGCGAGACGGATCCAGACACTTCCAGATGCCCGGGCGCTGAGGGGCCGAGGGCCGCAGCAGAGCCACCCTCCCGGGGGATGTGACTCACCTGGAAGGAGGGCCAAGCACTGCCAGATGTGGAGGAAGCCGCCTGGGTCCCTCACGCCAAGCCCGTCTAACACTGTCTCGATTGTGCTACAGCATATGCTTCCAGTCAAGGGTGAAAAATGCAGGCACCAGCACATGCCAGAAGTCTTTCAAGCATAGCCCAGCAGTCAGCCTCCAGCCTTACACCCACTCTGATCCACACACACACACAGAGATCCTCCCAGTCATCCAGCCAGTGTAGTGCAGACATGTCACCACACAGCAAGTCAAGGCTGGTTAAACTGTAAAGCAGCTAGAAGGGACCCAGTCCAGACAACCAACCCTGGGGATAGCACAACCCAGCACTCAGACAAACACACTGAACATGGTCCACACCTCCCCAAACATGGCAACCCCTTGTTCAGGATGAAAGCAGGGAAAACGCAGAGAAAGGAGGGAATAAAGGAGTATTACACGTGTCTCGGTGTTGAGACACAGAGGCTGAAGTGTCAGCCAGGGTCCAAACTAACACAGATGCCCCCGAATGAGCCGCCTGAGTCAGACCAGACGGTTCCATCCCCGTAGTAACATCCATATTGTACTAATGGACCGTGGGACCCACGCGAGCCAGCGCAGCCTTGACTGCATCAGACACAAGAGTGACACGATCGGAAAAAACCCAGCCAGCCCCACTTAACCTGACGCCCACTCTCACACACACACAAGACGCTGATTTTGCAACACTGGGGAATCGTCACTTGGCCCGTCTGTGTGTCTTTGTGTAAGTGTGTGTGTGTGTGTGTGAGCCTTGGAGGTGTTTCTGAGTGTGAGTAGGGACACGCAGCTGGTGAGCACACATCTCTTTCATACAGCAAATCTCATCCAAATCCCCCTCACCTGGAGCAACACACACACATTTGCACACACGCAGATGGCTACCTCCAGCCTGTAAAAGTCCGAGGGCCCTGCGCAGGAATGTGCGTGTTGCACAATGACCTCATTGTGCCGTGATATGGCTTGTCTGAGCCACGCTCTGTGGCAGAGTCACACCTGTTCCACCTATGCCAAAGGGGCTGACAAAGCCAGAGTTACATCAATCAGCATTTAGAGCACATACACACAGATGAGAGACACATGCGCTCACATGCAGAGGCACAAATACACACACACACACACACACACACACAGTGCTGATGTGGCACTGTCTGCAGCAGGGTGGCTCACTGAACACTTATTATATTCAATGAGTTGGGAGACGCTATGATGGTTTGACACATTTCAAAATGCTTCATTTGCTTTGACTTGTTGGCTGTTTGAATAAGTTCACAAAAGACAACCGAACAGGCTCAAACAGGACAATTTGTCACTCTTAAAAAATATTTTCAGCATTTAATTAGAACTAAATGTCAGTCTTGCAACTTCCAACTGAAAACTTAAGTGGTTCAAATACCAATGTTTGTTTCCTGTTCTCTCGATACACAGGACATGATGATATCTAGGTCATACTTGCCAACTTTGAGACCTTAAAAAAAGGGAGGATTTCAAAATCAAAGCGGGGGGTCTGGGGTTCCTCCCCCAGAAAAGAGTTTCAGAGACTTTGTTTCCTGCATTCTGGTGACTTTAAAAGAGTGAAAATAACAAAATAATAAGAACACTGCAACAGCATTTTATGTTAAACTTTTGTTTTTACTTTTAACTCCCCGGAAAGAAAACTGAATAATTCTCCCTTCTGGTGTGAACTTGGCATGTGAATCTCTGGTATAAACTAATATTCATCAGTTTTTATTTATTTTTGCTCCTGCTTGAGTATTTCTTTCTTTTAGTTCTCTCCATTTCTCTCTCCTTCTCTCACTCACTGAAGGTCCTTTCAGACACAACGAGACAACGTCACCACTGAGCTCTGAAATCTGTTATTTATAATACTTCGCGCCGCGCCACGACGGCTTTTCGCTGCGTCGAGCAAAGCCCGACTTTGGGCGCTGCGCGCCGTGACGATCGCAGCTTAAACATGAGCTCAAACTGCGCTGCATCGCGAGCGTAGACAGCTCTCTTCCGCCAGGAAACGACATTTGGTGTAGCTCTATTGATAAGATAAAGAAAAGGGAAAAAAAGGGTTGTCATAAATTGGGAGAAATACGGGAGAATTGTGACGCCGGGAGGAAACCGGGAGAGGGCGATGAAAAACGTGAGTCTCCCGGGTAAATCGGGAGGGTTGGCAAGTATGATCTAAGTTTCAATTTTTCTCTGACTATACAATAGAACTGGGTAGTTAGAACTGTATATGCAAACTATAACGATTAACTGAGTAATCATCGCCAAGAAATTGTTCACTAAACAATTGATCATTTCAGTCATTTCATCAAGCAAAAATGCCAAACATTAAAAGGACAGTGTGTTTGGTGGCGTCTAGTGGTGTGGTTGCAGCTTGCAACCAACTGAGTATCCCTCCGCTCACTCCTCTCTTTCCAAGACTGCGGTAACGTGGTAATCGCTCAGAGGCCATCCATACCATAATAACACTACTTTAGGAGCAACGGAAGTCAGACGGCAGCTGGCGGTACCACGGTTTTGCACTCTGCGGCTCACGTTACCGCAGTTTCACAAGTGTGTCGGAGAACTACGGTGGCCTTCAGGTAACATAAAAACGTGAAAGTCTCTCTCTAGAGCCAGTGTTTGGTTTGTCCGTTCTGGGCTACCGTAGAAACATGGCGGATCAACATGGCAGAAGCGTATAGCTCCACCCTCCGGTTCCCCCCCAGGTAAACACCGTTAGCTCTATCAGCACTGTTGCCGTTGTTTTCACTGTTAGCGCTGTTAGCTACGAGCTGCTGCCATGTTGAGAGCCATGCGGAGGCAATAGAAATGCTCCAAATCTCGCATTTAGCACCTTTAAACCTACTTTTACACACACTTGGTCAATCGCTGCCTCAGATTGTTTCTGAAAGTTACAAAATTTGACGAATGCAGCCTCCCGAGTCCACTGACGAAACCTGGTGTTTCAGACGCTGTGAGACGATCTGACAAACACTCCGTCTGAAGCATACCGAGGCCCTAAGTGGCACTTACTGTAAATGAATTAATGAGAACCCGCCTGGGCCGACATTATGGGCCAGTCTTAGCTTATCCGGTATGTATGTCAGCCAATAAAGAAGAGAGATTGCAGTACAGAATATGTTTGAGGTCATTTAGAGTTTTATAGTTTCATAATTGTTCTCGGATGGATATTTAAATATTTGAGTCTATTTTTCTTTTCTCAACACTTTTGCTGTATTTGTGATGTTGTTTGCAGTTGCTGATATAATTCAATGTCCAGTGAAGTTCACATTAGCCTGTTTCCTCAAAGGGATCAGAAATATAATTTTATCTTTTGTGTTTGTGTTGGAATATGAATATCGGCCTGTATATCTGTATCAGCCTCACAAACCCACCCATATCAGTCAGGCTATAGAATAAATGGATGATTGAGTAAAAGTCTTCACGAACAAGTGAGTAATTTAGACGAATCGTACAGATCATCACTTTGAGACTGAAATCCAAAAGCACAATAGAAATCACAGTCTCCTTCACTACTTGTACTAACCAACATTTGTCACAGTCACTTCCTGGAGCCACGACAGAGTCATTAAGACGGTTGCCGCAGTGTCATTTGATCCACTGGCTCATTGGTCTGACGGGTCCCCAGTGCCGGAAGAGCACTTCCAGGAAGCCTCGGCTACTCTTGTGATAAAGGCTTCGCTGGAGGGCCAAAGTGATCAGGGTCAGTGGGAAATGACTGCTGTTTGTCATATTATCACCACCACTCTGAGAAGAATCAATCAATAGCAATCTTGTGAAGGTCCTTCTGGGAGAGCTGCTGCTGTTGATGATGCATACTAACACTGATGGGAAAGCTCACTCGGCCCACCTCATGGTGTCACAATGAACTCATCAAGGAATCAGCTGATGAAGCCATTTAAACGGCAGAATGAGAGCTAGACACAGTATCCACATTTCAAGAAAATCTAAACACAGATTCACACAACAGTCATGGCAGATTCATAGTTTGTTGCAATGCTATGGCTACGGTCGAAAAATAAAAAAATTATTGTCTTTTCCTAACCATTTTTCCTCGACCTCGATGGAAAACGTCATGAGGTCAAGGAAAGATGAGAAGGAGAATTCAGAAAGACTCAGGAGAAGACAACTGTGGTGTTCAGAGAATCCAACTGCTCTTTCACTATAAGCTCCGTAATTATGATGCGACGGCGGCGGATGTTATTGACGTTGTTCTGCCGTGGTGAAACTACAATGTTCCGAAGATGGACTACAAAAAGGCGCTACTTCTCCCCGTACATTTTTAAATAGCTCCTTCAGTGACCGGCTGCTTCACCCGCGGTGTATGAAAGAGAGAAACCACAGGTCCTTCTGCTGCTGGAACACTTTACATCAACATATAATAAAGAACAACACAAATACTCCCCCCCGCATATAATATGTATATACTGAATATGTATATGTGTGTGCGTATGCATGTATGCATGTTTGCATGTGTAGGCGTATATAGGCTATGTGTATGTATGTGGATATACGTGTATATGTGTGTATGTATATACATGTATATACAGTATATATGTAGGTGTATGTATGTAGATGTGAATGTGTGTGTAAGTATATACAGTATGTGTGTATATATGTATGTTTTTTCTTTTCTCCTCAGTTATCCATTTAGTCTTTATTCTATCTTACTCTTCTGTTCTGTATGTACCACTGGGTGTAGAAAATACAAGAAAAAAAAAATTGCCAATATACTATTGCAAATACTGAATATATTATGGATGTATAATTCACGAGTCATTTGCAATAAAAGTATTAAAAAATATATAATAAAGGATTATCTGACCTGACGTGAACAACCGGTGAAAAATATCACTTCATTACTAAGGTTACTTTTAGTTGTGTAAGTTTGCGTTAAGTGTATTTCACCGATGTTGCAGCCAGTACTACTTGTGTGACTTAGGTGTGTTTTTCCCTGTGAGTAGACAGTATTTCTCCGCTGTAAGACTTGATACTAACTTATAACACTAATAACATTACCACCAGCGAAATACCTCCGCTAACTAAATACATGCTCTATTTTATTACCGCAGTGGTCGTGTCAAAGCAAGCGACTAATGTGCCTATTTGGAAATCATATCCGCTATTAACCAGTGTGAACCAGAGTGTATTTCACCGGTGTTTCTGACTGTGATTAGCGGCAACTTGGGTGTGTGACGCAACTATGTCGTGGTAGGAGTATTGCTGAGGACCAAAGGGAGCGCAGTGTCGAGTGTGAAGTATAGTTTGTGTGAGCTGCTCTCGAGAAAGTTGGCAGAATTGGCACTGCACTAGTAAATTAGATGTTCCATTCTGATTTTATCATATTGGAGGGGAAGCAGACATATCAGAGACAGATATCTCAAAATGTCATTTAAAAAAAATGTCAGTTCCGTGAAACTGCTCAAACTAAGATAGATATTTAATTTATTTTACTTCATTGTCATACAGACGTTATCAAATATACCCTTGTCCAGTCTAGAAAACAGTTGACATGTTCATTAAATTGTAAATTGTTGTATATTTATACATATATACAACATATATTTATTATTTGTTATCCCTATCAGCAGCTATAACCCCATCATTTATTATATCTTCTGTGCAACACTGATTTAACAGTACAATAATTTAGTGCAATAATCTGGTTTACTCCGGCATTAACACTGCATTTATTTATACAGAACACTTAAACTAATATTGATATTTATTTATACTAGTCTTGCATTTTTACACAATTAATGATAGATCCTATTTTTCATCATTATTATTTGCAGTGTTGTTATACATATTTGTATATTCTTATGATTTCTGATATAAACAACCGGATTGGAATTGGGCCTAAATCACGGTGAACAGGATTAGTGTCACTGATTACGATGTGGAAACCAGGATCTTTAATATAGTGTTTTGCCGTAAAAACAGACATATGTAGGCTCCTTCCCACCAAAGTGCAGTTGAGTGTGCTGGAGCAGACGCTGACAGCGACCAGATCCTGGTGTGTTGAAACAGTGATCTGGGTGGGTATGAGAGCACGGTGGGTTAGCGCTGGTGCTGTGGAGGCTGCAGCTGAGAGCTCAGAGCTGTGGGATTGTGTCAGGCTGAAAGGGGATCCAGCACAGGGCAGAGAAACACAGCAGCTCCCCCTCACTGCTGGAGCACACCGCTGACACGCTGCCAAGTTCTCAGGGCTCCGCAGCTCGCACACACAGACACACACACACACACACACACAAACACACACACACACACACACACACGCACAAGAGCAAAAAGTACATATTCATACAGGGGCGCACACACACACACACAGTCACATGGCATTCACACGTTACACATCCAGTCACACACATTTGCACAAAAAATACATGCATGTATTGACAAATAGACACACAGATGCAACCTCAGACACACACACACACACACACACACACACATACAAGCAGATGCACACATATCCAAACATAAAAGTACAGACTCTGACTTCAAACTAAAGCTTTGCTGAGTTACAAAAAGCACACATAATAGCCTATAAGGTGCTCCTCGGTGACATACCTTTGTGGGTTTTTTTTGTACTGCGTACTGAGAGATGTAAAAATGAGAGGGAGGATCGAGGAGGGAGAGAGCACAGACATTTTCACCAGCAAAATGGATTTCTTTTGTTTCTGATTCATCTCATCTCTGCAGCCAAGTGTCAAATAAATTCAGATTTTGAAAAAGAGGGTCGTAGTAAAAGTAAATCTGTAACTTGTTTTTTTTGGGGTCACGTTCCTATACTGTACTATACTATACTATACTATACTATACTATACTATACTATACTATAAAGGTTTGCCACCAATATAAACCTGCTGTTATTATGTGGTCAGCATTGAAAAGAGTTGAAGGTATAGTTTGACATTTTGGGAAATACAATTGTCCGCTTTCTTGGGCGGTGCTTGGTATTTCCTCGACTGATCTCAACATGGCTGCCGGGTCACAAAGTTTGTCATTTTACAGCTAAACAGTACACTACAAGATGTTTCTGCAAACATCTGAGGAGAGAAATAGTCATTACAGCAACAGAATAATGATTCACATTTGATCAGCGCTGCCTAGTTTGACCGTTTTCGTACCTTTCACAATAAAAGCCCTAGACATATGATATTCGCAGGCGAGTGTCGGACCAGATCATAAACACATTTATTTTTCCGAAAGTAATGACTGACTTTGAAGGACACTGAAAAACTATGCTGTCGTGTCGATAGATGCGTCTGATCAGAAAACGCCAGACCACCTACCTATGATTTCTGTGCCGTACAAAGGATGTATAAAGAGAACTGGATACAGCGTTGGAGGCGGGGCCCCGTTCATTCCTATGAAAGTCGCTCAGTGGTGCATGATGCCAAAATGGCTCGACTTCCGCCTGGAAAAGTAACCAGATCTTCTGGCGATCTTCCACTTCCATTCGGCCCATGGAGCAGGCGCAGTAGCGCCCGCTCGGTCACATGACTCGGTCACGGCCTTGCTAACTCCGCCTCCCAGCCCTCGCTCCAGCCTCGGTCTGGATCTCATTCACATGCACGGAGGAAGAGAAATAACTCTGGATTCAGCTATTAGTGCATTTTACAACATTTAGGACCTAATGATTTAAAGATGGGGTCCATGATTTATCCAGTATACACTTTTTGTTATATTGGTTGAAATGGTCTTTACACCCCGACAGCAATCCATTTCTTATGAGCTCTGAAAAAAGACCGGAAAAGATCCGTCATCTGTAGCTGCTGTAATCCTGTAAAAACGTCTCCCAGTCAGTGCCTCTTTGCCCAGTTGTAAAGAACCAATCAGATGCCTCCCTGCCTCCCTGCTCGTACTCTACCCTCAGCGTGCACCAGCGTGAACTCAAAGCGCGTCGCCGCCGCACGTTTACTGGAGAATGGAAGAGAAAACTCAGCTCTTAAAACACTGGACAACGAGCATGAACTCGTACCACTATTACCATATTATCGAAAAATACAACTTTGATTTAGTTGTTTATGTTCTGTAAGTTTACTTTATAAGATACTGCAGGTTTAAACTATTTATTCTAACAGCTCAAAGTGAAGTCAGATAAACAGGATTATCAACGAGGGGAGACGGCGGATATAAAACATTGATCCACAACATTTACGTTACTCAAACTGCTTTCTCAGTTACAGAAACAAACGAGTGGACTGATCTCCCTCCAGATATTAGAGTAACGTTAAAAAGGGTCGTGTTGTCTCAGCAGGTATCTCTCTGCCCCCTCAGAGGCTGCTCTTTCCCTCGCCACTCTGCTGCTCTGTGGCCGGCTCTCCAGCGAGCTCCGTCAACCAGGAAAAAAAAGCCCCTCGTCTACGAGAGCGGTCTCTTGAGAGAGCTCCAGCCAGCTCATAGCGGTCTGTGTGAGTGAATGCCCGGCTGGAGAGGTGGTGATCCCGGCAGGAGCTAGCCAGCTGTGCCGACAGTTTGTGGAGCTTCTAAACTCCGACAACCGTGGAGCGTTGCCTTGGAAGGAGTTTCGAGGGGAGGGGGGGGGTTTAGACGGAGCTCCTGAGGCAATGCTACTTTCAAATTATGCTAGCTTTCCAGGATCATGGACCCCATCTTTAAATAAGGACTATTAGAGTGTTCATACAGGGAAGTTGTTTCACCAAAAAAAAAATTATCCGCTGAGTTACAGACGTCTCTTTCCCAATGTAAGTCTATGGGCAAAAGTCTTTTTGGGCCCAATGGCATCACGTGACGGACACAGAAGTTGTAGTACCGCCGTTTGGCCACTACGAAAATTGGCATCAACGACCGGCTCTCTTCCTGGGGGCTTGACACAAAGATGTAGCACTTCCTGGACTAGAAAAACGTTGCCAACACAATACACACACTAATAATGTTTCCTCCAATACCTTGGATGTGTATTCTACATACTCTACTGGCTCGAAGAAAAAAAGACACATGTTGGGATGTCTGTTTTGGGACGGGTGTTGAGCGTGACCTGTTGGGACCCATCAGCGTGAGCCATCAGCCAGCCGTCCAGTCACTCCAGTTCCTCTGATGAGTTCCAGACTGGCTTTTGCTCCTTGTCAACCTCCCCCCACCTAAAGCCTGCCTCTGGACTCCCTTCATCCCTCGCTCGCTTTTCTCCCTTGTGTCCCATCGCCGCACATCATCAATACCCCTCAACTCCTCTGTCACACACTCCCCCCCCCCTCCCACGCACACACTCACACACACACCGCCCTACCCTTCACCCCCTCAGCACCCCTCTGGAACCCCTCACTTCAAAAGCCTGCCAGCTTAACATGTCATTGATTAGAGCAGGAGGGGCCTGCAGCCTCGGGGGTGGTAGGGGGGGTTTTCACCAGCTATCTATCACTACTGGGGAATCACACACACAATCAGACAATCAAAGACAGCACTCAGATCTCATACACATATCCATTATGGCCTGCCGTGGACTGGTGTCTTCTCTGAGGCCTGTACTACGAAGCAGGATTTAGGGTTAGCGAGGTAACTTCAGGGTTTTCCGTCCTACGACGGTGGATCACTTCTTACCGGGGTAGATCGCCATGGTAACTTATGCTGAACAGCTAACCTGCTCCGGAGCAGGTTATGTTCCAGATAAGAGATCAACTCCTTTAAAAGCCCCGCCTACTGACCAATCAGAGCTCGGCACGGATCGTTCGATAATATTACACAACTACGAAGAAGTTAAAGTCATAATTCAGGCTGAAAATAACACAGTTTAAACTGACAAATGTAGGAAGGACAGCTGGCTGTATGCTGTGGGTGCTTACTGCTTTGAATTATGTTTTTATATTTATTTTTTTACTTGCTCTCAAGTCCGTTTCACACTGCCCGGAGACGGGGACGCAGCTGAAAGAAGGCTGAAATAGTCATACACGCCACATCTTTATCAATATCATAATGTACACTACTGTAATCTATTCATCCATTTTATTTTGAAAGCTATTTATATATGACTGCCCCATCTAGACGAATATATTTGACTTTAGAGTATTCCGTTAAATTAATAAATCTGTTAATTTACGCATTCACACCAGCTTTTCTTCCTGTCATTGGCAGCTTTAACTGTGTTACTTTTAGTCTGATAATGTGTTTAACTTCGTCATATCTGTCTAATATTATAGTTTGCTCTTTGTTTATAAAAATGTGCCACTTTGCTGACAGTAGACTTGTTCATGTCTGTGATTGGTCAGATGCTGCAAACCCCGCCCCTTTCATGTGAATGCGCTCACAGCCAGACTGAGAAACCCTGGGTTGATTTACCGAGTTGATAACCACCGTCGTAGGACCGCTTAGTGGGATCTCGTTTGTTAGGGTTAGTTAAACCAGATAACGAGAACATAACCTTGGTATGTTGAACTCTCTTCGTAGTACAGGCCTCTGGTGCACAACACTCACAACATCCTGCTTTTATTTAATTATCAGTCCTAGAAACAGATGGAATGCAAACACTGATAACAGCAGTGTTTGAGTCATCATGTTCTGCATCATCAATCATAGGATCATTTTCAAGTGCGATGGAAGCTGTTGCTCCGCTCTGCCAGTGTGTGTAGGTGGTAGTAGCTAGCGGGGGTTGGCTAAGGGGGTTGGTCGCGGTGAGTAGCACCCTGGGGTGGTCCGCTAAACATTAGAGCCTCCCATGTACACCTGCACACACATAGACACGGTCATGGACAAAGGTATGCTTACACGCGCTCATACACACATTCCCAGGTTGGACATGTGGCGGGCCACCCAGCGCTCCTGATGCTCCCGCTCCTTTAAAACACATCTGGTAGCTCCATTAACACGGCGCAGGAGAGAGAGTTACTCCCTCCGTCTCCGCTGAATCCTCACTTACACTCCTCATCGAGACCACACCACCTCGGCGAAGGGGATAATTGGCCAAATGAGATGTTTGCACACAGCCGACTGTGTATGTCAACAACCTATTTAACAGCGATTATGCCTTGAGCAATGATGTTTTAGCGCAGGTTTTCCCTGGCTGCCCTCCTTCCTGCCCTACTCTCTCACACACAAACAGAAACATTCTCCCAAACACTCATCAGTGTTGCTGTTTTGCAGCAGAAATACGGGAATGGAGGTTGTTTCTACCTCCGTAGTGCTGTTGTAATCATGTAGAGCTCTCTGAAGAGTGTGTATCATGTTCATGAGGCAAGTAACAGCTACTTTAACACGCCTACACGTTGTCTGTTTATGCATGAGACAATAGCACAATCCACAGCGCTTTCCCCCCCGAGTTATCTGGTCTCGTCATCGTCATATCAACGGAGCGCCAACTGTGTTCACATTCAGGTGGCTCCTCTTGTGGCAGCTCCAACCTGTCCTACGCAGGGAAAGAAGTGCTTGAAATGAGTCAAAATACTCTCCTACAAGCTGTTTGATCCTGACGCCATTTAAAGTACGCCGACACCATCAGTTGTGGTTCATTTCCACTTTCTCTTTTTTTTTTTTTCTAAAGACGCAGCGGTGCAGTTTAGAAGCACAAAAGGGAAGTAAGGCCAAGCACCGGGCTGGTTGAGAGAATCTAAAGCAGAGGCGGCAACTCCTACGTGATTTCATCTGGATAAGTACACAATCAAAATAACAAGAGGATATTTTTTGCACCGCAGGGTATGATTGTCTTCAACGCTACCAAATTATACTGAACACGCAGTGATTTCAGTATCTCCAAAGGCACTGATGTCCCTTGCCACAGTATGGCCAAGTATTGATTTTTAAGTTGTAGAAAAGTTAAGTCTCAATGTGTAGTTGGCAGCAGATCTGCTTTCAGCCACGACATCATCTGTAAAAGCAGGATATAAAACAGAGAGCGCCACAGAGAGGGAAATCAGAACAAAACCAGTTTCTTTAAGGTTCGATATCCGGAGCATTAATATAGCAGCAAACAGCTATTATCTATGTAAAGATTAGGGCTGTAAAAGTTAACGTGATAACACGTTTACGCAAATTCATTTTAACAGCACTAATTTCTTTAACACATTAACTCAACTTGCTCCAAACTTACGCTAAATTATGGCGAGGAAAAACTGGCATGGCCATTTGCAAAGGGGTCCCTTGACCTCTGACCTCAAGATATGTGAATGAAAATGGGTTCTATGGGTACCCACGAGTCTCCCCTTTACACACATGCCCACTTTATGATAATCACATGCAGTTTGGGGCAAGTCATAGTCAAGTCAGCACACTGACACACTGACAGCTGTTGTTGCCTGTTGGGCTGCAGTTTGCCATGTTATGATTTGAGCATATTGTTCTATGCTAAATGCAGTACCTGTGAGGGTTTCTGGACAATATCTGTCATTGATTTGTGTTGTTAATTGATTTCCAATAATAAATATATACATACATTTGCATAAAGCAGCATATTTGTCCACTCCAATGTTGATAAGAGTATTAAATACAAGACAAATCTCCCTTTAAGGTACATTTTGAACAGAAAAACGTGCGTTTAATTTGCGATTAAATATTTTTAATCGATTGACAGGCCTAGTAAAGATATAGAGGAGTAATGTCTACCTGAGCAGAGAATGAAGTCTCCCTCTGTGTGTGTGTTGTAATCAGAGCTTCTCCATGCCTTTTTTAGTGCGTGTTCGTGCATGTGAGCGTGTCCCTCTGGCTAGCTCACGGCCGTCACTCTGCACTGCTTTCATACAGCGGTTACAGCTGATAACGGACGGCGGCGTTGTAGAAGCGTAGCATCCACCCTCCGGTCCCCCCCCCAGGTTATCACTGTTATCGCTGGTAGCACCATTAGCTGTGAGCCACCGGCTCAGCCGTTGCCATGTTGAGAGCCGTGCGGAGGCAATAGAAGTTCTCTGAATTCCGTATTTAAGTAAGAAAGTCTCATTCAATATCACATTGACATTTTTGCAACATCGCAAATTACTACCACTACGTAAACTGAAAGAAAACAATGTCATATCTTTATTTAAACCAACACTGATCAGTTGTGGGGGTTTTGGGCGCAGAACTCAACAACTAGCTGAACATCGCTGCACAGTTGGTCATAATTATCTGATTAGTTTAGCAGTTTTAATATTGCTTTATTAGTGGCCTTTAATGAACACCATTTCTCACAAGCCCAAGATTATATACTTCACCAGCAGTCAGGTGGTGAGCTATGAGATTAATAGACAGCAGAAATTACAGCTAAAAATATGCCATTAGAAAAGAGTGTGGGTTAATATCATGGATAATTGAGTCACAGAAGCTAATGGAGAAGCAGACAGGCTGCACATTTTGGTAACACTTCATTTTACATGTCTGCAAATTTCATGGTAGTTAGGTGATAATTAGCAGGTAACCTATTTGAAATTTCTTTGAAATTACTGCCAAATTACCCCAATATTTACCGCAAAATCTATCGAAAATTACTTTATTATAAACATTATTTAATAATTATATTCCGCTATTTCCCAATAGCTGATAATTTATTTAATACATTTAATTTGTTAGCAAAATAACTTATTTGAAATTTCTTAAAAAACTCCCTGAATCATTACATCAGCTACCAGGTTACATTTGTGTAGACAATAAGTCACAATGGTCAGATTTGTGTCTGATCAGAAGTGCCTTCAATTAGTTTTGGTTTTCCACCTCCGATGAAGAGCAGCGCACAGCCGCTTCTCAAGGGCCCTATTTTAACCATTATATGCTATTTTAGCATATAACTATTAAATAATGTTTATAAAAAAGTAATTCTCGATAAATTTTGAGGTAAATTTTGGGGTAATTTGGCAGTAATTCCAACGAAATTTCAAATAGGTTACTTGCTAATTATCACCTAATTACCATGAAATTAGAAGAAGATTGAAAATGTTTGACAGGGGCCCTGATGTCTTTTACTCAGGTCTGGCCAAAGCAAATGTATGTTCAGCTGTAAAAATATAGTTGAATTTCATAGTTACTTACTTTACTCCAGAAATAAAGTTTGACGGGGTTCTAGTTTACATTCTCAACGCACCTTATTTGCCGGGGAACTTTCGGCCAAGTTCCCCCCCCGATCAACAACGTGGAGCTCGACAACCGTATGGATAGACCATATCTTTGGGCTAAGCCATCAGAGATGTTCAGCTCCCCCTTCAGTGAAAGCGCTCCAGGTCAGTGAAACCAGAGGGGAGAGGGAGAGTCAAGCTGACCAGACCCTGAACAACTTTCATCTCTGATTACACAGCTTCTCTCTCTGGAGTGTACACTTCTCCACCCCGGCATACTGATCAGGCCGATTAGCCCTCCATGATCACTGCAGCTCCACAGACTTGAGCACCCCTCCCCGCTCCACCCGCATCTCTCTATCCTCCCTCCACCCCCCCGAACCCTCTCCTACAGCACCTAGGGTTATCGTCAGAAGTCTATAGCCCCTCCGAAGTCTCAGTAGAAATCAGCCGGGCTGGATCGGTGAGAAGGCCCGGGCCAGAGGAGGCCTGGGAGAGGAGGAGAGGTGCTCTGGCTCTTAAGAGACTCCCCTCCCGGCTTTTTGAAGGAGGAGGGCGAACGGAAGGAAAATCAATAGGCAACGAGCAGGAGGCCTGTGATGGCATGGCTAATCGGGTTTCTGCATTAATGTTTCAGATGCTGGGAGAACTCATTGCCGGGCTGGCTGTACTCAGGGCCTCAGCGCAGCCTTGCACAATAAGCAGCAAACACCTACACACAAAAGACAGCTGTGTAGCTTCACACACATTCACTCACTCGAGCAAAAGAAATCGTATCAATAACTCCAGTTTGTGTTTCCTCACACGGTCAACCAAGTGCCATGAACGCAGTCACAAAACACACCACTTTGGGGTTGTGACAACAGTGTGGTTTTCCCTGATTATATGCAACCATAATTCAAAGAGCTGATAACACACAAGAGGTCTGGGACAATTACCTGAAGCAGGCACAAAGAGGGGAGGGAGCAAGTACAAGAAATTGCCCTGAAAAATGCAAGCCGTAGGTCACTGTTGAGATAAGCCCTAAAAACTGGAGAACGCTGGTGTGTGTGAGACATGCAGCAGCAGCTATAGCTGTGTTGGAGGAGCAATCCTCCCAGACACTGAATCATAATCTCTAAACTCTGCCGGTATTCAGTGTTTATGCCACAGTTTCCACATTGCTTTCCTCTGACATTAGCCGTGTATAAATCAGGGTGCGACAGACAGGCAGCTCCCTTCTAGAGGCTGGTACGGGAAGGGGAGCTGCCACGGGCTGCACCCTGGGCCCCCACCCGCCTCCTACACCACCACCTCCCCGCCTCACCACCAGATGTGCTCTGCTATCTGCTAACCCCCACCCCAACCCCCCCTCAAAACACACACACACACACACACACACACACACACACACACACACAGGCACCCTCATCCCACCACTCACACTGACACCACTAATGCCTCCAACCATGCTGAAATATTCACTCTCTGCTCTCCTACGCTCTGGCTCTGCTGGTCTGCAGCTTTGACTACAACAACAACAGTGATAGTTTAAGGCTTAGTGCAAAAGTGATGGAGTTCTGCTGCTGCCTTCAAGTACAAAACCCAGGTTTTTATTTGTATTAATAAGTCACAAAATGTTCATCAACCAGCACTTCTCCCAGTAGACCACATACACACCAAAAACTGACAATAACTGCACTATACTGTACACTGAGTGTGCATAATCAATACTACTCAGGTGTAATTCATACTGTGCAATACTTTCATTCCAATCACTGTGCAATATCATATTTCCACCTGTGCAATTATGTTAATAATCTGTTTATTGTCAATACTGTTTATATTGTTCCTATTTTTATATTTCCTTCTATTTAAATTGTTAATATTTTGTTTCACTTTTGTTTTTTCCTTTTTTTACTGTGTTGTATCTTGATTTTGGTTTTTACTGATGCTTCTTGTTTTCTGCACTATGTCTCCTTTGCTGCTGTACACTGCAAATTCCCCACTGTGGGACTAATAAAGGAATATCTTATCTTATCTTATCTAATCTTGAACGTAGCTGCACAACGTTCACTGACAATTTTTCAACTTTGATAAATGACAGTGTAGAAATGGAGGGGGGGAGAGGGGTGTGGCAGGTTGGGGGTTCACAATAAAAAAAATCTAGAAGGAATATAATGTGTACAACACAGAGAGGTCTAATATATTGGGATGTGTGTAGCCTACATATTACATCCTCCAAACAGAATGTGACGCGAGCAAGCGTCAGTGTCAAAATCAGGTTGATCGCATTGTTTTTATCGGAATTAACTAACTGTCCGCGAGCGGCGTTTGAGGAACGGCTGATTCTCATTTTACATCTAAACAGTACACTATAAGTTGCTTCTGAAAACATTCGAGGAGAGAAATAGGCATTACAGTAACAGAATATTAATTCATGTTTGATCAGCGCTGCCTAGTTTGACCGTTTGATCGGAGTTAGCGAGTGATTGACAGCTGCTCAGAGACAGCTGACTCCAGCTTGGCTCTGATTGGTTGTTTTCCTCCGGTCTGTGATATCTTGCAGATGCCGTTAGGAGCACCGGAGGACACCAGAGGAACATGATTTTTTTTTTCAGATTACCTGTCTCATGTACTACTGTCAGGATATAGTGAGCGTTTTATAAAAATAACTTTTTTATAAATATTTGCTCCACATCTTGCCTACTGCTGCTTTAAGCTTGTGTTAGACACAGACCTTATTTCAGACATCTAATTAAAAACCCACTGACTTTGAGACAAGAGAACCGGAAGTGTTAAAATGCTAACTCATTTCCGGGTTTTAGGACTTTTTTTACGACTCACCACTCTATATAAAAACCATGCAAAGTCAAAAACACACAAACCTCCAAGAAACAAATGCAACAGGAAAAATTCTGCACATCCCGTCAACACAACGGAAGCCTCTAGGGGGAGCGCTAAACAGAACAACACCAACCCTGTGTGAGTGTTTTTTTCACATTTTCTTCACACAATTCATACATTGCAAAGTTAATCTGAATATTTAAGTGGTTACTGTACCTATGGTAGTGTACAGATTATTTTGATACAGAAAATGTGCAATGTGGTTCAATATCATAAACTGGCATTTCAGGCTTTTTCATCACTATCAGAAATCCCTTCATGAATTCAGCAAAGCAGAATCTAACCAGACTAAAATGTATAAAGAAAAGAAATAAACATTTACAACTATTTTTCTCTTCAAAATTGATAACAGCAAGCTGTGTAGTCAGGATCTGAGTATACACTTAGCTTGGTACATGTCCTACATATTGGATAAGCCTATAAACCAATTTATCCTAATGGTCAAGAAAATAGGTTTCATTTTTATATACTTTTGATGGATGTAAACAGATGTAGTAAATACATTCATTCAGTGCTCGACTCACCAATGACATGATTCTCATGAAGAACGTTGACTCCTGCACTTCCTCAGCTGGTTCAGAGGAGCAGTTTTGTGGCGGTTCATTCAAAGAGGCCTCAAACAAGCAGAAAGTGGGACAGCAGAGTTCACCATGTAGAGGACAGCCACAGCTTTGCATGAGGCAGCTCTGCTACGCAGCACCTGCAGCTCATCAATGACTCAGGTGATTGACAAGGTGACAGTTGAGGCTCCGCCTTCACTACTGAGGTGACACTGGGCCAGACGCTGCATTCATGTCATGCAGGAGAAATACAAGCTCCCTACCAGAAAACACTATTCCAACAAGGAAATGCATGGCAGCACCTTGTGATATTATAGATATAGAAATCCCGTAATGATTAATAATCTCTCTAAACCGGTCTCTCTTTCTTTTATATGATTCGTAGTTCTCTCTCGTATCCACATGCTGTGCTGCGTCCACCAAATATCAATTACTCTGTTCATCTTCTTTGCTTTCTCCCTCATCTTTAGCTAAGCAAGCAGACATTTGTGTTCCCTTCAGAATGAATTGTAATCATTTTGTTGATCCCATGACTTTTGCTCAAGTGGTTAAAATTTGAATTTGTCCCACACCTTGGTTTATAACCAAATAAAAGGGCTGCTGCCGCCAAGTCACCAACCCAGGTTTTTATTAATAAGTCACAAAATGTTCACAACGTTCACTGACAATTTTTCACCTTTGATAGATGACAGCGTAGAAATGGGGGGGGGGGGGGGGGGTAGGGGTGTGGCATGCAACAAAGGTCCCGAGACTGGAACCTACGGTAGCTGACATGGGCAAACGCACTGCATTGGCCCGAAATATTTCCATTACCTGCTGCAGTTTCAGAGACGATGCCAATTCAAAAACACATACGAAAATCCAAAATAAATACGAAGGAAATGTGCTGCAAATGAAAAAAAAAAACTGCTGCAGAATGCCAAAAAAATACATTTACAGCAAACACGGCCCCGGATAAGCGGATGAGACTGGATGTATGGAGAGTCCACTATATTATAATATGTTTTGCACTCGCTGGCTCACGTTACCGCAGTATTTAACGGTGGCGTCTCTGGTGTGATGAGGTTGATCCAACCTTGCAAAGTGAAGTGATGTGGTTCCTTAACAAATAACCCAACTATTTTTCATTACCATGGTTTTGCACTCCACTATTTTGCTTATATTATATTTTCCTTTTTTCCCTACAATGGCCCTAATACGCTGTAGTACATATGACTAATAGTACTTGTGTTTTTACAGCTGAAAAACCCTCTTTCTGTACAGGTCTGAGAGCAGTGTCAGGTTCAGGCTAAGCCTCCAGGACATCTTTCATGTATCAGTGCTGTAATTAAGGCTGTTTGTTGTCCTTCAGAAATACAGCACTTCACAGACTTAACAAAAGCATACAGTGCATGAGTGCATGTGTTAATAGATTGTACATGTTCACGCTCGCACATAAAACCTGCTCTTTTTCTACCTCATACACCCTGAAAGGCGTCCTGTTTCTGAGGTGCTCTCAGATCTTCGAGCAGTGCCATTCTGCAGTGACAGTATTGATTGTTCAGCAGCAGACACTCATTTCTTCTCTGCTCCGACTCCCATCCTGGGAACTTGAGTCTCTTCAACCCCATTCTTTGAGTCTGCTGGTTGCTTATTGCTTCCCTTCAGGGCCTTGCCCTGGACAGAGGTGGATGTAAGGATTGAAATGCCTTATTCATGTTACTTGAATGTATTCTTGCTCGACAGCTCCGTACAGACAGAAAATGGTTGTCCTCACGCACATACAGCAGACTGAGGATGAGGAGACACGCTGACGGATAAGAAACATCGACAAAATGCATAAAATAATAAAGTAGCTGTCCTCTTACTGAACACTCGATCTTACCTGAAGGACCAGACACACCAACCCAACATCAAAGAACTAGCGGCGATGAGGACCAACCGTTGCATCGCCTCACGTCGCCTTTGTCTTGGCCAAAAAGTTCCACTCAAACACACCGCAAAGACTTCAGCCGACGGCCAACTACCACGTACGTTCTGCTCCTGCCCAACCCTCCCGATTTTCCCGGGAAACCCCCGGTTTTATCGCCCTCTCCCGGTTTCCACCCGAGGTCACAATTCTCCCGTATTTCTCCCGATTTATGGCAAATTTTCACACATTTTTTCCTTTTCGTTATCTCAACCTGTTTCTGGAACTGAACAGTGTGTATAAAATAGAGCTCATGTTTAAGCTGCGCTCGCCACAGCGTGCAGCGCCCAAAGTTGGGCTTTGCTCGATGCAGTGAAAAGCCGTCATGGCGCGGCGCAAGTCGAAATAATGTGTTTCAGAGCTCAGTGGTGTCGTTGTCGCGTTGTACCTGAAAGGACCTTCAGTGAGTGAGAGAAGGAGAGAGAAATGGAGAGAACGAAGAGAAAGAAATACTCAAGCAGGAGCAAAAATAAATAAAAACGGATGAATATTAGTTTATACCAGAGATTCACACGCCAAGTTCACACCAGAGGGGAGAATTATTCAGTTTTCTTTCCTGGGAGTTAAAGGAAAAATCAAAAGTTTAACATAAAAATGCTGCTGCAGTGTACTTATTATTTTGTTATTTGTATTCTTATAAAGTCACCAGAATGTAGGAAACAAAGTCTCTGAAATTCTAATTTTTCTAGGGGAGGATCCTAAGACCTCCTGCTTTGGTTTTGAAATCCTCCCTTTTTTTAAGGTCTCAAGGTTGGCAAGCATGTCCAATAGTCACTCTCCTTGTAGCTCTGGTTTGGTCTCCACCGTCTTCTGAGAAAAATATCTGTCTCTTTAGCTTCTAAATTGTTAACAACCTGCTAAAATGTTCACCAGCTAGTCTCTAACTTTGTCTATGTTCCATTTGGTATCAAAAATGGGGTTTGATATATGATCCTTTGGCCACAAGTTTAAAGTTTAAAGGACAAACTGAGTTTTGATGATTTTACTGAAGGTTTCATTCACGTCTACAATTCTCCTTCGTGATTAAATTGATCTGTAGGTGAAATCCTAACAAATAAAGAATCGCAGCTTTCACCTGGATGTCATGGAGCAGAGCGTGACCTTATAGGTACTGGGTACAGGGTCATGGTCGGGTCACAGCGCTGGCACATCCCCATCCAGAGGAGGGGTGTGTTAATCCTCCTCAGGCCCAGGAATGCCACCACTGGCCCAGCCGCGGTTAGGTCCCGCAGCCGGCAGCGGGGCCTCCGATGCTAATTGGAGGCTCTGAAGCGTTGGGAGGCATGCAAATATCTCCGGCTTTACTCAGATACCCTTCTGTTCCACTTCCAGTCCTCTCCAATCCCCTCATTCCACCTGACTGGAGGAGAGGAGGGAGACGAGGCGAACACAGCTGCTGGTTTGTTGCCTCCTTCCCGTGGGCCTTGGCTGTGTGGAGGGGAAGGGGGGAAGGGGGGAAGGGCGGGGGGGCGCTGCAGCCGCTGTTGCCTTGATTAGGGGCTGGGCTTCCAGGCCCATGTCATGTACTGTACATCAGAGGAGATCAGCAAGCCAGCCTGAAAGTCAGATGACACCAAGCACATGCACAGCGCTCCTTAACCCCCTCCGTCACCCCCTCCACCCTCCTAGCTTCATCTCACCTGTCTATCTCTCCCCCGAACATAGCTAACCCCCACTCTCCCGTGGGACAGATCAGAAAAGGCAACCTGCAGAACGCTGGTGGTTATCAAGAGAGGATGAGAGACATGAAAAACAAGAGGAATGGCGTTTTGGTGGGGGCTGTCTGGGTAAAGGACCAGAACAGACCAGGCACGAGGAAGATGTTTAGACTTGGGCGGAGCGCTTGTCAAAACCATCAGGCTTTAGCCTTTGATGAAGACCTTTTGGTTCAGGACTTGAGAGTCACTTGACATTCAGAAGGTGTTAGCGGAATAATTGTCAAGAATTCGTCTTCATTATTTATCTGCAGCTATATCTTTGGTTTCATTCTGTCTGGAGAAAGGCAGACGGCCAGTGTCACGAAATGTTGTAAAATATAAAATAAACGGATTATTTCATATTTTCATTTGGAATTTTTTTTTCATTTAGACCTACAAGTGGTGATTGGACTGGAGCACACTGATTAATTTAAATCCTGTTTTTGTCTTTTTTTTAGAGGTGTACAGGGGGTCTTTAGGGGGAGATAGCAGGTCAACAGTAGATGTCAAGTGGTGTACATCATCTGAAAGCTGGGAACCTGAACATTAATTTGAAATGCAGCTCAGCTCTGTGTCAAGTTGTTGTTGTTGTCATTATCCAAAGAACATTATGACGGAAGTATATGATGGTCATCCCCATGGGTTGATACCATTTGTTACCCAGATTTGGTGCTAAATTCTATTTTTTTACCACTCGTGAATTGATAAAAAATGATCTATAATCCCTCCAAAATACCACATTAAGACACCAAGACCTTGAGGAACACCATAGAAAAAGCTATGCTGTGATTTGGTATCAAAAACTTTTGACATTTTGAGATTTCTGCAAGAATCGCATTTTTCGGCGATTGGATGGCGAGCCCTTCTGTTGTGTAAACTGCTCAGAAACCCCCTTATTGTCAATCTAGCTAGGAAAGCCATCCATCCTCTGAATGCTCTAGGTCTCTAGTTTGTGGCTGTAAAGTTTCATGAGGCTGTGATTATCCTAGAGGTCACCACAGGTCATTTTATACAGTGAGGTCAAATTTAGAAAAAAAAATGGTCACTACAATGAAATGTCTCCTATGGGGACTAACATCATCACACATGAACACAGTTGGACTCATTGGATCCACAAGAGTCTCAGCTTTATGCAAACGTCCCGTGACATCACAAACGTCTTCCTAACAGAATGACGTTCTGGTGGATCAGTGATTCAGTGATTCAGTGATTCAACTGAGAGCAATATGAAATCTTTCCAACCATCATGTTCTCCCCCCCAGCCTCTCCTCAGCTGTGTCCTCTCCGAACTCTGACCGACGCACATGTGACAACCATAAGGGGAATGCGATGAGTCCTTTGCGGCAATTTTTTTGGCATACCGGGGCATAAATTAGCCTTCTCTCCTGTGTGTCTTCAGTCTCCCCTGGGTTGGTCTCTCTTCTCCCCCAGGTCCCCTTTGAGATCCAGCAGCACATGGCCACTAAGAGAGAGACAAGTGTTGAACAGGCCATCCTCACAGCACTACCACACACTACGCTTCCTGCCCCACTAATACCTCACCACCACCCCTCTGCTCCCCGTTACTCTCAGAGGAAGTCCCCCTTTCCTGAAGCCATCACTCTTGGCACCCTTAGGTCAGGACTAAATGTGACTTATGGGCTCAGACAGGGACGAGCTCTGCAGCTTGTGTTTGTGCAGCAGCTAAGAGCAACACATATGGCCGAGCAGTGTGAGGTACTGGTTTCTAGTGTACTGACTTGTGGGCGGAAACCACCATGTTTTCTCTGCCTCCCCTTTGATTGGAAGAAGCATTTGTTTTTTTTCCATAACTAGACTCAGCCGTTTGACCTCTCTTCGAACCGTGATGTGCTTCTTGGATTTATTTAATTTGGGCAGTTGCATGAAATATGAAAATACTTTACCACAAATAAGTTGTATGGCTGTGAAACAGCATTAGTGGGACTCCACGTCCAACTGAATGCAGCCGGTGGACCACAGACAAAGGATGGTAACTGCAGAACAGTTAAATGAGATGCTTTATGTATAAAAGTTAAAAGCTGTTAGACTGCAAAAAGCTCAAGATTACAATGAACTATTTAAAAGTCTTGCACCTCGGTGACCTTTAAACCTTCACAGCACGCTGGACTGAAGGCAGGATTGTTGTGTGAAGTCCACGTATTGACCGGGCTGTCTACAGGTGGTAGATTGATATATTTGACTGACTTTACATAGAGAGGTGAGCATCCAGACTATCTGTCCAAAGTCATTAAGTTGTTTTGTACATGACTGTGTCAAGATTTGCATCTATTGATATTTGTGGTTGGAGGAGCATGACAGGACGGTGCACTGATTGCCCCAATATATCGATAAACCAAACCAAACCACACGTAACACTGATATCATCATCTTTAACAGATTAATAGGATGCTGAAATAACTACATAATAATGCAGATTTGTAAAAAAGTCTGAATTCATGCTTTGTCAGGTCTGTCCGCAAGACGACAAGCAAACAACTCTTAAAATGCTTGTTTTCTGAATGGAGTTCGGATCGATCAGTGCCAGGCTTTGCTAACATTTTAGCTGCTGTGTGTGAATACTGCACCCTGCAGGACAAATTAGCACACAAGTCTTTTTTTTAATCACGCTGGTATCGGACCGGTACACGGTTTTGGCCGATACCGCAAGTTTAAGTTACGGAATCGGTATCCGGAAGGAAAAAATGGTGATCAGAACATCTCTACATATAACAGGAAGGCTTATAGATTAGAAAAGGCTGTGTATTGAAATACTGTAAATATGTCCAACCAGAGTGTAAAAAAAGATTTCTATCAGAATCCCACATTTGTTTTCTTGACAAACAACTTGGCGCTGATAAAATCTCCAGTCCAACTTTGACAAATTCACAGACAGCGAGTGGAAAGCCTTGAGCTGTTGTAAGTGTTGCGATTAGATAGAGGGACCCACGAAGCCACAGAGCTCCATTGTACTCGTATGTCTTCTGTCAAAGCAGACTGGCCGTCCAAGGCCAGTTTCTCCAGGCGCAGGAAGGAAAGACAGTCAAGAATCAGAGGAGTGAATCGGGCGGAGGAGGGATGGGCTGATAAGGACGAGAGCTGGAGGAAGGAAAGGGAGATGGAGGAGTGAAATATAAACAGAGAGGTGGTGCTTGTCTGCTGTGGTAACCGGCGGTAATGGCTGTGCCCTCTTTCATGTTGCATCGTCGGGAGAGGGGGCTTAGAGATTTATTTGGACGTCAGTATCAGGGGAGGGGGACCTGCAGGACATGGCCTGACAGGATGACCCCTGACCTTTCCTCTTGCCAGAGCTGCTTGGGCTCCCATGAAATACCCAAGGGGCCCCCGAGACTAGCCAGTGTGTGTCAGGGCCCTCAGCAGTGTCAGATAGCTTAGGGCCTTTTTCAAATGTATTTTTCAAAAGGGGGGAAATCAATAAGTTGGGTCGGAGAGAGGCGGCTGCAGAAACATGAGCCTGTGATATTTACTTTGCTGTAAGGCACAGCATGTTCAGAGCACTTGTCAAAGATGTGCCTCCAGGAGCATGTTTGGTTGTGAGACAAAAATAAGTCGATAAATGGACCTGAAGTCACTTTTTTATGTGGGACGCAGTTTGTACACTCAATATCTTAAATTCAACATTTACAATGTTTTAATGTAACTAAAATATATACTTTATCATGCATTTAGAAGAGTGTAAAGGCAGAATCATGCTTTTCTTTTTCCCCAAGCCCATTGTTTCCTGTATCGGTCCCATTGATTCCTCGGCACTGTAGTTTTTAAAACTGGATAAAATAGTGCATTTGTTGGGGACTATTTTCAGCGGTGCATTATTTGAGTATTTGAGGCAGCAGGACGGTTTGTGTGGGACTGAGTCATGATAAACTACAGTGTGTGTGTTCATGGTGATGAAGGAACATGTCAGCCAGTGACACAGTGAGGCTCATTGATGTGTTTTTAATGGAGCTCTATGGCTCAGAGGAATAAGAGATATCAGGCTTTGATAAAGGCTTTTAACACAATACTTGTTTTAGAATCAATTTATTTTTGGTTTGAATCCATTGGAACTATGTTATACTAGCTTGTAAAGGAGGCTAAATAATGCTCCAAACTACAACATTTTGGTGAGGAAAAACTGGGGATCCCTTGACCTCCGACCTCAAGATATGTGAATGAAAATGGGTTCTATGGGTACCCACGAGTCTCCCCTTTACAGACATGCCCACTTTATGATAATCACATGCAGTTTGGGGCAAGTCATAGTCAAGTCAGCACACTGACACACTGACAGCTGTTGTTGCCTGTTGGGCTGCAGTTTGCCATGTTAAGATTTGAGCATATTTTTTATGCTAAATGCAGTACCTGTGAGGGTTTCTGGCAATATCTGTCATTGTTTTGTGTTGTTAATTGATTCCCAATAATAAATATATACATACATTTACATAAAGCATCATATTTGTCCACTCCCATGTTGATAAGAGTATTAAAATACTTGACAAATCTCCTTTTAAGGTACATTTTGAACAGATAAAAAATGTGCGATTAATAATTAATTAGGAGACAGGGCTGGCAACCAATACTGGATTTTTGAGGCTGATACTAATCCCTTAAAAATGGAGAATTTAAGAATTCTGACCAAGTTATGTTTACCTTGCGCAAAATCGCAAGTACTCGGGATAATTTGGTGTCTGCCAGAGATGATTTGGCTCTAATCTTCCCCCGTGTGGATATACTTTTTAATCCTCCAGGTACGTATTAAATTCAAGTAAATGAATGATGCAGCTCGCATCTCAGCCACTTGTCTGTGCATTGAAGCTGTTAAAAGCGAGTACACCAAGAGCTCAGAATATTTAGCCAGACTAACTTGATCAAAATCAAATCTCCTCTCCACGTATTCACACTGCGGATAGAAAACAGTTTAGGATGGGTTGTGAAATTGCAATGACAGCGGTGTTATTCTCCCTCACCCAGGGTTTCCCCACCATGCATCTTGGATTGCACTCTGGCCAGAGACAAAGCGGGTAATTGGATTCACATTGTGTCTGCGAGGGGAAGCAGGGAACAAACCCCACCTCTCCCCGGGCTGGCCCATGGCGGGCAGTGTGATGGTGATATTGTACTGACCCTGCCTATCAGGGGTCACGATGGGGAATTATAGTGTCAGCTGTCAAGCTGAGACCCATATTCTGCCCAGAGGTAAGGCACATTCACAGCTCCAGAGGACTAAACCAGGCTCTCTGACACACACACACACACACACACACACACACACACACTTTATCTCTCTCTCTTTTGAGTACTCATTCTCTCTCGCTGCACAGCCCTGCTCTCAATGGGTTTATGGGTCTATTGTTGCCCTCCAGGGGTGAGAGAGGGGAGAGAAATTACCAGCTACAGCAGAGCTTTAACCACTGAGTCAGAGTGACAGACACTGAGGGCCGATGGCTGCTGGAACATCACTTCATACTCTGTAAAACTAACACAACACTGGTAAAAGGCAAAGAATGGCCCTCAAAACGACAGTCTGTTAGTGGAAAACACATCACTGTTTTTGTCCAAGCCAAAACAACATTGGTGCTACTTGAGTCCACATTTTTGTGTAAAACACTGTGACCCCTTTTAAGGAATTATCATGAACTGAAGATCAGATGTCAACATGAAATCTGGTCAAATTAATAACCCACTTAAAGCTTCAGTAGGCAACAAGTTTTTGGCATCATTGGGCAAAAATTCCATAATAACCTTTCAGCATATTGTAATTCAAGTGTTCTGAGAGAAAACTAGACTTCTGCACCTCCTAATGGCTCTGTTTTCAAGCTTTAGAAAATCTAGCCCGTGACGGGAGACTTTGACCAATCAGAGGTCATTTCAGAGAGAGAGAGCGTTCCTATTGGCTGTGCTTTCCAAAATAAGGTCCCATTGTGGTCCATCGGACGGGGCGTTACTTCGCCTCCCTACGTAACTTTCAAAAACAGTTGCTTTATATACTAGATCACTTGCGACCGAATGCAAAAACGTTGACATTCAACGTATCCGTCATTTGTAGAAACGTACAATGCCAGATTTTTTCCTGGTGACTGGGCAGGCAAAAACCCTGAGAGTGACTTCCCATTTTTGCCGAAAGACTAAAGAGCTCTGCCTCTGTGATATTTGTAGAAATAATATGATTCATCTCTTAATTGTACAATTTCTACGAAATAGACAAGAATTTAAAGCGGCAGGAGGCAGTATATTTTTGGCATCATTGGGCAAAAATTCCATAATAATCTTTCAGCATATTGTAATTCAAGTGTTCTGAGAGAAAACTAGTCTTCTGCTCCTCCTCATGGCTCTGTTTTCAGGCGTTTCTATTGAGCGTTCCTATTGGCTGTGCTGGTGGGCGGTGCTTGGTATTTCCTCAACTTGATCTCAACATGGCTGCCGGGTCACAGACTTTCTCATTTTACAGCTAAACAGTACGCTACAAGATGATTCTGTATTACAGTAACAGAATATTGATTCATATTTGATCAGCGCTGCCTAGTTTGACCGTTTGATCGGAGTTCGTGAGTGATTGACTCGCGGCTCTCATAGATGGCAGCTGGACGGTAGACTCCAGATCAGCTCTGATTGGTTGTTTTCCTCCAATCTCATGCACTACTGTCAGGAAATAGTGACCGTTTTATAAAAAGAACTATTTTTTTAATCATATTTGCTCCATTTCTACCCACTGCAGCTCAAATTGTATATTCATAATCATTTTAGTTTAGTATAAATTGTGCAGCTCTAATATAGACCTTTAAGTACATAGAGACTCTCCTCAATGCGTACACAAACATGCACACTCACACACACACACACACACACTGCTGCGGGCTAGCTGACCTCTCCTCACAGCCAGCCATGTGCTTAAGAAGAACCTGTCTCCTGTCCAGTTTTTTCTATCTGTTCTCCCATCACACGCTGACACCACAGCAGCACTTCAAAGAGGCCTGCTTTTGATGCTAACCATCAATATGCATTTCATCCTGCACCACTTTCTCCCCAGCATTCCTCCTCTGTGTCCTCTCTCCGCAGTAATTGCCTTCAGAGCCAATTAGCGCAAATTATTTGCGACCGCGCTGGTGGTAAAAACCCAGCGCTTGTCGGCAGAGGTGTCCTGGAGGTCAGATGTATTAGCTCAGTGGCTCTCATTTTCTGTAAGCTCTTTCCGGTCTCTACTTGTACAAATAGGCTATCAGTATAACCCGTGTCAACCTCCCTACATTAATCTCCAAATGTGGTGCAGGAGGGGTTCTGTAAATGCATTATTAGAAGAGCAGCAGCTCACAATTTTTCAAGGCTCACGGGGCATGCTGCCCTAAACATGTGAGACTCGTAAGTATGTTTAGTTAATTTGTCGGGTTCTGTGTTGGCGGTTTGCATCCGCAGCCTAAGCCGATGTTTGGCTAATGCTGCCAGGGCCATTTCACTGCGGCGCCTGCCTGTATTCCCCCTCGGAAAATACATGTTTTACTCTGTGAGTCAGATCAAAGCGGAGACGCCGGGATCAAAGACCGGCATCACGCCGCTTTGGTCACATCTGTGTTGTTTACATGAATGCTAAAGGCACTTATATATCAAATCTTACCAACTTTGAAAGATATATGTGTTGAATCAAAGTATTTTGATGTCACTTTTGAAGTACATCAGTGCATTTGGGGATAATTTTGAAAATCTCCCCACAATTTCACAACAATTTTGTAAGCCTTAAACAAGATGAGCCCTGGTAGAGTATGCATCTGTTTGCACCCATTTCCAAATTCCGCCACATCCTCGCTATCAACAGCGTGGCCCCCTGTAGGTATGTCTCTGAAGAGCTTAGCCGGGCTCCCAGTGTCCATGCAATGGACTTAACTCTGCAGGATCAAACACTTCCCATCAGTCTTTAACCATATAAGATATAAAAATAATGAAACAGAGACGAGGGGGGGGGGGGGGATACTGTACCTCGCTCAGGCTGTTGTTTATCTGTTGACCTCAGATATTCTCTCCCCAGTAATCTTCCCCGACGGGAGGCTGAGGAGGAGGTGAGGCAGCTGAGGGGGAGTGGTGGGTGGAGGTGGAGGGAGAGCAAGGAGGGAGGAGGAGGAGAAGAAGGGGGTTCAATGACCTGTGAGCCGGCCTGCTGTTGGGCTTCGGGCTGAACACCCACCCGACCGTCGACCCCCCCTTTACCTCTAACTGGATTATAGACCTTGCCATTCCCCTTGCAAAGCAGCAGGCCAGATCTGACACCCCCCCCCCCCCCCCCCCCCCCCCCCCTCCCCCCCTCCTCCAACACACACATATATATAATTAGGGGTTCATCTCCTCCTCCTGTTGTTGGTCTCTTCACTCTTTCTCCGAGTTCTCCTCAGTCCCCTCCAGGTACAGCGTCCCCCCCCACCTCCCTCTCTGTCTCTCTGCCAGCAGCTGACCCCTGCCAGAGTGGTATGTGTTGGAGATAAGTATGTCAGGACTCAGGAGGAATGTAAGGTTCAGTGGTTTGGGGTGATCTGCTGCGTCTGGCTCTGTTTCACCGCCGGGACTCGCTGGCGGACCAAGACAAAAAAAAGAAATCATTTTCGCCTACAAAGAATGACATGCTCAACATAAACTGATATGTTGAATTGCACTGCGTTTTCATATGACTACTAAAAATAACCTCAAGTGGAATTTGATTGTTTAGTGTGATTTAAATATTTCGTCATATCTTTAATGTCCATTTTCAAAGTGGTCCTTTGACCTCTGACCTTAAGATATGTGAATGAGGGCGCCCCGCTAGCTCTGCTGGTGTGCGGGCGCCCATAAGGCTGAGGCCCGCGGTAGGCCCGGGTTCGAATCCGACCTGTGGCCATTTCCGCATGTCGCCCCCTCTCTCTCTCCCCCTTTCTAAGACTATCCACTGTCCTATAAATAAAGGCATAAAAAGCTCCAAAAAATAATCTTTAGAAGATATGTGAATGAAAATGAATGAAACATGCAGTTTTATGCATGCAGTATAAATGTGTTATTTTTGCCTACTCTAAAAATGATGTGTTTGAATATTTCTGCATACTGGGGTCCCTAAACAGTCTTGAATTACGTAAATTGGGTATCACTGTAAAGCTGAGACTCTTGTGGATCCAATGAGCCCAACTGTATTCATGTGTGATGATGTTAGTCCCCATAGGAGCCATTTCATTGTAGTGAGACCATTCTTTTTTTTAAACTTGACCTCACTGTATAAAATGACCTGTGGTGACCTCTAGGATAATCACAGCCTCATGAAACTTTACAGCCACAAACTAGAGACCTAGAGAATTCAGAGGATGGATGGATCAAACTAGAGATCTAGAGCATTCAGAGGATGGATGGCTTTCCTAGCTAGATTGACAATAAGGGGGTTTCTGAGCAGTTTACACAACAGAAGTGCTCGCCATCTAATTGCCGAAAAATGCAATTCTTGCAGAAATCTCCAAATGTCAAAAGTTTTTGAAACCAAATCCCAGAATGGCTTTTTCTCTGGTGTTCCTCAAGGTCTTGGTGTCTTAATGTGGTATTTTGGAGGCATTATTGATCATTTTTGGCAATTCTCGAGTGGTAAAATTTTTTTAAATTTAGCACCAAATCTGTGTAACAAATGGTATAAAAAATTGCTGCAACAACTTATGAGACATAATAGAGCATGGGGATGACCATCATGTACTTCTGTCATAATGTTCTAAGCGCTTATACACTTTCACAATTCATTTTAAATAATTAATTAATTAATGTTTATTTCTGATTCATGACTAGAACAACTTGACACACAGCGCTGAGCTGCATCTCAAATTAATCTTCAGGTTCTCAGCATTCAGTTGATGTACACCACTTCTATGTGACATCTACTGTTGACCTGCTATCTCCCCCTAAAGACCCCCTGTACCCCCCTAAAAAAGACAAAAACAGGTCTATTGGGGGTCTCAGAGGGTTTAAGGAACAGTGTGCACTTTCTGTCCAAGAGTGAAATGAGAAGATGGAACTCAATCTCATATCTTTGTGTTACTCGCAGGTACACAGCTGGAGTCAGGACTGGGTTAGCCTAGCCTAGCTTAGCATAAAGACAGGTTTCCCAGACACACTTCCTGTGTTTATGCTAAGCTAGGCTAACCACATCCAGCTCTGTTCTTAACAAACATTAATGACCTTCTCATCTCATTCCTAGAAAGAAAGAGAATAAGCGTCTTTTCCAAATTGTTGAACTATTCCTTTCACCAAAGGGTGAGATGAGTAAATGATATCGGGGATAAATAAAGTAAATAAATAAAGTAATTTTTGATACATTTGAGGTAAATATTGGGGTAATTTGGCAGTAATTCCAAATAAATTTCAAATAGGTTACTTGCTAATTATCACCTTATTACCATGAAATTTGCAGACCTGTAAAATGAAGTGTTACCAAATAGATATAACTGAGAGAATAAATATATTTTTCTGCAGTTGGTTTACTGACTCTTTCTAATAACTCAAGCAAGGACTAAAAACAAAGTCAAACAACTGCTGTATGAACTCTTGCTGTGTTTCTCACTTCCCTGAGAAACTACGAGGAGAAATACAACTGCATTCCCAACGCAGAGAGAGAGAGAGAGAGAGAATGGATAAAAGACACATAGACTGTATATCATATAGTCTTCCTCCTGCTCCCAGCGCAGGAGAGGTGTGCAGCACGGTTCAGTTCAGCAAGCAGGTCAGCGCTTCAAGGTCCTACGCCGGCTGACTGACAGTTTGCTCTCACAGGGCTGAGTGGCCGGAGCATTTCATGTGTAAACCAGCGCTGGTCTGGCTAGTTTCAGATGTCATGACGAGGAGCTGGCAGGCGGAGAGCAGCCACAGCAGATGCAGTCCGACACTCCCAGGCCCCGGAGCCAACGCACCAACACAAATGCCTGCTCACGCAACCGGAAGAGGTGACAAAACACATCAGGTAACTTTGCCTTTCCGGATGGTTCCCACCCTCTCCTGTCACAGATGAGAGATGCCTTCACATCAGACGTTAACGGTCACTGAAAGTGACAGGCGCCTTTTCCGGGGCAGGACGTGTGCAGCGGCGGCGTTTAGCTGGTCGTTAACAGATGCCAACTGGTACCAGTGAGAGAAAACAGAGCTGTAAATATTGATGTTGTAACAAGGATGTCTCATCGTCCTCAGAGGTCACTGAAGAGATGAGGTGTTCATGTGCACAGTGGACAGATGTCAGGAGAAGAGGAGAGCATAATTAAGAAGCTCATTAGTGGCCCTGTTGATATTAAATAGGACAATATCTTAGGGGGCGACTACTTGGCATGTTGTTCGGTTTGCATGCATTGAAAGTCAATTACACAGTAATGTCTCATATCAGGGCTGGACCAATAGTCAATATCACAACTAAAGCTTCAGTAGGCAGAATATTTTTGGCATCACTGGGCAAAAAAATCCATAATAACCTTTCAGCATATTGTAATTCAAGTGTTCTGAGAGAAAACTAGACTTCTGCACCTTCTCATGGCTCTGTTTTCCGGCTTTAAAACGTCTAGCCCGTGACGGAAGACTTTGGCCAATCACAGGTCATTTCAGAGAGAGAGAGCGTTCCTATTGGCTGTGCTCCGGCTGGTGGGCGGTACTTGGTATTTCCTCAACTTTATCTCAATATGGCTGCCCGGTCACAAACTTTCTAATTTTACAGCTAAACAGTACACTACAAGATGATTCTGAAAACATTTGAGGAGAGAAATAGGCATTACAGTAACAGAATGCTGATTCATATTTGATCAGCGCTGACTAGTTTGATCGTTTGGCCGGAGTTAGCGAGTGATTGACAGCTGCTCAGAGACGACAGACTCCAGATCAGCTCTGACTGGTTGTTTTCCTCCAGTCTGTGAAATTTTGCAGATGCCGTTAGGAGCACCGGAGGACACAGAGGAAATTTTTTCCAGATTACCTGTTTCATGCACTACTGTCAGGATATAGTGACCATTTTATATCTTTTTTAATCATATTTGCTCCATTTCTACCCACTGCTGCTTTAATTGTTACATTTACCTCTGTAATGTGAAATGAAACCTTTATAATGTTTTTTGTTAATACACCTGTACACAAGATTCTGCAACACAGTCTCACGGCAGTTTGTGAAATAGTCACGAAATTTAATTTATTTGATTCGTCTACATAGACACGACTTTCCCTTTTTTCGTGACGCTCAGCACGACTTTCAACATCGTATTTGTCGTGCTTTTTCCTACGAATGTCCAGCAACACGTGATGCGCATGTTTCAATTTCCGCTCCAGTCTTTTCAAAATAAAACTACTTAGTTAGGTTTACGAAATGATCGACTTGGTTAGGCTTAGGCAACAAACTACTTAGTTAGATTTAGGAAAAAAATCGTGGTTCTGGTTAAAATAACTCTGGAAGTGCCGTAACTTAGATAAGGAAGTTACGTGACAAATAAATCAATGTTGACTTCTGGTTTCACACTGGACCACAAACATGTACTCCTGGATCAAAAGTCTTTCAAAAGTGTTTTTTGACCCACCCATCCACCTCCCCTCTACGCAGCTCTCTATACTTCCCGGTTCACAATTACTTGGGTGACATACGAATTGATTTCATGCTGACCATCATTATAAAGGAAATTATGAATTACTATCAAGGAAATATGAAGCAAATAGTGTAACGGCGTGTCCACACCGCCCGCATGAGAAGTGCCTGACGGCTGGCTCGCTGAACTGCTTTGTAATTCACGTGTCGGTTGTTCACACCAGCGGCGTTTCTGCTGCTGTTGTCAGCTCTTTCTTTCTACATAGAGGTTGCCTTTCATAATGGCCATTTCATTTAATTATAAATGTCATTTATATTTATTTTAGACAGACAAAGGATAAGAATCGTGTGGAAATTTGTAAATCATTGTAATAATCCACAATTAAAACCCCGTACTCACTGCATGTTCTACAACACTGTCCTGCAAATATTTCAGAATAAAAGCCTTGTGTTCAAAAATGAAGGAATTCTGTCCACAGGAAAAAAAATGCTTGAGGGCTTTTATTTTGAAATGTAAGCAGGAGGTGCTGATTTAAAAATAAATCTTTACTTTTTTCATGTCCGTGACATATTCTACAGATACAGACATTGAAACTGTAATAATGTTGGTATGATGTCATTATACTGTCAAAAGATCACTTTCACTGTCTGTTGTTGCTGTGAACACCACGGGGAACCCCCCATCAGGTCAAAATTGTCTTTAACAAAATGTAAAGGAAATATCCCAAAGAAACATATAAGATAAAGAATTATCAAAATACCAAATAAGCATAAATATCAAACTAGCATGGCTTATCATGGCTCATATTGTGAATTTGATGCTTCGCGGGGGTCCATGACATAGCATCTCCAGTAACCTCAGTGATAACAGTGGGATTTAATTTTCCCACACACCTGTCTACAAGATGTGCATTAGACAACACTTAATTTGACCAATGACATGAGCACACACTGACTGACAGGGATTAGTAGTTTGTATTTGAGATTGTACCTGATATTCATAATGTCAGTTTTGGTAAATTTCTGTTTTTTTTGACCAGCCCTATTTCATAGTAGATCTGACAAAGAGCCAGAGCGGTAAAAATACACTATTCATAAGTGCAGCGGGATTCAGGAGAGGGCTTCATTTTCTAAATAGATTCAGTCATCTGTCATTGTTAGATATCATAATCAAATCTCCAAACAGCACCGAGCATGTACAGCAGAAAATAAAGAAACGGTGGATATTAGATGATAATTAGCTACAGTTTTGTTCTCTCGGCAGATGTGGTTGAGTTTACTACAGGGGGTTACATGCTGGAGCAGGTTGGGGGGGTGGCAGGGTGGCATACCAAGTCCAGTCATTAATCCTGTCGGCTTCTTGAAATCTCACATCACAGCCAGGGCCGCGGCCGTCAACCAATCCCCTCCGCTGTTGCAATTGGTGACATTACACTGAAATATTAAACACTTGTGCGCATCGTGCTTTTTAAATGCGCTGAAGCATATTTTGTGTAGTGCTTAGGAATATTAAAGCATAATTTATATTTCAGGAGTTTGACACCTTGACATTTTGGCACCTCTGTTTTGAATTTCAGCATGCGGTTTGACATGTTTGTATTAATAACATTGTGATCTCGGAGGGCCATGGCCTCGGGCTACTTGAACAAGACTACTAAAGAAAGGGATTTCAAAAGGAATCGTAGAGCAGCCTAGGGACTCGTCAAAATCAGCCCTGATACTGTTGCCCTGATAAAAATCCATTACCCACAAACGTGAGGGGGGATGGTGGTGGTGTGTGTGTGTGTGTGTGAGAGAGAGAGATAAACTGAGGCCTGTGAGTTTTCTCAGGCAGTGCAGTACGTTCAGTCCAGTGTTTCACTGGGCGTTATTGGACCGTTTGTGGTGAACACGGCCTGGTGTGATCTCCTCACTGCATCATGATCAAACCTGATCTCCTAAACCAAACATCTATTTTTCGGTCCAAGCTCTCACCGCTCCATTCCGGTCACATGCGCAGTTTGCGTTGGTTCACTGAACCCTCTAGAAATGCATATTATATTTTTTCATAATAACGTAGAACTAATAATTTATTGTAAATGATGAATAATATCGACGTTGTTGTGTCTTCGTATTGACAGAATAAGAAACCAACAAGATAAGAAGATAGATTTGTGGTATTTTTATTTACTTATAGTCTGATAACATCGGACACTCTCTGTCCACACACCGTTAAATATGCACCTCTCATACGCCATGTAAACAAACCACGTATCAGCTGTGTGGTCAAGATCAGACTAGAGACATAGCCACTTAAAAGATGGGTGAGTAGTATCTTTGGACGTTTTTTAAACAGAAATCACAGGTTTTATACTGTGATATTTACTGAAAATGACAAACAATACAGTCAACAGTAGCCTCCTGGTGATCTCCCTCCAGCCTGCTGCCTCCTTATTTAGTTGTTTGTAGTGAAACGAGGAGGTATCGTATCAGATAACTCCTCATTTCAACTTCACCAATCAGCTGTTCCTCATCCGTTAGAATAGGAATAAATAGAAACAGGAAGTCTGAAAAAAGGTTAAGCTCATAACGTCACGCTGCTCAGCGCTTCGTCACTCACGGCCAGTTAGTTCATTCCAAAAGAAACAATGCAGTCAAACTGATTTTGTCACTGATGCTTGCTCGCGTTGCAGTCTGTTTGGAGGGTGTAATATGTAGGCAACACGCATCCCAATACATTAGACCTCTCTGCCTTGTACACATTACATTCCCTCTAGATTTTTTTTGTGAAACCCCAACATTAAAGTTCAAACTGCGCCTATGATTCTGGTCACATCTGCTGTGGTGCTTTTCAAACACTATTGTCAGAAATAATTTTTGGCACAAAAAAAACCCATATCACTTCTAGTGCTTCTTTTTCCTCTCTTCACCCATCCTCTCCATAGTCTATGTCCACTTAAAGCTGCAGTGGGTAGAAATGGAGCAAATTATTATTAAAAAAGGTTATTTTTATAAAACGGTCGCTATATCCTGACAGTAGTACATTTAAAGCCTGAAAACAGAGCCGTGAGGAGGTGCAGAAGTCTAGCTGTTGTGGTTAGCGCTCCATGACAAACATATATAACGTTAGCAAGTGCATATCAGCTACATATCCCAGCTGCTGGGCGATCTTAAGCCTTATATTGTCCTTTATTTGGTTGTTGAGGTAGCTGTCACAGTGTTTGTTGTACAAAATTGGGTGTTGAGAAACCAAATTGGTAAGACGTTGCCCCATTTTGCAAGCTAGCTATGACCTGGAGGTATGACATCAGTTGGAACAAAGGATGTCATTGGTCAAACATTTATTTCCACAGGCGGAAATCCACCGAAATCGAGGTCCATCCGAATATTTTTCTTCCCAAATGTTATACTCCGAAAATCAGTTTTTTTTTATAAATTTCTTTGCAAAGTTTTCAGACAAAAATCTGTGTTTGGTGTGAAACAGCTTTAAAAATAGGGAGTATTATAACGGGCTAACGAGTATTCACCCAACATCAATGTGAAAACCCATAAAGATGAAAGTAAGCTCTTTAACATCATAGTCACTGTTTCATTTAAAATAAAATACATTGAAGTACAACTCAGTAAAGACATGTCACTGTCCTAATACTTTCTAAATGTGCAGGTTAGTAAACAATTGTGTTGCTCTTTGGTTCCATTTATTAAAGTTTTTCTGCCTCCAGAGCAGCTCAGCCTCAGACTAACGTAAAACCTCAGTCTTCATTCTGTTATTAACCTAGACATCCTTTTACTTTACCATCATCTGCTTATCATCCATTTACTGGCAGTGGCTGTGTAGGCAGCACAGGTCCTGTAAAAGGACTTGATCTGAAAGATGAAACATAAGAATTAATATGCAGTTAGTACGAGACAGAGTGTAACACAACACATAGGAGCAGAGGGGAGCGCCAGTCAAACGTTATTGCGTTATCGCCCTGCAGTTGTGGAGACATGCACTCTATACGTCAATTAAATATTATCAAATATTCCTCTGCCAGACACCTCTGGGGTGACATTTATCACCCAGACATGTGATACCTCAGTCCAGTGTTCATATTGGACTGAGGAAAACATATCGGTATGATTTTTGGATTACCTGAAACTCATTCACCTTATAGTTATGCGATGGAAGTGAAAGTGGGCTAAAGCACTTCAGTATGAGGTTTTAATCTGTATATTACTCAGGAACTCATCATAATCGTTTTATTCACAGTTAATCGGTGTGCAATACGATCACGGGCGATCCCGACTGACTTTACTGTCTTTCAGAGGCTCCAGTAGGTTCGGTTTTAGGGCTAGATTGAAGACACAGATATAATATGAACCTAGAAAACCTAAAGGAATCGGGAATAACCTCTGTCGGGAACAAGGCTAAATAACGCTCCAAATTTGGGCTAAATTTTAGCGAGGAAAAACTGGCATGGCCATTTTCAAAGGGGTCTCTGACCTGAAGATATGTGAATGAAAATGGGTTCTATGGGCACCCACGAGTCTCCCCTTTACAGACATGCCCACTTTATGATAAGCACATGTAGTGTTTTGAATGCAGTATAAATGTGTTATTTTCTCCTATTCTAAAATGGTGTGTTTGAATATTTCTGCATACTGGGGTCCCTAAACAGTCTTGAATTACATAAATTGTGTATCACTGTGAAGCTGAGACTCTTGTGGATCCGATGTGCCCAACTGTATTCATGTGTGATGATGTTAGTCCCCATAGGAGACATTTCATTGACCTCACTGTATAAAATGACCATGTTGTGACCTCTAGGATAATCACAGCGTCGTGAAATGTTACAGCCACAAACTAGAGACCTAGAGCATTCAGAGGATGGATGGATCAAACTAGAGATCTAGAGCATTCAGAGGATGGATGGATCAAACTAGAGACCTAGAGTATTCAGAGGATGGATGGATCAAACTAGAGACCTAGAGCATTCAGAGGATAAATGGATCAAACTAGAGACCTAGAGCATTCAGAGGATGGATGGATCAAACTAGAGACCTAGAGCATTCAGAGGATAGATGGCTTTCCTAGCTAGATTGACAATAAGGGGGTTTCTGAGCAGTTTACACAGCAGAAGTGCTCGCCATCCAATCGCCGAAAAATGCAATTCTTGCAGAAATCTCAAAATGTCAAAAGTTTTTGAAACCAAATCACAGCATGTCTTTTTCTATGGTGTTCCTCAAGGTCTTGGTGTCTTAATGTGGTATTTTGGAGGGATTATTGATCATTTTTATCAATTCTCGATTGGTAAAATTTTTTTTTAAATTTAGCAACAAATCTGTGAACAAATGGTATCAACCCAAAAATTGCTGTAACAACTTATGAGACATAATAAAGGATGGAGATGACCATCATATACTTCTATCATAATTTTCTAAACCCTTAAACACTTTTACAATTAATTTTAAATAATTAATGAATTAAGTCATGTTTATTTATGACAAGAACAACTTGACACACAGTGCTGAGCTGCATCTCAGATTAATCTTCAGGTTCCCAGCTTTCAGATGATGTACACCACTTCTATGTGACATCTACTGTTGACCTGCTATCTCCCCCTAAAGACCCCCTGTACCTCCCTAAAAAACACAAAAACGGGTCTATTTAGGGTCTCTGAGGGTTAAACAAAATAGCACTACACCCCTGGTCAAATCAGCAAATTTCCCCACTGTGGGACTAATAAAGGAATATCTTATCTTATCAGAACACACAAACATGATATACATATTTGTATATTCAGTGTGACTTTCCGGGATATCATTATCTCCGATAACGCTCCTTATAACTCCACAACTTGCCTGAGAATCATCATATTTTTACCTTTTTTTTCCAGTGTCTGTATCTCCATGGATTTAATACAAGTTAGTCACAGTTGTGTGAGTGGGGGCGCTTACATGCACATGATGTACATGAGAAGTGTCCATACTGATGGCAAAGAGATCCCTTTCTTTTAATGTAATGGGGGACAAGATCCACATTCTTCATTCTGTGCAAAAATGTACTTTAAAGTTCAGCTGAAGCTAATATGCTGCTGTTTGTGTTTGTGTTTTAGTGCAGAATTCCCTCTTTGTGTTTCTCCTGATGGTGTGACCTTGATGAGCAGCAGAAGGATAGTAGCAGAAAGCAGGACTTTTGTCCTCAACAGACTGGAGAGCAAAATGAAGGCCCTGAAGAACAATAAGAAGTGTACACCAGCGTACTGCTGTCAGCTAGCATGACAAAAAGAGAGCTAAGTTTCTTGTTGTTACAGAGATCCTTTTCATGACATACCAAAATCATTTCCATGTTATAATAACATTTTTTTTATTACTGCATTATGCAGCTGCACAGCAATCACACTAAAAATGTATCCATGAACAGTAGTGTCAAACATGCATTAAAATACAGAATAAAGAGAGAAGTTGTTTTGTTTTTTTACTTTTTAACTACATGTGAAAGGAAAAGCAAATGGGTTTTAAGAGGTGACACATGGAGCAATTACTGTATTCCTGTTCAACCTGTCTTTCAAAGTAAAAAAACTAAGGCTATCGAAGTTAATGTGCTAATAACACATTAACACAAATTTCATTAACACATTAGATATCGATCTTTCGGAGGTTCTAGCGGGCTCAGTTTTAAAGCCAGAGTGAAGATTATCAGGGTCTGGCGCTGTGCCCAGAGGCCGTTGGACTTTTCTTTTTTCTTTAAAGATAGGGTCGAAGATCTTTGAGAGCTAGCATAATTTGAATGTAGCATTGCCTACAGCTCCGTCTAAACCCCTTCCCTCCCGTCGGGGCTCCTTCCAAGGCAACGCCCCCCACACATGCACGAGCACCGCCGCATCATAACTACTTCACAGACACAGAGCGGAGAGAGGACCTCAACTCAACAACGCTTCCCTCCAGTAAACGTGCGGCGGCGACGCGCTTTGAGTTCAGGCTGGTGCACGCCAAGGGTAGAGAACGAGCAGGGAGGCATCTGATTGGTTCTTTACAAGCGGACCTTGAGGCAGTGATTACTAGACATTTTTACAGGATTACAGCAGCTACAGATGACCGATCTTTTCTGGTCCTTTTTCAGAGCTCATCACTAATGGATCACTGTCTGGGTGTAAAGACCTTTCAACCAATATAACAAGTAGTGTATACTGGAGAACATCGTCAACCCTGCCTTTAAGACTTCAGACTATCCTGTGTTTATCTTTTTAGTGGCTTATTAGTTCTGAAATTATCGAGAGGATTTTGGTTTCTTGGTATTTGGGTTTTCTGTGATATTCCTTGTTTCATGTTTCCAGAGGCCTGGACTAGGAAGCAGGATTTAGGGTTAGCGAGGTAACTTCAGGGTTTTCCGTCCTACGACGGTGGATCACTTCTTACCGGGGTATATCGCCATGGTAACTGATGCTGAACAGCTAACCTGCTCCGGAGCAGGTTATGTTCCAGATAAGAGATCAACTCGTATAAAAGCACCGCCTACTGAACAATCAGAGCACGGTGTACAGATCGTATGATAATATTACACAAATATGAAGAAGTTAAAGTCATAATCCAGACTGAAAACAACACAGTTTAAACTGACAAATGCAAGAAGGACAGCTGGCTGTGTGCTGTGGGTGCTTACTGCTTTGAATTATATTTATTTTTTTACTTGCTCTCAAGTCCGTTTCACACCGCCAGAGTCAGCTGAGAGAAGGCTGAAATAGTCACACACATCACATTATTGCTAAACGGTATAATGAAGTGTAATCTATTCATCCAGTATATTCTGAAAGTTTTTTTTATAGTATCACTGCCCCATCTAGACGACTATATCTGACTTTTGAGTCTGTTAGTCTGTTAATTTACGCATTCACACATCTGCAATTTTTTTCTTTGCCAGCTGTTCTTCCTGCATTTGGCAGCTTCAACTGTGTTACTATTAGTCTGGATTATGTGTTTAACTTCTTTGTATTTGTCTATTATTATAGTTTGCTCTTTGTTTTTTAGAATGTGCCGCTCTGCTGACAGTAGACTTGTCCATGTTTGTGATTGGTCAGATGCTGCAGACACCTCCACGTTCATGTGAACGCGCTCATAACCAGATTGAGAAACCCTGGGTTGACTTACCGAGTTGATAACCACCGTCGTTCTGTTCTCCTTGTGTACTTAGTCTGTGTGTTTCCCTGTCTGTGTCAGTTCGTCGTTGCTCCTCGTGTATTGAGAGAGTTCTTCCAGTGTTTTGAATTTCAAGTTCATTCCTTTTGCCTTTACTTTGTGGATTGGCTTTTTGTTACTCGTCTGCCGGAGCAGCTGCATTTTTGTTCTAAGTTTTCTGTCATTAAATCATTGCACTCTACCTACTGCCTCCTCATCCTTATATGTGTTTGGGTCCAAGACTGTTATCCCTGAAAACAACATGACAGAAGATACTGGTATCACATGAAACTAGAAAACATAAAGAATCCATTGGTACCAATCATGTCATACTAGCTTGTTGCGAAGGAGGTTAAATAACGCTCCAAACTTACACCCTAAATTTTAGCGAGGAAAAACTGGCATGGCCATTTTCAAATGGGTCCCTTTGACCTCTGACCTCCAGATATGTGAATGAAAATGGGTTCTATGGGTACCCACGAGTCTCCCCTTTACAGATATGCCCACTTTATGATAATCACATGCAGTTTGGGGCAAGTCATAGTCAAGTCAGCACACTGACACACTGACAGCTGTTGTTGCCTGTTGGGCTGCAGTTTGCCATGTTATGATTTGAGCATATTTTTTATGCTAAATGCAGTACCTGTGAGGGTTTCTGGACAATATTTGTCATTGTTTTGTGATTTCCAATAATAAATATATACATACATTTGCATAAAGCAGCATATTTGCCCACTCCCATGTTGATAAGAGTATTAAATACTTGACAAATCTCCCTTTAAGGTACATTTTGAACAGATAAAAAAGATTAATTTGTGATTAATCGTGATTAACTATGGACAATCATGCGATTAATCACTTTTAAATATTTTAATCGATTGACAGCCCCAGTGGAAATAAAGTCTAAGGTTAATTTAGGACTGCAATCTGAGTTAAGAGTTAGGGTCGGATTAAAAATACCTTCATGTTCCAGTTTTTCTCTCACTTCTTCAAGTGGTTTCCCATCTCATTCTTCATCACGATAATCTAATAAATCTCACTTATAACACGAACATGTTTTTTTTTTTTTTTTTAAATCATATTGCATTGATGTTCTTGTCGTCCTGTTGATCATGTGTGCTGCGGTCCTTCCTGCTGACTGGCTGCCCTCTGAATGTGAAACCACAGGGGTCTCAGACAGTCACGACCATCTGTACTGTTCTCCATCGCTGCACAGAGCGGCCCGCTCCACCTGATTGTCTCGTGGTTATCTCGGTCTCAGCGCTGCACTGAATTGTTAATGATTTACAAATCTCCCACATGAGACAGTAAATGGTTGGACTGTGTCGAACATATATCTACTGACCGCACTGTCCGCCCACACGGTGAGTCACAGCGCTGGCCCTTAGGTCACCGCTGTTTGAAGTGCTGAGCGAGATGATAATGTGTTCTAACGAAGCTTTATTTCTGACTGAAAATAACACACTCCCAACAAAAAAAAGTTTTTCCTCTGCAAAAGATTTCCTCTCTTCTCGAGGCAGCACCTTTAACCCAGTCAGGCTGCTCAGAATCCAGCCTTACAGCCAGGACACAGGCTCTGGATATTGAAAACATAGATTGGTTTAATTGAATTTCCAGTGTCCTCCAGTCCGAGTCACCAGAGTAGAGATAATTCCCTTATCCACATCAATGCAGGCCCTCTGCTGGGCTCAGTGAAAGGGGCTGTGGACCTGCTGTTTGCTGGCAGGATCTGCCACAATCACTTACACAAGCCTTGTTAAATACCCCCGCGATTTCCTGACTCCGCTCAACCCACACTGACGGTGAACTAAGTTAAAGGAACCAAACAACAGCCGCTGAGACAAATAACCCTGGATCATTGTCCGGCTACGGTGCAATTTGGTGTCTTAAGATGGCTTAAGCTGGCTGAAGTAATGCCACGAGATGCTGGACTTGATGTGGGCTGTGCTGCAGCGAGCCGGGGGTCTGATGAGGAGGGCTGAGCATGGCCCCCCCACAGTTAACACCACATAACCAGCTGGCTCCTTCTTTCATCCTGCCCGCTCACCCAAGTGTCCATTCTGGACTCAGGCTGACGCCAACACACACACACAAATAGAGGCTGACTCGTGAAAGACGTTGTTGGAATACAGATTAACAATAGTTTAATATTTCCTACCTTCATTTTATTCTCTTTTACATACAGTAAACTCTCCAGTAAACACACAAACTACCTTTTTACCCCTCTGAACTCAGCAAATTCAAAAAAACACAAAGGCTGTATCCAAAACCTCATACTGTACTAGTAGTACGTACTGATTTGGCCAAAATGTAGCATGTAGTAAGCGAACAAAAGCAAAATACAGTATGCCAAAAGTACCCGGATGTCATACTGATTTGGAAAAAAATCTCCAGTATGCATCGGACCAGTCTACCTCGCCTACTGTATCCCACAATGCAAAGCGCTGGGACGGTACAGGCTACGGTTACAACAACAGCAGCTAAAAACGTCTTGTTTTTTACATTTTTCGTAGCTATTTCATCACTTAATTCACTTCTGAAAATGTTTGAGGCGAGAAATCAACTGTGTAGATTTTGAATATTGACAGTTTTACAATATTAAAGGGACTGTTTGTAACTTCTTACACGTATAAATCATTGCGGGTCGGTGTCTCATGCGCGCTCGCGTCTGGCTGCGCTGTTCAGACTCAGACTCCAACACAAACTACACGGAAGCACCAAAACCACAAAGTTATATCTAGTGAAGCCCGTCTTGCAAAACAGTGTTGGCCGCGGTCGGAGGACACGAGGGAGACCGTAGTCTTGGTCTCCAGGGCCAGAGTCTCCGTTCCTCTGCCTGCCTGCCTGCCTTCACTCACACACCGCGCTCGTTATCACTCGCTCATCTCGCTCAACCTCTCACGTGCATGCGCGCACACTACACACTGCAGAAGAGTTAGCTTAGCTCTGAGAATATCTAGTGAATGTACAGTGGAAGTTTGTGCAGAAATAAATGCTGCCGCTTCTCCAGACCAACAGAGGTTTCCCGTGTGTTGTGAAGTGACGGGGCTCCGCAGCGAGTTACGTTATCGTCTCCGATCGGGGCTCCGGTGTCTCCCCTGTTCTGAGGCAGGAAAAGCCAACACTAGGATCATTATTGATTCATGGAGAGACCTTCTTCTGGTCAGCTAACATCACTGCCAAGCAGGTGAAATATAGAGTGATATCGTGGTTTTAGCTGATGTGTGTCGCCTCACTGTTTTGACCAATGCTCGTTCATGTCTATGTAGAGCGAGCACGAGCAACAGGACGCTGACTTTAGTTGACTTCACGGCCACAGGTGTCGCTGTTAACAAGCAATTTCTGATTCTTACATGAAGTCCCTTTAAATGGCGAATCGAAGATTTGCTCCAACGTTCTCGGAGTTTAGAAGCTCCACAAACTGCCGTGACAGCTAGCTAGCCGGTCAAACTCACAGACCGCTACGAGCTGGCTGGAGCTCTCTCAAGAGACCGGTCTGTAGACGAGGGGCTTTTATTTCCTTGTTGACGGATAGTTTGTTTGAATATCACAACACAGATGTCTATAGCAAAATTAACATGAATCTGTGAAGGCGGCCGTTAGCTAGCCAGTGGGGCACGCTCACATGCACGAACATGCACTAAAAGGCACGCGCGGCCGGCCCGGCTACGTCAACATTTACAACTGTTTTTCATTTTCAGTTTAATGGAGCTCTATGGCTCAGAGGAATCAAACAATACTTGTTAGTCGGATCAGTTTGTTGGTTTTTTAAAAAAATAATATTGCTTATGTTTTAAGCCATAATGTATTCTTCAATCATATCTGTTTAAATGTATTAATGTATTAATAATTAATAATAATTGTATTTTAGATAAATATCCACCATCTACTGTGCTGTATATTGTTGTCTACAATAACTTGATTGAAAATGCATTTTTTTTCCCTTTGACTAGCAGGAAGAGATAACATTTAAATTCCTCAGTATTCAGTTTGTGGTTTTCCACCCTTTGATTCAAGCCATCTTTGATGTGAACTTGTCCATAAATAGACCTTTCAGAGTAAAACCTAGCTAAGAAAAAGAAATGGCAGTAATTGAATTCTTTGAGCAGCGGCTGTTTGAAATTATAAATGAAAGTTTTGGAAGTTTTCTAAGAGTTCACTGTTGAAAGCCGACTGTTCTGTGGTTATTTACTGTATGTCACAGTTCTTTCATGCAGACCAATCGAGGCTCTTTGTGTGTCCAACGTTTTAAAAAGTGTCATGTCTTACAAAGTTTCTATGAAGCGGCGCCTCTCATTGGATATGCCATCGTCTCTGATGTGTACGATGATTTCTCTCTTTTGTTGGCTGCTGTATAGAGACAGGTTTAAGTGCCTTGGCGGAACTCCTATTCACCCCCATGTTCAGCACTCTCCCATGGCCTCTTCTCCATTTCCAGTGCCCAGAAAAAAAGATGTCATTGTGAACCCTGACCCCACCCTGATCCGCATCCACTCTCCATCAGGAAGCCAAACACATGCCTGAACAATTAACTCCTGCACTGCCATCAATTTAGCCCAGAGGGAAGAAAGGATTGAGTCACCCAGGTTCAGGCAAAAAAGAGATGGGTAAAAACACGAGGATAAAAGGGTTTTCTTCAGAAAGAGAGAGAAAAAAAACATGTTTTTTAGTCCCTGAAAAGTAACTGTCACTGGAGTGACAAGGAGACACTATTAAGAGCCTCCGTTCATTCAGCCGGTTTGTCTGAACTGTTCAACAGACAATTACAGGGAGTCATGAGGGTTATGTTTATCTTGAGACCGGGCTGGTGAAGAGCTGCCTTAAAAGCCATGGTGAATTTAAGAGGCAAGTACATCTGCTTCATAAACTTGTGATGTTGTGTCTCAGTATTGATTCCTGTTCAGCGCAGCCGCCGATGGTCAGCAGGAGGCTGATGGCAGCGTGACCCGCTGTCTGCTCAGGTCACGCTGAAGCAGCTCCTGCTCTCTGCTGGGGATTAGACCGATGCATTCAGCTCATATTGGCCTTGTATTGAAAACAAGATGTTGCCAGGTATAACCATACATCTGGTGCGGAAGATGTAAATAATGCAGGTTAATTGAGCTATTTTTTACTGTGGGACTGATGCACATACTGTACTTGCCAACCCTCTCGATTTACCCGGGAGACTCACGTTTTTCATCGCCATCTCCCAGTTCCCTCCCGAGGTCACAATTCTCCCCTATTTCTCCCGATTTATGGCAACACTTTTTTTCTCACCAAACATCCACACACGTATCTCTCTGCTCTCAGAAGGAGGAAGAAGGCGTGGTCATGCGTCATCAACGCATCATCAGCTACACTGCGCATACTTTATACCCTGTGGTCTTAATGCTCAGGCTGATCGGAATTGTTAAAAAAATTCCTGAATCCGGATCATGATCCGGATCGCCACCAAAATCTAATGGATTGTTCATTGTGCTACACCCCATCCCTCCAAAAGATTTCATTCAAATCCATCATGGACTTTTGGAGTAATCTTGTTAACAGAAGAACAGACAGACAGACAGACAGACAAACCAACAAACCAACGCCGGTGAAAACATAATCTCCTTTGGCCTTGGAAGGAGGTAATAAGAACGGATGAATATTAGTTTAATTAATTTCAATAATTTAACTCGTTTAGACGTGCTGCAGTATTTCCTTATCCTCACTTTGTATTTTATTTTTTTTTTTTTCTTGAACACAACAAACTTAGGTCAGTCTACCTTTGGCTCATGAGAGCTGGGGGCGGGAGGCCGGGGACGGAGGTGTTTGCAGGTGCAGCGTTATTGACACATTCCTCAACAATTCATTGTGTTTACAGAACACGTAACATAGCCAGCAGTTACTGCTATTGGTCCAAATTTGGCAACCCGTGCCAAAGTGCGTGGACGCATCGGCGCTGACAACATGATAAACCTGACACAAAGTTCTCTCTTTATTCATCAACCATTCAACAATTTTAACTTTTATTTTTGTAAATACAGCTAATAATGATCCGTCTAATACCTACAGCCCACAGCTTCTCCGTCTGTCTCTCTTTCATTTGCTTTCTCTGTTTCTTCTCATTCCCCTCCAACCCCCCCCCCCCCCCCCCTCTGTTCCCCCTTGACCTCCATCCCCCCCACCTGCCAATTAATGCCAATCAGGCCAGCGGTGGGCTGATGTGGTAGGAGGGTTTGGGACTGGGACCACCTGGCTATCGCTCACAGCTGGCCTCTCCTCCCTACCTGTCAGGCCTCTCACAACACCCTGTGTTGTACACCACAGAGGAGCGAGAAGGCTGCACCGCCAAACCTGTGTCCGCTATGGTTTATTAATGCTGGGACACACTCTTTCACTCTGTGTGTGTGTGTGTGTGTGTGTGCGTGTGTGTGTGTGTGTGTGTGTGTGTGTGTGTGTGTGTGCTATCTTTTACTATGAGGACATTTTTGAGAAGATCTTCTGGGCTTCTTCATCTTTTCACAGGTGGTTAATGTAGGTTAGGACTTGAATGTTAGAGTCAGGTTACAACTGGATTAGTTGAAATTAGGGCTGTCAAAGTTTGTTTAAACGCCACTAATTTCTTTAACGCATTGAAGCTTCAGTAGGCAAAAATGTTTTGGCATCATTGGGCAAAAATTCTATAATAACCTTTCAGCATATTGTTATTCAAGTGGTCAGAGAGAAAACTAGACTTCTGCTCCTCCTCATGGCTCTGTTTTCAGGCTTTAATAAATCTAGCCCGTGACGGGAGACTTTGACCAATCATAGGTCATTTCAGAGAGAGAGAGCGTTCCTATTGGCTGTGCTCCGGCTGGTGGGCGGTGCTTGGTATTTCCTCAACAGATCTCAAGATGGCTGCCGGGTCACAAACTTCCTCATTTTACAGCTAAACAGTACACTACAAGATGATTCTGAAAACATCTGAGGAGAGAAATAGTCATTACAGTAACAGAATATTGATTCATATGTGATCAGCGCTGCCTAGTTTGACCGTTTGATCGGAGTTTGCGAGTGATTGACAGCTGCTCAGAGAAGGCAGCTGGACGGCAGACTCCAGATCAGCTCTGATTAGTTGTTTCCCTCCGGTCTGTGAAATCTTGCAGATGCCGTTAGGAGCACCGGAGGACGCAGAGGAGCATGATTTTTTTCAGATTACCTGTCTCATGTACTACTGTCAGGATATGGTGACCGTTTTATAAAAAATAACTTTTTTTTAAATCATATTTGCTCCATTTCTACCCACTGCAGCTTTAACGCAACTTACGTAAACTTATTTTTAGGTTGTAGCGGGCTCAGTGTTAAAGCTAGAGTAAAGTTACTGGCATCATATGAAACTAGAAAACCTAAAGAATCCATGTCATACTAGCTTGTCGCCAAGGAGGCTAAATAACGCTCCAAAACTTACGCTAAACTTTGGCGAGGAAAAACTGTCGTGGCCATTTTAAAGGGGTCCCTTGACCTCTGACCTCAAGATAATGATAATGAATATGCTGAAAGGTTATTATGGATTGTTTTGCCCAATGATGCCAAAAAAGTGTTGCCTACTGAAGCTTTAAGTGACTTTACAAACCTCTATTGGTAAACACGCTAATAATTAGTTCAAGTTCAAAATTATGATCAGTTCAACCCGGCTCCAGGACCCCACACAGACAAGCAAGACAGCATCAGCATTTCATTATGCTAACTGATAAACAGCTTATTTTATGCTATTCCATTATGAAACAGTAGACCTATGGGTTATTTGTCTGGGATTTTAATGTAGGGAGACACGCTCTATAATATGTACAATAATCAGTAATCTTGTGGTGCCACAGCAGATGTGACTCTGCTGAAACGGTGGTGGTGGGTTGGCTACAATCCACTGCTGACAGATGTACACCCACAGGCTTTCATTCCACGGCCCAACCATAACCTCCTCACGTCTGTGCACTTTTTAGGACTGACGAAACAAACGGAGCAACACGTTGCTTATGAGGAAAGTGAGACATTTATTAATAATAGTAAATGTCAATCGGTTTTGTTCAGTTCAAACTCTACCACTTCATTAGATTTACTGCAGCTGTATTGTTGCAGCTGCTGTCCGGCCTTCAGTAGTACCAACTTTCACCACCAGTTCAGTGATGTCTGTCAGCGCTAAAGTGTTGTCTGCTTTTCTTCCCTGTTCATTTATAACACGTTTACCAAAATGTGACGCTCATCTGTAAATTTTACAATCTAACTTTTTCTTTTCCTGCCAGTTAAAATTATTTATGTCACGTTTGGTGAATTCAGGCAACAGAGGGAGGACTCCAATGCAGACAAATACACACCAGGCAAGCAGGTATGATGAAGGGAAATGTTGTCCACACCGGCAGCGTTTCTGCTAAGAAGGAGCATGCGTTTGGACAGTAGTAGAGAAGTAGCCTTTTATTTAGACATTCAGTGTACCGTGTATGGGACTACAGTCAAAGAACATAGATTGCCAAGTAGTGAAAGTCAATTGTTTGTGTCATTGCAACATTAGCGCCCGGCAACAAAGCTACGCTTTCGCCATTTTGGACTGAAGGCGACAACCGAACGCCAGTAAAACGTCCGCCTATAAAGTGCAGCACAAAAGTAAAAACAAAATTATTTCTATTCTTTTGTTCCATTTAACGTCTCTACCAAAATGGCGTGTGTTGAACAATAAAATATTATAAATATAAGAAGCGCTTTCAGTCCAAAATGGTGACAGCAGCTGTTGTCAAAAACACCGGAGTTTGCCCAACTTCGGGCGCTGCACGCTGTGGCGAGCGCAGTTTAAACATTGAGCTCAAACTGCACTGCGTCGCGAGTGTAGACTGCTCTCTTCCGCCTGGAAACGACAGTTGTTGTAGCTCTATCGTCGTCCGGGTGGAGACAGTAGGGATTATACACACTGTACAGTTCTAGAAACAGGCTGAGATAACGAAAAGGAAAAAAAGTGTGAAAATTTGTCATAAATCGGGAGAAATACGGGAGAATTGTGACCTCGGGAGGAAACCAGGAGATGGCGATGAAAAATGGGAGTCTCCCGGGAAAATCGGGATGGTTGGCAAGTATGCAACAAAACCCTATGAACCCATGAAACAAACTAAACAAGCTTGTGTCATTTATACACACTACTTGACATAGTATCAAATAAACTGAAACATCGCACTGAAGTCAATAATTAAGCAAACACAAAACACTTAATTTTGGGGAGCAGGGCCCAGTGAAAAGGGAGAACCTTTACACAGTCAGACTAACACATTGTTAGTTTTAGACTTTACATTTTCAAGATATATAATGCAAAGCTTTATGACAGCAATAAAGCCTTGTTTTTCAAATGCCAAAATGGACTAATGACATGCAGTATCACAGTGTACCATGTGGTATGTATGCGTGTGTGCATGTGTGAGGGAGGAAGAGAGAAACTGAAGCCTGTCACAGTGCCTCACAGCCGCCTCACCATCACCCAGGAGTCTCGGCTGCAACCGTCCGTTTCACAACTCAAGATCCTTCTAGAAATTGCGCCTGATCTCTGTGTTAAATAATGCATCAACAAATTTTTTTTTGTAATGTAAAAAAGCTGGCTTTTAGCAGCGTTAGTGGGACAGTAATGCCACCTGACAATCACTCCCCGAAGTCTTGGCTGTGGCCTGCAGGAAAGGAGTCAGACTCCTTGTGATTGACAAGGACAAAAAGAGGAGTCCCACTTCTGTTTTTGAATTGTCAACCACAGCCGTGGGATTTGAGAGTGGAGGATGAAACCGTGACTTTGACTACAAGAGGCAAAGGACTTAAGCATGACAAGTGTGATTACAATATCCAGGAAAGTCATTTAGGGCGCCAAGGTAAGAGACAGTCTCAACAGGACATTCAATTATTTATAACACTGGGGAGAGTGGGTACTTTCAAGGCCAAACAGCTTACAAGGTGTAGTCTCAGCTACTTCAGCAACAACTCCACTATTTACAGTTACAATAAAACTATTTCATATAAATGTTATATGCCAGTCACTTTATCAAAAAACCCGTTATTTGAATTCGGCCCGTCATGACACCGATGGACCACCGTGATGATGAAGCTTCTGTCGTAGAGGTAACGAATCAATAAAAATGAAGCTGTGATGCAGGTCTAATAGGAAACCTGTGAACTCCAATCAATAGCGGGGAGATGTATTTTCTTTTACACGGTGTATTAGCTTTGAAATCCACCACATTTTCAACATGTGGGTTTAATTTGATAGCTGCTGGGGAGGTGAATACATACCCTGCTGCTTTCCATTCTTAGCTCTATGATTAAGTCCCATGATTATTATGCCTCACTTAACTAGTCAGAAAAAAACAATCAGCAGCAGCTTGGGTGGAAGGTTCAGTATGAAAATGCGGACCAGTATTGTAATCGTATACTTGGAGCAATAAATAACTCAAAAGTGCACCCACACACATATACATACTGTTCGTACCATAAGGTTGTTATTATTAAATGGCATTGTAAAGACTTACATACAAGCATGCATATTTTAGTGCAGGCATTCCCAAAGACTGGGTCACAGGAGATGAGCGTTCTCATCCCAACTCGTCACATACCGCTGCTTCGCCCCCTTGGCGTCACTTTAGGATTAGGCAACAAAACCACTATAGTTAGGTTTAGGAAAGAAATACATGGTTGGGCTTAAAACTACTGTTTGTACAGTGAAAATGACGCTGAATGTTAGTGGTGTGGGAAAAAATCTTTTTTTTTTTTTACGATTTTAAAATAGATTTTTTAATGCCAGAATCGATATATTTGCTTCATTTGAGTCTATGCGGAGGTAGAAGGAAGTTACCGCTTTTATTGTTGTAGTCTGAGTAACGTGACATCATATCCGTTCCGTATCCGTCAACCAAAACAAACCGCAGCGAGGCGAAACAACAAAGTAGAAAACAGCGGAGGGTTGGCGTGGATACAACCTGCACCCTCCCATGTTAAGTCCAAAGTGATAAACACTGCACATCCAGTAAAGTATGGAAACACTTTGGGTTTCACACATTGCAGGAAAAGCAGAGCTAGACATCATGGCTAAAGCTGCATGCTAACTCTGTCACGGACAGGAAACGTTATCGTATTGCGGTAACGTGCAGTAAAGCCAGCTGTCACTCTCATCTCCGTGGTCAAATGGGCCGACGCTACAACTTTAGAGCACCCGTATACTGACATTTATGTTAAATGCATTCAAACGGCCCCGATGGAGCTGACCATGGATTGATAAAGAGAACGGAGCTGACGGTATTTAGTCCGCTTTAGGACTTTGGGCAGTTGTGAACGCAGTAATCATTATCTGGTGCGGACCTAAACACCTGATCAGACCGTTTCCAAATGAAACCTATTGCGTTTCGATTGCGGTGAAAACATAATCTGACCAAAGGCATGAAGTGAACCAAAACACAGCTGATTATGGGCTGCCTGCGCGGGTAAACGACAGGGTAACATTGGACTTTGACAGAATATGCTAAATAAAGTCCACAAAACAACACATTCTCATCCCAACTGGTCACATATGGCCACTTTGTCACGCCCCTTGGCGTCACTTTAGGTTTCGGCAACAAAGTTAGGTTTCGGAAAAAACGACATTGTTGGGCTTACAACTTTTGTACGTGTAAAGTGAAAATGAAACTGAATGTTGTGAACACGGGACACGAACGAACAGCTGATTTTAACATGAAAGTGAAACTTAACGCACGGGACACAAACAGCGGTGTCTCCTGGATGCAAGCCTTGTGTTTTTGACGACAGTTGGTGTAGCTCTATTGTCGTCCGGGTGGAAACAGTCGGGATTATACACACTGTTCAGTTCCAGAAACAGGTTAAGATAACGAAAAGGAAAAAAAGTGTGAAAATTTGCCATGAACCGGGAGAAATACGGGAGAATTGTGACACCGGGAGGAAACCGGGAGAGGGCGATGAAAAACGTGAGTCTCCCGGGAAAATCGGGAGGGTTGGCAAGTATGGTTCCGGTGCACTTTCTCTTTGCATTTACTGTTGCCACGGTTGGGTTTACATTGTAGTTTATGAAAAGCCCGGTGCATCTCATACTGGTGCTAAAGGGTGCCTTGTGCGACGGTATCGAACGCTGACAGCCTTGACAAAGCCTCGGTATTTGACGCCCTGGTAATGAGAACCGGGCTGCACAAAAATAGTGACTTTTATAAAGTGATTGGAGATAAACTGGAGGAGAAGGGATTCGTGTGCAGTAGATCAAACCCGAGTCAAAGAGAAAAAACTTCGACAGCAATATTTCAAGTCTGCGATTCCCTGCATAGAAGTGGCAGCTCTCGAGAAAAAAAAGATAAATTTGAAACCGACCCAGACTTTGTAGAATACGAACCAAAAGTATCACTATGGCTTGCGAAAGCGCACTAAAAGACATGCTAATGGTAATGAAAAAATATTCAAACAAAACAGTTACTGTATACATGGTCTGTTATGAATTACTATCCCAGTCCGGCCCTGGACACATGACTCTTCTGTCCCTCGCACACATACATACATGAACATACAGGCACACTGTAGCCATGCTCAGTGGGCTGCAAATGCAGTGTGAGCAGATGTGAGAAGTATCACTGGCGTAGTCACACACTTTTACAGCGAGCAGCATCGCGGACAGACATCCATACCAGATGCCGTGTGTGCCCTGGGCTCAGAGGCATCACTGCGAGGGGAAAAGCCAGTGCGGGGAAATAAGCACCTGTCATGTGCCAACTGAAGTGTTAAGTGCACAAATTGTGGAGGCGAGGGTGATGTTTCCGCAGGGGTGACAGCTCTGGGTCTGGGTGCCATGTCAGGCCCTGGCATATCATGCAGAGCCCCCCCCCCCCTCCCCTCCAGCCCACCCCCGGTCCCGCCGCTTGCCGAGGGGCACAATGGCAACTATTATTTACTGGATGTCTGCCTCATTTCCTCATATTCATCCTGGCTGGCCATCGCAGGGCCACAGGGGGCGTGCTGCCCCCCCCCCCGTGTCATCGCTGAGGGGCGGCAGTGGCAAAACAATCTCTGGCGAGCATTTAGATCATTTATTCAGAGCGCCGGGTGTCAGCCGCAAACCAAATTGCCCACATTTGTGTGCCGGGGTCCTCTCCTCGCGCCTCTCCCTTCAGGTTGGACATGAATGCGAGCCGTGGAAGGTGCATCAGGCCGGGTGTCAGAGGGCCTCTTCACAAACTAACACTAATGCCACACGAAGGTCTTTCTGTGAACAGTGTGAAAGTGCGAAATGTATGATAAATTGAGCGTGCCAGGGGGGCTTTATGGCTGTGAAGTGCTGTGGCTGGTCGCAGGCATTGTTATGACTATGGCTATTTAGGATCATGGGAGTTGACAGTGCACTACTGGCAGCCATAGAAGCCAGATTTATCAGGGTTTTGTGCACCAATGAGCAGCAGTCACAGCGTCAGAGAAAAACACTAAGTTTTAGAACATTTCTGAATTTAACAGAACTTCAAGGACATGATAAACACCAGCGGCTAATGCTATCAGCTAAAAAGCCTCTTCCAACGAGGTGACAGCACCTCAGAAATACCTTTCTTTTCATCTGACCACCTGTTGTCAAGGTGTTAGCAGCTGAGAGGTGTGAACAAAAGAATAAGTGGATGCATTCAGAGACGAATAGCTGGAGAGATAGATAGAAGGCAGGTAATCGTTTGGGGCTAATGGTTTCCTGATGTTGAAATAGCGGTACATGACACCGGCTCAGCAGTCCACAAACATCTGCAGGAGACAGATGAGAAGCATGTGAGCAGGACAAGCAGTCTAGTCTCTCTCATCCTTGCCTTTGCTGCCACCCACAGTACAAACTGCTCCTGGACTAACAGCTACCAGAGCACACACACAACCTGGTGGCAAATGTGATCCTGTCGCTTTGCTGTAAAGATATGAGGTTAGTTCCCCCCCCTGAATAATTATTAGAACACATGACGTAGACGTGTCCTAGTATTTAGTGCTTCTTCACATATATCACTCAAAGTACACATTGCTTGCACAGCATACCAGCCTTCTTTCTTCTGACTTCACATGAGGTAGATGGTTGTCTCCTGCTGCCATCTGCTGGAAGATTTTATGAAACACGGTCCTCACACATCTAAAAAAAAAAAAAACAGCAGCAGCCATGTTTGCCTGTATCAACTGGCTTCCCAGTTTTGACCCTTTCCTGCCTCATGATTCCTGCACCTCCCAGTAAGACTATAAACTCCTTCATTAAACCACTGAACCGATCCTGTCTGCGTCTGGATCCAATCCTGCTTTTCCTGAGTCGTGATAGCGTCAGTGTTTTGGAAAAAAAATACAACAGATTTTAAAACAATTCTGCTGATGGTTTTGGAGTTAATAAGGATCCAGTGAGCTCACCAATAAATAAATTCATGAAGAGTGGACATGATGTTTTGCACAACTCTGTACTACTACAAGCATGTGAAAAAACAAAAAAAAACACAAGTAGTTGTGCACCAACACGTTCTCATCCCGACTCGTGACATACTGTACTGACGCTTTTGTCAGACCCCTCGGCTTCGCAGTAAGGTGCTCCTTTGCGCAACAGCCCCATCTTCTACCAGGCACTGTATCCTGTTCTCCTTGGAGATGGTGGTTATCCTTTCCTGGAGAAACCAATTGCCATCCTTACATCATGAACCAAATAGATCTGCATGCATACCTGGGTCTGTTGATCCTCGTGGTGCGCACAGATCCAGTAAAAAAAGCTATGTCTAGTTTATGGCATGCCCAGTCTAGTAGAGTAATTTTTCGTGCTATTATGCCACTCAAGAAGTTTCATATGATCTCAAGAGTCATTCCATTTGATGATCGGGACACAAGACCAGCATGCCGTGAACGACACAAACTTGCTGCCATTGGAGACGTATGGGACAATTGGGTGTGTCGCCTGCAGCTGATGTAAATGGGGATGAGCGCCTGGTCCCTTTCAGAGGTCGGTGTGCCTTTAAACAGTACATACCAAGTAAACCAGGGACATTTGGCATAAAAATCTGGGTAGCATGCCATGCCAGGAACAGCTACGCATGGAACATGCAAGTACACACTGGCAAACCTGCTGATGGACAGCCAGAAATCAGGACAAGCTTGTGGTACTTAAGATGACAGAAGGTCTCTGGGGACAAACAATCACATGCGACAACTTCTTTACGTCTCATGCCCTTGGCCAGGAGCTGCTAAAGAGAAAGCTGACCATGGTGGAAACAGTAAATAAGAATAAACCTGACCTCCCCACTGCACTGCTAGTGGCAAGAGACAGGGATCATAGGGATACTGCTGTAAGCACCAGGGAAGACAAAAAGCCCCCAAATCATCCGGGAATACAACCAGAACAAAGGGGGAGTCAACAACCTCGACAAGGTATTGCACATTTTTCTTAATGCAATATTTATTGTCATTCATGCAAAGCGTGTGATCAATTTTCATAAAACTGCCAATATTCAAAATCTACACAGTTGATTTCTAATCTCAAAGGTTCCCAAAAGTGAATTTAATGATGAAGTAGCATACGAAAATTGACATAAAAAAAAAACATACTGTCGTTCGGACCGGGTAATCTACCTTCGGACTACGGCAACAAACGGCTAAATTCAATTTCAAATTATGCATTTTTTCCAAGTTAAATAATACAAATTCAAATTATGTGATCGAAATTCAATTTTTTTTTAATGCAATTATTGAAGTTGAGCACCTGAAATTCAATATTAACTATTCAAATTCTGTTTCTAGTGACATATATTTCTGCCCATAAAAATGGCTCCATGCTACTGAGTTTTCTCCATTCTTGTAGAAAACATGGCAGAATTTTGAGGTGTGAGTTCAGTTACCAAATGGAGGCCAGAATGTTCTACATGAGCTCCGAACTCCACAAAAAATTGACCTTGACCCCAACGTGGCCATGAAGAGACAACGTGATGAAGACATGACTTGTGATTACCATCACAGTAACTGAAGACAACAATGACATCTACATCGACAATGACACCGACAATTAGAGATTCAGTGACTGTCTTGGCAACTTTAGTGAGGAAAATGATTTTTTTAGTGATGCTGATGACAATTGCAGCTTTGATGACTTGCCCGATGAACTGCGTCAGTGCGTGGTACAGTCTGGAGTGACACAAAATGCACTCAAAATAAATTATTCGCTGAGTTACAGACGTCTCTTTCCGAAGGTAAGTCTATGGGAAAAAGTATTTTTTGGCCCAATGGCATAACGAGACGGACTCGGAAGTCGTAGTACCGCCGTTTGGCTAGGTGAAGGTAGATGGACTGCCATTATTCAAAAGTTAAAATTCTCTTTTGAGAGAGATCCATTCATGATTGGTGTTTTTTGTGGAAACAGCAAACCATGTGATCCCAATCAATACCAGCAGGATTTTGTTGAGGAGGTTTCCACTCTGGATCAAGGCTTCTCTGTAGCTGAGAGGATGTTCCATTTGTCCCTGTATTGCTTAAAGATGGAGTCTACGATGTTTGAGAGCTAGCATAATTTGAAAGTAGCATCGCCTCAGGAGCTCCGTCTAAGCCCCCCCCCCTCCCCTCGGGGCTCCTTCCAATGCAACGCCCCCCACACACATGCACGAGCACCGCCGCATCGTAACTACTTCACATTTTTCGTAGCTATTTCATCACTAAATTCACTTCTGAAAAATGTTGAGGCGAGAAATCAACTGTGTAGATTTAGAATATTGACAGTTTTACGATGTTAGATGGCGAATCAAACATTTTCTCCACCGCTGTCGGAGTTTAGAAGCTCCACAAACTGCCGGCACAGCTAGCTAGCTCCTGCCGGGATCGCCACCTCTCCACCCGGGCATTCACTCACACAGACCCCGCTATGAGCTGGAGCGCTCTCAAGAGACCGCTCTGTAGACGAGGGGCTTTTATTTCCTGGTTGACGGAGCTCGCTGGAGAGCCGGAGAGCCGGCCACAGAGCAGCAGAGTGGCGAGGGAAAGAGCTGCCTCTGAGGGGGCAGAGAGATAACTGCTGAGACAACACAACGCTTTTTAACGTTACTCTAATATCTGGAGGGAGAACAGTCCACTCGTTTGTTTCCGTAACTGAAAAAGCAGTTTGAGTAACGTAAATGTGGATCAATGTTTTCTATCCGCCGTCTCCCCTCGTTGATAATCTTGTTTGTCTGACTTCACTTTGAGCTGTTAGAATAAATAGTTTAAACCTGCAGTATCTTATAAAGTAAACTAACGGAACATAAACAACTAAATCAAAGTTGTATTTTTCGATAATATGGTAATAGTGGTACGAGTTCGTGCTCGTTGTCCGGTGTTTTAAGAGCTGAGTTTTCTCTTCCATTCTCCAGTAAGCGTGCGGCGGCGACACGCTTTTAGTTCACGCTGAGGGTAGAGTACGAGCAGGGAGGCAGGGAGGCATCTGATTGGTTCTTTACACCCGGGACCAGAGGAACTGACTGGGAGACGTTTTTACAGGATTACAGCAGCTACAGATGACGGATCTTTTCCGGTCTTTTTTCAGTGCTCATAAGAAATGGATTGCTGTCGGGATGTAAAGACCATTTCAACCAATATAACAAAAAGTGTATACTGGATAAATCGTAGACCCTATCTTTAATTTGCGATGCTCCTGCACGGTCATTCATCAAACTAACAAGAGGGCATGGAGGTTATAGTGGATGTGATCGTTGCATTCAGGAGGGATCCTATGTGAGGCGAAAAATGACATTTCCCGAAACATTCGCTCCGCGGAAGTCAAAGAGAAAGCTGACCATGGTGGAAACAGTAAGTAAGAGTAAACCTGACCTCCCCACTGCACCGCTAGTGGCAAGAGACAGGGATCATAGGGAGACTGCTGTAAGCACTGGGGAAGACAAAAAGCCCCAAAATCATCCTGGAATACAACCATAAAAAAGGGGGAGTCAACAACCTCGACAAGGTATTGCACTTTTTCTTCATGCCATATTTATTGTCATTCATGCAAAGCGCAATACGTTGCATTTTTGTGTTAAAAAATAAGTATACATTTTTGAATGATTGTTATTTTTGTTGAAATAATCATAACCTTGTCTACACTAGACAAGTTAGAGACAAAGAGCATGAGGTGAAGGAGGTTAAGGATAGAGAAAGCATTGCTTTGGTTGTAGGTGTTTAGAATTGTTTGAATAAGGGAGAGGGAGAGAATCGACACATCCAATACGCTGGAGGTGGCTTAGCTTCTCCAAAACCTTGTCCCTCCACTCAAAGATAGAAAAATGTCTAGAATGTCCATCTTCCTGAATGTAAACTACACACTTTCTAGTGTTAAGGACCCACAGAGCATGCCTACAGTATGCCCAGTATGTCCACAGTGCATGCCCCAAGCCCCCAGGCAGAGCACCGGTTGAATCCAATTTTTGTAGTGGCCAAACAGCGGTACTACAACTTCCGTGTCCGTCATGTGATGCCATTGGGCCCAAAAAGACTTTTTCCCATAGACTTACATTGGAAAAGAGACGTCTGTAACTCAGCAGATACATTTATTTTTAGTTGAATCAATTTCCCAGTATGAGCACTCTAATAGTCCTTATTTAAATCATGAGGTCCTAAAAGTTGTAAAACAAACTAATAGCCGAATCCAGAGTTATTTCCCGTCCTCCGTTCATGTGAATGAGTCCCAGACCAAGGCTGGAGCGCAAGCTGTGACAACGACGTGACGTTGAGACCCCGTGACAGAGTCATGTGACCGAGCGGACGCTACTGCGCATGTTCCATGTGCCCAAGATCCGGGTACTTTTCCAGACGGAAGTCGAGCCATTTAGGCTTCATGCGCCACTGAGCAACTTTCATAGAAATGAACGGGGCCCCGCCTCCAACGCTGTATCCAGTTCTCTTTATACATCCATGGTGTGGGCAGGCCCACACAGGCCCCAAAAGGTCATGTCTGCTTGGTTGGCGGAGCTTGAAATAGGTGATATTTTTTTATAGAGTGATCGATCAAGTTGCAATTTAGTGTGGGAAAAAAACAGATGAATGGTTTAGTTTGACACATGGTGTCTCCATCAGGCTGCAGAATAGTAAAGTGAATATTTACTGTGACAACAAGTGACAACTGACATTAGCACATATTAGCTATCTTAGCGTAACTGCCCTAAAACCAATAGCCTAACCCATAATATGACTATTCAGCATATTTAAACAAAACTAACAACTTCCAACATAGTCCTTAAAATTATTACTAATGTGTTTTCACTGGTTAGAATGTCAAAATTAGAAAAAGAACAGCTTCAATCTCTGAGTTAACACCTATAGTGATGGTTGCGTCCAGTTACCTAAAATTATACAGCAATCGCTGTATGGTTAAAAAAAACTTGGGACATAATAATTCCTATACAAATGCTGGTTAAATAATTCACACAAGTCCGCTGTTTATTTGGGGTCTTTTCATACATGACAACATATGGAAAAACATTTTAAAACAATGTTAGTCTAACGTTTATTCAATTTTTGTTCAGTTTTGTTACTCCCTCGATACTTTCAAGGACCGAGGATGCGGACCGTCTGCTTTCCGATTGCTGTGCGGCACACTGACATCATGACGGGAAAGTAAAGTCATTCTCTCTAAATTAAAAACGAGCGAGCACGGGGAAAGCAGCTGTGGTTGAAGCCGCCCTCGTCAAGTGGATTAATAATGCCTGGTCATGTAATGCCCCAGCCTGTTCTCATTCCCAGGGGCGGGCAGGAGGGTCACACAATTACTTAATTATCAGCTGTTCGTTCGTGTCTCGTGGACACAATTAACATTCAGTGTCATTTTCACTGTACAAACCTACCCAACCATGTATTTCTTTCCTAAACCTAACTATAGTGGTTTTGATGCCGAAAATAAAGTGACGCCAAGGAGAGTGATAAAGTGGTGGTATGTGACGAGTTGGGATGAGAACGTGATATATATATCTATATACAGTATAGTAACAGGACTGGGCGTAGGATAGGGAAAATAGCGGAAGTGGAACAATCAAAGTCAGAGTTAACGGTCAAAAGGGGTTTTATCTACCCTAACCCAAAGTCTCATCAAAAACAACAGAAAATCTAGCTCCTTCAGGAGCCCTAACCCCTTAACTGGTAAACAGAAAAACTAGCTTAGCCGGACCGCTGGCCGACTTACCGCTTCAACAAATAACCAGGTTAAACCTGGAGATTTAGGAGAGAAGAGAGACCTCACTCCTAGCATGTGCCACACCAAAATGAACTCTGCTCAAGATCAGCTCCAGGTGTGTAGCTCCCCACACCTGCTCCCAATACTCTCAAATGGGAGTGGGTGGAGCCATCTGGCAGGAATGTAGCTGCCTCCAATTACCCTGCCTCTCAGCCCTTTACAATATACATATATAGCTATTCAGCTCTATATAGAAAAAATGTGGATGTGGGTATTTTAGCTCAATATTAAATAGTAACGTGCAGTAGTTCAATACACAATACAAACTGTAAGTCACTTTATATTAAATGCAAAACACACCTTACTCACTAAAATAAGCAGTAAAACTATATTGTCTAAAACAGCATATTCATTTGGCATTTCTTTTAAAACAGCATAAACTGTGTTCACATTCTGAACACAGAGGTAACTTGTAACGTAACACATTCAGTCCACCTAGCATGGTGGCTAATTAGCAAGCTAATTAATAAACATTAATTTGGTAGTTAACATTAGACAGGCAACACATTACCCTAAGAATGACAATTTTACACCTACTGTATTAAATATATATGCTCACCTACATAGGCAGAGCTTAAGAGTCTCTCCTGTAAACACAGGCTGAAGCAACCATGACAAGCTAGCATTAGCTGCTATCGGAAACCTAGCTTCTTCAGCTTACCGTGTAACCGATAAGCTCGACTAAACTTCAGTCAAACATGCGTTTCTGTATTATCCAAATCCAAATAAATTATTATAATTACAATACTAACACTTACTCGGGCTCTGACTGTTTGTTTTCCTCCGGTCTGTAAAATCTTGCCGATGTCATTAGGAGCACCGGAGGACGCAGAGGAACATGATTTTTTTACAGGTTACCTGCCTCATGCACTACTGTCAGGACATAGTGACCGTTTTATAAAAATAACCTTTTAACTGCTCAGCTCGCTCGCTCGCTTGTCAAGTTGACTTTTGAGACTTTGGAGGCAGGGATGGAATAGACAGTGACTGATGTGTCCACTCCTTTGATTGGTCACTTTAACAGGAGCGAGCGCTCATCACAGCCCCGCGCTCGCGGAACTGCATTTGTGCACGCGGAGCACGGATACTGTTCTGTGGGTGTTGATACTAATTAAACGCCATAGATAAATCTTATGTTAGACAACCGCAAGATTATTTCATTCTCAGAGTCATTTAGCCGGCATATAAATTTGTACACGAGATTTCTTAAGACAGTTTGAAAAGTATGTATGCCTGCAGACACAAACATTTCACTTGCACTGCAACATCTCAGTCTTTTGAGTAATATTCTCATTGCATCATTATATGCGACTTGAAGTCTCTGTGGGCTCGCTTTTTTATAGTTTGACCACAAATGGGCTGTATACAGTGGTGTACAATATGCTCTGAACAGTCACTCTGAACACACACTAAACCTCCGTGAGAGAATGTTTGCTTGTGCATACATGCGGCATTGCCTATAAATATGACCATCATCTGACATGTCTTCAGTAATGAAATGTCCAAGATATTTTACCTTATTACAGACACAAAGATTGTTATCAGACAATTTGAAGTCTGGAAATGTTAAGACATTTTGTCCTCCTTCGTTCTACAGATCAACACTACATTCTTACTGGCATTGTATTGGATATCATGTTCCACACCATACGCAGAACATACATGAGGAGCTGCTGAAGACCAGCGCTACTTGGACTGAGGACCACAAGATCATCTGCATACATAATATGGTTCACTAAAGTATTACCAACCATGCACCCAGTATTACATGCTTTCAATTGCTTGGACAGATCATCAATATATAAATTAAAAAGAACTGGGGACAAAATTCCCCCTTGTCTGACACCATTACTGACCCCAAATGGGGCTGAGAAACTGTTGCTCCATTTTACTTGCGTAGTCTGGTGATCATACCAGTAAATCAGGATTCTCACAATTCATTTGGGCACCCCTCTTTGACTCAATTTAATAAACAACTTTCTATGATTAACACAATCAAAAGCTTTAGAAGCATCACTAAAACACATAAGAACTGATGAATCTATATTTGTTTACAATTTCCTTTAATGCATATTATACACAGGTCAGTGCCGTGTTTAGCTTTAAATCCAAACTGGTTATCTGTGGAGTTAATAAACTCATTTAATCTATCCAGCAGGATTCTTTCTAAGAGTTTTGACGGTATGCTGGCTAAAGCAATGGGCCTGTAGTTATGTATTTTATTGGACACAGCCCTCTAGCATAATAATTCAGACATTTAAAATAGACAAAGATATTCCCAAACCCTCTCTAAAATGTTGCACACTTAATGTACATCAGAATCTAATCTTAAAGATTTGGTTAATCTTGCTTTGGACATCATTTATCAAATGAAGGTTTGACTACTGACTTGGGCGGCACGTCAGTGTTCAAAGTGCAGTTTGTTTTTAGCTTTTATGCCTGATGATGAAGTGTTGAGACCTTTAAGCTGAAATCTAAAACCTCTAAAGATCCGTTCTGTTCTCCTGAAACACAAAGAGAACTCACCTCAGGTGTGTTGGTCTTGTTCTACGGTCCTCGTCCGTCTGGATTGTCAGGTCTGATCTTTGCCACAGATAAATACTCAGAGCTCATGACCTGAATTGATCTTACATTATTATTTACATATTAATGATCAAACAGTAACTTCACCCCCAGGTCTGAGCAGAACTCCACCCTCTGAATAATTTGCTGCATAAACACGGATGTGGACAGGAGTTGCTCCGTGACGTCCCCTGGCTTCTGATTAGAAGGCGTCGACTTTTTATTTTTTTCATATATAAAGAATTTAAAACAGTAGATTGCGTTTTAACACCAGCATTGAAGTGTTTCATCAAAGAACAGTCACATCGTTTAGTTTACAGTGCAAAAAACACAAGGCTTTCATCTAGGAGACCGCTGTTTGTGTCCCGTGTTCACGTCAAGTCACATTTTCACTTTACAAAACATAGTAGTTTTAAGCCCAACTATGTTGTTTTTTCCTAAACCTGACTAAGTGGTTTTGTAGCCTAAACCTAAGCAAGTGTTTTTCTTTAATTCACAACAGCAATTTCGTGGATGAAATGCTTTAAATCCGCCTTAAGCACCGTTGTAGATGAGTGGAAGCCGTTACTGTCGGACCACCTGTGCGCACAGGCATTATAATAAACTCACCCGGGAGTTCACTCGTTCAGAATGTCGGAATATAGACCTACCTATCTACATGTTGACTATGTCCAGTTTGATGCTTTATTTCGCCTGACGAAACATGTTCTATGGATGGTTAAAGGTTAACAGATGCGCCCTCGGATTATTGTGCCACCCAAATTAACTTTCATTGACCTTCTGTATTTCAGTGTATTTAGGGGTTGCTAATGAGAGAACATGCAAAGACAAAATCTACACATTTACACAAATGTACTCAGCACAATACGATCATGTGTGCCTTAAACTTGTACATTTAAAAATATTTGTAAATAGCTCTATAATTTCGGTTTTCCAGCACTTATTTTAGAGATCGGTCAAATTATTTTCTATTACAGACGATCCACTCGAGAACAGCATTAAAATTGCATGCATTTTGTGCACACAAACACACAGCCACCGCTGGGCACACGGAGCACTTACTTTATAAATACTTCCTTTCCTGTCGGTGCTGCACTTTTTAAGTTTTCAACAGCAGCGTGTGTGTGGAGCCGCTGATGACAATAATGAATAGCCTAATAGAAAAATAGATGAGAGATGAAACTATTCTCTGAACCGCTATAGATTCTTGCTCTGTGTTTTAAACTTCCTCTTAATGAATGCCGATGTGAAAGTCCTTTTTTTTATAAGCCAAAACTACCATCTGGTTAGTTCAGAAAAAATGCAATTTTGATTAATAAAAACATGCATCATAAATGACTCATACTGATGAGTGACTCTCTGTCTCTAAAGAGAATGTAACTTATCACAGTTTGTGATGATTGTATCGGCCTAATGTCATCCAGGAAATAAGATTTTCTCCATAAAGAGCGATGAAAAGGTGTCAAGTTATTAGCGGAATTAAGTAGTTTACTAAATTCCTGGGCTATTTAAAGCTAAATAACGAATAAAGTTGAGAGATGAAAGGCAGCTTGCTTTCAGTTCTGTCAGCGGCTCCATCACACTAACTTTAACGGGAACTTTTCAGCACCATTTACTAAGTCACAAAAAATAATAACTAATTTCTTTATGATGGGTTAAATAAATATGTATTAATGCTTTATAGATTCGTTATAAGCTATTAAAACACCATCACATCCTGTTTGACCTCTTCAGGACCACATCTGGACCACAATCTGTCCATTAGCAATTACACTTCTGGATACTGCAAGATCCCTCTATCAATGACTTCCTAAATGTCACTGATGGCTTATCAGAAGGTGAGAAACTCTTCATCATCTATTAGCCTAATGATTTATAAACATACATAACTGCCTACTTGAAGGCATACTAAAATAAATGATGGCCCGATGGCTTGTTAGAAAGTGATAAACTCTTAGCTATTACAACTATAACGAAGAATAAAGCTTAAATTTGGTCTACTAAAGTTTTACCATAGCGTTCATCCAGCACACGGACGATGCCTAAACTCAGCAGGTGTTTCTCTCGGCGTAAACCAGCGGCCACCATTTCTCTCTTTGGTCAGTTGAACAGTTGAGTAATATAAACGTATGTTTACCCATGCCAATAAGCCCCGTTGGACTGAGGTAAATTGTTAGAGAGGCTAAATCTCCTGGAGAACCAGGTCGAGGTCTGTCTCCTTTCCTTGTCTCCTTCTTCCTCTGAAAGACAAATTGCAGATAAGGGTGATTACAGTTACTACAGATACTGTAGTATTTAGAAGACGCTACTACACCATAAACACTTTTAGACGGTCTGTAAAGGACTTCTTACCTATTTGTGAACTCTTCCTGTGTTTGCCTCTGTGTCCACGGCTGGCTGGTCTGGTTAGCTGGGAGAGAAGCAGAGGAGGGGACCGGGGTTGATGTCTTCACTGGTCTCCATCTTGCTTGTTCTTGTCTTCTCCTGCTTCTTATATCAGCCTGTTATCTGCCTGTCTTTGGTGGATCAGTAGTGTTGTTGGGTCTGACACTGTTCCTGCAGCTGTTGCAGTAGCTCTTCTCATTCCTAGCTCAAACTGAAGTCTTGTACTTGTGATGCTAGCGATGAGTCCGCTTCATTAAATAAGGTTGCATGTATTTTTTAGCTCAAGAAAATACATTCAACGGTATTTAAAGAACTGCGAGTGATGTTGAAGGCTGCAGGTGGACTGATCCCTGTCCCAACACACAGTGGGCAGTTGGTGGGGTAAACCGTGGACACGGCACAATTTAGAGTTCCCAATTCCTCCTGTATGGAAAAAAATTTTCTTTGGAGAGAGCTCCTATCTCAAGAGATCCTCATAGCTCCCTCGTAGTTAACACAATAAAATCAAACACACAGGCCAGCACCAAGAAATAAAGAAAGGTGCAAGACGCACAGAAAACACTGACCTGTGTGCCACAGTCATAAAGAGAAAAACTATATACAAATGTACAATAATGACCCCTCAGTCAATCATATTCTTCATGTGGAACATGTCCTCATGGGCCTCCTGGTGCAAGACGCTACCAGGGGAACCCTCAAGGGTCAAAATAATCCAGCTCCTTCATATGCCTGGTGCAAGACGCTACCAGGGGAGTCCTCAGATAATAAAATAATCCAGCTCCTTTATATGCCTGGTGCAAGACGCTACCAGGGGAGTCCTCAGATAATAATATAATCCAGCTCCTTCATATGCCCGGTGCAAGACGCTATCAGGGGAGTCCTCAGATAATAATATAATCCAGCTCCTTTATATGCCTGGTGCAAGACGCTACCAGGGGAGTCCTCAGATAATAATATAATCCAGCTCCTTCATATAACTGGTGCAAGACGCTACCAGGGGAGTCCTCAGATAATAATATAATCCAGCTCCTTCATATGCCCGGTGCAAGACGCTACCAGGGGAGTCCTCAGATAATAAACTGCTGCTGCTCTCCTCCTCTGTCTCCTGTCTCGGAGTCTTTGCACACCGTGCCGACTTTCTCCTGAACCGACAGAGGACCGACATGAGGAGGTGTCCGTCTGCACTGTAGTCGGTCGCCCTCCAGCGGTTGGTCAGCTCCGTGCTCTCAGAGCGGTACACAGCGGAGATGACTCTGGTGACAGTCTTGCCTTCAAACTCCATGTCGCGGACAAAGTTCCTGCCGTCGGCCCTCAGGGCTCCGAGCTCCGCCCTCTCTGGAAGAACTGGAGTCAGGATGTTTGGAGGAGGGCCACCAGTAGGCATCATCACACCTGGTGGTGCATCCGTCAAAGGAGTCGGTGGGGTGTTCTCCCACTGCCTCAGTCTGGGAAAGGGTGTGACCATCCGGAGCCGGTGGAAGTATCCGCTGGCTTGAATCAAAGGGAAGTCCTTGGAACCTGTGACGAGGTTGTTGTACAGGCTCAGGACGGTCTGGTGCATGGATCTCAGGTTGGTGTTGTTCAGTGGACGGTTCCTCAAGTTGGTCACGACCATTTGAAGGACCGGTCCTCGCCTCGGCAGCCCAACTAAATGGAAAGAAGAAAAAAGGAAACCATTAGTCATGACATGATCAGACTAATTAAAGCCTGTGACTTTATGACTTTAAAACAGTTGACTTCACAGCAGGACTTATTGTGAACTCTTCCTTGTATTGTAAATGGTAATAGCAAATGTATAAAACACAACATGACATTAAACAGCTTGTTTGTGAATTAGCATGTTGTAGACCCTAAACAGGTTCTGCTGTTGGATTTTGCCACTTGGTAAAAGTGACACATGAATGAAAGACTATTTAAATATCCTTCTCCTTACCAAATAGAAGTTTATTCAAGCGTGCAATTATTTTAAACTTAAAATAAGAGAGTATACTTTCAGTTTACTTTTTATGTACTTATCAGAGATATTCTTAAGTATACTTAGCTTATACTGACAAGTATACAGTCTAGGTATACTTTGATTTATCTTGCACTTAATCTATTGATCGAGATATACTTAAGTATTTAGTAACATTAATCTTCCTATCGTTGTAGAAAGTTTAGAAGGGCTTACAAAATGCCGGAAAACGGGGCAAAAGTAGTTTTTTCTTGCCTAAAAAATTACCCCCTTTTATAAAAAAAGTGGGCCCAATTTATTCCCAAGCCCCGTTTTGATTGGTGGCGCTTCTAAAACTTTTTTCGTAGACCTTGGGAAACTTTTATTAACCTTTGTTGACGGAAAAAATCGCTGGTGTGCCCAAAGCCATACGAGCACATAGTGGCGCTTTGCAAAGGCGCCTTTTCAGTCACAGAGAAAACCCGTGTTTAAAGGGAATAACAAAACCTTGCTTAACTTTTACTAAAAAAATTATCTGGGGGGAAAGAAAAAAATTTTGGGCACTCTTTGTTTGTAAATGAAAAGGCAGTTTGAAACGGGAATTTTATATGGTCTCCTTTGATGAAACCTTTGTTTTGTTGATTTAAAAACTTTTGTGCTTTTTTAGAAAAATAAGTTTTAACCGCAAATATTTTATAATTAAGTATTCTTGCCTTATAGGCCTACAGAAAGGTATGCTTGGCTTGTAGGTGTGCTTACTTTTTGATAGAGTAGCCTATTAAAGTGTGTGAGAGTTTGTAAACAAATGTTTCGATATGAATTTACTTCAATTGAATACGAATTTTCTACGTTTTTGGATTCTCCGTTCACCGTGGAGGCATGCGAAAAAAAAATATTTTTTTTATCATCACAAAACATCAAGTCAAATAGCAAAAGGAGCAAGTGTCTTTATGTAATACATAAATCATTGGCTAAGTACTATAAGTTAAAGTATACCAAGTGTACTTTCATAAACTAAAAAGTGGGCTACATGTCTATACAAGTATACTTAAAGTATAACAACTATTAAACTGAGAGTACTTTAAAGTGTACTTTCATGAACTAAAAAGTGGGCTACAAGTTTATAAAAGTATACTTAAAGTATAACAACTATTAAACTCAGAGTACTTTAAAGTGTACTTTCATGAACTAAAAAGTGGGCTACAAGTATTTAACTATTAAACTAACAGTATACCTATTCAGTTATAGTATAGTTCAGTATAGTTGCATTACAAAATACAACTTAGATGTAAACTAGTTGTGTACTCAAAATTTACTGTTCTTATACTTAAAGTACACTTAAAATTATACTTTTATAAACTAAAAGTGGGCCAATTTATTCCCAATAAGTATTGAATTAGTACACTTACAAACATAAACTTCTTTCTGCATGATTTCCTTTTGAAAGTTTAAAACATTTTTATTAACACTTTGTCATGTGAGAAGAAAAAAATCACAAGTAGGTGTGCACCAACACGTTGTCATACCGACTCGTCACATACTGACGCTTTGTCAAACCCCCCCCCCCCGGCGTCGCTTTTCAGTCACAGTAAAAACGTGCTTAATGTTGTGAATTAAAGAAAAACACTTGCTTAGGTTTAGATAACAAAAACACTTAGTCAGGTTTAGGAAAAAACAACATAGTTGGGCTTAAACTACTATGTTTGTAAAGTGAAAATGTGACTTGACGTTGTGAACACGGGACACAAACAGTGGTCTCCTGGATGAAAGCCTTGTGTTTGTTGCACTGTAAACTAAATTATGTGACTGTTCTTTGATGAAACACATCAATGCTGGTGTTAACACGCAAACTACTCTTTAAAATTCTTAATATATGAAAAAAAAAAAAAGTCGACGCCTTCTAATCAGAAGCCAGGGGACGTCACGGAGCAACTCCTGCCCACATCCGTGTTTATGCAGCAAATTATTCAGAGGGTGGAGTTCTGCTCAGACCTGGGGGTGAACTTACTGTTTGATCATTAATATGTAAAAAATAATGTAAGATCAATTCAGGTCATGAGCTCTGAGTATTTATCTGTGGCAAAGATCAGACCCGACATCCAGACGGACGAGGACCGTAGAACAAGACCAACACACCTGAGGTGAGTTCTCTTTGTGTTTCAGGAGAACAGAACGGATCTTTAGAGGTTTTAGACTTCAGCTTAAAGGTCTCAACACCTCATCATCAGGCATAAAAGCTAAAAACAAACTGCACTTTGAACACTGACGTGCCGCCCAAGTCAGTAGTCAAACCTTCATTTGATAAATGATGTCCAAAGCAAGATTAACTAAATCTGAGATTATATTGTGATGTACATTAAGTGTGCAACATTTTAGAGAGGGTTGGGGATATATCTTTGTCTATTTTAAATATGTCTGAATTATTATGCTAGAGGGCTGTGTCCAATAAAATACAAGTTTGTATTGTTTGTATAATGTCAAAATGTTAAAACTTCGAGAAACAAAAGTCAAGGTTATTAGATATGTAACTGCGCATTAATCTCTCTGTATTGCAGCTTCTTCTTTTTTTCAACAATACACATATTGTGTAAGAACTAGCAGAATTTGAGGGTGTAGTTACCCTTTAAAACTCTGAGTCAGAGAATTAAAAACTGTATATGATTGGTCCCTGTGTCAGCAGGTGATATTCCAGTTGTAGAGTGCTGTGAGAGGCAGTGAGCCTGAGCCATGCGTCCTGTTGTGGTAACTGCCATCCTTCTTTTGCTGGTGCTGATGTCCATGTCGGCCTCTGCAACCTGTAAGAGCCAAACAAAAATAATGTTCTACATAGAAAATATGAACACAAAACTGACAGCACTTTTTTTTTTCTTTGATACAGGGACTCCTGATGTAATGTGCAGGACCGAATATAAAACACTGTGTAGCAAAAACATTGGTGGTGACAACTGGTTCCAGATGGGTAACCGCTGTGTGAAGGCGTTCTACGATACGGGACATTTGAACTTTGATGAGGCAGAGGTGATAAAAACACACACACACACACACACACACACACACACACACATCAGACTACAGAAAACAAATGTGACCTCATCCTTTTCAGACTGTCACTTGCCTCTCGCAAGTACAGAAAAGATGCAAGGAAAGAGGATTCGAGGAAACGAGACGTCCTTTACTCTCATGTATAATCTGAAGTACATCCTGATGACGAAGGCACAGCTATGTAGGGTCATTTTACACAGAATTAAAATTTAAAGGAAAATGGACAGTAGGCATGTCTTTGGCGAAATTTCCCTTTAAGACAACACAAGGGTTGAATGCAAAGCTTCAAATGACATGAAAAGAAAATTTGAAAGAGAAAATGAATCATCAAGATTTAAAGTCATCTTTTGATTTATTTCCCTCCCTCCCTTTTGCATTTGCTCTTCTCCAGTTGACATTTAACATTTTTATTAAGGGTGCTCTTGTGTATTCTCACTGTTCAGAGCAGAGGTAAAGAAATGGGAAGAATGTCATGATGGCGGGCCGGATCAACTTCCGGGTTGAGCGAGGAAATATCAAACAAGGGAGTTGGGATGCACCCATGGTGAAGTGTCAGTGAAGACTAATTCTCTTTATTTCTGTTGATTTCAGAAAGCCTGTACAATGTACGAAAGTGGCGATTCCGTGGGTCATCTGGTGTCAATCAACAGTGTGGCGGAGATCTCTCAAGTGGAATGTGCCATGTACAAGGTCCAGACAGGAAAAGCTCATTACTGGATCGGACTCAAAAAGGAATGGAAAACCTTGGTATGTTTCTGTTCAGTTTGTGCATCTAATGTATTTACAATTAAATCACAGAGGTATCCAGGAGCCAAGTATCCAAGAAGGCAGGAAGCAGCCTACTTGAATGCAAAGACATTCATCTGATGATAAATGGATGGTTGAATGAACAAAATACACTTTACAAATGTTAGCAAACTACCCTCAGGTAATCCTTTGTTTTTCTTTTCAGGATGATGAAGTTTATTCTTTTTATATGTGGTCGGATGGTACTGAGCCCACATATTATCACTGGGCTGGTGGTCAGCCGGACAACCTTTTGGGGGGAGAGAACTGTATTGAGATGAACTACTTGGGTAAGTAAAAGGCTCAAAAGGAGAGTTTATAATTTACTAGACATGAATGTAGACTTTTGTACCACAGACAAGAGAAGACAGGATGAACACTTTTATGATTCCTAGAGGATGAGGTAACACTTCATTTTATTGATCTGCAAATTTCATGGTAATTAGTTGATAATTAGCAAGTAACCTATTTGAAATTTCTTTGGAATTACTGCCAAATTATCCCAATATTTACCTCAAGATTTATTGAAAATTACTTTTTATATAATTAATAAATAATGTTTATAATAAAGTAATTATCAATACATTTTGAGGTAAATTTGGGGGTAATTTGGCAGTAATTCCCCAAAAAATTCAACTATACCATAATTCTTTATGTGACTCTGTGATGCTCCGCTTGAGGCAGACTTCTCCAACAGTATCTACCAAAGCTGAAGTATCAGCCAACCTCTTCATGTTCTGTCTCCTGAATTCTCATTGATGCCTTCAGGCCGCCGTTATCAGACACCTCTGAGGAGAACTAACCGTTACTCCAACTCTTTTATTCCTTCTGCTATCAGGTTACTAAACTCAGACAGTAGTCATTTCATGTGAGATTATTTATTGACAGTTCCCTTACGTGATAAATCATGTAACAATGTCTATTTATTATCTATTTGTTTTCTCTTTATCTATTCTATTGCTATTTATTATATTTTATTAACTTATCTGCTGTCCTTTACCGACCTCTCTTTGTCAGTTTACTGACCTGTGATTGACATAACATCTCGGATGTTTGTCTGGATGTTGTCTGTGTGTGTTTGTGATGGGGTAAACTGTGAATTGAATTACCCTTCTTGGGATCAATAAAGATGTCTGAATCTGAATCTGAATCAGAGAGGTACACAGGATGTGCTTCTCAATCTGCCACAGACTTTAAAAACAGAGCTGTATAGCTTTTTAAAAGGGATGATACCAGCTTTAGAGTAGCATATTGTTATAGTACAAAGCAGTGAACGTAGACGAATAATTCATAGCAAGTTAACACTGTGTAAAAAAAACATGATAATTTCACCTGAGAGGCATCATTACCATTAACCCTGAAATAATTGACACTGAATCAAGGCTTTCCTGTCTTGTGTTTTCCAGAATGGGGACTCTGGAACGATGATAAATGTGATCAGAAGAAGCCCTATGTGTGTGCAGTGAAAGTCTCAGAGTGAACATGAAGAGCTGCAGTTGGACCAGTCCAACTGTGACCACTGCAGACTTTTGCATTTACTGCAATAAACATTCAGCATCAGCAAACATGTTCATGGTTCTTGTTTCTTTTCTGTTTGTATTCAGCAGTATGATAGATGTAGCCACTGATCCATCGGTCCTAATGCCATGACATCAATAGAAAACACAAAGCTTCATAATATCACTATTGGCATGTTGATGTCCTCAGGCCTGGACTGCTATGAAGTAGGTCAAGTTTGGGTCAGAATTGAGAGTCAAGTTACAACAGCTTGTTGTTTAATGGTGAATCATGTCAATTGCCCGCCATGCCACGGCAACGCCGTTACATGAATGCACAAACTTTTCATCGCGACGGTCTTTAGATAATACTGACCAAATTTGAAGTCGATCGAGTTAAATCTGTAGGAGTTTGTTAAAGTAGAGAGCCTGGAAATGGCCACAAATACACAAACAATTCACACAAAATTGTTGGGTTTAGAGCATGGCCCCATGATACTTTTTATAAGTCGACATGTGATACATGTGCCTACCAAATTTTGTACATGTAGATGAAAGGTACCACGAAGGCTGCTCCGTCAAAACTTTGTAGTAATATAACTTTGTGCTTGGGTGTGGCCCCCTTGCCAAACCCAAGCACAAATCGCAGGCGATCCCGACTGACTGAGTCTCCAGTAGGTTCAGTTTTAGGGCTAGAGTGAAGACACAAATATCATATGAAACTAGAAAGCCTAACCAAAAACTGGCATGGCCATTTTCAAAAAGGTCCCTTGACCTCTGACCTCAGTCTTGAATTACATAAATGGTGTATCACTGTAAAGCTGAGACTCTTGTGGATCCAATGAGAGCAACTGTATTCATGTGTGATGATATTAGTCCCCATAGGAGACATTTCATTGTAGTGAGACCATTTTTTTGTTAACTTGACCTCACTGTATAAAATGACCTGTGGTAACCTCTAGGATAATCACAGCCTCATGAAACTTTACAGCCACAAACTAGAGACCTAGAGCATTCAGAGGATGGATGGCTTTCCTAGCTAGATTGACAATAAGGGGGTTTCTGAGCAGTTTACACAGCAGAAGCTCGCCATCCAATCACCGAAAAATGCAATTCTCAAAATGTCAAAAGTTTTTGATCCTAAATCACAGCATGGCTTTTTCTATGGTGTTCCTCAAGGTCTTGGTGTCTTAATGTGGTATTTTGGAGGGATTATTGATCATTTCAGATGATGTACACCACTTCTATGTGACGTCTACTGTTGACCTGCTATCTCCCCCTAAAGACCCCCTGTACCCCCCTAAAAAAGACAAAAAACGGGTCTATTGTGGGTCTCAGAGGGTTAATCTGATCATGTGGATAACTCCCGTATTCCCTTATGCAAGTGGAAAACAGCCATTTTTTTTTTTTTAATCTTGCTTTGTCTTTTTTCTCTCATCTTTTGTGCCAGACCTCCTGAAGTTGTTGTTGTATTTTATCTTCTTTAATTTATTTCTAATATTATTAAAGAAGATGAAGTACATTGGTATCAACTACCACTTGTCTGTGGCAAGGCTCAAGAAAGGGTCAGCTTGTTAACAACACTGTTGGGAGTTGCTTCCACCAAGTGGCCGTAAACTGTCATTAAACAGTGGGCTGACCAATAAAATGGAGACATTTGAACTGCAGTTACATGTGTCTGACTGGTCTGTGCAGTCGCTGAAAGATGGGTTATTTGATCATTGTCATATGTGTTGTATCACTTTATTGGCAGGCTAATATTCTTTTTTTTTTATTGTGTGATAAAGTGATTACAAAACAGGTGAAGACAAGTGCAGAGACATATAAAAAAAAAAAGATATTATACAGAGAAAGACAAAGAACAAAAACAAAAGCAGGGAAAATGGCTGTATGAGTGGCTTTGAATGAGGCTAGGTGGTAATACAGTATATGACATATAGCTACTCTTAAATACACATATACTGTACATACGTACACATATCTATACATACACATACAGATATCTTTCTTTTTATGCGTAGAAGAAAGGGGGGAAGAAGAGAAAAAATAAATAAATAAATGAATGAGTAAAATAAATTAATAAATATACACACACATATTTATTAATAATAATGAATTTTAATAATATATATATATATGTATATATAAATATATAGATAAATAGATATATTAAATGTATAAATAAATATTTATTTATTTAAAATTATATATATATATATATATATTTTGGGGGTTACTTATTATTGTTAGTATTGTTGTTATTGGTATTATTATCATTACGTCATCATCACTATTATTATTATTAATATTTGTTATTATTAATATATATATATGTGTGTATATTTATTTATTTATACAAAATATATATTAAATATATATATTTATATATGTATTAAATATATAAATAAATATTTATTTATTTATTTTTATTTATTTAAAATAAATAAAAAATATATATATAGTTTTCAATTATTATTGTTATTATTGTTGTTATTAGTATTATTATATAACGTCATCATCATCATCATCATCATCACTATTATTATTATTAATATTCATTATTATTAATATATTTATGTGTACATTTATTTATTTATACAAAATATATAAATAAATATATTAAATATATATTTATTTCTATATTAAATATAAAAATAAATATTTATTTATTTAAAATAATAAATACATTATATATATATATATATATATATATATATAGGCAACTTTCACCATGTGTTATTAATTATATTCTCCTATGTTGTGTCTATCTCACACATGACATGTTCGCATTTTGCCAGGTGTTTTAGTGGAGTAGAGACAGCACTTGTTCAACTTTTCATTCTTGGATTAAAACACGTTCGAGACTGTATTTTTAAGAGAATAATAAGAGTAAAACAAATATTTAACAACATGTGCGTCATTGCTTTTATTTCGATGACCGGAAGTTTGATGTGTCCTATTGTGACACACATTGCGTTTCTTCCAGGTACCCTGCTCCAACTTAGGCCATTCTCGGTTACAGTTACACTCCAAGTCGTGCGTAAGAGGAGAGCCCTCTGCCAGGCCCCGTTTTACGCGTGTTTTAATTATTTATTTCCGTGTAAACTGCAGTCTTGATATAAAAACATTGATGGTCGATAATTTCGCCCTGCGTTGAGGGCCCCGGGGAGAACTGCACAGGATTATAAAGTCACCTCACACCTCCGTGTTTACCCAGCGACATGGCTCGACCACGGCCGCGGGAATACAAGGCAGGAGATCTGGTTTTCGCTAAGATGAAGGGATACCCGCACTGGCCGGCGAGGGTGAGTCTGGGATGCGGCCGGGCTGTGAGCGCAGGGAGGCGGGGTTGATTTACACAATCCAGCCGCTGCTTCGCTGGGGTAATACAGGAGGGATGCTCCGGTGCAACGAGCTCACTCCACAGACACATTTGCTCTGCGTAATTCTCTTACTGGCGACCGAAACGTCCATTAAAAAGCATTTGTTTTCCGCCACGTTGAGTACAACATTTTCAAAATGATGATAACATTTATTGGGCTCCATTTTCTCAGCACGTTTCCTGCTCCATGCAGCTCTTGCTTAAGGTTGTAACGCAATTTCCTACATCTTAATCATTTCCACAAATTACTCCAAAATGTGCTTTTCATTGTAATGTTTGCATTTAGCTGTCAAACAGGGAATAAATGAGCCTGTTGTTGACCTCAAGTAACCCGCAGCGTCACTGTTTATACACTACTATCAATACACTCGTCTCATTTACAATAAATAATGTCATGTATTATTATTATTATTATTATGATTATTATACACTATAGCCACGTAATAGCAGACAGACTATGGCCTCAGATTCAATGGCGCACATGGGCTCTCATGTTGGTGAGGAGTTCCTGTGCAGCTGTCAGCCTCCGTTTGTAACCTTTGTAGCATCTCTTTACTAATATACTGTATACATGTATATACTGTATATATAATACATCTGAATGATTCAGTTATTTAGTTTCATTTCACCACGCTTTATTGAATATGTATGATTAGACAAATAAGCCCATAGTAGCTGTGTGTGTATATATATATATATATATATATATATATATATATTTACCTATTACCTATTTACCTATTTACCTCAATATTTACCTCAAAAATTATCAAAAATTACTTTATTATAAACATTATTTAATAATTATATTCTGCTATTTCCCAATAGCTGGTAATTTATTTAACACATTTCCAGGAAAAGAATACAAAGTTAATTGATATGCTTTATTTCCATATCTGCTGATAAATAGATAATAATTAGCAAATAACTTATTTGAAATGTCTTAAAAACCTCCCTGAATCATTACATTAGCTACCAGGTTACATTTGTGTAGACAATAAGTCACAATGGTGAGATTTGTGTCTGATCAGAAGTGTCTTCTATTAGTTTTGGTTTTCCACCTCCGATGAAGAGCAGCGCACAGACGCTTCTTAGGGGCCCTATTTTAACCATTATATGCTATTTTAGCATATAATTATTTAATAATGTTTATAATAAAGTCATTTTTGATCATTTTTGAGGTAAATATTGGGGTAATTTGGCACTAATTCCAAAGAAATTTCAAATAGGTTACTTGCTAATTATCACCTAATTACCATGAAATTTGCGGACCTTTAAAATGAAGTGTTACCGTATATTTAAGGTAATATGGTAGACGTTAAACCTGCACTAGACAGCATATTTTTGGCATCATTGGGCAAAAAATCCATAATAACCTTTCAGCATATTGTAATTCAAGTGTTCTGAGAGAAAACTAGACTTCTGCACCTCCTCATGGCTCTGTTTTCAGGCTTTAGAAAATCTAGCCCGTGACGGGAGACTTTGACCAATCACAGGTCATTTCAGAGAGAGAGTGTTCCTATTGGCTGTGCTCCGGCTGGTGCGTGGTGCTTGGTATTTCCTCAACTGTTCTCAACATGGCTGCGGCGTCACAAACTTTCTCATTTTACAGCTAAACAGTACACTACAAGATGTTTCTGTGAACATCTGAGGAGAGTACAGTAACAGAATATTGATTCATATTTGATCAGCGCTGCCTAGTTTGAATGTTTGATCGGAGTTTGTGAGTGATTGACAGCTGCTCAGAAACGGCAAGACTCCAGATCAGCTCTGATTGGTTGTTTTCCTCCAGTCTGTGAAATCCTGCAGATGCCATTAGGAGCACCGGAGGACACAGAGGAACATGATTTCTTTCAGATTACCTGTCTCCTGTACTACTGTCAGGATATAGTGACCGTTTTATAAAAATAACCTTTTCTTAATCATATTTGCTCCGAATATTGCTTACTGCTGCTTTACCAGATTACTGGTCATCTACAAAAAATATAATAAATATTCAGTAACAGTTTCTCTCTCCCTGTCCTTCAGATTGATGAGCTTCCAGAAGGAGCTGTCAAACCGCCCGCCAACAAGTACCCCATCTTCTTCTTTGGGACCCATGAAACGTAGGCACCGTATTTTAGACTCTAATAGATTTTGACATTGCTGCTACATGACGTTTTTCGTGTATAAGTAGGGCTGGGTATTTTAATATTAACATTTTGATATCCCTGCCAAGACAATACCTTCGAATACTTTTTTTTCAATACCTTAGTTTAGGCCATATCAACATGTTTTAAGAGTGAAAGTTCATTCTTGACCTTGGAAATAATAGTTGTTTAACCTTGTTTGTATAAGCAAACACTTTAAAAATAAATGGGGTCAGCTATGGTTTTACTTCTAGATAGATAGACAGACAGACAGACAGACAGACAGACAGACAGACATATAGATAGATAGATAGATAGATAGATGTACTTTATTGATCCCAAATTGGGAAATGATTTTGTTACAGCAGCAGGTTATCCAAGCAATGCACAGGAACAGTACATAAAATGTACATGTCAACACTAGAGAAATATATTCATAGAATACAAAATATAAAGAATATTGGAATACACTATAAATAGACCTGACTACTACAACTAGCATAAACAATCTACATTATAAACATAGAATAACCCACTATATACATTAGCAAAGTGTGCAAGTTACCATGTTTTGTTCTTTAATGAAAAATAATTGAGGTAATAAATGTGCAAATGAAGATGTGCGAAATTCAACATGTGCAAGAATATTACATACAGTATATTACATTATGCTCATAGTGTTTTGATTTGATGTTGCTCAGCAGCTTATTTTTTCTGCAAAAGTTTACATATTTAAATTTGAAAACCTTTATGTATGGTCCTGACGAATTTAGCTCCTGAAACATCATGTGGTTTAACAGACTGTTTTAGTAATAGTAGTAGTAGTTTTAGTAGTAGTATTAGTAGTAGTAATAATAGTAGTAGTAGTAGTAGTAAGTGTCTCTCCCCCTGCTTTAGTGCATTCTTGGGCCCAAAAGATCTTCTGCCCTACAAGGAGTATAAAGACAAATTTGGCAAGTCCAACAAGAGGAAAGGTTTCAACGAGGGCCTGTGGGAGATCGAGAACAACCCCGGAGTCAAGTTCACAGGATATCAGGTCAGTCTGCAGTCTATTGTATCTGTGGTCCAGAGAGGAGACAGTGGGAGAAAACATTGTTGCCTCACCGAAAGTGTAAGATGCAAATGAAAGGGCCGTTCAAAGCGGATAGTGTTTGCTGTAAGAAAGATACATTTTTATCCACCTTATTCCTATCCCCCCCATGACGCCTTGTGTGAATTATGGGCGCAACTTCCAGCGCGTCGTGTCACTGAACCTGAACTAGCGTTTTCCGTGGTAACGCTATGCTAATCGTCTCTCCTAGAGCAATTGTATTAAAAAAAATCTAGTAAAACACGTGTGAACACCACCTATTACAGCTCAAACAGGATCATGTGATCATATCTCTGCCTTCTACTATGGAGGGATGAGAGGACGTCCTGAAGAAGTGGCCTCAGATAACCTACACCAGCATATTTAGCTACGTTATTGTCTCTACAGACGGTGAAAAGATGAACAATCTGAAAAGCTCTGAGGCAGATCAGTACTTCCACAGTAACAAGGATTAGTTTTTTTCTACACAGATAACCGTACTTCAACTATTTTTAGCCTAATGCTGCCCTGCACTCCGTACCATAAACTGCCTTACATTTTAAACTCTACAGAAAATAGTAAAAGAAACTGGCTGTCATCATAAACCAACGCTACAATGCTGAGTCCTCCCTACACATGAAATCATAGCTGATGTTCTCCTGGCACTGCTGTCCGTCCTTTAAGGACCCAACGTCTCTTCTCCGCTGCTCTTTATAGCCCAACCACAAAGTAGGATACGGGTTTCCCTCCGTTGCCTTTTTGTCGACTAAATGAAATGAGCACACATAACTTAAAGTGTTTATGGTGGTCTCTTCAAGTTTAGGTTTCTCAGCCACATTCTTCTGGATTCCTCGTCTGTAGGTCGGCGATGGAAACTGGGCCGTTGGTCACAAGAACAATCCCTTTTTGTTTTGGGTGCATGTTCAACAAACTGTTGTTGAAGCCACCAATTTAGCTTTGTCTGGTTGTTAGTTCAGCTGCGAACACCAGAGCTCCGCAAGGACATTTAAGAGAATGCAAATTTAACGTTAGTTAAATATCTGTTAAAAAATAAAGCAGGATTTGCTAATTTGAAGGTGAATTACTTTTCAAAAGAAGCGCCTTTAGCAGTTAGCTACTATGGTTAGCCTATGGGACTAACTAGCTCACTGCTACTACCGCTACCTCACTGAAAGATACGCCCATAATCATTTCTACAGTAACGACCCCGAGAATAAGGTGGATAAACTTGCAGTCTCACATTCATAGATCAGTTTCTGTGGAACTAGCCATTTCTGCTTTTAGTTTTGCAAAAAAAAAAAGGTGGACATCTTTGGTACACAGGCCATCCAGCAACAGAGTTCATCAGAAACAGAAGAGGGAGGAAACACTGCTGACGGCAGCAGCGAGGGTGAGGAGGGCGACTCTGTTGAGGAGGAAGATGACAAGGAAAAGCTGAAGGGAGACAAGACCGGATCCAAACGGAAAAAGACAGCCACCTCCAAGGTACAGTACCTCACTTCAGCTGGTGCACATACTAACACAGGAGGGGGGGACAACTCAGGTATTATAGGAGCACTGAAGATGATGTGACACTGACAGCCAGCCTGGAAATGATATGACCAGTTCAGAGGTTAGATTTTATGAATTTAGAAGCAATCTTTCATGTCATGTTTGCTTATCTGATACTTGGCATGAACAGTACAGACAGAGATCATCAGCTGTATATTACCAGGGATTTTATGTAATTCACTGCGTTAATTTCACCCGTTCACCGCACACACAAATGCTATTGTGAAAATAAACACACTAAACTAAGGTGGAGGAAACTAAAAGATAAAATGAAAACCCTAAGTTAGCTAATGCAACAAGTTGGGCTAGTTAGCTACAGCTAACTAGCTAACTAACTAGAAAGACTAACTGACAGACAGATAAACAGATTTATCAGTTTGCTGCTCAGACTCAAACGAGCATGAGAGCGCCTGCAGCTTCTACTATAGTCATACGTCATATTCCCATTTTAGCAACAACCTTATTTTTTTAACTTTTAGCTCAAAATTAAGTTATTTGTCAAAAAAAAATTGGCAAAGAGTGTGGCTAATCAACTTAGTCAAGAAATGACTAAAATAAAAATGAAATATCATAGAAATGCCAAAATACACTGGAGGGGGGGGGGCTTTAAGAGGCTGCATAAATAAAGGTTGGGAAACGATCATGTACAAACAGGTCGATACTGGCATCTCTAAAGGGCTCACTCAGTATACTTCAAACAAACCAGTTCATACACCTCTAAAGGCAAATGTGTTCATGCCTGTTCCAAATGACCACACTTGAATGCATGATTAGAAACCTGCCCTCACCATGTTCCTTCATTACCATGAACACACACTGTAGTTGATTTTGCAGCAAGTGTGGATTAATCTGCCACTGAATATGGTCCCCAGCTCCATTTCCTCCTGTTTGAGCAACATAGATCTGATGCATATTTTTAGAGGGACGTATAAAACCTATGAGCAGTTCTTCAGTGTATTGGGATACTTAGCTGTTCATGGACACAATATTGGGGGGGGTTGAGGTTCCAGTTAAGGATTTGTTGAAAATAGAGCAACCTGGCTGATTCCTTTAGTGTTTTTTTTTCTGCTGAAATTTAGACTATAGCTTCACTGTATGGCATTTTCATTCCAACATGCTCTTTAACAGCCTCTGTTCCTGATGATTTTACCGTATACATTACGCCGTTCTCTTCTGTTTGACCTTGCCTTTATTTTGAAAAAAGAAAAAAAGAAAAAGCTTGGAGGTTTGAAGGGATGGAGTGCTGCAGAGCTCTGCCACACTGTGTTACTGTATAGTGCGTAAGCCATTGCTGCTGTAGATGGAAGCAGGTTGAAAAAGACACATGCATCCTGCTCCTCGCTTAGCAACCACTGTTGCCTAGCAACTGGGCTCCATTACGCACAGCACATGTGGTGCATCCGAAGGAATGTGGCACGGTTGTGGAGAGGTTTGCTGATGTGTGTGTGTATGTGTGTGTGTGTGTGTGTGTGTGTGTGTGTGTGTGTGTGTGTACATGAGGTAAAGCTGAGAAAAGATTAGATGTGATCTCTGTATTTATGGGGTGGTGAGAGGTGGGAACAATCATTTGGTCGTTTTCAACGGCACCCTCACACACATACACACACACACACACACACACACACACACACTCACAAACACAAACACACACTGACCAATTGTGAATTTATTTAAAATGGAGCTCTTAAAGCATTTAGGCTTTAAGCATTTGGTGACTGATTGTTTTCTATGGGATAGGTTGTGCCACTGCTACTACCATATACAGTACATTTTAGGTATTTTCACACACATAAATGACAGTAGACTTTACAGATGAAATATAATTAATAATTAATTAATGTCAAGAAATATATATTTGAATCTGAATTTTGTGTGAAGACAAAATCTTAATTCCACTTCAGGGCAATTGGCCTGGGAGAAAAAGGTAGAGTGAAGATAATTGCATCATATGAGAATAGAAAACCTAAAGAACCTAATTTCATACCAGCTCGTCGCTAAGGAGGTTAAATAACGCTCCAAACTTACGCTAAATTTTGGTGAGGAAATACTGGCATTGCCATTTTCAAAGGGGTCCCTTGACCTCTGACCTCAAGATATATGAATGAAAATGGGTTCTATGGGTACCCACGAGTCTCCCCTTTACAGACATGCCCACTTTATGATAATCACATGCAGTTTGGGGCAAGTCATAGTCAAGTCAGCACACTGACACACTGTCAGCTGTTGTTGCCTGTTGGGCTGCAGTTTGCCATGTTATGATTTGAGCATATTTTTTATGCTAAATGCAGTACCTGTGAGGGTTTCTGGACAATATCTGTCATTGTTTTGTGTTGTTAATTGATTTCCAATAATAAATATATACATATATTTGCATAAAGCAGCATATTTTGTCCACTCCCATGTTGATAAGAGGATTAAATACTTATTAATATAATATTAAATATTTTAATCCATTGACAGCCCTAGTGTAAATGGCTGAAGTAAAAAGCTAACATTAGACTATAAACGAACTACACCATGGTCACATGAGCGTGAGTAAACACAACGAGGCTGTAAAGGAGGACGAGTTGGCGTGAAAATGTTTAGTAGTCTCATTTAGTCACTTGTTTGCAACCGCCTTTTTTAAGTCACGTAAAGGCTTCAAAATTCAACAGTGGGATATTTACTGATGCGTTTTATATTGTAGAACAAAACATTAAAATCTCTTAAGCTTGTGTTAACTACAGACCTTATTTCAGGCAAAAACCCATTGACTTCCAGACGAGGGAACAGGAAGTGCTAAAATGCTGAGTCATTTCCGGGTTTTAGGACTCATTCTTGCAGCACTCTATATTATAGCAAGCGACGGAGAGCCCAGCATGCCGTTCGGCGGTGTAACAGTTAATAGGGGTCCACTCTCATTACACTACACAGTGTGTCCATAACGCGCTACTAATAAATATGTCCTGCCGATTTCAAGAGCCTGCACTCAACACTGCACTTCCTCGGGTCCTCAGCAACACAGTCACCAAGTGTGAAGATGATCGGTTGAACGGTTGTGGAGAAAATTGAAGGACAGACAGACAGAGAGACAGAGACTCCTTATACAGTATGTCACAGGGGCATTGTGTGCAGAGGAGTCATCTAAGTGTCCTTTACAGTCTGAATGCTTATTGTCCTCTCCTAACTGTGTTGTTGTATCCTCTGCAAAGCATGGCGTGCTGCTACTCACATTTTTAGAAATGAAAATTCTGACACTCAGCAAGTGTTTCCGCATCCTGATCTGTGTGTCTATAGCAGAAATCCTCCAAGCTGTCGAGGATCTCGTCTGGAGAGGATGACCTGGAAAAGGACGGGAAAGATGACGACCAGAAGAGCGGCTCAGAGGGAGGAGACGCCGACAACGACATCATCCAAAATACCACTGACAGTAAGGTGGGGTTCATAAACGGCTACATATTTATCACTCTAATCATTCATTAGGGTGGGGAGGAACAGGCCACAGTTTAAAGGTTGATGTTCCATAATCGCTTGCCTCAAATCTCACAGTTTTCTGACCTGAAGTGATTTTAATGTTCTGCATCTTTTTATGGCTCTGCGCCGTTTTTGGGTTATTCGTCCATCCGTCCGACCCATTCACGTCAACGCGATATCTCAGGAACGCCTGGAGTGAATTTCTTCAAATTTGGCACAAATGTCCACTTGGACTCCAGGATGAACTGATTGGACTTTGTTGGTCAAAGGTCAAGATCACTGTGACCTCACGTCCTTCCTAAGTCACTGGGTTTTTAGAATGGGTTTTTAGTTAGATGCCTGAAATAAGGTCTGTGGTTAACACAAGCTGAAGAGATTTTAACGTTTTGTTCTACGACATAAAACACATCAATAAATACCCCACTCGTGAATTTTGAAGCCTTTATGTATTTAAAAAAGGCAGTTGCTAACAAGTGACTAAATGAGACGACTAAACATCATCACGTTGACTCGTCCTCCTTTACAGCCTCGTTGTGTATACTCACGCTCATGTGACCATGGTGTAGTTCGTTTATAGCCTAACGTTAGCTTTTTACTTCTGCCAATTGCATTTACACTAGGGCTGTCAATCGTTTAAAATATTTAATCCTGATTAATCCTCACCTTTTTATCTGTTTACAATGTATCTTAAAGGGAGATTTGTCAAGTATTTAATACTCTTATCAACATGGGAGTGGGCAAATATGCTGCTTTATGCAAATGTATGTATATATTTATTATTGGAAATCAATTAACAACACAAAACACTGACAGATATTGTCCAGAAACCCTCACAGGTACTGCATTTAGCATAAAAAATATGCTCAAATCATAACATGGCAAACTGCAGCCCAACAGGCAAAATGTAGCACAAGTTTGGAGCGTTATTTAGCAAGCTAGTATGACATTAGGTTCTTTAGGTTTTCTAGTTTCATATGAGACAATTATCTTCACCATAGCTTTAAAACTGAGCTTGCTACAACCTAAAAATCACAATTTACGTTAATGTGTTAAAGAAATTAGTGGCGTTAAAACAAATTTGACAGCCCTAGTTCACGCTTCAAAAGTCATAAAAGTGCCGTTCATTTGTGGAGATTATCTTGCTGAACAAAACATGTAGGTATCATCATGTAGGTTTACCACAGAGATTATTTTCTGCAATAATCCAAAACCCACTACCACTAAACCCAATACCATTGACTTTTTGTCGAGAGAACCAGGGCGATGCTAACTTCCTGGTTGTTCTACAAAAATAAGTCATCCCTGCAGCACTCTGTTGGTTTTTGTTTTAATTGTTTCATTGTATTTTAAATTTACAAAGCACTTTGGTCAACATTTGACCTGATTAATAATGTTTCTTTATTGTTGTGTCCCCCAGAACCAACTGCTCATAGAAGAACATTAAAGTGAAGAAAGCATTAAAGGGAAATCATTCTTTGTAGCTGTGATGTTGGAAAGGTGAATCTACAACATGATTTCTCATCAGCACCATCTACTGGCTGCCATCGTCACCTCCACTTCTCTGTTGGACCTCCAGTATGTGTTTGTATGAAAGACGTACCCGTACTGATACTGGTATCACGTGGATGCCAGGCTATAACTGGGCATTATGTCACACTGTTTATTCAGCGGTTAAACTGAATGCCAAGAGGCCGTGTCAGTAATCAAAGCCTTTGTCGTCTTGAAATCTCTAAAATAGACAGATTCAGATTTTTAATCACCAGTGACTGAATGCTTGTGAGTTCATATTGATAAATATAAACAATATAAAAGATATAGGATATTTAAAGGGGCATTAAGTACTTGACTTGATTATTATCGTGTTCTATTGGCAACAATTAGGCATTGTGATAATATTAGCTGTGTTTATATGGAGCCTTTTCTCTACTCGGCTCAGACTAAAATAGCCTAATCAGAATAAACATGTTTGACATTGTAAGGTATACCCTTTCATAACCTGTTAAGTGACATTTATTTGTTAAGCAATTGGTGGGTGGTGTGGGTGGCTCCCTTTGGCCCTTTTAATAACTACAAGAGTAGAACTGAATCACTGGAAACGATAGCAGTAATGTCCATCTTTTTCAAAGGTTTGCCTGTTTTGTTGTACATGTCAGAACTATTATTTCTGATTATCCTGCAGCACATAATTACACTCTACAACAACAATAATTTAAAGCCTTGTCCAAATAATTTTTACTCAAGGTCTGCTTACTCGCTTTTTCCGGAACTAGTAACTGCATCTCACAGTCTTCATCAGCAATTGGAGTTGTTGGCTAAGTTGTTCCATAGGAAGAGAGAGGAATTAGGGCTCCCAATCGATTCAAATATTTAATCGCAAATTAATCACACATTTTTTATCTGTTCAAAATGTACCTTAAAGAGAGATTTGTCAAGTATTTAATACTCTTATCAACATGGGAGTGGACAAATATGCTGCTTTATGCAAATGTATGTATATATTTATTATTGGAAATCAATTAACAACACCAAACAATGATAAATATTGTCCAGAAACCCTCACAGGTACTGCATTTAGCATAAAAAATATGCTCAAATCATAACACGGCAAACTGCAGCCCAACAGGCAACAACAGCTGTCAGTGTGTCAGTGTGCTGACTTGACTATGACTTGCCCCAAACTGCATGTGATTATCATAAAGTGGGCATGTCTGTAAAGGGGAGACTCGTGGGTACCCATAGAACCCATTTACATTCACATATCTTGAGGTCAGAGGTCAAGGGACCCCTTTGAAAATGGCCATGCCAGTTTTTCTTCGTCAAAATTTTGCCTGACTTTGGAGCGTTATTTAGCCTCCTTCCCGAGGCTAGAGCTCCCGTCATGGTTGGTACCAACGGATTCATTAGGTTTTCTAGTTTCATGTGATATCTGTACCTTCACTCTAGCTCTAAAACTGAACCTGCAGCAGCCTCAGAAAGACAGTTAAGTTGTCTCAGAGGGTTTACCTAAATGCCTTCCAAAGTTCTAATCACTTTTTCAGCTAAAGGCCTGAATTATTTATCCACAACCCTGTCAAACTCTAAAGTACATCACAGTAGATTACTTACTGCCTCTTTAATTATTGTTGAAAAGTAACTTATTATATGTCCTCGGAAGGTCACTTTTTCAGTAGTTCATGAATTCTCTTACAGTAAAAAATACAGTATTTCTTCTGTGTATGTGATGATATAATACAGTCGTGTCACTACATGGCACATTTAGATGAAGATATAACGGTGGGTTGGAGTGGCTCGTGTTCTTCCCAGTACTTCATAATCACACATAGCATAGATAGCCATCAATCAGTATTTACACTGGCCCATGCATACCTATCTGTATTGTATCACTGATGATCACTGTGTACAAATGCATTTGATAAGACTTCCATATATATACTCTCCTACCATCTATGATATATGTTGGGTATTGCAGTGTACTGATCACTCTAGTTGTAGCTTGGAATTGCTTTTTTTTTTAACAGGATAATAATGGGAGGGGCTTATGGGATATTCAGTAACTGTCAAAAACATTATCCATCACCATATATGTTACTCTTTTATGTAACCAGAAAAAGACAAATGGAAATACATAGATAAATGTATGAAGTGTTGTGCACAACTGGGTTACACATTGTAACTCAAAATTAACTATCTCTGTATATTTGACTTTTGTTGTAGAATATAGGACCACTATTCTACTTGGACTGCTCTAGGTAAACAGCTCATCTTTTTATGGAAAACGTGATACATCTGTTCTTCTGTGTATCTGTGAAATAGATCACTGTATATTTCAAAGCTTTTTATAGTGGCATGCTCTACTGTTGTACTCCAGATCATTCTTATATGAAAGTGTCCACTGGTTCTTAGTTTAAAATCAGATATGTGTTGGTTGGTTGGTTGTTGATGCGATGGACTTGGAGAAAAAAGATCCACTTTTTTTCTGTTGCCTTGTCTCAATGTCTAAACCTGACAGTAAACTGAACCACAATAGGAAGAGCTGTGAAAATGGTTTTCATCTGGAATGCTGTGAATACAGTAGGACGATGTATTTTGAAATTGCCAAACATTGTCCCTGTGAGAGTTTACTTAGATTGATTAAAGATGACACCAGACTCTTTCTCTCTGTGCCGGTTGCCTTTACTTTGCTTCCGCTATTGTCGTCATGAGATATAGACCTACCGTATTTATTTTTCGATGATAGCTGATTAAGACACTTTCTGTATGTAAACTCATGCTTTTTTTTTCATTTCCTTCAAATCTTTGTTATGCTCGTATTTGGAACATGTTTTGCATTTTCGAGGTTTGTAATTTACTGTAAACTGTTTTTTGCTGTTTATGGACGAGACTTTTACAAAATAAACTCATTGGAATGCATAGTGAGGCCGTAGTGCTCATTACACACCACAAAAAACAAAATTGTAGCATCAGTGAATGGGATCTGAGCACGGCCATTGGTGCATTCAAATGTGGTCGTGTTTACCGTGTTTACGAGAAGAGTCCGCATGAACGCACGCCCCCCTCATGTCTTATTCACGACCTCGTAAGTGGAAAGTTTCTGAAAGCTCAGAGTTCACGAGTTGTGATGTGTTTGTTGACGTTGTGAGAAATGGCGGAGGCCATGGAAGTTTATTTTTCGGTGCATAATAAGTTAATATATTGTAATTTTAGTAGTATATTGTTTTTCTTCATAATTTTATGATAAGTCTGAGGAAAATGTTGATATTCCCAACGGCCTCATCTTTTTCCTCTGTCATTATGCCTTTGCATTTACTGCATTATGTTACCCACTTGCTAGCTTGCTCAATGTATTTACATCACATGATGCACAACGACATCACTCAAAACTCTATACTAAACATGGAACACTTGACAAATAACAAAAATCACACCTCCCGTGAAGAAAAAATTGGAACAACTATCCAACGCACAAAGCCAGATCCACTCACAGAAAAGAACCTAATAAACAAACAGTGAACAAACAACAACAACAAAAGAGAACAAACCAGGTAAGTAAATTAAATAAGAAGCAGAAAAGGGGTTAGACTAGGTATTGTTAAGACATAAGTTTACAAAGTTTCCTGGCATGGGCGGTTTCAACCTTTTTATACATTTGTTTAGTAGTATAGTTTCATTATTTAATGCAGTCCACATTGGGGGGGATTTAGCCAACCTACATTTCATTCATTCATTCATTATCCGTTACAGCTTATCCTATTCAGGGTCGCGGGGGGGTACACCCTCGACAGGTCGCCAGACTATCACAGGGCTGACACATAGAGACAGACAACCATTCTCGTCACATTCACACCTACGGGACATTTAGAGTCAACAATGAACCTAACCTGCATGTCTTTGGTCCCCCAAGGGGATTAATAAAGGTTCATCTTATCTTATCTTATCTTATCTTATCTTTATGTTTTGGAAGAGTTGGAAATGTAAGGTATTTTGTTCTAATAGCCAATCATGTACAGATTTCCATAAATTATGAGTCGCAAACAAAGAACAGGTGTTCTGTTGTTTCTGAATTTGTGTTGCATAGTCGACAGTTTTCCACCTCCAATTTAAATCTTGCTTTGATGAATTATTGTTTATTTATGTTTTGGAAGAGTTGGAAATGTAAGGTATTTTGTTCTAATAGCCAGTATTTCAGTTTTGGTATAGTTTCTGGTATCCATGGTGCTCCTGGTTAAACCAAAATACATTGTTTTATCCAAATATCGTCTCAGAAATGTATTATTGCATCTTTTGTGTTGAAAATCCATATCACCTAGTTTACTTCCCCATGCTGCAAACACGAGTTTACGAGTTTCACTTGAAGGCACCACATGTAGTCTGCGCAGCTCCCCCTGCGCAGCCTGACGCATGCGCAGTAAGCACCGAGTAATTCGGCGCTGAAAAAGGAAGCAGCATACTTTTGTAGAGGTGTTCTAGCTAGAGGGGAACAGCAGTATTCACCAAAAACAACGCACTACGTAGTTACTTTGCTTTCGAGCATCGTGACAAAGCGCAGGAATATGGCTGATAAAGAGGGTAGGTTTAACCACAACTACCTATTGTTTAATATAAAGCGGTGAACCGTTTTTCCTCGTGTACCGCTTTGTGTGCTGCTAGCATAACATGCTAACATGCTAGCTCAGTAAAGTTTCATGTGTGTTGAACCTCCAGCTGCTTCTGCAGCACCAGACTGGCTCTATTTACATCCATTATAACATCACTTAATGTGTAGCTAGGGGTGTAAGAACATATTGAAAATATCGAGTACCGTAATGTTATGTTTTGTGACACTGTATCGATATTTAATGGATAGTTTACATGCCAAGATTAACTCAGTGAATGCTATTTAATTTGCAAAGATATTTTTTTTTATCTGTTCTAAATGTACCTTTAAAGGGAGATTTGTCAAGTATGTAATACTCTTATCAACATGGGAGTGGGCAAATATGCTGCTTATTCAAATGTATGTATATATTTATAATTGGAAATCAATTAACAACACAAAACAATGACAGATATTGTCCAGAAACCCTCACAGGTACTGCATTTAGCATAAAAAATATGCTCACATCATAACATGGCAAACTGCAGCCCAGCAGGCAACAACAGCTGTCAGTGTGTCAGTGTGCTGACTTGACTATGACTTGCCCCAAACTGCATGTGATTATCATAAAGTGGGCATGTCTGTAAAGGGGAGACTCGTGGGTACCCATAGAACCCATTTTCATTCACATATCTTGAGGTCAGAGGTCAAGGGACCCCTTTGAAAATGGCCATGCCAGTTTTTCCTCACCAAAATTTAGTGTCAGTTTGGAGCATTATTTAACCGCCTTCGCAACAAGCTAGTATGACATTAGGTTCTTTAGGTTTTCTAGTCTCATATGATGCAATTATCTTCACTCTAGCTTTTTCTCCCAAGCCAATTGCCCTGAAGTGGAGTTAAGATTTTGTCTTCACACATAATTCAGATTCAGATTTAACCTCCTTTGCGTCAAGCTAGCATGACATGGTTGCTACCAATGGATTCCTCAGGTTTTCTAGTTTCACTCTAGCTTTAAAGGCGAGCTACAACCAAAAGATTGATTGCGTTAATGCGTTACAGAAATTTGTGGCGTTAAAAGGAATTTGCGTTAACGCGTTATTATTGCATTAGCTTTGACAGCCCTAAAAAAGAGTAAACTTTTTTTACTCAGATTTCATGCATATGGTTGTGTGTTCTTTGCTACTGTTTGCTGTTATACCTGTAATTTATACCATGTTGCTCTGCTACAGTGTATGACGATGCAGTGGAAGAAAGGGTCATCAATGAAGAGTACAAGATTTGGAAGAAAAACACACCTTTCCTGTATGACCTGGTGATGACTCATGCGCTGGAGTGGCCCAGCCTTACTGTCCAGTGGCTTCCAGATGTCAACAGGTATTTACATGGTCTCTATCTTACTGCTTATAAAATGTGGTTTTAATCCCAACAGCAGTTTGTGTCTGACAAGCTACTTATTACGGCCAATGTCTGTAATAAGTACATTATTATGGACAATAATGTGTGCCACTGTCCACCACCTGCATGACCGGACAGTCACCCATCTCTTTGTGAGTCTCTTTTTGCTGGTGTTTTCCTGCAACATCTATTTCTCTTAGTCCTCTCTTGGGTTTGCTAACAACCAAACTGCGCATCAACAGACACAGCCCAGTGCTCAGTGTGTCAGCCAATTAAAAGTCTGTCCAATCTCCTCCCGCTCTCTGTGATAAACTATACTGTGTTTTAATGCTGCAGAACTCACAACACCACCAAAAGCCCCACTTTATGTTAAACTTATTTGCTGCAGAGTAAACGCTAAATTAAAATCATGTCCATTTTTCTGGAACTCTGCAGGCCAGAGGGGAAGGACTATGCCGTTCACAGGCTGGTTCTGGGAACCCATACATCAGATGAGCAGAACCACCTTGTGATTGCCAGCGTCCAGGTACCAAATGATGATGCCCAGTTTGATGCCTCGCACTACGACAGCGAGAAAGGAGGTAAATACACCAGGAGTCATCCTGTGGACAATGTTATATGTATATACAGTGTATATATATATATATATATATATATATATATGCTTGTCTTATGAGTTTGATAGACACTGTTTTTGTCAGATACAGGATTAATCACTGACTAGCTCAGACATTTTATATTGTATTTTTTTATTCAATCTTTATGCTGAAACTGTGTTCTTCTGTCTTCCAGCAGGTATGTTGATGGTTGCCCAGCTGTGTGTAGGTCTGCTGAAGGCTCACTGCTCCTTTGCTGTGTTGCCAGAGGTAGTGTTAGTATGTAAGCATGGCCACTGAACAATTTTAAGGTACAGTCCAAGTCTAAAGCTCAATACACATGAAACCAATCTAGGTTTGTGAGCTATCTGCTTTTTAATTTCTTGTTTATCAGCCAATAATATATCAGCCACCAATATTGTGCAGTAAAAAAGACTGACAAAGCAAGGTTTAACCTACAGTCTGATTGTATTCTCTTGTCAGAGTTTGGTGGATTTGGTTCAGTAAGTGGGAAAATCGAGATCGAGATCAAGATCAACCACGAGGGAGAGGTCAACCGAGCCCGCTACATGCCCCAGAATCACTGCATCATCGCCACCAAGACTCCCACCTCCGACGTGCTGGTCTTCGACTACAACAAGCATCCGTCTAAGCCAGGTTGGATCACTGCTGTGCTGATCTACTCATGACTACACGCATCAGAATGCACAATAACGCCAGTGAATCCCTCATCATGAAGGTGAATGCAGTGTTTATTTGTGTGTTTCAGATCCCAGTGGGGAGTGTAGTCCCGACTTAAGGCTGAAAGGCCACCAGAAAGAAGGCTACGGCCTTTCCTGGAATCCCAACCTCAGCGGCAACCTACTCAGTGCCTCCGACGACCATGTAAGTGACCAGCACTAAAAGCCAATAGGGCCTTCGTTTGCTGGTTATAAAAGAAAGAAAGAAGGGTCCACAGGTTTGTTCAGACTGAAAGCGGAGTGACTTTTCAAGAGTGTGATTACATACACAGTCAATGGAAAGATGCTAGTGGATGTGATGATTCCCTTTAGACGGTACAAAATTAGGCATAAGACATGTTGCTGGAGTTAAAAAGGTTTAAACCTGGAGGAAAAAATTGCTGTTTATTCCAAAGCTGCAAGCCTCCACTCTGGAGCAGGACAGTTTTAGAAGCGATTGGAGCTCTCTTTATGGGCCGCCCATCACCAATCACCTCATAATATACAGTGATTACTGTGTAAAACCTGTGAAACACGTTTGTTCCATTGATAATGTTGAGGGTGGTAAATAATGACTAGTGATGAGGCCAAGATTAAATTTATTTAGAATTTTACTCACATATTACTGAAAAATACGTATTCATGTTAGCATGTAGTAGTCCATTTGTGGAAACCATGCATTTTAACTACTTTATATACTCTTAGGTAGTGCAGTCTATAACAACCAGTGATTCTATAAGCTGATTATATATTTTGTCAAAATATCGTGTAGCTACTATTGAAAAAAGGGCAATATTTCCCTCGGAAATGTAGTGAAGTAGAAGTATTAAGTACAATAAAACAGGAGTACTCAATTTCAAGTACCTCAAAATTGTACTAATTGTAAAAATGAATTGTGCTCCCCCTCTTGTTTCTCTCCAGACCATCTGTCTATGGGACATCGGGGCGGGCCCAAAGGAAGGGAAGATTGTGGATGCCAAGACCATCTTCACCGGCCACACAGCAGTGGTGGAAGACGTCTCCTGGCATTTGCTCCATGAATCCCTGTTTGGCTCAGTGGCTGACGACCAGAAACTCATGATGTAAGTGGTTGATAGAAATTGGTACTCTGTTGTCTGGTTTTGTGAATGGGGACAAGAGATTGTGCTCTGTTTCATTGTTTTATTTCTAACCAAATAAATGATGTCCCTGCTGCCTGTGACTCTCCTTAATCCTCTACCAGATGGGACACTCGGTCCAACACCACATCCAAAGCCAGCCACGCAGTAGATGCTCACACTGCTGAGGTCAACTGTCTGAGCTTCAACCCCTACAGCGAGTTCATTCTTGCCACTGGTTCTGCTGATAAGGTAGAGAAGAAGAAAATACACTCTGAAGTAAAATGGAATAAATTGGAATAACTATTTAATGCAAAGGTTGTTCTGTTTCTCTCAGACTGTTGCACTGTGGGATCTAAGGAACCTCAAACTGAAGCTCCACTCCTTTGAGTCCCACAAAGATGAAATTTTCCAGGTAAGAACTTAAATTGCTTCCAAACGTTTATTTGCATCTCAAATTAATCTTCAGGTTCCTAGCTTTCAGATGATGTACACCACTTCTATTTGACATCTACTGTTGACCTGCTATCTCACTCTAAAGACCCCCTGTACCCCCCTAAAAAAGACAAAAACAGGTCTATTGTGGCATACAGTATAAGCTGAACCTGTTTTTTGAGGTGCTACCCACCAAGCCTAGGTAGAGTTATTACAAAAAGAAGTCCATGCTGCTATATGATCACTACATTGAACTGCCAGTGACCAACTGTCCAATTCATTAGGTACAATGGTCTCCTCACAATGAGACGATCCTGGCCTCCAGCGGCACCGACCGACGCCTCAACGTCTGGGATCTCAGGTAATTACTGTCCACCATGTCTCATAATCCATATCTTTAAATGAAACGTGTTGAAAATGTTTTGGTCAGGAGTTTTTAGCAAAATCTCTTCAAGCGATAATTGTATAGCAAACACTGTCTGGATCCCGGGTCGTTCCCAGACCAGATGAGATTCATATTCTCTCCAGTGTGTTCTGGGTTTAACCGGGGTCTCTTACCAGTCGATAGTGCTCAGAAAAGCTCCAAAGGAAGGCACCCAGGAGGATCCGGATCAGATGCCTGAACCATCTCAACTGATTTAGTTTAATAACTAAAAGAAATTAAAATTGAAATACAGTGAAGCCTTTAATGCCTTTAAAAGATAACATTAAGGCATCATAATAACTAATATCAATACAATATATTGTCTCCTCACTGTCCAACATTACTTGTATTACTAGAGGGTATCAGTGTAGACAAAGCTTCAGCTGTTTTAAGGGGTTAACACGTTGGTTTCAACAGTACACCTATACTGGGAACAAGTGAGTAGAGGCTGACCAATACTGGATTTTTGAGACCAATTGCTCACACAATATGGTAAATATTTGTGATTTTAAAGTGGAAACATCGAAGAGGAACTACACCAAATAGACTTTTTGATTCATTTTTTTTTCTAGTAAAATCGGGGAGGAGCAGTCAGCAGAAGATGCTGAGGATGGCCCACCGGAGCTGCTGGTAAGTGATATCCTATGATCAAGATTACTGTATTCAGTCACCCTTAAATCATCATGAGATCCTTACCTTTGTCAGTTCCATGAAACCTTCCTACACTTGAACACAACAAGCAGTGGGTATAATGTGATTAGACAGCCTTTCGATCAGGTTTGTCTGGCTGCACCTGTTCAGTTGACAATGCCAGTTTTATCTTCATCACTTATAAAATGTGAGTGTATGGGAACATTTTCTGTTTCACAACTGAGAACACTACAGTAGAATAAAGCTCATTTGGGTTTAAAAAAGAAAACACATTCTGTGGGTCCACAAAATCAGCCTCCCATTCATTGTCTATGGAGCAGCTCCACACTTTATATCCTATGACATCACACGTTTGAAGTTTAGCACTCTAGTTTTGTGATTTGGGAGAGAGTTGTTCATGTTTACTAATATTTTTGGACTGTCTTAGACCATAGGAATAACATGTATGAATTTTGAAAATGGCCGCAGTTCCCCTTAATGTAAATAATATGTCATATCAACTGGTTGGTCAATGACATTGTAACTGCATAAGAATAGAACAACACAGTGGCTGTATTCAAAACTGCCTACTACATACTACTGATGAACGCAGTATACAGTACATGCTACATACTGTGTTCCTAAGTAATATGCAGTATGAAACAGTTTTTAACGTGATGTATTTTGCAGTATGATAGAAGAGGCTTTAGCCTTTAAACCAGCTCTTAAACCACTGGACAAAAAAACAAACTCGTACCACTATTGCAATATTATCGAAAAATATGACTTTTTTTGTTTATGACCAATGTTTGTTTACTTTATAAGATACTGCAGGGTTAGCTCCACAACCCTTAGACTATTTATCACGGTGAAGTAAGACAAACAGGATCATCAACGAGGGGAGATGGGAAATTTACTAACTGCTTTTTCAGTTAACTTAAAGTAACAAACTGGCTGTTGTTAAAGTGCCAATCTCTAATTTCCACCTTTTTTCCCCATCAGTTCATCCACGGCGGCCACACAGCCAAGATCTCTGACTTCTCCTGGAACCCCAATGAACCCTGGGTCATCTGCTCAGTGTCCGAGGACAACATCATGCAAGTGTGGCAGATGGTGAGTACAGCTGCCGTCCATCACCCGCACATCACCCCGAGCCCCCCCCAGTAGAACATCAGATCCAAAGTTAACTGACTGAGGTCACTGGCAGATGTTGATGTCTGCACTGTAAGATATACCAACACCTCAAAAGCATACTTAATCATTGTCTAATTAAAGTGCCGGTACATGCACAGAACACACCATCAGACAAAGTGTTAACAAAAATGTTGGTAACACTTCATTTTACAGGTCTGCAAATTTCATGTTATTAGGTGATAATTAGCAAGTAACCCATTGGAAATTTCTTTGGAATTACTGCCAAGTTACCCAAATATTTACCTCAAAATTGATTGAAAATTACTTTGTTTGGCTGCCTTGACTTGGAACTTGACTGGACTTTTATTATTATTATTTTATTTGACTGGACTTTTATTATTATTATTTTATATCTATTATAAATATTATTTAATAACTATATTCCGCTATTTCCCAATAAGCAGTAATAAATATCTGGTAATTTATTTAACACATTTCCAGGAAAAGAATACAAAGTAAATTGATATGCTTTATTTCCACGTCTGCTGGTAAATAGATAATAATTAGCGAATAACTTATTTGAAATTTCTTAAAAAACTCCCTGAATCATGACATTAGCTACCAGGTTACATTTGTGTAGACAATAAGTCACAATGGTGAGATTTGTGTCTGATCAGAAGTGTCTTCTATTAGTTTTGGTTCTCCACCTTCGATGAAGAGCAGCACACAGCCGCTTCTCAAGGGCCCTATTTTAACCATTATATGCTATTTTAGCAAATAATTATTAAATAATGTTTATCATAAAGTCATTTTCGATTAATTTTTGAGGTAATTCCAAAGAAATTTCAAATAGGTTACTTGCTAATTATCACCTAATTACCATGAAATTTGCGGACCTGTAAAATGAAGCGTTACATAATGTTTTAAACTTTCCAAAGAGAATTATGCAGAAAGAAGTTTATGCAGGCTTAATGTACAAAGCAAGCACATAATCTATCCAAGCCCACTGCATGTGTCCTAATATATGGCTAATCTCCAGCTCAGTTGTAGCTAGTTGTACTTTTTAAATAAAATGAGCAAACCAGTGCTTTTTTGTTACCCATGACTTTATGGTGAATTTAGTTCATCTACAGCATAGTGGGCTGATTTAGTTCACATTAAAGTACAATAGAAGAAGACCATAATTCAGTTATAAAATGATCATCATGGTGTCCATGTGTGTTGTCCACTTGTGGTAATGTGATAGCTGCCACTAAATCCTACACACTGGTCATTGGAAGCCTACTTATGAAAGGAAAGACTTTTAATGTGAAAAGTCTGGTGGGATATGACTCTGGACTCTGTTGCTGTGCTGACCTTTGTATAGTGTGTTCATGAATGTCTTCGTCCTCCTTCTTCTTCTCCAGGCAGAGAATATCTACAATGACGAGGAGCCAGACAACACTCCTGCATCAGAGCTGGAGGCTCAGGGATCATAACCCAGCTCTGCATGAGGCTCTCTCCAGGCACCCCCCCCCCCACCCCCCCATCCCCACCCCCAGCCCAGCCTGTCATTTCCCTCTCTGGCTCATCAAGTGCAAAATGAAAAGTCTACTCTCCACATGAACGAATGGTGTGGAGAGTTAGAGACAGCATGGACTCCACCCTTGCTAACAGACATTGGATTCAGGCTCATCTCGCTTACACTTCACCACGGCCCAGGTACCCAAAAGCACTTCAGAACTTGGTAGGATAAGAGTTGAGATGTTGGACCCGCTCAGGTGGTTGTATCTCCAGTAATTTGGGGATAGGTTTGTTGTTGTGAAGGGGCACAAAGTCACTGCAAGCTATTAAGACCAGTTCATTTCAAAGTGCTCCTGCAAGGAAAACATGAGAAGTGTCATTTTACATTTTGACTCATGAGTAGCCAGAAACCCACTAGCTAGTAGGCTTCCCTCAAGACACAGATATGTAATGAAACGCAGAGAGTAGAAGACGATCCGAGCACTGAAATGCTTTTGGAAAACCTGATCTACATCTGTCCAAGTGGCTGTTATTTTTTGTTACATAACATCATACTTAGCTGACACCTGACGGCTGTCCTTTGCAGAAACATTCCCTGCTGTGTTTGCCTCCTGTTCATAAGGTACATACAACTCTTCAGTATTTGGTTGAGTGAAAGGTCTGGGACTAAATTAGTGCACTTGAGGGAAACGCACATCTTTCTCATCTCCTCTTTCTGTTGTTGCATAATGTGAAATTTCCATGTTTTGTTTCCTGCACCACAAATTGCAATAAAACTTTTATAACTTTTCAAAGATACGTTTCTCATTTATGTTAAAGGTCCAGTGTGTAGGATGAGACGGTATCTAGCGGTGAGGTGAGAAGATTACAATCAAATGAAGCCTCTCCCGTGTGCCAAGCGTGTTAGAGAGCTACGGTGGCCGACGCGAATGTCCCTCTCTAGAGAACTGACACTGCAATATTTTTTTTTCTGCAATATGAAAAATACAGGATTAGTCACCCTACCCTTTTTCTTAGCTACATTTTAAAGGTAAATGCATCAATCTGGTGCACTTTGAGAGCAAAATTAGCAACGTTAAGAGGCCAGATAAACAATTTTATGCTCTCAATATAATCATAAACACATTGGTTATATAGATAACATCTATACCCAAAAGTGAAGCCAAAACATCTCGATCACCGGCTGGTGGCTGGATGTTAGTTTAGGAAGCGCTTCGTTTGATATGCAGCAGTTTTCTATGAGCAGAACGCGCATTTTAAACGTCAATATCGCAGGCGATCATGTTCATTTGATTGTGGGAAGCCAAAATCGTATAATCGTGTAAATGTGCACGACATTACATGCATATGGTCTGCATATACACACAGACAGGCTCCTCACCAGCCAGTTGATTTCCCCTCACGGACAAATTAGGGCCCTTGAGAAGCATCTGTGTGCTGCTCTTCATCGGAGGTCGAAAACTAATAGAAGACACTTCTAATCAGGCACAAATCTCACCATTGTGTGACTTATTGTCTGCACAAATGTAACCTGGTAGCTAATGTAATGATTCAGGGAGTTTTTTAAGATATTTCAAAGAAGTTATTTTCTAATTATTATCTATTTATCAGCAGACATGGAAATAAAACATATCAATTAACTTTGTATTCTTTTCCTGGAAATGTATTAAATAAATTACCAGCTATTGGGAATAGCGGAATATAATTATTAAATAATGTTTATAATAAAGTAATTTTTGATAAATTTTGTGGTAAATATTGGGGTAATTTGGCAGTAATTCCAAAGAAATTTCAAATAGGTTACTTGCTAATTATCACCTAATTACCATGAAATTTGCGAACCTTTAAAATGAAGTGTTACCAAATTTATTTACACTTTTACAATTAAAAATGTAAAAACAGGAAATCGTAATCGAAGCTGAATAAAATAACCTTTGAATTGCGGTGTATCGTTTTAATTTCAAAGTTATCTAAGTCATTTCCGTACCTGACTGTGGATGGTGTATCTAGGTGTATACCAAATTGTCAGAGGGAGAGAAACTCTTTTACAACTTTCCGTCTTTTTTTTTTTTTTTTGCTTGGCAGAAATGGGCTTCCATACCTTCCCAATGCAAACTATTCACTATTTGCTTCAGGGCTGGCCCGTTCTTAACTGTTCTGTGCAAAAGCACCCATTATCCAGCTGTATCAAAACAATATAACGGGCCCTCACTGCATTAATGTCAGCCTTTGGCACTCCAAACGTAAACCAAACTCATACAGGGAGCAACTGCTGCACTTAGTAAAAATAAATAAATAAATATCCTTCTGGTGCTCAATTTCCAAAGACTAAGGGACAGTTTTAATTTCTCAAATTCTCTAAAAGGTTCATTATTTTACTGTTACCAGAATGATGCCTCGCCAGTAGTTTTTGTGTACACAGTAAGTCAAATAAATAAGTGAAGACAAGCACTACATAACCAAGTAAATGTTTTGGACCACGAGGCTACATCATGCATGAAGCCCAGAGAACTTGTACTTCACATTTTAAGGTAAGATCCACCATGTGCTAATGTAGGGATCTACCTATTAAACTCTGATACTTTAAATTCCCTGTCAAATTATTATTAGGCCTCTCTAATCATCTGTTGGACCTATTTGGTTTTGCTTTCTAAAACACGTTCCTAATTCTCCACATACTCCTCACACTGTAGGCTATTTAAATGTTCATTTCCATTTGGTTCATACCAGGAAATGAGAATTAGTAGTCTCCTCACAATCACTTCCAACATTACAGTTTACCCTCCTTTAGGAGGCAAACTTGATGACGTTGACATAAAAAGCTGCAGTTATACCAAAGAAGAAGAAGAAGATGATTTTAATTGGCTGAAATGGTTTAGACACAGTTAGTAGTTTTTGTAGTTGTTGATGGGATTGGGAATCAAGTGGCTCTTGTTTCACTCCCTCTCTGAGCTCAGAGATTTTTGCTTTTGGTTTTGACTTTAGCTGCATCAAGTTAGTCAGATTACTACCGGAAAATGAGGGTGTAACCTTCAAATTAAAAGCCTAACAAATGTCAAGTTAATAGCATGTGCAACAGAAGGGTACAATTAGCCTCCATATGATGGGTATGGTGCAGTTTGTGTGTATATTTGCTGTGTTAAGTTAATTAATATTATACTTAATACATCATTTCAGATTAATTTAATGAGATATAGCTATATCACATACAACAGAAGCAAACACGATAAAGGCATATTCATGATTATTATTATTATTAGTATTATTAGTTAACACTTAACTTTACGGGTCTGCAAATTTCATGGTAATTCAGCGATAATTAGCAAGTAATTTATTTGGAATTACTGTCAAATTACCCCAATATTTACCTAAAAATTTATAGAAAAATTACTTTATTATAAACATTATTTAATAATTATATTCCACTATTTCCCAATAGCTGATCATTTATTTAATACATTTAATAATATAATACATTTAATTTATTAGCAAATAACTTCTGTGAAATTTCTTAAAAAACTCCCTGAATCATGACATTAGCTACCAGATTACATCTGTGTAGACAATAAATCACACAATGGTGAGATTTGTGAGCTGGAGATTAGCCATGGATTAGGACACATGCAGTGGGTTTGGATAGATTATATGCTTGCTTTGTACGTTAAGACTGCATAAACTTCTTTCTGCATAATTCTTTGGAAAGTTTAAAACAGTTTGGTAACACTTCATTTTACAGGTGCACAAATTTCATGGTAATCAGGTGATAATTAGCAAGTAACCTATTGGAAATTTCTTTGAAATTACTGCCAAATTACCCCAATATTTACCTCAAAATGTATCGAAAATTACTTTATTATAAACATTATGTAATAAGTATATGCTAAAATAGCATGTAATCGTTAAAACTGAAATTTCAAATAGGTTACTTGCTAATTAAAAATAATAAATAAAATAATAAAAAACTGGTGAAAAATCAGTGACAAAGAAAGAATACATCGGTGATTTAAAAACTGTTGAGAAACAGAAACAAAAGAAAAAAAATGCATCTCTTTAGTTGCCTGCTAAACAGGAAAACAAATTTTACAAGCGTTTTATGAATTATGGAGTAAAATTGTTTTATTGATAGAATCTGATCTTTATACATCCATACTTGAGACACGCTCGACAACTGCTTTATTTTGAAAAGATGTGACCGGATGTTATTCTTGTTACATACAGTCGCAGCTAGCTTGATAACCGTGTCCTGCTTCCATCCAGTGTGAAAACACAGGTAAAAACGCTCCAGCTTTCTCACCAACGTATTTTGATTTACTGGTATTGTATCGCGCTTTGTATGCGGTATGTAACCTGTCACTGTCAGCCGGAGCGTGTAGCTTTTACATTCAATATCACACATGTGGTATTTGCCTTAGTAAAAACTTCACTTCTAGTGTTAGCAAGCGGGGCTAGCTGTTAGCACAAGATTAGCATTAGCCCAATAGCAAACTTGTTCGCTTACATTAGACATTTGCTTTACACTAACCCCGGTTATATGGTGTCAAGAAGCCATCTACGCTCTGCACGTACACTGACAATGTTAACGGCGGTGTAGTCACAGTGATAAATAGTGAAATGTGCGTGTAGCAAAGTAGCGCTAGCTAAGCTAACATGAGCAGGAACCTGAACGCGCCGTTCTGTGCTGTCTGTCGATGGGACGTCACACCAGGCTCCCTCTGAAATCTCACGGCTTTAAGATTAAATCGTTGATCTGAGAGAAGACATTGCTGATACTTCATCACTTAGGATGTTTTTTTTAATGTATATAAAGTGTCCTTCAATTCGGCATATATTTTATACTTCAAATGGTGCACATTCCTTTATTTTTTTTACTTTTTGAAGTTACTACAACCAGGGATCTACAGCTACAGAAACCTCTGTCAAGCATGCTGCGTCTAGAGATTATGCACATTAAGTAGGCTGACGTTACACGCATGTTGTGTAGTTTTGAGGGGATGTAGGTAGGTATGAGAAAGCCGTTTCGTTTTTCTCAATGGAGATCATCCTAAAGTTTTCTTCATATTGAGTGCGTATTGTAGCTAACGCGGCTAGCAGCTACAGCAGCTAGGCTACAGCGGCTAGCGCTACAGCGGCTAGACTACAGCGGCTAGCTAGCGCTACAGCGGCTAGCTCTACAGCGGCTAGTCTACAGCAGCTAGCGCTACAGCGGCTAGGCTACAGCGGCTAGCGCTACAGCAGCTAGCGCTACAGCAGCTAGGCTACATGTTTTGCGTGCTTGCCAGTGTCGGCTAGTTATGCAGGAAACTGCAGCGAAGTTGGCTCGGATATTACACGACCCGCTGGGGATAGTGTCTCTTCTACAAGCGGTCCATAATACATAATAAGGTTACCATTCTCAACAACACTGATATGTTAGTTAGCGTTTGACATGCTGATGTAACGCTATATAGTTAACGTTGAAAGATGGATAAGTAAACGTTGTTTTTTTTGTAGGCCAGAGACACTGACAAGGAAGGTAGTGGTCGTCTGGATATACTTGACTAATATTTCGTCTAGTTGGGAGAGCTAAACTTAATCTTAATCTTAAAATCAGAGGGTACCTCGCTGGTTTTGGCATGCTGAGTGACATTTGTCAGTTTCAGGCTGCTCCTGCTGCTGTTGTATACACGTGGTTGACTTTTGCTGTCTGGTGTTGAAAAGGCTAAGTCTTATTGCATTGCTAAAACGGTATTAGCGTTGTGATCTTATTTCTCAATCAAGGTTTGTGACAACAGGACAACAGCCACAATTACTGTAAAAGCTAAGCACATTTTCTTGTTGTGTTGTTGACATCTACTGTATCTCTTGCCCTGTTAGCCTGTATAGGGCTCCAGACTAACTCTTTACATTGGTTGCACTGGTGCACCTAACTTTTTTATTTTAGGTGCACCTGCACATAAATCAGGTGCACCCAAAACATTTTTACTGTGCCTTTTAGCACCGCAATAATACATTTTGTCAGTTCCCATTGGCCTACACTAGGGATGTCATGATGCCAGAAATTTGGTAGTCGATACCAATACCAGTGAAATTCCATGATTCTCTACCAATTCAATACTACGGCAAAAAAACAAAAAAGTAAAACAATACACACTTTTGCCCTCCCTACTTGTGAAATGTATTCGGTGCTGTGTTCAGGATTAGGCATTTTACCACACTGCAGCATCTTTCTCGACGAAAAAAAAATCAATAGTTTTCCTAATTTTGAATTGTGTGACTTATTGTCTACACAAATGTAACCCGGTAGCTGATGTCATGATTCAGGGAGTTTTTTAAGAAATTTCACAGAAGTTATTTGCTAATAAATTAAATGTATTATATTATTAAATGTATTAAATAAATTATCAGCTATTGGGAAATAGTGGAATATAATTATTAAATAATGTTTATAATAAAGTAATTTTTGATATTATAAACATTATTCAATAATTATATTCTGCTATTTCCCAATAGCTGGCAATTTATTTAATACATTTCCAGGAAAAGAATACAAAGTAAGTTGATATGCTTTATTTCTATGTCGCATAGTATCTCATGGTGCAGTGTTTTGTTGTCTGGTAAGCTTTATGAATGTGTTATTCAAACTGAATTTCTGGCTCATATGTTATCGCCTCACTTAATACTTGAAGCAGCTCACCATCGAAAGCAAGCCCCTTCTTTTTGTTTTTTATTATCTCAAGATTATATTCAGTAAGAATGCGTCTCCCACTACTCATCACTAGATACAAGCATACATGCAGTAATCTCATTTATATTTTCTAACAAGTCTGGTTTGCTATACATTTCTAGCTTGTGATCCGGACTAATGGAGACAACAGGAGTTTGTGAGATTGATGTGGCGACCAGAAGACTCGTGGGAGGTAGTGACTCTCCACCCGACCTGGACAGCCCATGTCAGGTAAACACTATCAACTTGTGTTATTTGTGTGTGTTGTGGATGCTCTTTTTATTTGTCTGTTTTGAATGTTCAGTAAATTGTGATGGATTATCTGCAACTGTTTCTCTAAAAGTAGCTCTTCATTTTTTAGCAGTAGTTCTCATTCAATACATGAGTTTTGGTACCAATACCATACTTTTTTTACAAATCCCTTTTTTATTTTCCAATAAAAAAGCCCAAAATTCTAAAACATGTTAAATGTTTTCTAAACACAAGCAGGTGTAAGACTTTTGCCTACATAAAATTTAGGCCTGGGTTGATTCACCTCCTGATTCAATACTATCACGATACTTGGGTATACTATGTTTTGAGATTTGTAAGTATTGCGATTCGATATTGTGATTTATTGCGATTTTTGTTAACTTTGTTAACACTAGACTATGAGAAAAAGTTGAATCATACACTTCTAGGGACTTTTACTTTGGAAAATATCTAAATTAATACAGTAAGAATGTTTGATATTCAGCATGTATGTAGTCAGAGATGTCCTGAAGTCAAATATATCAGTCATTGTCAGGAATTATTTATTACATTTTTTCCAGCAACAACACTTCCCTAACAAATTAGTGGTATCTTTTTTTTCATTTATAAGGGACATGTAATGTTTTATACTTCTGGTGATTATAATCCAATCAATCTTATTTCCATATATGTATTTTGTATATACAGTTCCCTTTGTTAACACCTTATTTTGAAAACCGGACGTAGTCCCACGTGTATACTTCCTCTGACTTCTCCAAGTCCGTCTCTAGCTCTCCAGTCAGCTCCGTTCTCTTTATACATCCATGGTCAGCTCCATCGGGGCCGTTTAAATGCATTTAACATAAATGTCAGTATATGGGTGCTCTACAGTTGTAGCGTCGGCCCATTTGACCACCGAGATGAGTGTGACAGCCGGCCTGACGGCACGTTACCGCGATACGATAACGTTTCCTGTCCATGACAGAGTTAGCATGCAGCTTTAGCCATGTTTTACCACTTTGGATTTAACATGTTCCATTTTCTACTTTTTCGTTTCGGCTCACTGCGGCCGGATGGTTTGTTTTGTTTTTTTGAAACGGATATGACGTCACGTTTCTCAGACTACAACAATGAAAGCGGTAAATTCCTTCTACCTCCACATAGACTCAAATGAAGCAAATATATTGATTCTGGCATTAAAAAATTTCAAAACCTTAAAAAAAAATCGTGATACATAGGTGAATCGATTTTTTTTTTTTTCCCCACCTAAAAATGGGCAGAATTTTGGTTGAAATCAGGGACTGTCAGAACCGAAAATATCTAATTAAGATTATGAACAGACATTTCAGTACTTGTCAGTTTTTGCTCCTCTAGTGAGCAACATTTTCCTCCAGCAGCAGGTGCTTCGAGGCAGCATTAAGCCATTAAGCACTGAACCCGCAGCTTCTTTAGTGGAGCTGCTCAGTGAAAACTGCCTGATTGAAAGAGCTCTTCAGTGAGACTTCCAGCTGCTTTGTGGTCATCTGGATGTGTGTGTGTGTTATCAGGAGGAGGTTGCAGGGTTTGGTTTGGGGTTGTGCTGTGCTGAGGAGGAGAGGGGGGAAACTCCAGGCAGAGAGGACAGTCCCAGCGACCTGGGGGAGGCAGAGCTCGACCCCGGAGGAGACCTCAAGACGTCAGAGGACCAGGCTTTTGGTAGGAACACTACATTGTGTCTCACAGCCACTTAGAGACATGCTCTTCGTTACATCCCTGTTCATTCATTGTGGTTTATGTTCCAGGGAAGGAGGTTGCTCTTTTGATGCACGCCCTGAACTCCCTTGCTACTCCCGAGGAGAAACTAGCGGCTTTGTGCAAGAAATATGCCGACCTGGTAAGCTGAATATCTGATTATCTGCATTTGAACAGTCAGACTTGGAATCTGAGGCCACAAACAAAACATCTACTGAAGCTGAAAGATGTTTAGATTAATATAATTTAAAGCTGGAACCATAGAACTTGTGGCATTTAGTTTAAAAGATGACCAATGATCACTTATCATGATTGTTTTCTGTCGATCTACTAATTGATTTATCGACAAGTCGTTTCAGCTCTAACATGAACCATAATTATCTGTCTGTTCTTTGAAGATAACTGTCAAATCCATTCTTTAAGTGATTTTAGGGGGCGTGATACACAAATGAAAACATGCAGCTAACTCTACTTCTTCAGTCTAACAATATAAGTCAATTTAATGAAGGTTTTTCATTTTTACATGTCTTTTATCAAGCATGTCAGGGTTTTATTGGTTCCCGGTTAATAGACTGTAATTTTCCAAATGAATAAGTGTGCTTTTATTTATCCAAGAACGGTAAAAAACAATAAAAACAACAACCAAGTTAAAGCATAATGCGATCCTTTTGACGTTGGCTGTGTGTGTTCAGTTGGAGGAGAGCCGCTGCATGCAGAAACGACTGAAAGCCCTGCAGAAGAAACAGTCTCAGATAGTGAAGGAGAAGATCCACCTGCAGGGGGAGCACAGCAAGGCCATCCTGGCCCGCAGCAAGCTGGAGAGCCTCTGTAGGGAGCTGCAGAGACACAACAAGACCCTGAAGGTACATCCATCCTGCTTCTGTCTTTCATCTTCTGTTTGTCTTGACAGTAACCAGCAGCACCACCGCCTCGCATGTCATAAGGCAAACAACCACTTCTCAAATAAAGCTGCATACACTGTAGGATTTTAGCCCGTTTCTGTCCCGAATTGAGCCGCACGACTCATTTTAGAGTCGGACCGAATTTCAGCTTCGTCGGGCGTCGTTTGCCGTGTGGTCGGATGAATTTCTGACACGTCAGAAATTTTGGGTGGCCGACTACAAGCTCTCACACAGTTGAAGCTGAACCCCGAGCCGATTTCCCAACACCAGTGCCTTTTTCTCCTCTTTTTACAGTAATCAGAGCGTAGCTATCAAGATAACAATGTAGGCTACAATAGATATAGCTGGTTAAACGTAGCTGGCTTACCTCCAATTCTTTCTGCAAAATGGACAAGCCATACTGTCCACGTCTTCCTCGCCACCTGAGAGTCCATATAACGTTACGCCGCTGTCTCTCTTTTTTTTTTTAAGACGTTTCAGCAGACAGGATGACACAGATGATCAAGGCAGCACGTTTCTGCCTCGTTAGCATTGTGACCTGTACAGATCTCTGCTAGCAAACAAACTTTACCTGCCTCGGAGCTTTCAAACCAATCTTTATTGACAACTGTCAACAGCCAGAACGGTCCGCAGGAGCCGACCGGCTATTTTTTTTTCTATTTTACACGTACAGTGTGATCACTCAGGTCGTGGCTGACGATCAGACCGTACAGTGTGAGCACATAAATCGTGAGCTTTGGCTTTACATCACAAACGATCTACTCGTATAGTAGGAGCAGGAAGTACACTACAACATTTCTAAAATCGTTCAGTGTATGCCCAGCTTTAAACTCCTTGTTGACCCCCTCTCATTCCCGCTCTTGTCACCTCAGGAGGAAAATGCCCAGCGGTCCAGGGAGTACGAGGAGCAGCGGAAGGAGGCCATGCTTCACTTCCAGATGACCTTGACCGACATCGAGGTGCAGATGGAACAGCATAGCTCCCACAACACCAAGCTGAGGCAGGAGAACATGGAGCTGGCCGAGAAGCTCAAAAAGCTCATCGAGCAGTACGAGCTTCGAGAGGAGGTAAGGGTCCAAATCCTGCGTTTTAAAGCAGCAGTGTCATCATGTGTCAACCCCTTTGGAGCCTCCACTGCAAACACAGAAATCAGGGTAGTCCAGAGACTGGGATTTCATTGAAACTCTGCTTTCTCTGCTAACTCTGAGTTTGTTTTCATGTGGAACTCGAATCATGGCAGAAAGTAAAGATGCTTGGGTTGGTAAAGACTTTAGAAACATTTTTTGTTATTTGTTGAAATTCTCTTTACATCTCGACAGCGATCAATAAATCAAACGCTCTGACAAAAAAGAGAGATATCTAAGGTATCTGTGGCTGTCGCAGGACTGTAATAAAACCCTTCCGATCATTTCATTCGGGCCTGTCTACTCGTTGGCTTGCTTGCTTTCCTGACTTCCTTTCTCTTCTCGTGCACCGAGTAGTTTTAGATGAACAGCCAATCAGAGTGACTTCTCTCACAAACCTCCGACACGGGCAGACTAGAGCCGACGGTGTGGAACACACCGCAAAAACCAGGCTGAAAGACGCTCACCGACGTCGGCCGGGCGACAGCTTGGTGTGTCAGGGACTTAATAGAAATCTGATGTGTCTCCTCTTGCAGCACATAGACAAGGTGTTCAAGCACAAAGAGCTGCAGCAGCAGCTGATGGACGCCAAGCTGCAGAGAATCACCGAGATGATGAGAGAAGTGGAGGAGAAGCAGCAAAGAGAGAGAGACTTTGTGAGTACATCTTCTTTTTCTGAGGGCCTGTTCTAGTGTTCACTGCACCATCACATACCAACCAATCAGTCAGTGATATTAAACAGTATTCAGGATCATGAACTGACTGTACTGTGATGCTTCAGCTGCTGAAGGACGCCACGGAGTCCAGACGCAAGTGTGAGCTGATGAAGGAGCAAGAAACACAGCTCAAACAACAGGTAAGTACTCACACACGCGCACAGTTTCTTGTAAGGGTTTAAGAAAAAAGTTTTGTGATACTGCATCGATCTCAAAAACACTTGATTTTTAATTAATAGTTTACATGCAAAGATTAACTCAGTCAATACTTTATTTCTCTCAAAGTAGTGCTATGATGTTGGATGGTGAACTGCAACGATTAATCGATTAGTTGTCAACTATTAAATCAATCAACAACTATTGTGATAATCCGTTTGATGAATTTTTTTAAGTGAAAAAAAGTCAAAATTCTCTGATTCCAGCTTCTTAAATGTGAATATTTTCTGAGTTCTTTACTCCTCTATGACAGTTAACTGAATATCTTTGAGTTGTGGACAAAACAAGACATTTGAGAACGTCATCTCTGGCTTTTGGGAAACACTGATCAACAGTTTTCACAATTTTCTGTTATTTTTTTAGACCAAACGACTAATCGATTAATCGAAAAAATAATCAACAGATTAATAGACGATGAAAATAATCGTTAGTTGCAGCCTGAGTTGGTTGTTACAGGGACTGTGATGAATGCAAATGCAGATTCCACTATTCTGATTGCATAAAAAAAGTAAACTTTTTATACTTGAATCGTAACCCCTGTATGATGATACACATCGTATCGCCAGATTCTTGCCAGTACACAGCTCTAGTTTCTTGGTGGATCAGAAACATGCAGACATCAACACTGTAGTTCTTAATTGTGAATATACTGTAGAAGTCTTGTGTCAACCCAGCTGAAAGGTTTGAAAATGAACCCCCCCCCCCCCCGCTCTCATCTGGTCTCCCTCAGCTCTCGCTGTACATGGACAAGTTTGAGGAGTTTCAGAGCACTCTGGCTAAAAGCAACGAAGTCTTCACCACCTTCAGACAGGAGATGGAGAAGGTGACTGACGGACTTCCTGTTGGCTAGTGTTTGGTGTCTCACTGTTTTCCCTGCCAGCTGTTAACTGTCTGGATTTACCTCCCAGATGACCAAGAAGATCAAGAAGCTGGAGAAGGAGACGACACAGTGGAGGACCAAATGGGAGAGTAACAACCAGGCCCTGCTGCAGATGGCCGAGGAGGTGACTCCTATCATCCACACACTTCTCTTTGCTCTGGGTTGCTTGCCGATTTCAACACATTAGCATTATTAGCATTATGATAGTGAGTTTAACAGTCTACCTAAGGCACGGTCAGGTATCCACACGTTTACATATGTTGAGAGTAGCGTAATGTGTGCGTAGCAAGGAGTGGAAGAGCGACAGAGAGAGATTTGCTACGAGCAGATCAGCTGTTTTGGGGATCATCGGAGCAGAGAAGAAAATAGCGGTAAAGTTGCCTCCTGTTATTAAATGTACAGTGTCTCTCTCACAGTTTTTGCTCTCCTCACTTGTGAAATGAATCCGGCACCTCTGATCAGGATTAGGCATCTTACCGGGGACCTCCTTGGTAAGAGCGGTGCTCCGCCGATGATGCTAGTCTGGGCTGGGCCGTTCAGGACCGGGGACAGGGGTAACGGGCGCCGCAGCATTTTTCTTAATTAAAAAAAACAATCAGTAGTTCTCTTAATTTTGAATTAGCGGTATGTTTTATGTTTGTGATGTTGCTCGAGGAGGTGTACAGGGCGCTGATTCACACATACACACAACCAATGAAAATATTTAGTCACACTCCACAGATTTTTGGTCTAGAAAAGGGAATTAAGTTCCTTTTGATTTAACAAATCCATGAAAAAATCTGACAACACAAGCTTTACTCAAGGTCCACTTACTAGCTTTTCCCAGGGCTTTCAGTTTAGGGAGATGTGATTGAAAGCTCTGACAGGATGATCTTATCTTAAGGCCCATTTACTACTTTTTTTCTGCTATTTCTAAGGTGAAAAAAAAAAGAACTTTGATGCTCATGAAACGTTGTGTTGTGTCGTAGAAAACTCTGCGTGACGGCCACTTCAAGGCCCTGCAGGGGAAGCTGGAGCTGCTGGAGAGGCTGTGCAGAGCACTGCAGAAGGAGAGGAACGACCTCAACAACCAGCTCAGCCTCCTCCAGGAGCAGGAAGACAAAGTGACCACAGCACCTCCTGAAGTCCAGCCACGGGAGCCCTCCCCCGGGGAGGAAGATGGCGACGATGCCGTGGAGGAGGAGAAGGAGGAGAAGGAGCAGGGTTTGGCTCAGGGTGAAGTGCTGGAGACGGAGGGCATCCACCAAGCCCCCAGACCACCTGAACTGGACCCCACACCGGCTGCTACTGACACAACCACTACTGCTACGACGACACCCAGCCAGCCTGCAGAGACAGCCACCTCACAGCAGGACTGAACGAGCCTCCGCGGCCTCTGTGTGTGTAGGTGTGAAGGGTGTGATCACACACCTCCAGCCTAGTTCCATAACTAGCCAGAAAAACCATCTTGAATGGGGATAGAGATTTCTTTTCTTTTATAATTCTAGACAGAAACTGAACCCATACAGTATCTTTTTTTTGTGCGATAGTTAAAGAGGAATAAAATGATTGTATCAAGGCTTCTATTCTAAAACTTAACCCACGTTTACATTGGTTGTAATAATTGGCTTTATGGTGAGCACTTGGTACTCCCTGTTTTCTACCATAACTGTATTTTCATAGGAAATTTCCATGCAGTCAAATTCAAAGTCAAATTGGCCGTTTTCTTTCTCTCTTCACACGGCCTCTCCCTGTAGTGTCACATGTCTCATTGGAAACTCTAGTTTGATTAAATTCAACAGTTGGTACATCACATGCATATTGTCATAGGTCACTTTTTCTTAATGTAGCCTTACTGTCAGCATGTGATCTGAAAAGATGGAAGAGGAACTGGGAAGGAGTGTAGAACAAGTCAGAGCTGGGCTTATTTCACATCTGTGTTGGCCACAGGGTATTAAATATTTTTTATCACGTCATATCATAACTTGGATAAGTTTTATTTTCTTGATTAGAGCAGGAAGTGTCACAGTGAAATAGTGAGCCTAAGTCCCGCCCCTTCCGGTGGACCCCATGGGACCTTATTTTTGAAAAAATATGAACGGTAGTCAACAGAGAGAGATAAATTATGTTTTGATCCCGCTTGAATTGCACCATGAATCATACATATGATGTTTGTCAATTTAAAACATAATTTTTCAGGTCAAGAAAGTCTCAGTTTCTCGTAGTATCATTTAGTTTTGTGTGAAACCGCTCAGTAAACTACATCTCTCGTCCCGCACAACATACGTCACCAACGCTAGCTAACTAACTTAGCTATGTTCCACGCACAGTTGAAACGTTATCTTACCTGATGTGTTTTATCCAGCGACTCCTGGTCTTTATATCAGCCGGGAAGAGAAAGAGCTGGTGTGAGTAGGAAACACACAGTCTGATACTTCAACAGTTTTACAACAAACTGCAACTTTCTTGACTTGCAAAATTATGTTTTAAATTGACAAACATCATATGTGTGATTCATGGAGCAATTCAAACGGGATCAAAAAAAAAATATTCATCTCTCTCCGTTGACTACCATTCATATTTTTTCCAAAATAAGGTCCCATGGGGTCCACCGGAAGGGGGCGGGACTTAGGCTCTCTATAGTCATAATATTTCAAGAATTAAGTAATGTCAAAGCTTATATTTTCAATAACAAAATGTGTTACATTATGATTATGATAGGTGACATGTTCTTGCAATATTATGACTTTAACTCTTAAAATAGTTAGCGCACCAGGGATATACAGGAAAAGATTCAGCATGTTTTGGCAGTGCAGAAGAAGGGCCCATTCCATCTAATATCTGATCTGTACGGAAACATTCAATCATGAGTTTAGAATCGGCCGACATCGTTGGTCGTCTTCAGTAGTAGAGCGAGATGTGATGATGTCACAGATACACCAGTTGCTCCTCCTCTGTTTCGGGCTGTTTGCTGCCCCAGAGTGGTCGATCCATGTGTTATTTTGAACTCTGGGATATGTAGTATTAAAGCTCACTTCTGTTCCCACAGGTGGGCACTGAGTCAACCAGGACTGAAATCTTCAATTTGGTAGTAATAATAATAATAATAAGGGAAAAATATGGGAAATTTAACCAAAATGAATGAAGCAGGTCAAGACAAGTATTTTGTTGCTGGCTTGTCGCCCACTAGAGAGACGCCTAAAGTGATGTAAAGAGATGAAAACTCAGTGAATGTTCTTGTGCAAATTTGGGTACCACTTCATTTTACAGGTCTGTAAATTTCATGGTAATTAGGTGATAATTAGCAAGTAACCTGTTTGAAATTTCTTTGGAATTACTGCCAAATTACCCCAATATTTACCTGAAGATTTATCGAAAATGTCTTTATTATATACATGATTTAATAATTATATTCCAATATTTCCCAATAGTTGGTAATTTATTTAATACATTTCCAGGAAAAGAATACGAAGTGATATTCTTTATTTCCATGTCTGCTGATAAATAAATAATAATTAGTAAATAACTTTGATATTTCTTTAAAAAACTCCCTGAATCATTACATTAGCTACCAGGTTACATTTGTGTAGACAATAAGTCACAATGGTGAGATTTGTGATTTGAGATCAGAAGTGTCTTCTATTAGTTTTGGTTTTCCACCTCCGATGAAGAGCACCTCACAGCCGCTTCTCAAGGGCCCTATTTTAACCGTTATATGATATTTTAGAATATAATTATTAAATAATGTTTATAATAAAATCATTTTCGATTGAGGTAAATATTGGGGTAATTTGGCAGTAATTCCAAAGAAATTTCAAATAGGTTACTTGCTAATTATCACCTAATTACCATGAAATTTGCAGACCTGTAAAATGAAGTGTTACCCAAATTTTTTTTAATGAACCATATAATTTGATTTTCCATATGGTCGTGTACAAGTCAGGAGTTCTGAAAAGCCTTCGTCAACTGGCAAATTATTTTCTGTAAATTATGTCTGCAAAATCACAAACATGTTAGTACGTCAGAATAATGGGCCTCGATTAGGGATGTGACGGTGAGGAACTTTTCCCACCGGTTAATAAACTTGTGACAACACCGGTGTTACCGATTACACCGGACATTTTACAAGAAAAGACGGTCAACATGTGTAGAGCCCTTACTTTGATCTTCAACGTAGGGTGGCTGTGTGTCTGGCCTCTCTGGTCCAGCTTTCGCTGCGGGGCCGCAGGTTTCCACCTGGAGCCGCTGCATCGTGCACGCCGGCTGTGACTGCTCCATCCTCCTCACGACGATGGCCTCACTAACGTAACGGTTCCTTGACAGCATCGGGTTTAAATCTGAAATATTGACAAATAGGTGCTTTTGCTTTTCGTTTTGACACCAAATCCTCCGCCAACTCTCTCTCGTCCCGTGAGTGAAATCTGACTCCTGCTGCTCTGAGCTGAGACTCTGTACGGAGCAGACACTTTCACTTTCAGTTTGTAGCGTCCGTCGTCCGACTATCTATTGATAACACGGCGCTGATACGCCAAGATTAACTAAATGGGTTTTATTTCTATAAAAAAAAAAAGCTAAACGACGGTGCGTACGTATGTAATCGGTGTGTTCCCGACCACCGTGCAACACCGACCACCGCGGCAAGCCTAGCCTCGACATCTCGGACACTTGATACTGGAAGAAGACTGGTTTTCTCTGCGTCTGAGTAAAAAGATTGATTTCCATCAGCGATGCACATCAATAGGAGCTGCAGTTATTGTACACAAGGAAACTCATCCGTGTGTGTAGAGAGGGCTGATATACGGTGAATGTAGGAAATCGATCGTTGGCGTCAAAGGAAGTTGTAGATTTCACATTGTGGGCTTGTTGTACTCGTGAAACTAGTAGCGTTAAGAATCTAAAGTCAAAGTCACACTGGCATCCTCTCTGCAGATTAGATTCTTGGTCACTAGTTTTCTTCTTTGTCAAATCTTTAACCCTGCTCACTCCACTACCGAGGCAAACGCTCATAATGCAGTTCTGCAACAGGTCCAAAAATCTTCAATATAGTACTGAATGATGATCTGCTAATGTCCTGGAGATGCTTTATCTGCATCCTTATTTGGATGGGAAAGAGAACCGCTGTTAACTCAACAAAATGTAGTGAAGGTGACTGGATTCCCACATTTGTTGTTCCAGCCATGAGTTCTTCAAGTGGCTGTCCTTTATTGTAAAGTCAGTGAGAATCATACCGACAAGTAATCTTCCTTAAAGGGACTATTTGTAACTTATCACGCGCATAAATCTTAACGGGTCGGTATCCCATGCGCGCTCGCGTGTGGGTACGCGAGCGCGCAGCAGCTCTGCTCCTGCTGTCTGCTCCTGCCTGTTTGCACACCGCGCTCGTTCTCCCTCGCTCCACCTCCACGTGAACGCGCGCACACTACACACTGCAGAAGAGTTAGTTTAGCTCTGAGAATATCTGGTGAATGTGCAGTGGACGTTTTTGCAGAAATAACTGCTGCAGCTCCTCCAGACCAACAGAGGTTTCCCGTGTCTTGTGAAGTGACGGGGCTCCGCAGCGAGTTACGTTATCGTCCCGACCGGGTGTCGGTGTCTCCCGCCCCCCCCCCCCGTCTCTCCCCCCGTCTCTCCCCCGTCTCCCCCCCCGTTCCCTCCGTTCCCTCCGGATCGGGAGGAAAAGCCAACACTAGGATCAGCATTGATTCATGGAGAGACCTTCCTCTGGTCAGCTAACATTACTGCCAAGCAGGTGAAATATAGAGTGATATTGTGTGTTAGCTGACGTGTGTCGCCTCACTGTTTAGACCGGTGCCTACTCATGTCAATGTAGCGCGAGCACATGCGCGAGCCAGGCAACGGGACGCTGACTTTCGTTGACATTGCGGCCACAGGTGTCGCTGTGAACAAGCAATTTCTGATTCTTACATATAGCCCCTTTAACAACACAAAGCGACTGCTGGGCGACCCACGTGTAGCTGGGTGTAACGTCCTCGAAGACGTTGCCTTTCAGACCTATTGATCTGATCTCCCTGCGTTTCTCCTGCATCTCATTTATCTACACATTGTGTGGATTTAGAAACTAAATTGATGTGAATGGGGTCAGCTGCGTTGATAGTCTTTCGGGTGTAGAGGACAGGTCTGGTCTAGTCCGACGGGAAGACTTTTCAGCGTCCGTTTCCTCTTTGTGTGGCGTTGCCCCAGATTGACTCTCAGGTAAAGTCAGAATCTACCTCTGCAGGTGAGACTAACTGTGAAAGAAGAGACATGAGTCACCATAGCTACGCAGAGCTCTATTTTTTACTATAACAAATAAAAAGAAAGATGAGCCCATGACCCCTCTTTGATTGTACAATGTTCTTATAGTTCTGTCCTGCTTTTCAATAAACATTTTGTAGAATTTGCAACAAGTCTGGATGTATTTCCTCACTCAGTAATTCTTGGGTGTTGTGTCATAGTAGATAGTTGAGCTATAATCGCTGCCAGACGCTCAGGAGACGAGTGTGTACCGTAGGTTTACATTTACACATTTTACATTTACTACATTTTACTTACGTGATAGAAAACAATTCAGACCGCTGATCCATGAAGTGAAAGCAATGACGTTTACGTATTTAACACTTTTTCAGCAAAATCTTTGGGGAAAGAAAAAAAAATCCTAACGTTAACGTTACTCCTCGTAGATCATAAACCCTTTAATATAATTACGACTCGTTGAAATCGGTTGAGACATGAAGACGTTATAGTGCTTTTTATCCAGAAAAACAGCAGCTCCCCCGTTCACTTGTATAGGGTTACAGGCCAGTCTTGTCTGGTCCAATATGGCGCCCGTTAACTTACGATCCAGGAGTCAATGCTGCGTCTATGTATATGTGTCCTCCACTGTTACCTGATCTTGAGGCCCTGTCTTAAAGGGGAAAACCACCTAAATTAAGAATTCTAATGTTATTTCCATGGCCTAGTAAAGTTCAATTAATAAAAGTCTCAAACTTGTGATGTCATAGGGTATAAAGTGTGGAGCTGCTCCATAGACAATGAATGGGAGACTGATTTTGTGGACTCACAGATTGTTTGTTTTCTTTTTTAAACCCAAATGAGTTTTATTCTACTGTAGTGTTCTCAGTTGTGAAACATAAAATGTTCCCATATACTCAGATCACTCTCCTGGGTGCTCTCAGTGTCATCTAGAACATCTCTCCCAATTCATTGTCTATGGAGCAGCTCCACGTTTTATACACTATGACATCACAAGATTGAATTTAACCCTCTACTTTGGGAATTTTTGAGAGAGTTGTTCATGTTTACTAATATGTTTTGGACTGCTTTAGACTATAGGAATAACATGTAAGAATTTTGAAAAAGGGCGTAGTTCCCCTTTAAATCTAACTTTCAATGAAGACCTTAATTATTTGAGTTTTGTGCCAAAATAACTGAAATAACCACACAAGTTGGAGGAGTGGGGGACCAATAGAGGCCAACCAACCATGCCATTGACCTATATTGAGTGAAACCACATAGAACTGTTGATATGTATGAAGTGTTGTTATGGTGGCAGCCATCAGAGGGCACCAGTGTTGTGTTTTCTTATACATTTGTCAAACTCCAGTAGAATCTCATGAGACTGAGCTTGTGTGTTGTTTTTAGTTTAACACTTATCTCGGCTGATCAAGCCAACTCCCTATTGGCCCAGTGTAACTTCCCTAGATGATTGAGCTATTTAGACTTTTTATGATACGTCTTTTCAGTTTAAGAGCTGTTTAATTATTGACAGATTATAAAACGATGGGCCCCTGGGCACAGACATGTAAAAGTACCAGAGCTGTCCCCAAAATACTTTAGCAGGCTATACAAAATACCATGGGAAATTATCAAGGGAAGCCAGGTTATATTTTCTCTGCTGTCAAATATAGGCTATTCATGTGCATGTGCTGCTTTATTAGGGAAACTTTATGAAATAATGTAATAAGCATCAGACTCAGAACATGGAGGATCAGGATGATTCCCTTATTTTGACTCAGATTTTCCAACAAGAAATGCTAAAAACAGACACTGTGTGTTAATCAGATACTATGTTATATAATTGATTAATCGTGTAAGTCATGTTTCAAGCAAAAATGAAAAATATGACCCAGTTCCAGCTTCTCCAATGTGAGAATTTGCTGCTTTTCTCTGTTTTATACCACTGTAAACTGAAGATCATTGGGTTTTGAGATATTTTATGGACTCAACGTGTAATCGATTGATAAAGAAAAAGAAAATTATATTTGAAACAATAACATGCTTTCAAATCCAGAATTTGTCAGTAGCCGATTGACATTTGTAATAAAGTTCACAATTTATAGCTCAGTGATTTCATTTCAAATGGATAATGATCACTACAGAAAATGGTGATTTCTGTTGTTTTGAACTTGCTTTTAAATGACAAAAATCTCCTGGATATGCTTTGAATGTATGAACTGTGTTTAGTTGTTTCTTTTGCTGCTTTGTTCTGCAGCTGGAGGTGAAGAAGGCCCAATCCTATACTATTCTTGCATTTTTACACAGTTAAATATTATTATTAATTATTTTGAAGCAGAATTATTAGCATTATTATTACCACTGCTGCTATACATATTTCTAATTTATATATTTTTTATGATTTCTCTGTTTTATATATATATATATATATATATATATATATAGAGAGAGAGAGAGAGAGAGAGAGAGAGAGAGAGAGAGAGTGAGAGAGCAAAATATAACTCAATTTTACAAATTTTATATATATATATATATATATATATATATATATATATATATATATAAACATTAACACTGCATTTATTTATAGAGAACATTTAACTAATATTCGTATTTATTTATTTATTTATTTATTTATTTATTTATACAATTCTTGCATTATTATTAGCACTGCCGTTATACATATTTTTTTATTTATATTTTCTTATGATTTTTCTCTCTCTCTCTCTCTCTGTATATATATACATATATACATATATGTATATAAATCTGAATTTATTAGAGAGAGAGAGCACATTCCAGCAGCTCTACTCCCGGTGCTGTAGTAATTTCAACTGGGAGGTCTTCACTCAGCCAACCAATCAGCGCACGGCTGTGTGTTGGAAACAGTACCCGATTGGCCCAGAGCAGGATATTGTTGTCACATCGATAGCTGATTGGTCAGGCGGGTTGTCCGAACGCTCGGGGACCCGCCCGTTTTCTCTCCTCAGAGAGGACGACGTTTTCCATCCAGACCAGAGGAGGAAAGAAAGAGCAGAAAGAGAAGAACCACCGGAACGAGGTTTGGCTTTGAGAAACGGGGAACCCCTCCGCTGCTATACCGGGATACAAATACACCTTCCAGGCGGAGATAAGAGCAGTGTTCCCCGGGGCTTCCTTCACGGTACGTTCCCCTCTGCTTTTGTTGTCATAGTGGCTGATATAGTTTGAGACACATTGGTGTCAAATGACACCAAAATCATCTCGTTCTGCTCTTTTTCTCACCATGTGCATCGTCTCTTTGGTGTATAACTTACTAAAGAATAGACCCATTGTCTGCTGAGCCACTTTTGTTGCTCTATGCATAATGTCTCCTGGTGTGTCAGATACATTGTTGCAATAAGGAAAAGGCTCTTTGGACTGTTGAAGCCACTGTGAAGTTCACTCAGTGGTTTTCCCCCTTTATGCTCAGTGACTTTTTGAAATGTTTAACATGTTTTTGTTGATGTATAACTACCTGCAAGTTCCAGAGAGTAGCCTGCAGCAGGGCTTCATTAAAAGGGGAGACAACATGTTTGTGGAAGTTCAGTAACCTAATTCTGCATAAACCTAAAGCACCTGAAGGATGCATTCACTCACAGCTGCAGGAAAAGGAAGAAGCCAGAAGGTGAAATGTCTCTGGTATTTGAGATGTGACCTGAGGATTGATTCACTATCTGTAAACCATCTGTACTGAACGTACTGAGATGTAGTCTTCCTGGCTGTGGTGGTCTGGGATCAGCTTCATGTGAACTGTGTCATGGAGGTAGGGCTGGGTTTGACCCAGTTTGTGCCTCTCGTGCAGGGCTGCACGATTATTGTTTTGATGTGTATTGAGATTATTTATCACAATTATTCCTTTGATTTTAGAGTCAAAATTTTTTTATTGCACTTCTGCTTTCACTACCATGTTGTGCTACATTCCTGTACAAATCTTTGCATCAAATTAAAGATTGGTCGTTATTCATCTCCTAGAAGCAAAATAAAGCTGTACTATAATAAAATCTACAGAGAACTTAACTTCCATGTTGTGCCACATTCCTGCTAATTAGCAAATTGTTTCATCAAAATAAGACTTAAAATAAGGTTCTTCTTCACCGGAATTCAGTGCATTTTTTTTTCGCAGAGTTTTCTACGAGCGGAGCGCCCATTTCAAACGTCAATATCGCAGTCGATCATGTTCATTTAATTGCGGGAAGCCAAAATTGTGGTCACGATTAATATTCGATTAATTGTGAAGCCCTGCTCTCGTGTACATTCAAGTCACAGAGAGAAGCATCCTGTAAGATCTGCAGGGACTGATAGAGACGGTCATGTAACAACACTCGCTGCTGGTTTCAAGGTCTTTATCAGATCTTCCAAAATGTCCCGTCTGCATATTTTAAAGGTTTTTCTAACCAGTCTCCAAAGCTGTAACTCTATTTCCAAACAAAGATGAATGCCATATCTCCATGGCTGCTTTGTTGGACGTGTACAAATGTTTTATTATCAGTTATATTGGTCCGTATTAATATCACATATACTATTTACTTTAATACACAAAAATGAATGTATGTTTTTCTTAGGTTGCACAAAATGAAAGCACTTCTGGTTCCCTCGTCTGGAAGTCAGTGGGTTTTTTGAATGGCTTTTTAGTTAGAAGCCTGAAATAAGGTCTTTAGCGTTTTGTTCTACAATATAAAATACATCAATAAATATCACACTCGTGAATTTTGAAGCCTCTACGTGTCTTAAAAAAGGCGGTTGCTAACAAGTGGCTAAATGAGACTACTAAACGTCATCACGCCGACTCGTCCACCTTTACAGCCTCGTTGTGTATACTCATGCGACCGTGATGTAGTTAGTTTATAGCCTAACGTTAGCTTTTTACTTCTGGCGATGCATTCACACTTTAAAAATCATAAAAGTGGTGTTCATTTGTGGAGATTATCTAGCTGAACAAAACGTGTAAGTATCATAAACGTTTGCCACAGAGCTTATTTTCTGCAATAATCCAAAACCCAATGGAACAATCCCATTAGCTTTTTATCGAGGGAACCAGGGCGATGCTAACTTCCTGGTTGGGCTACAAAAATACGTCATCCCTTTAGCACTCTATTTCGACAAATATAACAAAAAGTGTATTTGAAGAAGATTACCAACCCTAGCTTTAAGTATACATCACACAGAAAATCCACAGGCCTTGTAACATTAGGGCTGACTTGTCTAAAAACAATAGAAACAACTACAGAAGCCCCACACATTTTCAATAAATGCAATAATTCAGACCATTTCATCCCAGTGACTCTCATCTGAACAGATCTGATGTTTGTGTTCTGCATTCCAGCAGCAGGAGAACAGCATTTGTTTTTGATTCATATGGTGAAATATCCTGGGTGGTCTCGAGCCCGGTGAGTTAGCATGGATTATTATTGTTGCTCTCTTGTTGTTGTCAGCTGAAGTGCTGCTATAGTTTCAGTTTAAATGCCGGTTCCCTAGGCCCCAGCGGACTCACAATCTCTGCTGTAGAGCTTATGGACATATTTGTCGTGACCGAGAGAAAGAGGTAACCTGCTTCCTGGGTGATCTGAACGTTTGCAGACGGATCCTGTGCAGCCGCTGGAGTTCTGACCATCCAAATCCCCTCCGTGTTAGAAGTGGTTAAATCTCTGACCGCTTTCAAAGAGTCAGTGAATCATCTCCAAACCACCACGTGAAGGAATGGAAAATAAGCTCAGCATCTAGGAGAACGGAACAAACAGAAATATAACTGGAGGCAGGTGGAATGAAATTTAAAGCTGGACATGCACTGTAGGATTTTAGCCCGTTTCTGGCCCGAATGTTTGAGCAGCACGACTCATTTTAGAGTCAGACCGAATTTCAGCTTCGTCGGGGGTCGTTTGCCGTGCAGTGTACAGGGGGGACCGAGGACCGATTTATTCCTCCCGACCAGCCGTCGGATTAATTTCTGACATGTCAGAAATTTTGGTTGGTCGTCCACAGGCTCTCGCACAGTAGCAGAAAAATACCACAGAAGCAGAGCAACAGAAGCAGAGCCACGAGCCGATTCCCAAACATCAGTGCCTTTTTTCTCCTCTTTTTACAGTAATCAGAGCGTAGCTATCAAGATAACAATGTAGGCTACAATAGATATAGCTGATAAAACGTAGCTAGCTTACCTCCAATTCTCTCTGCAAAATGGACGAGCCATACTGTCCACGTCTTCCTCGCCACAGAGAGTTCATATGACGTTACACCGCTGCCTCTTTTTTTTAGACGTTTCAGCAGACAGGATGACACAGATGATCAAGCATTGTGACCCGTACAGACCTCTGCCAGCAAACAAACTTAACCTGCCTCGGAGCTTTCAAACTAATCTTTATTGACAACTGTCAACAGCCAGAACGGCCCGCAGGAGCCAATCAAGCCCCCAGGAAGAGCGCTGGTCATTGATGCCAACTTTCGTAGTGGCCAAGCGGCGGTACTACAACTTCCGTGTCCGTCACGTGAAGACTTTTTCACATAGACTTACATTGGGAAAGAGACGTCCGTAACTCGGCGGATAATTTTTTTTGAGGTAAATCAACTCCCCAGTACGAACACTCAAATAGTCCTTATTTAAATCATTAGGTCCTAAAAGCTGTAAAACACATTAATAGCTGAATCCAGAGTTATTTCCCTTCCTCCGTTCATGTGAATGAGACCCAGACTGAGGCTGGAGCGAGGGCTGGGAGGCGGAGTTAGCAAGCAGTGACGACAGCGTGACGGCTTTGACTCCGTGACCGATTCATGTGACCGAGCGGACGCTACTGCACCGCTCCATGGGCCCAATGGATGCGGAAGTTCCGGGTACTTTTCCAGTCGGAAGTCGAGCCATTTAGGCTTCATGCTCCACTGAGCAACTTTCATAGGAATGAACGGGGACCCGCCTCCAACGCTGTATCCAGTTCTCTTTATACATCCATGGAGCCGATGGGCTGTGCGTTTTTTTTCTATTTTACCTGTACAGTGTGAGCGCTCAGGTCGTGGCTGATGATCGGACCGTACAGTGTGAGCACATAAATCGTGAGCTTTGGCTTTACATCACAAACAATCTACTCGTACAGTAGGAGCAGGAAGTACACAACAACATTTCTAAAATGGTACAGTGTATGCTCAGCTTTAGGGGGTTTAAATCAGAATATTTGATGGGAAGGTGTTGAGGATCATGTTGGATGTGAGGGGTGTCCCTGCCTTTCTCTTAGTGTCCTTTATGGTTTCACACAGCAGCAGTCAGCACCATCTGTTCTGCTGCTTGTAGCTGCCTCATCTGTTGGTGTGACGCCACTACCGGCCTGCTCTCTGCTCTCTCCATCCCCATCACCTCTCTCTCACTCCTGTCCTCCATTTAACTCTGTTCAGTCTGCCTTATTGGCCCTGAACGCTGTAAACCGTAGCCATCCATCTCTCTCGTAAACATAAACACACACACACACACACACACACACACACACACACACACACGCTGCGAAGGGTGACTTCTGTGTGTGGTTGTCATGGAAACAACGTGTTTCTGAAAGCAAAAGACAGACCAATAGAGCCATGTGCTCCTGGTTCAGACACCATGTCTGACCTGTGTGTGTGTGTGTGTGTGTGTGTGTGTGTGTGTGTGTGTGTACAGTATCGTAGAATGAGTTAGTATAAAAACGAGGTCTTCTTCTTCAGGATGGACTGTTTATATGTAAATTAGAATACTGACCAGGCTGTGTCCAAAAACTGTTAAGTACTGTAAAGCTGGCACCAAATGCTTAGTCAGATTCTTGGTCTTGTTTACTTATTATTTGATGAGATGCTTACCGAATATTCATTTTTATTACTTTTTTTTCACAGTGTTTTATTCAGACTTGATGATTTGGTCTGTTCGTTCCAGTGTGTGTCCTGCGTCAGTCCAGCAGACCTTTTGTTTGTCTGTCTTCCTGTGTGGGATATCAACATCCTCTCATTTGTCGCTCCACCCTCCGAAACTCAGGCCGAACCAGACGAGCCGAGTCTTTCTGCTGCCTCCGTCTCCGTCTGCTCCTACACGTCGCTCTGTCCCATCACTTAGCTGCTCAAACGCTTTCTTTCTTGAAGTGTATTTCACTTACTGTAAGACCAAAGTTGAGTACTGTGGTAAGAATGCTGTCGTATTTGTTCTTGTGCAGTTGGAAGCAGTTGGTATGTAGCTGACAGCCTGTGTGCCAGGCCGACGGCGTACCTTCAGTCACCCCGGCTGCTTAAACACATTCCAATCCCCTCACACTGTTTACTTTCCTCTCAGCATCTCCCTTCTACCTAAACTCTCTCTCCGTTCACACGCTCTGCCCTTTCTGTCTCTAACTCCTCAATCTGTTTCTCCTCCCTCTCTGTGTTTTTCTCTCCATCTCAGTGACAGTGTCGGGTCTCTCCGAGGTCTTGGAAGTCAAGTTGTCGTCAGCGTGGGTTCTGTAGAAGCATACTTGCGAACGCTCCTGATTTTCACACTTTTTTTTTTTCCTTTTCATTATCTCAGCCTGTTTCTGGCACCGTGCAGCGTCTCTAAGCTCTAGTGTTTCCACCCGGACAATATTAGAGCTACACCAAATGTAGTTTCCCGGCGGATGAGAGCAGTCTATGCTCGCGACATGTTTAAGCCGCTGGGTTCAGCGCACATCACAGCGTGCAGCTGCCCAACGTTGGGCTTTGTATTTTCACTACGGTCAAACACTGTTATCTCTCCAGGTTGCTGCACGCAAAGGGAGGACACACTGACGAGTTATTTTCATAAAAGAAGTTTATTTTTAATTTGATGAATCACTTTACTCAAATTGAGGTTTTTTTCGTTTTTGTTTTTTTAAGCTGACCATACACTGAACGATTTTAGAAATGTTGTTGTGTACTTCCTGCTCCTACTGTACGAGGAGATCGTTTGCGATGTAAAGCCAAAGCTCACGATTTATGTGCTCACACTGTACGTTCTGATCGTCAGCCACGACCTGACTGATCACACTGTGCAGGTAAAATAGGAAAAAAAAAAACACGGCCCGTCGGCTCCTGCGGGCCGTTCTGGCTGTTGACAGGTGTCAATAAAGATTGGTTTGAAAGCTCTGAGGCAGGTAAAGTTTGTTTGCTAGCAGAGGTCTGTACGGGTCACAATGCCAACGAGGCAGAAACGTGCTGCCTTGATCATCTGTGTCATCCTGTCTGCTGAAACATATAAAAAAAAGAGGCAGCGGCGTAACGTTATATTGACTCTCAGGTGGTGAGGAAGACGTGGACAGTATGGCTCGTCCATTTTGTGCAGAGAGAATTGGAGGTAAACTAGCTACGTTTTACTAGCTATATCTATTAGGGATGCACCAATACCACTTTTTCAGACCGTGTACAAGTACAAGTACATACATTTGGGTACTCGCCGATACCGAGTACCTATACGAGTACTTCTCTGTGCCAAAAGACCCTCGTTCACAGCCAGCTGGAGGGTGTGAGCGACACACGGCAGGCTGGGGAGTCCCGCATACGAGGCGGTGCGCTGCGATCGGCTCTAGGTCGGCTTGGAAAGGCTCGGGGCGAAGGTGCTTCCCGGGCCGTGGCAAAAGTGTCCCTGTCCTCAGTGCGCCCCAGCTGCGTCGTGGCCCCAGGGCGGGGCTCGGCCCACGGAAAAGGCGCCAGGGGTCTGCGGCGATGTCTGCGGCGATGTCTGCAACCCACCCGACCCGTCTTGAAACACGGACCAAGGAGTCTAAAGCACGCCCGAGTCAGAGGGTGCAAGCAAAACCACGTGGCGCAATGAAAGTGAGGGTGGCGTGCGCCGACAATCAAAGCTTCATTCAAAAAAATAAAAGCTTTGAATGTAAAAAACAGACATTTGGTACAGCTCTAGAAATGTCTCTCTCTGACTGTGTCAGTTGTGAGGTCATAGTGCTAACTGTTGATTCACCGTAGGTCTCACACTCAGTACTGTTAATAACCTGTGTAAATACAGATCATGTGTCCAAAACCCTGAGCTTTCACTGGTTGCATAAAAGGTTATCAAACTCCAAACAGAAGCAGTCATGAGCGCTGCAGTGTGTGTGTAGGCAGTGTTGTGTATTCTTGGAGGGAGTGTGTGTCCATTTGAGTGGAACAGTGTGTGTGTGTGTCTATGTTTAGCTGTTTGTTTAGGACTTGGTAATTATGGCTGGCAGGAGAGTTGAGTTAGAGCAAGCAGAGGAATGCCTTTGGTCTGCTCCTGTCACTGAAACCTTTCAAATGCTTTAACCTCTGTGTGTGTGTGTGTGTGTGTGTGTGTGTGTGTGTGTGTGTGTGCGTGTGTGTGTGTGCGTGTGCAATCTTTTGGTAGGAGTATGCATTTTTGATTGACTGCTTGCATGTGTGTGTGTTTGTGTGTAACTTCGGCAAAGCGAGCATTGACCTCTGAATTCTTGAACACACACGTACACACACACACATGCTCTTTCCAGGCTCCTTAACTAGGAAGAAGCCATAACTTATCCTGTAACACACTCGTAATAAACACACATGCATATGAACACACACACACACACACACACACACACACACACACACACACAGCCTTCCTGTTGAGTGGAACCACCGGATGACATCATCGGCTGCTTCTGGTGGCCTCTCGGTGATCTGTGTTCCAGATGTAGAGAATCGGAGCAGCAGATGTCCGTGCTGGGTGGAGTCACTGACAGTTGGGGGTAACCATCACCCTCCGGTTTTTTAGACCTAGTTCTGGTTTATACCCGGACTATGTTTTATTTACTGATGTTTGGAGCTGATATTCAATGTCAAAAATATTGCAAAATATTACAAGAATTTTATGCATCAACTTTGTGTGGGTGAGGTTGTAACTGATGGTTCGTGTCCACAGGGGCGATTTTTTTATCTCGTGGGATCACCTCGCTTCCCAGCGTTGGACGCTTGATGGGCTGCCACTAGACACAAGGCATCTGATTGGATGCACCCTTTCGTTCGAGGGCTGCTGCTCCCAGCTTTCAAACTGGAAACAACATGGCGGCTCGTTTGGAAACTTTCTTCTCTTATTTCACGAAAACAGTTCACCGAAATGTGTTTCTGAAAACATTTTATGCGAGAAATAATCCATGCAGCTGCCGAATCTGTCTTTATTCTGGATCAACAATGTTTAGTTTAAAAGTTTTGAGTCACGTCGGACACCCGTGATTTGCATAAAGTAGCCTAGACCTCAACTTTATGCGAATGAGGAGCGGGCGACGCGACGGTCCGTCTCTCGAATCGCACCGCCACGCTACCAGAATGCATTGCATGGGTGCTTACATAGACAATGAATGGGAAGCGTGGAAAGGACGGAGCCTGTGGACACGTACCTTAACAGTTATTTTCTTGTTATTATTTTCTTAATTAATTATTGGTCTGCAAAACATAAAAAAACTGCCCATACAAAATACAATACACACGCAGCATAGCTTTCCCCTCGTAGCTTTCCCCATAGCGTTACCATGGGTACTGCGTTAGCCATTGTGGTTGAAAGTAGTACTTTTTCTTCTTCCCTGGCTCAGTCGGTCTCTCCCTGCCTGCACTTTCATCATCCATATCATCTGAGTCGGAGCCTTGTCGCTCCTTCTTCACCAGCAATGAATAGTTTGTATCTGTACCCATGCCCATGGCCTTATGTAGCTATACACACAGTGGTGTGTGTGGGTGTGTGTGCCCCCCTCCTGCCCCCCCACCTGGGGTCACAGACAGATTTACTCAGCTTTAATGCTCAATTGCCTCTGCTGTTACTCAGAGAACACCATGGAGATCTGCCTCTAGGTCATATCAGGTTCTCTAATCCATTTCTGCTCCATAACATGTCTTTAAAGTGTATTCTTATCTCAGTCTCTATGACTTTAACCAATGCACCACCAGTTTTCATCCTGTCTTCGTCTGTACAGCTGCTTCAACCGTAAACCTTAAAACACAGGACTTTGGCCCAGGAGACCGCTGGTCATGTCCCGTGTGAAACCAGAAGTCAACGTTGATTTGTCACGTAACTTCCGTACTTTTGTTTGTTGCCTCAGCCTAACCAAGTCGATCTTTTTCTAAACCTAACTAAGTACTTTTATTTTGAAAAGACTTCAGACATGGAGATCCAAAAAGCCTGTCTGGTTGAATCATAACAAGCAAGCAAGATGAGGTGTTTACTGTCAGTCTAAAAGGGTGTAAATTTTACATAAATGTGACCTGCATTGAATGCAATCAGATTTCAGTGTGCGTGCATTGAAGTGGAGGCGTGATTAGAATCCAGCTTGAATCATCATGACTGTCTGACAGCGTGAATGTGATGTGAATGTTAACAGTGTTTCCTGTGATGTACGGCTCATGCCTGACCGCTCTGCCTCACCTGCCTCAACGCTTAATTAACCTTAAAGCAGCGTGTAATTAATGGCTCTTTAGAAGGCCCTTACACACTCATCTGCACACTCAGCATGACAGCAGGCTTTATGTGTTTACACCCCCAACATATATCACTCTCTACTCACTGTAAACTCTTCTGTTTGCAGCTTTTGGTGTGACATAACCACATAGATTCTTGTTGGCTTGTCTGATGTTAAAACAGGTAATTTCTGTTTTCAACAAGACATACAGGTATATTGTGTGTAAAAATTAGGGCTGTCAATCGATTAAAACATTTAATTGCGATGATTCACATGATTGTCCATAGTTAATTAAATTAATCATATTTAAAAAAAAAATGTATCTGTTGAAAATGTACATTAAAGGGAGATTTGTCAAGTATTTAATACTCTTATCAACATGGGAGTGGACAAATATGCTGCTTTATGCAAATGTATGTACGTATTTATTATTGGAAATCAATTAACAACACAAAACAAAGACAAATATTGTCCAGAAACCCTCACAGGTACTGCATTTAGCATAAAATATATGCTCAGATCATAACATGGCAAACTGCAGCCCAACAGGCAACAACAGCTGTCAGTGTGTCAGTGTGCTGACTTGACTATGACTTGCCCCAAACTGCATGTGATTATCATAAAGTGGGCATATCTGTAAAGGGGAGACTCGTGGGTACCCATAGAACCCATTTACATTCACATATCTGGAGTTCAGAGGTCAAGGGACCCCTTTGAAAATGGCCATGAGTTTTTCTTTGCTAAAATTTAGCCCAACTTTGGAGCGTTATTTACCTTCCTTGTCAATAAGCTAGTATAACATGGTTGGTACCAATAGATTCATTAGGTTTTCTAGTTTCATATGATATGTGTCGTCACTCGACACGACACAATCCCGCGGGTCTCTGTGGTTAAGCAACCTCCAACAAGTTTCATTCATATTCAGCTATTTTACATCAACAAAATATGTTGTAGAGGAAGATGTTTCCTGAAAATACCAGAGCAGTGATTGATTGCTTCAGTTGATGTTGAATATTCATTTTGTCTATATTGTCCATTATTTCCTGGTTGTAGGAGTAGAAGGTCACAGCAGTGCGCAGTGAATGAGTGTGTGTGTGTGTGTGTGTGTGTGTGTGTGTGTGTGTGTGTGTGTGGAGGGATTAGTCATTAGTGCCTTACACACCCATATTCCCCCTTTTTGAAGTCCTTTAAGTCGCTGGATAAGCTCCCATGTGTCTGTGTGTTGCTCTGTAAGCTTGTTTGGCTGATTTGCTTGCATTTAAAAAGTGGTCTGATCCCCATTAGGGCCCGTTAACCCCTTCTATCCCTCTGTGTCCCGGGTGCCCACTGAGCTTTGTGTCACACAGGCTGTGAACTCTGCTTCCTTGTGGGAAAAGATTAGAGCCGGACAGATTCCTGGTCTTTTCAGGCTATTCAGACGGTATTAGACTTACAGCTACATATCCAGCCGAGGCTCAAAGGACAGCTGTTAGTCTCATCCACAGACATCGACACTATGCTACAGTCACATGCTCATAGTGTTTGATCTGCAAGACCATCTTCCACCTTTTGGTGCTGTTTTTAAAGCAAACGGAAAAAATCTCCAGTATGCATCAAACCAGTCTACCTCACCTACTGTATCCCACAATGCAAAGCACTGGAACGGGACAGACTACGGTTACAACAACAGCCAAAAACAGCTTGTTTTTTACTTATTTCGTAGCTATTTCATCACTAAATTAACTTCTGAAAGTTTTTGAGGCGAGAAATCAACTGTGTAGATTTTGAATATTGACAGTTTTACGATATTAGATGGCGAATCGAACATTTGCTCCGACGTTTTCGGAGTTTAGAAGCTCCACAAACTGCCGTGAGCTAGCGAATACAGCCATAGACTCGCCTGTAGTATACCTTTGCCATTTTGGCAGTGAATGTGGAAGATGTGATGTTTTATTGTGAAGGTGAAATCATCTCTTTTTATGCACTGCTTCGCCTTGATATCTCTTTCCATCTCTGTCCTGGAATTTCATCATCCCCACCTCAGCAGCTTCTGTAGCGCAGAAGAAGAAGAGCCGCATCCTCCGTCTATTTACCTAATTGTACACATTATGCAAACCTCTCTGAGCTTTGAAGCTGCTGCACCCTGCAGAAATGCACCTTTTTTTAGCTCTGTGTTCTCAACATCTGAGGCGTGCTGAAAATGCTTCAGTAAGCTCACATAATAATGATAACGATGAAAGTGATAGTGACTACAGATAAATTATTGTGTATGACTCAAAAATATAGTTAGAGTGTGGCCATTATAATACATTATATGCTGTTGTACAACGTTTTTGATTGAGGTGCTAATTTGAGCTGTTCCTGTACCATCAGCAACACTCAGCAAACTCTGTTCTCTGGTGTAGACCATGGCTGTATTTGAAACCGCCTACTACATACTACTGACGAACGCAGAGTACAGTACATTCTGCATACTGCGTTCCTCAGTAGTATGAAACGGTTAAAGTGATGTATTTTGCAATATGCTAGACCAGGATTTAGCCTTTAAACCAGCTCTTAAAGCACTGGACAAAAAAAGAACTCGTACCACTATTACAATATTATCAGAAAATACATCTTAGATTTTTTTTGTTTATGTTCTGTTAGTTTACTTTATAAGATACTGCAAGTTTAAACTATTTATTCTAACAGCTCATAGTGAAGTCAGACAAACAGGATCATCAACGAGGGGAGACGGGAAATATAAAACATTGATCCACAACATTTACTCAAACTGCTTTTTCAGTTACAGAAACAAAAGAGTGGACTAATCTCCCTCCAGATATTAGAGTAATGTTAAAAAGGGTCGTGTTGTCTCAGCAGAGGCAGCTCTTTCCCTCTCCTCTTCCCTCTCCTCTTCCCTCTCCTATTCCCTCTCCTCTTCCCTCCCCTCTCTTCTTCCCTCTCCTCTTCCCTCGCCACTCTGCTGCTCTGTGGCCGGCTCTCCAGCGAGCTATGCCCGCGAGCGATTGTGGAGCTTTTCAACTCCAAAAAGGCAGATAAACAAAGGTTCCTGTTAATTTATAATGGACATTTGTGTTGTGATATTTAAACAAACTATCCGTCAACAAGGAAATAAAAGCCCCTCGTCTACAGACCGGTCTCTAGAGAGCTCCAGCCAGCTCACAGCGGTCTGTGAGCGTGACTGCCCGGCTGGAGAGGTAGCGACCCCGGCAGGCGCTAGCTAGCGGTCACGGCAGTTTGTGGAGCTTCTAAACTCTGAAAACGGTGGAGCAAATGTTCACTTCATCATCTAATATCGTAAAACTGCCAATATTCAAAATCTATCCAGTTGATTTCTCGCCTCAAAATGTTTCTGAAGTGAATTTAGTGATGAAATAACTACAAAAAATGTAAAAAAAACGAGCCGTTTTTGGCTGTTGTTGTAACTGTAGCCTTTACCATTCCAGCGCTTTGCATTGTGGGATACAGTAGGAGACGTAGACTGGTCCGATGCATACTGGAGATTTTTTTCCAAATCAGTACAACATTTGGGTACTTTTGGCATACTGGAGATTTTGCTTTTGCTCGCATACTACATGCTACATTTTGGCCAAATCAGTACGTACTACTAGTACAGTAGAGGTTTCAACTACAGCCCATGAGCTGCACTTGAAAAGGTAGTAAGTGAATCGTGGAATATTACTGGTATTGGTATCGACTACTACATTTCTGGTATAGTGACACCCCTCCGAGGGTTTCTCCTCTTCATCCTCTCTTGTTTGGGACACTTCAGGTCAAATGCTCTGGGGATTTTGGGGTGGAAATATGGCTGGTGAGATCATCCAATCCAGGAGGCTCACATACCAAACTGTGAAGAAAGAGTAGTGGAAAGTGTCTCCCTGTCTTTAGGCTCCCATCTATCATCCTCCTCCATCACCTGACATGATACCACATCCATTCCTCACTCCTCTCTGGTCCTGTTGAATAAATGATGGCAATGTGATACTGCACCACCAGCTGGACACTCTGACACACAAGGACAACACACACTCTCACTCTCCGTGGCTTTCTCTGTCTCTCATGTATAAATACAAAAAGTTGCAGTCGCACAGTTTTGACTCCGTCCTTGAAGCACAAACTCATTCACTCACACTCACTTTGAGTTTGTAGATTAGCTTTGTAGCATTTGTAGCATAGTACAGTGCATGTTTGAGTTTGTGTGTGCTTCTATTGGCATGAAGGGCGTATGCTGTGAGGAACCACGTGTGTGTGAGTGTGTGTGTGTGTCATGCTTCAGGAATGTATAATTTGTGCTACGGTGGAGTCTTTCGCTGCACCTGGGGCCCCATGGGAGATAAAGTTCTCTTTTTTTGATATTTTTGCACAGACGTGTGTGAGATAGAGCTATTAGATAGAACTATTTCATCCAGCAAAGTATGCAAACACCGGGTACCAAAGTGTCTGTGGTCGATGAATCATCCAAACTCAAGCTTTGAGTTTAACCACGTTAAATGTTTTGAGTCTTACAGTTAATAAGGTTGTTAAGAGCAACTTCCAGTATGAAACCTTCAAAAGTCTTTAATTACCTGCTAACAAGCAGACTTTGCTGCGTTAGTGGGTATATGCACTGGGTAAATAACAGATCACGTGACTGACTGCTGTAATAATACTTGGCAGTGATGGCTCAGTGACTCCACATACTCTCCATTATGTTGGTGCTTGGTATGGTAACCATCCCTTGGTTACCATGCAGGCAGGGGTTGCTATTGAGCAAGAGAGAGAGCAGCCATCACACGTTGAAACCAATTGGTGCCTTCAAATGGGGTCGTGTTTACCGTGTGTACGAGAAGAGTCCATATGAACGCCCCCCCATCATGTCGTATTCACGACCTCGTAAGTGGAAAGGTTCTGAAAGCTCCGAGTTCACGAGTTGTGACGTGTTTGTTGACGTTTTCAGAAATGGTGGAGGCCATGGAAGTTCATTTTTCGGTGCATAATAAGTGAATATATTGTAATTTTAGTCGTATATTGGTAATTTTATAATATATCTGAGGAAAATGTTGATATTCCCAACGGTCTCATCTTTTTCCTCTGCCATTATACCGTTGCATTTACTGCATTATGTTACCTGTTTGCTAGCTTGCTAAATTGTTAGCCTCTGTGGCTTCTAGACGCCGACAGTAACGTTAATATTGCCGTTGCTTAGCAGCGGTGTTCTCACGACTTAACCACTTGATCGCCACGTATATCGTGTACACGACTTCCCATGTTGTAAACACGAGTTCACGAGTTTACGTTCACGTTTTCATTTGAAGGCACCATGACTGGCCAATCACGGTGTCCTACGGTCTGTTATTTCTTTATAACCGACCGTTGCTATGTATAACAGACCGTTGCTATGTATAACAGACCGTTGCTATGGACGCAGTTCTGACCTCGGACTCTGGAGGACCATTTTTGTGTCAAATTATGGATTTCTTAAGTAAGTAGCCATGTAATAAATGAAATAATGTACAGTTAGGTCATTGTTGTGAAATAAACCCCTTCAGGGCGATGGATGGTTTATTTCACAACAATGACCAGTTCACAGTACATTATACTTACATATTGCTGCTCCTGTTGACCCAGGTTCAACTGTTATGCTAGTGCCCTTTAGGTCGGCAGCCCCACAGCGAGACTGGATTATTAGCATATCACAACGGGGTCATTTCTTCAGGTGTTTGTCTGTAGAGTCGGGGGTTAAGTATTAGGGGTTCATCACAGTGATACAGCTAAAATACCTCGGATCTTTTCCTTTGATAGTGTAATTCAGACTGATTCTGCTTGATGAGGCATCTCATAGCAGACTGTTTACAGGCCAACATATATAGATTTCTTCCTGTGAAAAACTCTGTTATTTCAGTCGGGGGGGTAAAAAAAGAAAAAAACCCTCCAGCACCGCTTTGATGTTTGGAAATCTCCCACTGGCTCAGTTTCAAGAACTCTCCGTCTTGGAAGAGGAAGAGGTTTGATGTAGAAGTTGGAGCCAAAGCTGAAATGATTAGACTTGCATTAGAGCTGGAGATGTGTACTGTCAGCCATTTTTGATATAATCGGACGGAGCGACTTCTGGAAGCTTTGTTCTGTTTATCAGAAGATCAGTCCAGTATTACTCTTTGTGAAGGTTTGACAGAAAATGTCAGATTCATCTTTGTGTTTGTGAATTGATTTATGGATGAATGTTTTCATCTGACATGTGGACTTATTGTCCTCACCGCGTCTTTGTGAGTCACTTGTTTCAGTCGTTTCGTGGACTGTCTCAAACCCGCGCCTTTCCGATAACTCGATGCGTTCATGTGTATACCGAGTACAGTTCATGAATCGTCTTTGATGTAGGTCGTCTCACATATGCTATGCATATTTCTCCAGTGCATCGTGTTACTGTTGACAGCCTCAACTTAAGCCAGGACATTACGTTGATCTTGATCCAAAATCAGTGGGAAAGAAGGTTTAGCTGTGACAGCTTAGACCGCTGTTGAAAGGCCAACTTGTAACTACAGTCTGTTGGAATTGTACTCATGTTTCCATTCAATTGAGAAAATTTTAAGCAAACAAAGCAAATATATCCAAATTAGGCGCTTTTCCATCAAATGTCATGCGCAACTGAGCAACTTTCATAGGAATGAACAGGAGCCCGCCTCCAACGCTGTATCCAGTTCTCTTTATACATCCATGCTTGAGCTGAGGAGTTGTAGCCATGGATGTATTGAGAGAACTGGATACAGCGTTGGAGGCGGGTTCCCGTTCATTCTTATGAAAGCTGCTCAGTGGTGCATGATGCCAAAATGGCTCGACTTCCGACTGGAAAAGATCTTCCGCATCCATTGTGCCCATGGAGCAGGCGCAGTAGCGTCCGCTCGGTCACATGACTCGGTCACGGGGTCACAGCTGTCACGCTGTCGTCACGGCTTGCTAACTCCTCCTCCCAGCCCTCGCTCCAGCCTCGGTCTGGGTCTCATTCACATGAACGGAGGAAGAGAAATAACTCTGGATTCAGCTATTAGTGCATTTTGCAACTTTTAGGACCTAATGATTTAAATAAGGACTATTAGAGTGTTCGTACTGGGAAGTTGATTCACCTAAAAAATAATTATCCGCTGAGTTACAGACGCCTCTTTCCCAATGTAAGTCTATGGGAAGAAGTATTTTTGGGCCCAATGGCATCACGTGACGGATATGGAAGACTCTCTTAAGGTGGACTGTTAAGGTGGACCAGCTTTTCTCCTTAAAGTGACAAGCCGCTCCTCTGAATTTGCTCAGCTTTTTAATTCATTTTTAATATTTCTTTTAACCGTTTAACCGCATTAATCGGTTCAAATTCTTAATGTCGGTTAACGGTTCATTATTAACATGCTTATTCCAAGGTAATCCATTTTATGGAAGCACTCTGTGATCCATAATGTGAAGGATAATCCACAGTGAGTGGTGCAGTTATCGACCACGACCTGACGATGGCGCTAGAGGACCATTCAAGGGGTCGCCAGGATTCTTTCAATTCATCCTGTGGGGAACATGAATGTCTGAACTAAATGTCGCCGCAATCCATCCAATAGTTGTTGAGATATTTCAGTCCTGGCTCAAAACTCAGGGAGTGAAACCACAAACCCCAAAACCCCAAAACCCCCGTACACACAGTACTGTACATCAGTGCTGCTCCTATTCTCAGCCCACTGTTCCCTCCGACCTGCAGCTGCGTGGTCATACACAGAGATGCATTCCCTTCTCCTTCTATCATCTGCACTGATGCAACTCCACAGCCTTCACACCCAGTCACACGGGGGAGGAGGAGGGACTTGATTTGTGTTTCAAACAGGCTCCCCACTGAACACGTGTAGCTGCTGTCAGATAAAAACCTTTCATCTGCATGAACTGAGCTGTGATGGGGAGCCATGTTTACCTTGTAACTGTCATTTAGGGTTGCAATCACAGCAAGAATTTTCAGCAAGGTTTGTGCCAGGGCTGGGATGATTCACCTTTCTCTCGATTCGATACTATCACGATACTTGGGTGCCGATTCTATATGTATTACGATTCGATATTGTGATTTATTGCGATTATTAACTTTTTTAACACTAGACCATGAGGAAAAAGTTTAATCATACACTTCTAGGGACTTTTACTTTGGAAAATCTCTAAATTAATACAGTAAGAATGTTTGATTTTCAGCATGTATGTAGTCAGATATGTCCTGAAGTTAAATATATCATCATTGTCAGGAATTAATTATAAATTGTTTTCCAGCAACGACATTTCCCTCACAAATTAGTGGTATTTTCTTTTTAATTTATAAGGGACATGTAATGTTTTATACTTCTGGTGAATATAATCCAATCAATCTTATTTCCATATGTATTTTGTATATACAGTTCCCTTTGTTAACACCTTATTTTGAAAACCGGACGTAGTCACGCGTGTATACTTCCTCTAACTTCTCCAAGTCCGTCTCTAGCTCTCCTGTCAGCTCCGTTCTCTTTATCCATCCATGGTCAGCTCCATCGGGGCCGTTTGAATGCATTTAACATAAATGTCAGTATATGGGTGCTCTACAGTTGTAGCGTCGACCCATTTGACCACGGAGATGAGAGCGACGGCCGGCTCGACCGCACTTTACCGCGATACGATAACGTTTCCTGTCCGTGACAGAGTTAGCATGCAGCTTTAGCCGTGATGTCTAGCTCTGCTTTTCCTGCAATGTGTGAAACCCAAAGTGTTTCCATACTTTACTGGATGTGTAGTGTTTAACACTTTGGATTTAAAAGGTGAGGGTGCAGGTCGTATCCACGTGGACCCTCCAACGTTTTCTATTTTTTCGTTTCGGCTCGCTGCGGTTTGTTTTGGTCGATGGATACGGAACAGATATGACGTCACGTTACTCAGACTACAACAATGAAAGCGGTAACTTCCTTCTACCTCCGCATAGACTCAAATGAAGCAAATATATCGATTCTGGCATTAAAAAATCAATTTCAAACTCATAAAAAAAAAAATCGCGATACATAGGTGAATCGATTTCCCCCCCCTCCCCACCCCTAATGTTTACCTTGTAACTGCCATTTAGAGCTGCAGTCACAGCAGGAGTTTTCAGCAGGGTTTGTGCACACTGAGACACATGCCTCTAGTGTTAAGTTAGAGTGTTTCACACAGCACTGATTGACAGGACGGAACACTAGAATGGGACAAGTGAATGAAGCCTTTGAGTCGGATACCAGTGTGATTCTTATTATCTTTCAGTGTGTGGTTGAACCCTCCAGGCCCAGCCAACCCCGCTGAGCCAGAGAGCTCTCCAGAGCTGCTTCTCATTTAGAGAAAAGAGCACACACGCTGACTCACTGCAACACACACACACACACACACACACACACACACACACACACACACACACAGAAATGTTGGCGAGCACAGGGGGAAATCCTTCGTAGCGCCATGCTGTATCTCTTTATGGTCACATTCACATAAATCAGTGGTGTGTGTGAACACCCTCTGTCGCCTGCGGTGTGTGTTTGTGTCGGCCATGACCCTCTGCTCAGACTGTTGCTCATTCCAACAACATAAGCAGACATTTGCATTGACGAGTTAAATAAACGGTGGTGTTGTGTGTAGTCGGGGTACGAACACAGAGGGTGAGAACACAACACAGGGTCAAGATGATTTGTTTATAACGTTGAATATATGAGAATAGAAGTTGAGTTTGGGCTGTATAGCATATGGTCAGCGAGGACAGATGTTCTGTCAAAGAGTTTATCACCCCGCCGCTCAACCCGCTGGCTGGCTGTGCATTTTATGGGCCCTGTGATGACAGAGGGCGGGGTTCACCATTCACATGGACGTTGGGCCAAGAAAGGGGAGCGAGAGGCAAACAGTGAGACAGAAGCACAGAGAAAGTTGGGAAGTAGAAGAAAAGGGATATACGGAAAGAGAAGAAAATACAGTTTGGACCGCCGGCAAAAGTTTTATGATTTATCTGCAGCTGAAATAACCGAAGTCACAGAGGCGAGCGAGGTAAGCATGAAGGTGAAAGTAGCTTTGAAATGAGTGAAATGAGACTTAAATTCTCATTCAGTTCTCATGCGGGATCTGCTGCCTGAGTTTAACCCCTTGACTTGTGAATTATAGTGTGGTGAGTTAACTGGAACTCATTTTCGTCTTGATGTAACTGTGGCTACCAAATGACATCGCACTCAAATTTGGGATTTTGTAGTGCTTTTTATTTTAACCCCCTGAGACCTGCAGGATGCTAGCTAGTCGGGAAGGAGGCTAAATAACGCTCCAAAGTTATGCTAAATTTTGGCGAGGAAAAAACTGTCATGGCCATTTTCAAGGGGTCCCTTGACCTCTGACCTCAAGATATGTGAATAAAAAATGGGTTCTCTGGGTAGCCAAGAGTCTCCCCTTTTACAGACATGCTCACTTTATGATAATCACATGCAGTTTGGGGCAAAGGAAATGCAGTTTTTTTAAAGCAGTATAAATGTGTAATTTCCTGTTGTAAAAATGGTGTATTTGAATATTTCTCCTCCTACCGACACGACAGCAGCGCTCCGTTGTAGTCAGCGCTCGGTTCAGTTTTTCATTTGTTATGCAATAGTTACACATGCATACATACATATATTGTCTGACCTATAGGTGTGCAAATCAAGAGAGGAACAATTTGTAATCTGTAGCGGAAACAAGAGTCCAAACTGAAGCAGTTGTCACTTGCGGCCCCAACCGGCCGGTTGAGAGGAGTCAGCAGTCAATGACGATACAGACGAACAGTCAATAAAATGTGTTTTCAAAATGTGTGAATCACTGCCAACACGAGAGGTCCTTGAGCATACAGTCATAAATGAGTAAAAGAACAAATACCAGGCAGATGGGTCCAGTAGTTTGTGAGACACAGAGATGCACACACATGACTGAATACCTAATCTCCTGGTGGAAATAACAGTAATAAAAATGCTGGATCCCATAATCTAATTCAGTAACATCTTTCATTAATCATAATCCGTCAAGGCATTGGGTCCATAATATTGTGATATTTGATTGTGTCTTCTTCATGTGTTTGTGCTCATACTTCTTAGTTATCTGGTCCATCTTGTCACCGAGATGAAAATGCTCTGATTGGCTGCAGCTCCTCTTGATGTTCCGCAGCTCCATCCATCAGCTTAACGATCAACTGATCCTAAATAAATGGTGGCTTCATTACTCTGCCAGAGACATCAGTCACTGTGCTGGCTGCAGCCGGGGAAGGGAGTAAACAGGGAGGCAGAGACCGAATAAACTACTGTATTTAGGGCTGTCAGTCGATTCAGATATCTAATCACGATTAATCGCAAATTAATCGCACATTTTTTATCTTTTCAAAATGTACCTGAAAGGGAGACTTGTCAAGTATTTAATACTCTTATCCACATGGGAGTGGACAAATATGCTGCTTTATGCAAATGTATGTATATATTTATTATTGAAATCAATTAACAACACAAAACAATGACAGATATTGTCCAGAAACCCTCACAGGTACTGCATTTAGCATAAATATATGCTCAAATCATAACATGGCAAACTGCAGCCCAACAGGCAACAACAGCTGTCAGTGTGTCAGTGTGCTGACTTGACAATGACTTGCCCCAAACTGCATGTGATTATCATAAAGTGGGCATGTCTGTAAAGGGGAGACTCGTGGGTACCCATAGAACCCATTTACATTCACATATCTTGAGGTCAGAGGTCAAGGGACCCCTTTGAAAATGGCCATGACAGTTTTTCCTCGCCAAAATTTAGCGCAAGTTTGAAGCGTTATTTAGCCTCCTTCACGACAAGCTAGTATGACATGGTTGGTACCGATGGACTCTTTAGGTTTTCTAGTTTCATATGATACCAGTATCTTCACTCTAGCTTTAAAACTGAGCCCGCTGCCACCTTCGAAAGATCAGTTGTGTTAATGCATTTAAAAAATGAGTGGCGTTAAAACGATTTTTTCGTTAACGCATTATTAACATGTTAACTTTGACAGACCTAATTATGTTTCATTCATGCTTTAGTTTAGTTTTAGTTGTTTCATCACGGAAATCGCTAATGATAATACTCCATTGTTAATCAGAATAAAACAACTGTGAATAAATGGATTAACAGATCCAAAGTTAGTTTGTTTTTAGCCTAGAACACGAGTCCGAACTAGTTATTCCCGTTCGCCCCTCAGTGGCTTATAGGTATTGGTATTTTGGTGTTAAAAGTCAACTACATAATCTGTGTAATTAGATTGGATTTGCAATTTAAAAGCAACCTCAACACTTAAACCAACCACTGTCTTAGGTTGGAATACAAAACTCTGTGCAAATATGTATTTAAAAGACGTGATGTCAACTGGTTGCCAAGAATGTTTGAAATATGCCGTCCTCAAAACCAAGTATAACTGCTGCTGGAATCATTAGAGTCTGAATCATTTAATGTTTCTCTGGTTAACAATCTACAGCTCAGGTTACACGTTTCTTGTAATTTCTCCCTTCCTGTTTCTTTTTTTGTCCCTCCTGTCCTTTACATTGTTCTCGGATACCTAGGCTATATTTTTTTGTTGACGACAGAACAGATATCAGTAACTAAAACAGAACTCCCGGTCACAGTTTGTATGATTGCATGGTTTTGTTCCCTCTCATGACGGTGTAGATGTTAAGACATTAGGAAAAAGCCCAAACAATATGAGCAAAAACGGCAAACGTTCTTTGGTCCCAGTTTCTCAAATGTGAGGATTTGATGCTTTCCTGAAAAATAGTAAATTTTCCCATTTTTTTTAATGTATAAACTAAAATGTTAATGAATTATAGGGATTCTGAACTATGGATTTTGACGGGCTTGAACATTTCTGATTGTTTTGATGAAGCCAGTGAATACTTCCTCAGTTTGTGACACCTTGTGGCAGCAGGTTAGAGGTCAGTAAGATCAAACCTTTTAGATACAGCTTCTACATGCTTGGATCTATAAAACCGACCACAGAATAATTACTCTCGTACACTTAGTTTATGCAAGTTTTCATTTTTGTCACACACATGCATGTGCTGCTGGGTGCTTCTGCTGCACCATGCAGCATCTTTTTACAGACATAAAGATGCTTGAACTGAAATATGGAGGAAAAAAATCAGACAAAGATTTTTACATTTTAAGTTCAGTGTAGGAAGCAGAAACAAAAAACTAGCGCATACCACCCACCCACCCAGAGAATTGTTCTAGGGTGGTGGAAAGAGGGAGTTCCAGTGCAAGTTAGTGCAGGTTAACAATGAATGACACATTCCTACATGGATGTACATGAACATGCTAAGACGTCCTGCCTCTACTCTCCTCTCTTCATATGTTGCATCCTGGCTGATGGACTCCTTTCCCCGTTGCCAGTAGACGAGTGTACCTTTCTGTCACATTCGACATCATGAACGCGCCAGAAAACAGGGTTAGTAAACAATAAAAATATTACTGTGGTTACTTCTTCTTTTTTTTTTATTGTTGGAACAGTGGAAAGACTAACAAAGACGGTTTTGATGACTTTTATTTTGTTTCTGTCGAGTTTCAATGAAATGTGTTTTACAGTGAAATTACTGTTTCTGTTAATGGAGTCTGGTGGCTTTGAGGGGAGCATAACGGCTGTTTCTTTCCACATCTAACTCTGTGAATTAAGGGTTTATTTCAACCAAACCATAGCTGCTGATTGTTGGAACAGTGGAAAGACTAACGTTAAGCAAGATGTTTTTTTTTAGTTTTAGTTTGTTTCTGTCGAGTTTGAATGAAGTGTTTTACAACGATGAGCGAGGTAAAATTACTGTTTCAGCTGGTGGCTTTGAGGAGAGCATATAAGGGCTGTTTCTTTCCACTTCTAACTCTGTGAATTAAGGGTTTATTTCAACCAAACCATAGCTGGCAATTTTTGGAACAATGGAAAGACTAAAATTAACCAAGGCAATTTTTTTTTGAGTTTTAGTTTGTTTCTGTCTTACAACAATGAGCGAGGTAAAATTACTGTTTCTGTCTATGGAGTCTGGTGGCTTTGAGGAGAGCAAATAAAGGCTGTTTTTTTTCACATCTAAGTGAATTAAGGGTTTATTTTGACCAAACCAAAGTTGGTGATTGTTGGAACAGTGGAAAGACTAACAAAGACGGTTTTCATGAGTTTTATTTTGTTTCGAGATCAACGAAATTACTGTTTCTGTCTATGGAGTCTGGTGGCTTTGAGGAGAGCATAACGGCTGTTTCTTTCCACTTATAACTCTGAATTAAGGGTTTATTTCAACCAAAACATATTTGGTGATTTTTGGAACAATGGAAAGACTGAAATTAACCAAGATGTTTTTGTTTTTTTTGTTTTAGTTTGTTTCTGTCGAGTTTGAATGAAGTGTTTTACAACGATGCGCGAGGTAAAATTACTGTTTCTGTCTGTGGAGTCTGGTGGCTTTGAGGAGAGCATATAGAGGCGGTTTCTTTTCACATCTAAGTGAATTACGGGTTTATTTTGACCAAACCAAAGTTGGTGATTTGTTGGAACAGTGGAAAGATTAACAAAGACGGTATTCATGAGTTTTATTTTGTTTCTGTCGAGTTTGAATGAAGTGTGTTTCGATGATCAGCGAGGTAAAATGACTGTTGACTGACTGTAGTCTGGTGACATAATAATGGTATGTTTCTGTACGTTAATAAATTATAATAATTGTCAAAATCCCTGTTAATTCTATGTATTATATATTCACTTCAACGTGTGTCAGATAGCATCGCACCGGAAAAGGGTGGAAAATGAGTGTGCACCCGGGTGTCATGTTTCCATCACCGCCGATCGGAGCTGGAGCAGATTCATACCCGTGACTACTGAAGAGACATTTGTCCCGGGAATGAATGCAGATTGTAACCTTTCCCAGTGAAGACAAAAGTCAGATGTTAGTGGGTGTTAGTGGGTTTTTCGTCCAGAAGGTCTTTTGTGCATGCCCACTCTTGGAAGCTTATACTGTATGTGGATGCTGTATGCTTTCTGTCATGGCAAGGTTGTGACCGGAGAGCGAGAATAAACCAAATAAACCACACAAAAATGCTAAATACTCGCCTGCGAATATTATGTCTAGGGCTTTTATTGTGAAAGGTAAGAATGGAAGGAGTGGATCTGCTATGCGCTGAGTGGTTAATTCCTTTTATTCATGGTGCGAAAGCTCAGAAAAATCAACCTTGTTCCAACAAAAAAAGTACTTTTTGGCTGCGTAATATTCCCGTTCTGTCTATACAGTTTTTTTTTTTTAGGTTAATCCTACTCATTGTGCTTTTATAGCTTTAATGCAAATAAATCTGCTCCTCAAGTCCTCATTAACTGGCGGTTACTGGAAGGCTTCATGTCTCGAATCTCAGTTTCTTAAAATACAGCATCATAAGATTCAAAGCAATGCGTCAACAGAACACATTGTGTTGTGTGTGTGAAGAGCTGAAGTTTTCATAAAGAATTACTGCTGTGGTGAACTCTGTCAGGCCCTCCTCATACCCCCCCATCCTCCGCACACTAACTCTCTTTCCCAGACTTTGACCCAGATTTGGGATTTTTCATGAATAGGCTGCTGTGGTTTGTGGTGTGTGTGTGTGTGTGTGTGTGTGTGTGTGTGTGTGTGTGTGTGTGTGTGTGTGTGTGTGTGTGTGTGTGTGTGTGTGTGTGTGTGTGTGTGTGTGTGTGTGTGTGTGTGTGTGTGTGTGTGTGTGTGTGTGTGTGTGTGTGTGTGTGTGTGTGTGTGTGTGTGTGTGTGTGTGTGTGTGTGCGCTGATGTTTGACTAGGAGATGAACTAGAGGATGAGATTTGGAACTGGAGAAGCTGGATCGGTCACAGTAAATGCAGTTTATTGTGGATAGAGATTAAATAAAACCCGGATTAGTTTTTCTCCCTCGTTGCTCTGTGTTTACTTTGCTCTTCAGGAGGAAATATTTGATTCGTCTGTTGCCAGTGACTGTTGGTCTCCTTTTTCTTTGTAGCTCGTTCCAACAATATTGTCTTTGTTGTTTTGTTTTTACAGCTTGGTACTACAGTTCCCATTTAGCTGTGGGTGATGCAAACAGGAAGTATAATGTTGCCTTGGAGTCAGTGGTTCCGTCACAATACCATAAATGGACACGCTTGCTTAATAAGGTTATCCTGTGACTCGTACAAATACAAGACTCAGTGGAGTTCAGATCTGTGTTTTATTTAATTTCCACAAAAGTAGGATCATCCAAACAGTATTACAGTTACAATCAGATGACAGTGAAAAACAAACACATTCAGGAGCTGAGAGGAATTATATACAGCAATTTAATTGAATTATCTAGAAGTCTGTACGTCCACATAAAAGTGACTTTGAATGGTTTCTGTCTGATACATATTTTAGGAAAGGAATATATTTCTCAATAAAGAGAAGTGAAGCCAATGCAGAAGTGCCTTAAACCTGCATTCTTTCTAACAGCCAGCAGGGGGCGACTCCTCTGGTTGCAAAAAGAAGTCTGATTGTATAGAAGTCTAGGAGAAAATGAGCCTACTTCACACTTGATTTATTACCTCAGTAAACATTGTGAACATTAATTTTTGGTCTCAATTGCTAGTTTCAAGTCTTCTTCAATACAGCATGATGTTAATTTAGTAAATTATGGTCCCATTTAGAGTCAAATATACCATAAAGCAGGGGATGCTTTAGGGCGGGGCTACCTTGTGATTGACAGGTTGCTACCACGGTGTTGTTCAGTGTTCATTTGTAGTGGATGAAGTCATGGAGACACGTTAAATAAACACTCGCGTTGTTGCCACAAATCAACAAGTTGGTCCTCCATCTCTGAGCTCCATCTTACTACTACTTTATGCTTCACGTTTTGCATTAGCTCATGCAGTAGCCGCGGCCGCCGTGACGGCGGTGGTTGTCCTTCCTTCTTCAGTCAGATTGGTTCTCTATTGGCTATCGTTCTTTCCCACGTGACTGCGTCATCGTCTGTCCTCGGGGTTCCCCACACACAACATGTTTGTATTGAACATGTTTAATATTTACGATTTGAGATCTAAGCTGATCGGAGGATGTAAAAAACACTCTTAACAGACCTCACACCACAGGAATATCTGGAGAGATAATCTTTAGAACCATCAAAAAATCGGGGCTTTGCTGACGATTGTCGGGAGGAGGGAACCGGGCCCAAAATCGTCTTGATTCTCGTGTAGTGTGTACCCGGCATTAGCTAGTAACTTAGCGTTTGCTCTGCCCTGCTGGGCGTCGCTCCTCCACGGCTCCACCCTCTCCTCCAAATATGGTCACTTTTGGCTCCAAAAAAAAAACCAAGATGGTGACGGCCAAAATGCCAAACTCGAGGCTTCAAAACCGCAGTCCACAAACCAATGGGTGACGTCATGGTGTCTTCGTCCACTATGGGACAGACCTACAGTAGTATATGTTTTTGAATATGCCACCTTTAAAAGTCCACCACATTGTTTGTCTTTAGTGGTTTTACCCTCCACTAAGCCCCCTGCTAATGCTGAACCTGTTTCATTTCCTGTCCTTTCCTTCTGGTTCCCCGCGACTTGTTCCCACAGTTCCAGATCTCCTCCGGAACTTCCTCCTCTGGAAGGGAGAGAGGAGGAGGAGCAGCAGGGGAAGGGAAACAGGAAGGAGTAGCGCTTTTCTTGGCCCAGACAGTTTGAGGCCATCTTCACCACAGCCAGGGATGGTATTTTTTTCCGGGGATTTCTCAAGCCAAACCTGGCTCTGACAGGGGAGATAAGATCACAGCTGGCCCACAGATCCCTGAGGAAACATTTAGTCGTTACACTATAAATGTGTTTTATTATTATACGCCTACACCAAAGAGAAATACAAACAATCTATCCTGCAAATTATTATGGGATTGCCAGAAAGTAAAACGAAATATGTGAATGAAAAGTATTAAATTATTAATCTACATATTGGTGCAGTATAATTCGATTAAATAGTCTCTGTAGGTTTCAACAATCACAATGACTGTAGGTGGAGGGAGAGCAGGATTTAGACAAATGAGGTTCAAGGAGGAGATTCTTACTAGTGATGTTGCACAAATTTAGCCTGAATTGAAAGCGGTTGTAGTGGCTTAATTCAGTTTAAAGTGGTGCACAGGGCTCATATCTCACAAGCCAAACTATCTTGCATGTATCCTGAGATTAGTCCCAACTGCGACAAGTGCAAAAGCGCTGAAGCCTCCCTTATTCACATGTACTGGTCAAATCTTACCAAGTACTGGACGGAGATCTATCACACTTTATCTCACGTGTTAAACGTCAAATTTAACAATAACAATTTTACAATAAAAAGGGGTTGTAGTGGAATCGGGGACGAGTGAGAGAACGACTGATGAGTGGTGAAAGTGGCCCGCTGAGAGAGACAGAGGTGAGAGCGTGAACACGAGAGGATCCGGTGTGCAGCAGTAAGGAATAATGACCTGTTCCTGAAAGTCATCTGTTCTGTCTGTGTTCTCATGACCATTTTATGTTTTGTTTTACATGAAGCTGCTTCCCATTAAGCAGTAGAAGTAGTTCTAGTCTCAGTCATGTGTACCAGCTGTCAGCCTCTCTTTGGATTGATTAGGTTCAGAAAGCAGACGAGGGGTTTTTCTTCCCCAAAGGCAGCGCCGTGTGTCTGTCAGTGATTTCCTCGGACTGTTTCTGTTGTAAAGTTGGATTCCTAACTTTTTCTCGGATCAACCTTGAATTATTTTATCCTCAAATTCAGCCCATTTTCCAGACACATGAGGGTAACAGATGTCCGTGTACGTGTTGAAGCTCAAGTAGGCAACAGTTTTTTGGCATCATTGGGCAAAAAATTCCATAATAACCTTTCAGCATATTGTAATTCAAGTGTTCTGAGAGAAAACTAGACTTCTGCACCTCCTCATGGCTCTGTTTTCAGGCTTTAGAAAATCTAGCCCTGGATGGAAGACTTCTGAGAGAGAGGGAGTTCCTATTGGCTGTGCTCTAGCTGGTGGGCGGTGCTTGGTATTTCCTCAACAGATCTCAACATGGCTGCCGGGTCACAAACTTTCTCATTTTACAGCTAAACAGTAACTACAAGATGTTTCTGAAAACATTTGAGGAGAGAAATAGTCATTACAGTAACACAATATTGGTTCATATTTGATCAGCGCTGCCTAATTTGACCGTTTCATTGGCGTTTGCGAGTGATTGACAGCTGCTCAGAGACGGCAGGCTCCAGATCAGCTCTGATTGGTTGTTTTCCTCCAGTCTGAAATCTTGCAGATGCCGTTAGGAGCACCGGAGGACACAGAGGAACATGATTTTTTTCAGATTACCTGTCTCATGCACTACTGTGAGGATATAGTGACTGTTTTATAAAAATAACTTTTATTATTTATTTATTTAAAATAACTTTTTTTAATCATATTTTTCTCCGTTTCTGCTGCTTTAACTTAGATTTTCTCCTGATAGCTGAGTAAGATTTCTTCCTGTTTGTGTGTTTCTGTCTCCAGGCTGATCAGTGCCTGAAGAGGATGATGCTCTCCTGAATCCCCCCCCCCCTGCTCACACCCTCCCCCCACCCCCTTCATCCTCCTCACCACCGCCTCCATCATGAACCACACCCCCAGCCCCCACCTGTCCGATGGCGGTAAGTCGTCCGGAGGCGGCGGCCTGCTGTGCAGCCTCGGTCTGGGGTCCGACAGGGGGATCCGCTCCCCGGACAGCCTCACCCACACCCCCAGCCCCACCGGAGGAACCCCCAGCTCCAGCCCCCCGCTGCTGCTGTCGCCCGGGCTGGGAGGCTTCGGGCTGGTGTCCCTGGGGGCCATGGGCGAGATGGGCGGGGCCGACTGGGAGAGCAGGGAGGAGCTGAGGCTCAGGGAGCTGGAGGAGGCTCGGGCCAGAGCGGCCCAGATGGAGAAGACCATGAGGTGGTGGTCGGACTGCACCGCCAACTGGAGAGAGAAGTGGAGCAAGGTGGGTTACTGAAGCCAGGAGAGGAAATATAGACTAAAGGCTGAAGATTGGATCCATACACAACCTCATTTTCATCTTTTTGTGCACCAGGGCCGGGCAATATATCGATATTATATCGATATCGTGATATGAGATATTGTCTTAGATTTTGGATATCGTAATGTGGCATAAGTGTGTTTTCCTCGTTTTAAAGGCTGCATTGCAGTAATTTTTCTGAATTTACCAGACTGTTCTACCTGTTCTATTATTTTTTCCTTTACCCACATAGTCATTAGGCCTGTTCGAGATGAGCCATGCCTGCGCACAATCCATCACCGCGCAATGCGTGCCGGTTAGATTTGTGTCCGACTTGATCCAGACTTTGCTCTGACGTCATGCACACGTGGGCAACGATAACCTCACGAGATCGAGGCGTTTAAATAACTTTAATAAAGATTAAAAATAAACTAAAACAACTTGACTCAATCCAATGAACACCATCCTGCTGCCCCTCACTAGAGAACCAAATGTGGATTAATCCGCCCCTGAAAATAGTCCCCAACTAATGAAGTATTTCCTCCTGTCTGAGTAATGTTGGCTAATAAACTAGTTTCCGGCTGTTTTAGTAAATTACTGAACCTTTTACAAATGAAACTCTATATTCATGACATAGGTGTCGGCTTGAGGCTGATTATCTATATCTTTCCCAGGTTCGTTCGGAGCGAAACCGCGCACGTGACGAGGTTCGTCAGCTGCGGCAGCGACTGGACACTCTCACCAAGGAGCTGACCAGTGTCCGGCGGGAGCGGCAGGAACTGACCTCGGAGAACGAGACGCTACGGCAGGAGACGCTGCGCCTCCGCGGCGACCTCGCTCCCGACGCTCCTCCTCCATCTGCCACTTCTCCATCTTCCTCCCCCGCACACCCTCGTGGTGCGTCCGCCTCCTCCTCTCCATCTTTACCTCCCTCCTCCCCGGCCTCCTCCTCCTCCTCCTCTCAGGTCCACGCTGACGGCAAGCTGGACAGGGTGGGGGAGGGACCGCCCGGGTCTCCAGAGCCAGAACCAGTGAGGGACGTGGACTTGGACAGACAAAAGATGGGTCAACAAAAGGTGAGTCTGCCGTGTATGTTTAGATTATTTTCATTTGATCAACTGGTGTCATTGAGATGAATGAGTCACATCAGTTATCCTGCAGCATAGATGATGGGAAATATTACTGCTTTAGATATTACTGATTGTGTTTTTTAGGGAAGAAGAATTGTTTCTCAAACAGACAGAACAAAGTGCGTCCCTTATCAGTTCAAAATGGAACACGTCTTTACTATTACTACTACTACTTACTATTTACTTGTAAAGTCGAAGTTATACTTTCCTTGTCTGCGAGTACGAGAGGGTCTGCTAAGGTCTGTGTGATGTAAAATTTGTCATCAGAAGGTGTATGCTAAGGCGAGTGTATGTGGACATCTGAGTACCACCCGTTTGTTGTGAGTTTTTGAACGCTGTATTTCTGCTGTTTTCTTAGCAAAAGTTTGAAAAGTGTGCTTTCTTGGCCCTCAGTAGACATTTCTCATTGTCTATATTAATTTTTGAACAACCATTATAATAATAATAATAATAATAATAATAACTACAATTGCACTCGGAGAGCGCAGACCTCCGCCAAGGTGCGTGACTTTAAAAACAGATCACAGCTCACAGCTGGTGGTACCGTGCGGTGGTCGGCTTATTATTAACACGGTGTGTTTCCGTGTAACGTATCGGCGGATGCTTCTCTCATTCAGCAGCCTTGTTACGTCTGTAAAACGTTACACTACGTTGTCTCTCATCCCGTCATCTACCGCTTTGTTCTCTCTCACCGCGGACGGACAGCAGCTCCTGCACACACATCCACACACGTATCTCTCTGCTCTCAGAAGAAGGTGGGGTCACGCGTCATCAGTTACACTGTGCATGTGTTAAACCCTGTGGTCTTAATGCTCAGGCTGATTGGAATTCTTAAAAAAATTCCTGAATCTGGATCACGATCCGGATCGCCACCAAAATCTAATGGATTGTTCAATGTGCCACACCCCACCCCTCTAAAAGCTTTCATTCAAATCCATCGCAAACTTTTGGAGTAATCCTGCTAACAGAAGGACGGACAGACAGACAGACAGACAGACAGACAGACAGACAGACAGGTTTAAAGGTGGCCAAAGGTCCCATAAGGTCACAGTGACCGATATCTCAGGAACGCCTAGAAGGAATTTCTTCATATTTGACAGATTAATCAATAATGAAGAAGTTGCTGCTCTAGATCCGACTGTAGGAAGAGCAGGTTCAGCTTTCAGCCTTTTGAATTTTTGTTTGAATATTTATGCTGATGTGAACTAGCAATGGGGGTTGTGTTCTGTGTTCTGTGCTGCTGACTTGATATCAGCGTGCTCATGTCCTCTGCTGCTGTGTGGACAATGTGACCTGAGCCTCAGTGAATGTAGGCCAGACTAGCTGCTGTTAGACCGCTCACCAGAACTGTGTGTGTGTGTGTGTTGGGGAAGGGTGTCCTATTTAAGAGACGCTAGCAGTGTGGATACCCAGGTTCACACACACACACTCGTTCTCATCATGCTCGCTGATCCCTGAGGGCTCAGTAATGCTGCAGTACTTCTTCTCTGTCAGACCGAGCTGAACCTCAAGCATATCTGGTTCTTCCCAAACACAGAGCCGACCTGCTGCCTCGCTCGGCCTCGTTCGTACTGACACCAGAGATACTTCAGCCTTCAGACACTGTGAGGAGGCCACCCTATACTGAAAACACAGAGAGCCCCAGTGAAACAGGAACTTCTGGAACTCAAATTACTGAAAGCCCAGCCCTGCAACATGACCTCACTTAACAGTATGGTCGTGTGGTTCCCTCGATTTGTCTGGACGGTACATTAAAATTGTTGCTGATGACATGTTTTGTCGACTGACTCTACTGTCTTTCAGAGGCTCTAGTAGGTTCAGTTTTAGGGCTAGAGTGAAGACACAGATATCATATGAAACTAGAATAAATTGGTACCAACCATGTCGGGAAGGAGGCTAAATAACGCTCCAAATTTTGGCAAAGAAAAATGGCATGGTCATTTTCAAATGGGTCCCTTGACCTCTGACCTCAAGATATGTGAATGAAAATGGGTTCTTTGGGTACCCACGAGTCTCCCCTTTACAGACATGCCCACTTTATGATAATCACATGAAGTTTTTTTCATGCAGTATAAATGTGTTATGATCTCCTGTTCTAAAATGATGTATTTGAATATTTCTGCATACTGGGGTCCCTAAACGGTCTTGAATTACATAAGTTGGGTATCACTGTAAAGCGGAGACTATTGTGGATCCAATGAGCCCAACTGTATTCATGTGTGATGATGTTAGTCCCCATAGGAGCCATTTCATTGTAGTGAGACCATTTTTTAAAAACTTGACCTCACTGTATAAAATGACCAGTGGTGACCTCCAGGATAATCACAGCCTCATGAAACTTTACAACCACAAACTAGAGACCTAGAGCATTCAGAGGATGGATGGATCAAACTAGAGACCTAGAGCATTCAGAGGATGGATGGATCAAACTAGAGACCTAGAGCATTCAGAGGATGGATGGATCAAACTAGAGACCTAGAGCATTCAGAGGATGGATGGATCAAACTAGAGACCTAGAGCATTCAGAGGATGGATGGATCAAACTAGAGACCTAGAGCATTCAGAGGATGGATGGATCAAACTAGAGACCTAGAGCATTCAGAGGATGGATGGATCAAACTAGAGACCTAGAGCATTCAGAGGATGGATTGATCAAACTAGAGACCTAGAGCATTGAGATGATGGATGGCTTTCCTAGCTAGATTAACAATAAGGGGGTTTCTGAGCAGTTTACACAACAGAAGTGCTCACCATCCAATCGCAGAAAAATGCAATTCTTGCAGAAATCTCAAAATGTCAAAAGTTTTTGGTCATTTTTATCAATTCTCAAGTGGAAAGAATGTTTAAGTTTAGCACCAAATCTGTGTAACAAATGGTATCAACCCAAAAATTGCTGCAACAACTTATGAGACATACTAACCCCCTGTACCCCCCTAAAAAAGACAAAAAGGGGTCTGTTGTGGTGTCTCAGAGGGTTAAGCCCGGGACTATTGTGAGTTAAACATCAGCAGCTTGACCTGTAATAGGGGTCACCATACTCCCAAATTAGTTTTTGTCCTGTAATGTCCTCTCAACAGCCGGTGGGGACTTGTCCCTCTGGTCAGGTGGGATCACGTTTTGTTTTTGATAATTGCTATAAAAGCGTCACTGCCATCGGCAAGGGCCTTATTTCCACTGGGGACAAAAGGGACACTTTTGTCCAACCCACTTACACAGTCTGAGAGCAATAAATTTCCCTAACATCTGAGTAGGAGAAATGCAAAGGGAAAATCGTTTAGAAATGTATTAAAAAATAAATGCATGAATACATAAGTAAAAACACACATTTAAAAATAAATATAAAATAAATAAAAAATGAATGCAAATATAAATAAATAAACAAATGCAAAAATAAATAAATACATTTAAAAATAAATTTAAAAAATAAATATCAAATAAAATTAAAAATGAATACATAAATAAATAAAAGAGAAAATTAAACAGAAGTGTAAATAAATAAGGGAATTAATACAAAGATAAATAAATAAAGAAGGAAATTAAAACGGAAATATCAATTTATGTCACATTTTATCAATTAGTTAATAGCTACATTTATTTTTAATATTATTTTTGCTACATTTAATGACATATTTATTTATTTATTGAGTCATTTATTCATTTATTCATTCATTTATTTTTGATTTTGGCAGGTTCCGTCCTCCATATCACTCAGTTTGTGTCTGGAGGTTCAGTACCAGGATCAGTTCAGGAGCTGACTGCGTAATGAGCGGCAGTGCTGAATACACTGATAGACAGACTACACAGATTGCAACTACAAAAACCCCATTTTCTCAGTAAATCTGGACGTCAGTCTTGCAGTGCAATACCTTCCCTGGTCCATTTTCAACATCTATTTTCATAAATGAGACGGGGCCCTTAGTAGTTGAAAATCATAGTGACAGCAGTAGTTGTGGTCCCAGTAGTAGTAGTAGTAGTAGTAGTAGTAGTAGTAGCAGTAGTAGTAGTGGCAGAAGGGAAAGTAGTAGTAGTTGTTGTAGTTATACAACTATATGTGTGCGTGAGCTGTAACCTCATAGTGAAGGTGTGTGTGTGTGTGTGTGTGTGTGTGTGTGTGTGTGTGTGTGTGTGTGTGTGTGTGTGTGTGTGTGTGTGTGTGTGTGTTAAAGCAGCAGTGAATAAAGATCACTGCCTATCAGACTTGACCTTCAGCAAGCTCAGGCGTAGTTTCCATGGTAACATGCACACGCACAAACACAGACACAGAAATACACATTGAGGCCGTAGCGTTCCCAGTACACCATCATAATGTGGCTAACTGGTACCCACACACAGCAGAGCCTCATTTCCTGTCTCCGTCCATTGTTCTGGTTCTCAAACACACTGAGTACTTCCACATGTGGCACAGTTTATGGTCAGGCTCACTGACATCTGTTACACAGCGGCTCCCTCTGTTGGGGAGGACCTGTAACAGCAGCAGCAGCATCACAGCTCTGTTTTCTTCTTGTTTGACATACCTGCGAGTGGTCAAGCATGCCATGTCTTTTAAAAGGAGGTTACGTGCTTTTTATCGGCCACTTGTGTGTGAGTTTCTCAGACTTTGGGGGGTAAACAGCCTTGTTTAGTCGACCTCACCGCACTTTTCAAACATGGCCTCATGGAAAATCCTCAAACCGCAGATTTGAAAATAATCCAACCCTTCGTGGATGTGAAAGTATTCCAATGATACTAAATCACATTTAATGGTGAAGTTTGTGTGGCTCAAAATTTTTAATGCAGCTTATTATTGACATGTTTTAAAGAGCTCAAACCACGAGCAGCTCTCTTCCTCCAGGAAACGACATTAGGCGTAGCTGTGTTGTTGTCTGGCAGGAAACAATAGAGCTTTTACACGCTGTACAGCGCCAGGAACAGGTTGAGATAACGAAATGGAAAAAAAATGTGGGAACATTTGCTATAAATCCGGAGAAATACGGGAGAATTGTGAACCCGGGAGGAAACCGGGAGAGGGCGATGAAAAACAGGAGTCCCCTGGGAAAATCTGGTTTCTGGTGTTCATTCAGCCTAGTGTCCAGTTTGTTTGACTGATGTAGTGTTTCCTACAGTAGAGGTCTTCACAGGTCCACCTGACCAGGACTAGACCGGGCCTAATCTCAATTAACAGATTCTACATGCACATGTAGAATCTGTAGGCAATGGGACACGATTTTGGTATCGGAAGCGTCCTGGTTTCCGTTTGTAGTCCGAGTAGTATTGACAAATCACGTTCGAGCAGGCTTTGGTTGAACGCAGGTAAACAGTCGGTGTGGAGAGCAAAAGAGTCAGAACGCATTGGCCGAAATGAAATCAGGTAACCCACCAGCTATCGTCTGACGATGATTTAGCGTTTTATTGGTTTAAAGTTAGCTTGTAAACTGGCTACTTGTGAAACAATCCGGTTGTATACATCATCTCTCAATTCCAGTCTCGCATCTCAAGTTTCTAATTGGACTGTAAACAATGAGCAGCGCAAAATGGAAATGGAAGTCGCTGGCTACAACGGAATCTAAATTACAAATCCTGCTATAGAGAGCCTAAGTCCCGCCCCTTCCGGTGGACCACCGTGGGACCTTATTTCGGAAAAAATATGAACTGTAGTCAACGGAGAGAGATAAATCATTTTTTGATCCCGTTTGAATTGCGCCATAAATCACACAGATGATGTTTGTCAATTTAAAAGATAATTTTGCAAGTCAAGAAAGTCTCGGAAGAAAGATTAGCCAATCAGAGGCAAAGTAGGGCGGGTCATGCATTCGCTATAGTAACATCGCACACCAGAACACCAGATATACATCCCCTTGCACCCAGAGGCTCATCCGTCACTAGACCGATAGCCGATGGGTTCCGAGATTGGACCGAGCCCAAATTATACTGAGTCTAGTTGAGTCAAGTAGGGTCTTAATACCGTAAAATGCCACGGGTCTCTGGTCTGTGTGTCAGTACCCGGGTGGATCCCGTGGATCTGAGTGTGCTCAGTATCAGCCCTGATCATGTGGTACGTTATAACCACTACAGGAGCTCTGTGCTGCTTTGCCACTAAATAAAAGTCTCTCACAGGGTCCATCATGTTGTACTTTTTCTTTACAACTCCCAGTCACAGAATTAGATATTTATGAGCAACTCTTAAAGGCAGCATGATGATTATCTTGAAGAACCACGCAGCACTATGGAGCCTGTGTGAGAGACAGAGACCTCAACATCTGGCAGATGCTGTGAAGGATATAGGGTGGGGTGGGGGGGGGGGGGACATTTTTACTGTTGCAGCGCCAAAGCAGACAGATTTACTATGTGGAGAGGAGGACAAGCTCGACATTTCCAATTTAATTTCTGTTAAGGCCGTTAAACAAAATGAGATGTGAAAATGTTTGGTCAGGAGAACCCACCCAGGAGTGTCAGGGTTCTGGCTGGCAGGAACCTGAGAGATGAAAGAGTTTGATTTGTGGCCTTGTTAGGGAGGAACAGAGGGCGGAGTGGAAAAACAGTGAGGACAGAAGAGAGAAATATTGTTGCAAAACAGGCCCATATTTCTGAAAACCCTTCAAAATCAGGGCGCGTCGAATGAGTCCGTACAAGAGATACGAGTAGTTTGGAATGAGACTGATACGTTATTTGAAAGTGAAAGGAAGCCGTTATCCCTGCTGATGTTCTGTAAGGAGTTATGAAATGTTATGGTACGTGTCCACAGGGGCGTTTGTTATTGCGAGCGAGCGCCTCGCTTCCCAGCGCTGGACGCTTGATGGGCTGCCACTAGACACAAGGCACCTGATTGGACGAACGTTTTCCCTCGTGGGATTCTGCTCCCAGCTTTCAAACTGGAAACAACATGGCGGCTTGTTTCTTCTCCTATTTCATGAAAATAGTTCACTAAAATGTGTTTCTGAAGACATTTTATGCGAGAAATAAGCCATGCAGTTGCTGAATCTGTCTTTATTCTGGATCGACAACGCTTTGTTTAAAAGTTTCTCGGGAGTTTCCAGAGGCGGCGAGTTGCGTCGGACACCTGTGATTTGCATAAAGTAGTCTAGACCTCAACTTTATGTAAATGAGGAGCGGGCGACGTGATGGTCCGTCTCTCGAATCGTGCCGCCACGCTACCAGAATGCATTGCACGGCTGCTTACATAGACAATGAATGGGAAGCGTGGAAAGGACGTAGTACGGATTGTACCTTTTAGGAGGGTGAATGTTTCTCAAAGAATTATTCCAGAGACATAACCAATGAGAGACACTGAATTATGAACAATTATGAACACTGAAAAGGAAGCGGCGTTTTCCATGGTAACGCTAAGCTAATCGTCTCTCCTAGAGCTATTGTATTAATAAATCTAGTAAAACAGGTATGAACACCACCTATTACAGCTCAAACGGGATAATGTGATCATAGCTCTGCCTTCTACTATGGAGAGATGGGAGGATGACCTGAAGAAGTGTCCTCAGATAACCTACACCAGCATATTTAGCTACGTTATTGAAAGCTCTGAGGCTGTCCCTCAGTAGATTTTCCAGAAAGCTTACTCTTTTATGATATGAATCAATGTCGTGATATAAAATGACATTGACTGTGAAAGAGGATTGTGTCCATATTGTCTCCCTCATGACCAAACTATTGCACGCTTATGAACAAGCTATTAAAAAGCGGTTACATGTGTTATGTATTGCATATCTGTGGATATGTACATTTTGATTTTCTTTCTTTTGAATTTTTTATTTTTTTTCCATGTGTATTGGGTCAATGTCTTACTTATTTTCCTATTTAAATTGTATCTACATCTCTTTCATTCACTCATTAATTGTGCCCGTATAACCATTTTCAGATTCGACTGTTTTCACGCCTTTAAATTATTCCAGAGACATAACCAATGAGAGACACTGAATTATATATATAATTATATATATATATCAGTCGCTATAAGCACCATAGATATGGGTCATTAAGGGCCTACTAAGCCTACTGTGTTGTAAAAATGAAAGTGAAACTTAAAAGCAACACGTTCTAACATGTTGTAAAACTAAATGAAACGTCACATTTTGAACACAAACACAAAGGCTTCTTAAGGTTTAGGCAAAAAAAACTACAACTTTTTTAGGTTTAGGCAATAAAACTACAACTTCTTTAGGTTTAGGCAAAAAAAAACCTACAACTTCTTTAGGTTTAGGCAACAAACTACAGCTTCTTTAGGTTTAGGCAATAAAACTACAACTTCTTTAGGTTTAGGCAACAAAAAACACTGAGTTAAGTTTAGGGAAAAACATTATGTTTTGTGTTAAAATAACTACGAAAACAAAGACAACTACACATTGTTGGTTTCACATTGTATACGAACTCCAGTCTCCTGGGTGAAAAGCACCTGACTTCCTCTTCTGCTCCTGTCATAATTACTATATTTAGATGATAAAACCTACTGGTTGTAGTAGGCCCCTATTGACCCACATCTATGGGGCTTATAGCGACTGATAACGCCTATTTAATAGTCTGACAACAGTCTAATCGGCTGGTTTCCCAGTTAAGTAAAGTATAATTCTGGTTTATTAACTCTCGGGTACTTTTACGTTGATAACAATGTCCTCATCAAAAACTAGACTCCTTGTGTTTCTTGCCCTGGTGGATTTTGTTATAGTGACGTCACTGTGATACGTGAGTTTCAGTAATCTACCAGTATATGGTATACCCCCTTATATTATTGTCTCGTCCCTCTCTCTGTCAGGACTTGGAGGTGCTGGAGTCGGTCCTTCGGTCCAGGGCCCCGGACGGTGACACTCAGGAGGCCTGGGAAAGTCGCGGCGGCGTTAACCAGCCCACCTCGCGTTCATCCTCCGGTCTGAGCCGGCAGGAACGCAGCAGGCAGCTGTGGGAGGACATCAGCACGGTGGAGGAAGACACCAGCAAACTCAACGCCCTGCAGCTTCGCCTGGACGAGTCCCAGAAAGTCCTGCTGAAAGAAAGAGAGTAAGAGACACAGAAAATCCAAAAATGTCTGGGCTGCAGCATAGATGTGAATGTGGACTAATGTCTCTGTGTCTTCCCCAGAGACAAGCTTGCACTGAGTAAGAGCATCGAGAGGCTGGAGGCTGAACTCACTCAGTTGAAAGTTAAATATGAGGAGCTCAGCAAGACCAAACAGGAGACCTTCAAACAGGTGAGACATCTATGAGCACCACTCTGCCAGTCTGTTTGGATCTCTTCTTTTACTGAACAGAGACAGACATCAGGTCACTGTGCTGCCGGCACCGGAACAAAAACCGACAGTATGATAATAATGTACTTCACGTGTCGTCTGATAGTCTGTAGATATGTAGCCTATAAACAAGTTATATTTTAATAAAATACCCAGCCCCCTCCAGCCGTACAGGTGCACTCCGAGGTGTTTATAAGAGTGAACCACCCCGATGGATGGATACTGGGGTCTTATTCCTGTGGGAGTCCACAGTCAGCTCCTTCATCGTCCTTATGTTCAGCCACAGATGGTTCGATCCACACAACAAAGGCATGGTAGCCTGACACTGACACGTTGAATGCATTTAGCTCAAAGCACCACTGTGCCTCAGAGCTGAGCAGCTAGCGTGCCTGCACCTCCTCCACAACAACCACATACCATACACACTTGCATTTGTTTGCGATTTGAGGCCACTTGTGCAGCTCGAGGCGGTGCAACCTTAATGTTGGAGAGAGATGGTTTTCATCCATCAGCAGCTGGGCTTTGGTTTGGATTCAGGTTTGGTCGGATTTTATTGGTCTCAGGGGATTTGGAACACAATTCCTAAACAAATCGGAACCAAGCCTCAAACTGTAGCTGTAGCTGGCAGCGGGGAGGCAACTCATTTAACACGTCACACAGTGACTTCTTACTGTGCTGCTCTGGTTGCCAAGAATCATACAGCAGAGAAAGAAGTGTTCCAGCTATGTACGGTTCTGATGGCAGGTTGATATCTGAGAACTTTTAATCAAGGTTCACTGCACATTTTCATTTTCGAGTTATCCGAATCAATTCCAGTATCAAGGATGTGGGCATCCCAAAGAGAATCAGACTTTTAGGCAACGGGTTGCTTGATTGTGGGATATGTAGGGTTTTAATTGACTGATATTTGCTGCATGAAGCCCAATCCATCTCCAATCCATATATATATATATATATATTTACCTCTATCAGGAGCTATGAACCCGTAATTTTGTATATCTTAAACTGTACATTACTGACTTAACAGTACAATAATTCAGCTGTGCAATAATCTATTTTCCTCTGGCATCAACACTGCATTTATTTATACAGAACATTTAAACTAATATTCCCCTTTTTACACTATTCTTGCATTTTTTATAAATGCATGCATTTAGATTATTTACATAGATCCTATTTTTCAGCATTTTTATTTGCACTGTTGTTTTATATATATATATATATATTTCTTATTTATATTTTCTTATGATTTCTCTATTTTTATAAATTTATATTTATATTCTAGAACTGAAGCAAAACGTAACTCAATTTCCCCCCCGAGGATCAATAAAGTATTTCTGATTCTGATATTTATTTCCTTGCTGGAGAGAGGGTAGTTCGTCCCGAAGTGGCCGCTGTATTGATACCCTCCACCTTAAAGAAGGAGCTTCATTGAGCTGTGAGTGTGACTACAAACAGAGTTAACTCCACCACGGAGTGGGAGGCTGTAGGGACCGGAGTGGAACTGGGCCGTAGAGTGTCGGGCTCAGGCTGAATGCCTCCGGACAGAAACATAGCTGATGTTTTGGCAGTGTTCCACCACTAGGGGTCAGTCCAGGCCTGCAGAGAGGAGAGCCGTGGGGAAGAGAAGGAAACAGCCAACAATGGTCCTATAGAACGACTCACTGAATGACAACACCAGTTAGATAAAGGGGGGAGAGGTCAGAACATATGTGAGATGGTGATGGTGGGTGTTTTGAAGATAAGCGGGGTAGAAGAGATGAAGATGAAGAGAAGGATAGGGTGAAGTGCCGAAGGTGGAGAGGAGGCAGAGATGCAATGATCAGATAAGAACAAGGAGGGATAAAAGGAGAAGGTAAAGGAGTTTGGGTCAGCCTTATCTCCACGCTTGTTGTCCTAGATACTACAGATCACAGAGGATGCTTGGTTCCTTTTAAGAAGGAACCGGAGCCTCTTTACCTCCGAATTAAATTTGTAGATAACACTAAATGTCAAGCTATTGCAAAGTTTGAGGATAGATGTTGTTGAGATAGTGAATGATGGAATTTAGTACTTTTTGGTTTCATTTGCCCCCCCAAAGTATCATCATGCGTTTCTGAAGTGAACACTGATGTCGTCTGCTTATCTCTGTGAAGTTTTTAAAGGCAGTGTTTTAACACACAGCTCAGCCGAACCCGGTAAAAAAGGGGGATTCATTAGTATCAGTCATACCAGCTAGATAATCACTGAAAAAGTCCTGGAAAATTGATCTCTAGAAAAGAGTGGGAACCCTGAAAAAATGCAAAAAAAGGATCAATTTATTACATATTAAAAAGATGACAAAGTATGAAAAATGTGAAAGAAAAGGGAAGTCTGGGTCATAGGACAGTTCAGTCTCAGCTCTCTCATCACCCTCGTTTCCAGCTTGGATTAATGTTAGTAAGGAAGAGTCTGTACGGTCTGTGCATTAAATAAGCAGCAGGGATATTAATTTAGATCCTAGTACTCGTTTCCAGCTGTCATTGTAGCGTTGCACATTTAAAAACAGGTTAAAGGATAATATCTAATGGGTTAATACTGCTACATTTCAGTGGTTCTGCAGTGTTTTGCTCAAAAACATTAACAATAAAAGGCAGGTTTTGTCTTTTTCCTCCCCTCTTCCTAACACCATCTAGCTGAACCTGCTGAAGGAAATGCACCAGGATGAACTCGGCCGCATTTCTGATGACTTGGAGGACGAACTGGGAGCCCGAACCAGCATGGACAAGAAGCTAGCTGAGCTACGAGCTGAGGTGAGGAGACTGGAGAGCAGAGGAAGAGGAAGAGGATGGAGGAGGAGTTAACAGCAGCGTGTGGGCTGATGGTACAGCTCCTCACAAACTAAACCACGCCTTGGCTGCAGTCGAAAAGTCTTTTTTCTCTTAGGAAGGTTCCTAACAGAGTGAAATGACCCAGAAGTATCTCAGTAGCAGCCGTGATAAGAGCTGTTCAAATTCTCCAAATGCTAAGGAAAGGCGCCTTTCTTATCTCCTTTAGACCATCCTTTACCAAAGGAAAGGAGATAATGCCGCCCCACAATTCCTTGCGGCCACAACTTTTAAAGTGACGCACCGTTCTGCCGTTCATGAAAACAAACGATCTGCTTATCTTGCATAATATTTTCATACAGTCATTGATTGATTCGTGTACACAAATTTCCCTTTTTTCGTAACGCTCAGCACGCCTTTCAACAACATATTTTACGTGCAGCAACACGTGACGCACGTGTCAATATCCGCTCCAGTCTTTTCAAAATAAAACTCCTTAGTTAGGTTAAAGAATAGATCGACTTGGTTAGGCTTAGGCAACAAAACTACTTAGTTAGTTTTAGGAAAAGATAGTGGTTTGGGTTAAAATAACACCAGAAGTGATGTAACTTTGAATATAAATAAATCAACTTTGACTTGTGGTTTCACACAGGACACAAACACTGTTCCCCTGGGCGAAAGTACTGTGTTTTTTGACACACTCGACCAACAAAATGTGAAATTTGTGTCTATGTACACGAATCAATACATTAAATGTTGTGACTATTTCACACCAGGAGTTTCCCTGTAGAACTACAGGCTGTTTATCACTGAGCAGGAGGAATACAACCCCTTCTCTGACATTTATGTTATCACCACCTAAAATACATTCCAGTGTGCTCAGCCTCTCTTCTTCTCTGTGTCTCCGTCAGATGGAGAGGCTGCAGGTGGAGAACGCTGCAGAGTGGGGGCGCAGGGAGCGCCTGGAGACGGAGAAACTGGGCCTGGAGAGGGACAACAAGAAGCTGCGAGCTCAGGCTGAAGACCTGGAGGAGCAGCTGGCCAAGAAACGGCGGCAGGCCGCCTCCGCACTCGACACCGACCTCAAGGCCATCCAGACCGAGCTGTTCGAGAGAAACAAGGTGGGCAGGACGCTCCTTTTATTGGACATCCCGGTGCTTTCACCATGCTGTTAATATATTGAAGGAAAAATCCACTTTATTAAAACGTGTGTCTTATTTTCATAACCCAAATTGTAATAAACCAGAATTATCCTTACTCGAACTACACCGATTCATACACACTGATGAGATCTCTTTACATGTTAGGAGATTGAGCCCTGACCCCGCCTCATCTGAAACACTCAGCAGTGTGTGTGTGTGTGTGTGTGTGTGTGTGTGTGTGTGTGTGTGTGTGTGTGTGTGTGTGTGTGTGTGTTTGAGAAAAGGGAAAGAGAGAGATTGATAGTGTTTTGTGTATAGCGTTGAAACCATGGTATTGATCCGGACAGAGAAGGAGAAACAGGGCAAGCGATTAAGACACCGGACACACACACACACACACACACACACACACACACACACACACACACACACACATAGGTTGATTGATAGTAGCATCATCTTCAACCCCAGCCAGGGCTTTGGGCATCACTTCCACTGCACAGATTGATGTTCACTGTCACACTGCAACACACTGATGTGCACGCACACACACACACATGCACACATGCACACACACCCTGGAGGAGTAATAGGGGGTTAGAGAGAGCAGGAGGTGGTGATAGATGAAATGTATCAAAGATAGTATGTGTGTGTGTGTGTGTGTGTGTGTGTGTGAGCTTATCAACACCTGTGTGATAGAAGACTCTGGGTTCCCCGTATCTTATGTGCTACCTCTTAAGCTGGGCATACACGGTACGACTCATTTTAGAGTCGGACCGAATTTCGTTTGCCGTGCAGTGTACGGGGGGGGGGGGACCGAGGACCGATTAACTCCTCCCGACCGGTTGCGAACAGTCGGATGAATTTCTGACGAAATTTTGGTCGGTCGACTACAGGCTCTCTCACAGTTGAAGCAGAGCCACGAGCCGATTCCCCAACATCAGTACCTTATTCTCCTCTTTTTACAGTAATAAGGGCGTAGCTATCAAGATGTAGCTAGTAAAACGTTCTCCCTCAATACTGGACCAACTTCATAAAATGTTGTCCCCATTAGACACAAAAACATGTGAGAATAGGGTCCAGGTTGAAAAATACCAAAGTTACCCTTTAACTGAGGAAAGATGGCAAGCTTGACTACAACCTGCCAGCCAAAGGAACTTCTCAAAGCAACGTTTCTATACGTATAAGCTGGCTCCAGAGACGGAGACGATCTTTAAATGAAAGAATCAACAAACGGTTTCACCTCTAATCCCACACAGACGGGACCGCTCTAGGGTCTGCCTCAGGCTCACTGTGGGGCCAACATCATTACACCTCCACCTCGTAGCAAACAGAGCAGCTGATAACTGTGAACACTCCTACTGACATCGATAGTGACGCCGCCGATGGAGTCGTTCCAGGGTGGGATAGACCTTTGGGTATCAATTAGTGAGTCTGTAAATTGAGCCTGTTATGTGTTACATATATTACATGTTCATATCATGTCTCACAGACTCTTACATGAGCTGCTGACTGTTAATCATACAAAGGGAAGTTGATTTATGTGGCACCTTTCAAACACAAAAGCAACGGTTTCCCAACCCGGAGGGCGCAGTCCACCGTCGTTCTGGCAGCATTTAAAAAAGGGAAATTAAATAGAATATGATAATAATATATATGTATCATAGAATAATAAAATACCTTCAATGAAATAGATGTCTTGTTATGACACCTATGGTCACCAGGTGGGGTTGTTTACCCAACATGCACCTGTCTGTCTGACAGGATGAAGACAGTCAGGACCTCCCGTGTTAAATCTTTTTGGAGGTATGTAGACATTTCTGCTGCTTGGAAAGATGGATAGGCAGTTTGTAGATATATTTCATCCTAAAATGATGATCCATGATGGCTGTGTTATTACTTTAATTGATTAATGGGGACGGATAACTGAAGAGCAAAGAGAGAGGGAAGTAAGAGAACGCTGTGTTCTGTGTGTGTAATGCACACGTATGTATGTGTGTGTGTGTGTGTACTGTGTGTGATGAGCTCCAGTCATCTTAATTGGTCCCATTAGCAGCAGGTTGGGTGGCACAGCCTGCGCCGGCAGATATGTAAAGTGTTGGTCAGTGTAATGGCTCCATTACCACCTGTCCCACGGGCTTATTTATGAAGCTCTCAGGTTTATTTAATGCTGCAGTTAGCGATACACACACACACACACACACACACACAAACAGAATAAGAGAGAATAATTATTCCAAGCATTATGTTTGAGCAGAAAAGCAAAAGGTAGGATTAGCTCACAGTCTCGGAGGCAGGAGGATGAGGATGGTAAAGAAGATGAAGATCAAAAAGGTGAAAATTGCAGAAGAAGGGAGGAAAAAGTTAAAGAAAGAACAGAGCAACAAAAAGAAACAGGTAGAGGTGCTGATAGAGGCAGAAAAAAACAGCATGGCTGAACTCAGTGACCCGATGATGCTCTACCGTCCAGGGGACGCGCTGTGTTGAAACAATATTTTCACCGGCGGCCGCCATTTTCTTACCGTCTGTATATATATGTCTCACGCAAGACAGCTTTTCACTACTGTCTTAGTCAAGTTTCATGTTTGTGATGATGTTTCTCACAGTGCTTGAAGTGGTTTTACTCACATGTTGGTGTTGTTAGCCTACATTCTGAATTTCTAGTGACTTAAAGATAATGGGAGATACTGGGTTTGGTGATCCTCCCCCAAGAAAATTTGAGGGTTTTTGACTTTGAATTTCACACCATTTTGGACCATTATTATTATGCCCAAAAAGCTTAAAGAGAAAACTTGCTCTAGTTCAATAATTATTTTATTATTTATACATATCTCAGCCTTTGTCTGAACACTAATTTCTTCTGGAAATTTTTGCCCTTTAAAATCATATTCTGTAAATCAATAGAGCAGATTCAGAAATCTTTTAAAAAATGTTTCGATAATTATGTTTATTCACAAATAAAAAAGTTATGATGAGCAATTCCCCAATTGAAGAACATTGTAGCGATAAATTACAGCATCCTCGTTTTCACCCCCCTCGGCATATTTGTCCACTCCCATGTTGATAAGAGTATTAAATACTTGATAAATCTCTCTTTAAGGTACATTTTGAACAGATAAAAAATGTGTGATTTATTTGTGATTAATCGCAATTAACTATTTTAATCAACTGACAGCCTTAGTTCTAATCTTACCCATTACAGATTGAAGTAAAATTTTTGATATGCAGATTCACATTGGTTGTCATAGATACTACACACTGACTCAAATATTGGGTTTACGGATGCTACACATGACAAGTCACCCTGTTGAAGCCTTCAACAGAGTTCATTTAATTGTTATATGATGTATATGTGCACATAAATACCCCTATTATTTCCAGATGCATACGCGAGGTTCATCCCAATGCAGAGCCTCCAGTGATTGTTTATTAGAAATCTTGTAGTTGATGTTTTACTGCTTAATAAGAAAGTAGAGATAAGCCCAACCCAGCTGACTCCCCAGTAGGTAGAATATGTTTCTCACTACATCCCCAAAATCATAATAATAATAGAGCCATATCTACCCTGTTTCAAATAGATGTTGTCTCTATTCCAGATGTCATGGCATATTGGAATCGGTTTGTAAATTATATATTATAGGCTATTAGAAGAAGGTCTGGATGCTTCCTCATAAATACACAATAGTGAACGAGGTTAAGGAGTTGTCCTTCAGAATTATTAATAAATACCCTGTCAATCACTACATGCAGAAATAAAAACAAGACATAAAGACCTTTGCAGATTTATCATTGATCATATGTTTAAAGACATTATTATGGTAAAATGTGGTGTTTGGTTTATTCAAAAAACAAGCAAACAGTATTTTCTTATAATAAATTAATGTTTTCTTTAATCTTTTATTCATAAATATAAATGTAACAATACAATTGTTGAAGGATGTTGAGCAATATGGGAAACCACTTTCTAATTTGACTAAGAAAAATGCTATTAAGACACTCAATATATGTAGGTTGAAATACCCCTGGCTCTTTAATTATTGTTATACCGAATGTGAGTTATGTTCTTTTGTTTTATGGAGAAAGAATGTAAAGATAAGTAGTGTAAAATAACATGACGCCGTGGGTTGGTTTTCCTCCTGTCCTCCCAGAGTCATCAGCCACCACTATTGTCCATTTCCATATTCTTTGGTGCTTTTATTAATCTGACCTCTGATATTTTTGTTCTGTCTTATCCGTCTCTTTCATTTTCTTCCTCGTCTTTTATTGAGCTGATCTGTTCTGACCAATCTGGTTGGAGCAGAGCCTGTAAGCTCCTCCCCCACCGTATCGCTCTGATTATAAACCCAATTCTGCTATTTGCTCTGTGTGTGTGTGTGTATGTGTGTGTGTGTGTGTGTGGAGAGAGTCTTCACTGTCTAAATTAATGCTAAATTCAGTATGGCGGAGGGGGGGAAGGGAGCATTATAGAGATTCTTTGTGTGTGTGTGTGTGTATGCAGGAATATGGATGTGTGTTATGTACACCAGTTATCTCCTCATCTGATTCTGTTTCTTTCTTCTTCTTTTTTCTCACGTTGAAGGATCTTTTTTGTCAAGGTGATGAATGTGTAAATATCTCTGGGCATAAGCCTGTGGTTTATTTCTCTGTGTGTGTGTGCGTGTGTCTTTGTTTTAGTGGAACAGATGTAGCAGCAGTCTTCAGGGTCTCTCCAGTCAAGGAGAAACATTTAACAGGCAGTGTGGCGTAACGCGCACACACACACACACAAACACACACACACACACACACATACACACACACACACACACACAAACACGCGTACAGTAACACACACATAATTGTGCTTTTGTGTGTGAGCGTACAGACACAGATTTGGCACAAATACATAAACCCATAATAGAGTATTATTAACACACACACACACACACACACACAAACATACACACACACACACACACACACACACACACACACACACACACACACGCATAAGAAACTTGAATGAACAAGCACTCACACACATGCACACATGCATACAGGCAGACACAGACACATATTCCTGCTTATAGATCCTTCAGTAATCCCTCCTGTTTAATAGAGTCAGGGACTCCCAGCCTCTCGCCCTCCTCCCATTCTTCCGCCGACCACACCCCCTTCCTCCCCTGCCCTCTCACACATTCATTACATAGTCTTGAAATGATGAAACTGCGGGGAATAATGAGGTTCCCGGCCTTTATAGTAGAAACCTGCTTTTGTCTGACAGATGACAGCAGCCACGACTCGGTGTGTGTGTGTGTGTTGTAGATTAAAAAGAGGCGTTGACGCTACTTTCTAATATGTTTTATAATTGTTAGAAATGGTTTTTAATTCTGCTAACTGGCTATAAGTCATGGTGAGTTTTGTTATCATACCAGCAGCCTTTTTCTAGGTGTCACGTTTACACTAAGTGGGTATTTTGGGATGTAAGCCACACACAAAAAAATCTGTAGAAAAACAGATGATGTCCTGGCAGAGAATTACCAGGACATTTTCCGTTAAGTTTACGGATATTTTCTTCAATCCTGAAACGGAAATTTCCGTTGATTTACAGTATGTCCTCCGTACCTAGCCTAATAGCAGGCCCAACCTTTACATTCTGGAGGGAAAACAGACGCTAGCATTTGTACGTTACCTATCGGTCTTTGCTGACCGCCTGAGACTCAAACTGGGGCTAACTCTACCTGACGTCCACTGAGGTCTAAAATATAAACATTGGTAAAACGTAAATTATAATATCAATCTTGTGTTAGTCTCAAAATGAGTCAGCAAAATCTTCCTGGCGTATCTGGTAACGTTAATGGTCGACAACAGCTGAACTAAACAACAAAACAGCTTTCCAACTAAAACGATACTGAGCTAACGTTAAGTCCTTAACATAAATCATTTTGGTTAGACATTAATTGTTGATATTTTTACCACAGAAGTGTGAGAAAGGTTTTCTCCAAATCCGAAATTTGAAGTAATTAACTTATCTTTTCATGCATAGCTCATCTTTCTCCTGGAGATAAATTAACGGAAAGCGTCCGATGCCGTTTTTGGAGGTTTGCCGGTCTCTAACAGGTCCGGACGACGGGGAGCGCACAACTTTCAGCCCAACAGAAAACAAGAGAAAAGTCCCGTTAGAGAAATAAACGAATCTCAGTGCAGCCCGGTGCGGTGTCGGTGCTGGGAGCTGAAGCGAGAGCGGCCGGTGCTGGTCGACGGTGCAACTCCAAAACTGCATTTCAAACGGCGGACCTCGGCAACACGTCTATCCGTCCTCTGGTGCGCCGTAGCCAGCGTGCGGCGTTGCGGCTCCTTGGTGCAGCAGCAGCCAGACGGCCGCCTCGCCAGGAGGAGACGGTGAAGAAGAGAGCGAGTGAGAGAGAGTCGGTGTGTTGCAATTCTGTTCTCATTTGTGGTCTGATAAACAGTAAATTCATCTAAACTGGGTTGAACAACGATGCAATTTGGTTGCCCTGGTGATGAATTACGTCTGACTATTAAGCACACCCCCATTCTCTGTTTGAGAAAGAACGTTAACTAAAAAACAGGAAGTAAAACTGGCTGCAGGGGGGCAGTTTTAAGCAGTTTGCCAAAGCATCAAATGTGGTGTCAGACATGTTGGTGATCTCATGAATGTCTTCTTCTCATGTTCAGTCTGCACTCTGTCTCTCGTCTTTGTTCTCATGCTCACCTTTATTGTCCTGTAAAATACCAACCCTCCAATTACTACCTCCCCCCCACTTCTCCTCATCTGTCTCCTCATCCCTGCATCCCTGTCTCCTTCCAACAACCCCCCCTTTTAATTATTCCCTCCTGCATCACCCCGCCGCTCTCTTTGTTTGATCTGGCTCTGGGGTTACACTAGTATTTGTGTGGCATTCAGGCGTCTGCCTTGATTATCAGCTAGATATTCACTGAGGGGGAAGAGAGTGCGTGCCACCTCTTAAGGAATTTTTTTGTTCATTATTTGAACAGATAAAGCACCAACTCCTCTTCTAATCAAATACGCTCTGTATGTCGGCTCTGTACACTCTCAGTCTCGGGCTAAATCTGTGTTGATAGATGAAAGAATCAAATATTTAACACATAATAAACATAGAGGGTAGATCAAATACAGATATAAATAAATAAGTAAGTAAAGGGCATTTCCCACTCCTTGATCCGGGCTCGTCTTTTATTGTTCCTGTAGATCTCTCATTTCTCTCCATCCGATCGTCGTATAAATTCAGAAACGCTTTCTTGGAAGCTGCTCCGTCTGGGGAGCCGTTATGCGTGAGACAGCAGAGAGGGGAGGTCTGAATCAACGCCATCAAAGTACATGAAAGTGCAGTGAGTGACAATGGTGCATTATTGATGATGCCATTAGTCTCCAAGTGCAGACTTTCCTCGGCTGATGGAAACCTGTGGAGTAGTAGCTATTTATTGGCTCAAACCTGACCACAACCACAATTACCTGAAATTACAGCCTGATAAATGGATGAAAAAAAGCCCTGTTTGTAACGGCTTGGAACACAACCGAATGTTAGCTTGCAGACATGTCCAATTAGAGGCCATTACACCCACGTGTTGGATGTTGTTCCTGCTCTTTCAGATAGCTCGTGGTTTGCGTAGAAAGCAGGGATAGAGAGCCATTCCTAACTACGGTCTCTGTAAAACACCAGACCTTTGTTGAAATGAGGAAAACCTTTACTTTACTATACTTTAAGCCTGTCCTCTCCGTCTGTCTGTTCTGTCCTCAGGAGCTCGCTGACCTTCGCCATGTTCACTCTAAGCTGAAGAAGCAGTTCCAGGAGAAGATGGTGGAGCTCGCCCACGCCAACCGGAGGGTGGAGAGCCACGAGGCCGAAGTCAAGAAGCTACGACTGAGGGTGGAGGAGCTGAAGAAAGAGTTGGGACAGGCAGAGGATGAGGTGGGAACAAGTCTGTACTAGGGGTGTAAGAAAATATCGAGAATATCGGGATATTATGATTTGTGATACTGTATCGATTCTCAAAAACACTATTGATTTTTAATTAAATAATAATAATTAAATAATAGTTGACATGCAAAGACTGACTCAGTCAGTTGGCGAGCGCAGCTTAAACACCAGCTCACACCGCGCTGTGTCGCGAGCATAGACCGCTAACAGGCTAAGATAACGAAAAGGAAAAAAAAAAGTGTGAAAATTTGTCGTAAATCGGGAGAAATACGAGAGAATTGTGACCCAGAGAAAAAACCGGGAGAGGGGGATGAAAAAGTCTCCTGGGTAAATCGGGAAGGTTGGCAAGTACATGTAGCGTGATTCAGCTTCCACAGAGACAACAGACATAATAAAAACATCAGGTGTGTGTGTGTTACCCTTCAGACAACCCTTTCATGTACCGATCAACCTAAAGGCCGTCACCCTCAATTAATAGTTTAGTGAGACTTATGAGATCACCTTTACAAATAAGTGTCTTCCTTTGTATATATGTGTGTGTGTGTGTGTGTGTGTGTGTGTATATCCAGTTGGATGAGTCCCATAACCAGACCAGGAAGCTGCAGAGGTCTCTGGATGAGCAGGTGGAGCAGACTGAGAACCTGCAGGTACAATTGGAACACTTACAGTCAAGGTAAGACACGTGCACGCAAACACACACACACAAAGACACACACACACACACACACACACACACACACACACACACACACACACACACACACAGTAGAGTAGCTTTAGAACAGAGCAGAACAGATTTCAGGTGGATGTGCCAGGCTTGGTGCTATAAAGCAGAATAACACTTGGTATCACATGTGATGTCATGTCCTGTATTACACCCCTACTTGACGTTATCCATTAGCATGACGTGGTTGTAATGGAGGCTGAGGTAAACTTGGTACAAGTACATGATGCCTGATGGCTGCAGTGCATCAGTATGAATGTTTCCCGTTCTCTTCCATGATAAAGCCTAGTTTCTTAGCCTTAGCTAGCTAGCTCGGTAGCTTGGAGCTAGGTGAGCGTGTTTCAGCAACCAGGCTTCATTCAGCCTGCCACAGCTCCATCCACAGCTCCATCCACAGCCTCATCCACAGCTCCATCCACAGCTCCATCCACAGCTCCATCCACAGCTCCATCCACAGCCTCATCCACAGCTCCATCCACAGCTCCATCCACAGCTCCATCCACAGCTCCATCCACAGCTCCATCCACAGCCTCATCCACAGCTCCATCCACGCGATGGACGGAGCCGCCGGGAGCTGCCCACTTTGAGCATCATTTTTAAAGATGTAAAGATTTTAGTCTCGTCTATTTATATCGTCACCTTTAGTGTTTAATGATGTCGGTGCCGTCTCGTCATCGTCTCGTCTTAGTCATGGAAAAAAAGGTCGTTGACGAACATATTTCATCATAGTTTTTGTTAACGAAGTTAAAACTGTTGAAGACTATTTATTTCTGTAAGTCAGCTCACAATAACCTGCTGCATCAATCAGACCCATGCCTCCTGCAATTTCCCTTTCATGTAGGTAGCTAGCTAGCTAGCTATGCAGGAAAATTGGGGGAAATGTCAGTGAGCACAACATCAGAAATATTTCAGACATGGACAGGACGTTTGAGTGTTATGTTGCCTCGGTAGTTGGTGTACCTGATCCCAGTCCTCTAAATGTATCAAACTTTTGAGTTTTTCAGGCGTTCGAGTATTAGGTGAAGCAAATAAACCAAAGCTACGAACACGTATGTACATTGCAGAAATAAGAAATTAACTGTAGAGGCATTTTAAAATCAATACACAAAACAATAATGAACATTAGCACTACAAGTAGTCTCCTGATCAACCAAACTGCAGCAGTGAGTCACTCCAAACTCTGCAGGTAGCCAGGAGTATTATTCGGAGAGTAATTGCGCTGAGTCTACTGTCTGACTGGTATATGAATCTGGCGAGCCCTGAAGCCCGTCCCCCCCCCAGTGGTATCTTTGGTATCCTAAGGCATATAGGCAGCAGTTCGGAGTGTGTCAACGGCAGCGAGTATGTACAAGAGCTGTTATCAGCAGCAGCAGAGCTGAGTCAGGTGGAGTTGAGTTGAGTATACACTTGTTGTACTGAATGATCTCAGCAGTGAACACTATGATAAGCCCTGAGGGGTTGACACGTGTTAGTCAGTCACCACCTGCACTGCTTCAAGCTCAACTTTATCACAGTGCTGGAGTTTTTGACACTATTTAAAGGGATAGTTCGGGTGTTTTTAAGTGGTGTTGTATGAGGTACTTATCCATAGTCAGTGTATTACCTACAGTAGATGACGGTCGGCAATGTACTCGTACAGTAGGAGCAGGAAGTACACAACAACATTTCTAAAATGGTACAGTGTATGCCCAGCTTTAGATGTAATAAAATGATGAAGTGATGACATTTTGTACAGGCATGGATGTAAACTGCAACTTTACTGGTTGGCTGAATCGTACAACCGTGAGGCGGTAAATCTAGCTCCTTTTTTTCACTCTAGGATTATAAAATATTCTAAACCAGCATCTTGTCATCAAAATCCACAAAGATATTGGAATGTCTCAGAAAAAGGCTGACGCCAAAATGTAAATTTTTGGACTCAGCATGAGTGGTGCCATGTTTAGCAACAACACTCCCAAACACTCCTCGACAACCACGAAGGCACTTTACTCCAAACACACTGTGTTCAGGTGTGATGTGAAGCTGACAGCCTACTTGTAGCTGCCAGGCTCACTGCGAGCCTCAGCACTCACTTCTCTTACTATCCACAGATTAGCTTCTTCTGATCTGTGTGCGTGTGCGTGTGCGTGTGCGTGTGCGTGTGCGTGTGCGTGTGCGTGCGTGCGTGCGTGCGTGCGTGCGTGCGTGCGTGCGTGCGTGTGTGCGTGTGTGTGTTGCCTGTCTTTCAGTTCAGCTCTCCCTCTCTATCAGCTCTGCACAGTCCTCAGCTCCTTGCTCTCTGCCTCTCCCTCTGCATTCTCTCCATTTTCTCCACGTCGTCGCTCCGGCACCCGACAGCCAATCGCAGAGCTCCCAGTCGCGGGTTACCCTAGTAACAGAGAGCTCTCTTGTTGCTTTGCTCTGTGGAGGAGTGACAGGCGTGTCGGCATGGTAACGGCTTCAGAGACTGACACAAATCTGTGTGTGTTCTTGTAGAGGGTGTAGCTGAAGAGACTGCTGGACATGTGTGTGTGTGACAGCCTGTACTGGATGTGCTGTGTCATTCAGTTTTGTCATACTGTACATTGTTTTCCCTAAACCAAAATATCAAGCACTTGTGTATGTGTGTGTTAGGCTTGTCACGGTGTAGTCGGTGTTACCGGTGTTACACGGTGGTCGGGTACACACTACGGTATGGGCCCCCACCGTCGTTTTGCTTTTTTTTTTACAGATATAAAACCCATTTAGTCCATTTTGGCTTATCAGCGTCATGTTATCAATAGATAGTCGGACGACGGACGCTACAAACTGAAAGTGAAAGCGTCTGCTCCTTATGGAGTCTCAGCTTAATCAACACAATTAGTGGTGTTTGAAGGTGGGAAGCCAGTGAGGGATTGCATCCAGGGGTTATGCATTATAACTAGGGCTGTCAAACAATTGAAATATTTAATCGCATGATTGTCCATATTTAATCGCATATTAATCACACATTTTTTTATCTGTTCAAAAAGGACCTTAAAGGGAGATTTGTCAAGTATTTAATACTCTTATCAACATGGGAGTGGACAAATATGCTGCTTTATGCAAATATATGTATATATCTATTATTGGAAATCAATTATCAACACAAAACAATGACAGATATTGTCCAGAAACCCTCACAGGTCCTGCATTTAGCATAAAACAATATGCTCAAATCATAACATGGCAAACTGCAGCCCAACAGGCAACAACAGCTGTCAGTGTGTCAGTGTGCTGACTTGACTATGACTTGCCCCAAACTGCATGTGATTATCATAAAGTGGGCATGTCTGTAAAGGGGAGACTCGTGGGTACCCATAGAACCCATTTTCATTCACATATCTGGAGGTCAGAGGTCAAGGGACCCCTTTGAAAATGGCCATGCCAGTTTTTCCTCGCCAAAATTGAGCGCAAGTTTGGAGCGTTATTTAACCTCCAATTCTTTAGGTTTTCTACTTTCATATGATACCAGTATCTTCACTCTAGCTTTAAAACTGTGCCGCTAAAACCTAAAAATCACAAGTTGCATTAATGCTTTAAAGAAATTAGTGGCGTTAAAATGGATTTGCGGTAACGCTTCATTATCGCGTTAACTTTGACAGCCCTAATTATAACCTGATCCACCAGATGGTTTGTTGCACAGAACCATCTGAGAAGCCGTCATTGGAAACTGTTTGGAAAAAGGGCGGGCACTTTCAAAAAAACAATTGGCAGGTGATTGGATGAACCATCTGTCAATCAAACTCTTACCGAAGCCAGTCGGGAGAAGAACGGAAACATCTCTTCCATCGAGAAAAGCCTTCAGTACCGCTCTTTGCTCTTCTTTCAATGAAGAAATACTCTCCAGTTGAACTGATGTTATCGCCGCATCGAATGAACAGTCGCCTCTCCTCAGTGTCGCCACGCACGCCTAAACCACGCCCGTAGCTGCCAGTAGCTCCTCACAGGACGCTGATTGGTCCGCTCACTGACTTGCAAGACACAAACGCATGACTTGAAGCCTGACAAGATGGATTTTCGTGTGGTATGTGATCCCGCGATTCTCGCGTGATCTCGTGACGTTGTGAGAATCCAGCTGCTGTGCAAAGTAATATGCATCTAGCTAGCCGGGCATTATAAATGCTGGTGTGACAGCATTTATAACGCCTTGTGGGCGACACAGCTGTCTCTCGGCACGAAAACTGTTTGGCAACCACAAAGTCCTCTGATACACACACACAATCACACACGCTGCCCTGCCAGCAGCGGTTGCTCATGTTTCCGTCTATGGAAGATGATCTGGTGCACCGTGGCCACACTGTCGCTCTGGCAGGTGTTTTTGCAAAAGCAATCGATCCTCCTCATTACTCATTGAAAGAGTGACCACAACACAGCTTGAAACAAATGGATGGCAGGCTTATCTGTCTCTTCCTTCCCCTTCCTGACTCTCTCTCTCTCTCTCTCTCTCTCTCTCTCTCTCTCTCTCTCTCTCTTTCCTCCTGTCTTTCTCTGTATATTGATAGTCATTCATGTCTGTCACTTTGCTAAGTGTTTGGAGGCTCAATAGAAAAGCTTTTAGTGGCTGAGCTGTTGTTGTGGTCCACATGGTATGATGGTTTATCTACCAGTTGCCCCGACCCTGAACTGGCCTGCTGACTGACAAGTGTCTGAAAATAGTAGACAGAAAATGAGGGAATGAGAGCTAGTGAAGTGAGGAAAGGAGGGAGGGGAATGGGAGGGAAAGATGGTGAGAAGTTGGGTGGAGGAAACAGAAAAAATGAAGAGATGAACCAAAGGAAAGTGGGCGATACAAGCTAGTGATGTGGATATGGTTTGTTGAGTTGTCATGGAGATGGCTCAGTGTCATCACGCGACCTAATGGTACGTGTCCACACGTTTTTTATCTGCGTGGGATCGTCTCGCTTCCCAGCATTGGACGCTTGATGGGCTGCCACTAGACACAAGGCACTCGGCACCTGATTGGACGAACGCTTACCCTCGTGGGCTGCTGCTCCCAGCTTTCAAACTGGATCCAACATGGCGGCTTGTTTGGAAACTTTCTTCTCTTGTTTCACGAAAATAGTACACCGAAATGTGTTTCTGAAACCATTTTATGAGAGAAATAATCCATGCAGTTGCTGAATCTGTCTTTATTTTAAATCGACAACGTTTAGTTTAAAAGTTTCTCTGGAGTTTCCAGAGGCGGCGAGTCGCATCGGACGCCCCTGATTTGCATAAAGTAGCCTAGACCTCAACTTTATGTAAATGAGGAGCGGGCGGCGTGACTGTCCGTCTCTTGAATCGTGCCGCCACGCTACCAGAATGCATTGCACGGCTGCTTACATAGACAATGAATGGGAAGCATGGACAGGACGAAGGCTGTGGACACGTACCTCGAGTGTTGAACTTTGGTCAAGTGATAACAGGTGGTTGTATATGGGAGGAGATGGTAACCTCCGTCTCTATTCAAAGATGGAAGATATGAATGTCTTCCCTGATCTTTCTCCACCCATCCTCGTCGATGACCTTTGACCTCTTCCCAGTGGATGCTGTGAGTGGTTTTGGTTTGGTGTTCAAAGACAGCTGATATTGTCTGTTTCTGGTGTTCATTCAGTCTTTTGTCCTGACCACAATGAACCTCAGTGAACCACAGTGTGCTCGGAAGGAGACCGAGACCGACCTTTTTAAAACCGTCTCAGTCCAGTTGTTTGGTCCACACCAGAGTTTGAGTGACAGCGTAGGGTACAAGGACAGGTAGGGATGTTACGCTGAGGACATTTTCCCACCGGTTAATAATCTTGTGACAACACTGGTGTTACCAATTACACACAAGAAAAGATGACGCTCAATACATGTAGAGCGCTAAATTGCCCCTGGAGGGCACTTCATCACGTTTTTATACTGAAGGACACCCTTGGCCATCTTCACATCTTTTCACACACCAGGTTATGTCAGAGCTGACATGGTTGTTGTCAAAACGAGGTTAAAAATGAGTTGGAATATGTGATTAGCATCTTTACATTCTTGGATCAGGGAAGACGCCCACTGAAATGCGTAAGAGGATTTAAGTTGACTCTGGCTTCCAGAGAGCTGAAGTCTTGGTGCCTCAAACCATCCAACCATCCTGACAACTCGTGTGTTCAGAGAAAACGAGGGCAGAATCAAGTGTGGCCAATTCTATCTTCAGGGTCTGTTTCATAATAGACCTAGCTTGCATCTTTGAAAAAAATCAATAGTCATTGCCTTTTTAAATCAATTGGAAATGCATACAGCTTAGGGTGAAATTAAATTCTTTTTTTTCCATTTTGCAGCTCGTTGAAATCAACTCTGGCATGTAGATCACATATTCTCTGGTATTTTCATTTGTCCTCGGCATAAATAAAACCAGAGATATAAAAGATGTCTTTAGCTTTAGTCAGTTGGTATAGTGTGTTCTCCAAGTATTTAAATGCTGAACTGGATTCAGTACTGATCTTTGTACCCATTGATTGTACCCCTCCTTTGACTGTTGTCCCAGTCAGTTTACCTCATTTCATTTTTGTATTTTCAAATTAAAATCAAATAACCACAAATTTTTTGTATTTTAATATCCTTTTGTGAAAGGAAAATCGAATGACCAAAAGATACCCTGACCTAGTTCTAACTAAGTCACAGGTAGACTGTGAGATTCTGTGATACATTGAATCTTTGCTGTTGGATGAATTCATTAAACCTCCCAAGTATGTTCTGATTTATGTGGCTTCCCTTTCTCGTGCTGTTTCTGTTGTGTAATTGTGTATATAAAACAACAGTTTTAACACCATGCTCTCTCTCTCTCTCTCTCTCTCTCTCTCTCTCTCTCTCTCTCTCCCTCTCTCTCTCTCTCCCTCTCCCTCTCTCTCCTTCTCTCTCTCTCTCTCTCTCTCTCTCTCTCTCCCTCTCTCTCTCCCTCTCTCTCTCTCTCTCTCTCTCCCTCTCCCTCTCCCTCTCTCTCTCTCTCTCTCTCTCTCTCTCTCTCTCCCTCTCTCTCTCTCTCTCTCTCTCCCTCTCTCTCTCCCTCTCTCTCTCTCTCTCTCTCTCTCCCTCTCTCTCTCTCTCTCTCTCTCTCTCTCTCTCTCTCTCTCTCTCCCTCTCTCTCTCTCTCTCTCTCTCTCTCTCTCTCTCTCTCTCTCTCTCCCTCTCTCGCTCTCTCTCTCTCTCTCCCTCTCTCTCTCTCTCTCTCTCTCTCTCTCTCTCTCTCTCCCTCTTTGTTAGACTGCGGCGGCAGCAGCAGAGTCCTGGTCTGTTTGGGAAAATTCGTTCTACTCGGTTCAGCCCTGAAAACCCAGACGGTCCGACCAGCGACATGGACGACGAGGAGGAGGAACTGCAGCTCCAGATCCCATGACACACACACACACACACACACACACATACATATAGTGATACATGATATAATTATACAGACATCAGCGGACACATACAAAAGTTCAAAAGAAAACACCCTAACATTATGGGTATTTTACTCTGAGTCAGATCGAAAGGTCAATATCACTTTAATGTCCCTGTTGGGATGCAGATGTTAATGATCAACCTTAAAAACAAAGCACGCTATTTCAAACGTAGAGACGTAGAGAAACCACACAATTGTTCATCTGAACGAGGTGATGTGACAAAGTTTCCACCCAGCAGCAATATGATAAACACACACACACCTAACCCTTACACAGAACACACACACATTCTCATACACACTAAGACACACATGTACTATATAGACACACAGCTACGAGATCAAACCCAGCAGGGAGGCGTGTGACTGACATTAACAGGATGAACAGTGTGACGCTGAATGAAAGGATCTTTCTTCAGCTTCCACCAAACCACTCCAGCCGAGGCCGACGCTCATTCTTACCTCATATCATCACAAGCGTTACACCTGTCCCATCTGAACTGTGCTGCTGTAGTCAGACAAGCCTCAACCCCACATCTACATCACCAGTATTAATGTTTTTCTTCACAGCCGTCAGCTGTGAGGAAAAGGCCTTTCGTGATAGTGTTGATATATCACAAAGGAGTAGCAGTCATTTTAGGAATTTCTCCCAAATATCGAAGATTCAGAGTCTATTTCCCCAAGAATCTAAAGATCACAACCACTGCTGGGAGCACACTGCACCACATTTAGTCTCAATATAGCTGTAAGTTGGACAGAGTTACAGCAGCGGCGCCGGAATGAGTTAATTTTGAACGTATTAAAGTTAAATGCATCAATCTGGAGCACTTTGAGAGCAAAATTACGAGGCTAGATCTCTGAAGAACTTGGTGCTCTAGTAAACAGTTTAATCATAAAGGTTGTCTGGTTATGAATGCTGATGGCAAGAAGTCACACATCATAAGCAATCGTAACTGAAACTGTAGTTTGTTGGATGTCAGATCACTTTGATTTCATTGAATTATGTTACACGATGGTTGATTATGATTGATAAAGATCCACACTGTAAAAACAGAACTTCATGTTCTCTTTGCTTGTATTGTAAACAGTGAAAACAGCATCCCAAAATATGAGTGCAGAGGATGTTATGGACGAGGATACATTTTACAGTGTTTTGTATGACTCAGATATTCAGCCGGATTCATTGGAGCCAGAGTATATGGCCGAGGAAATGCAGCGGGGAGAGACCGAAGCTGCGGCTGCATTTAGCCGTGCAAGTATATACGGCCGGCTGGGACCCTCCGTGCATCAGAAGCTTGTGTGCAATGCATCCTGGTACATGTAGGCAATCCCGGCACGGATCCCCGAGCAGCAGAACTCAGTTTTCTCTGCCAACATGGCACGCACTGAGGAATTTATTGCTTCAATTGACTACATTTACCATCAACATTGATTGGACATCCACATAAAAGGTGGTGAATTGTCTCTTTAGTGTTGAGGTTTGGTTCAGGTTTGAATCTTTGGAATTAGTTTTCAATGTGTATAGTCATTATAGCGAGACTGGGGCTGTGGTCGAAAAGTCTTTTTTGCTTAGGAAGGTTCCTAACGGAGTGAAATGACCCGGAAGTATCTCAGTAGCAGTCATGATAAGAGCTGTTTGAATTCTCTAAATCTTAAGGAAAGGAGCTTCAATGCTTCCTTTATTATCTCCTTTAGCGTAGGATACACTGGACCATTCTTTACCAAAGGAAAGAAGATGATGCCGTCCCACAATTCCTTGCGGCCGCAACTTTTAAAGCGACGCACCGTTCTACCGTTCATGAAAACAAACAAACATTTTAGTTTCACCACGGCAGACTCACATCAATAACATCCGCCGCCGTCGCATCATAATTACGGAGCTTATAGTGAAAGAGCAGTTGGATTCTCTTAACACCACGGTGGTCTTTCTGTCCTTCTGAATTCTCCTTCTCATCTTTCCTTGACCTCATGACGTTTTCCATCGAGGTCAAGGAAAAGTGGTTAGGAAAAGACGTAATTTTTTGACTTTTCGACCGCAGCCTAGTAGTCCGATACTATTAAAAGCTTTTCAACAGTATAAAGTACTATAGAACACACATACAGAGAGGTGGAACCAAACCTTTCCAGACAGCAAAGGCTGGAAATACATTCAAAGTTCTGTTGTTCCGTTCTCAGTTTGTTGGTGCCGGTTAGATCTGGATGCAGTGTTTATGCTGAGGTTGAGTATTAAGTAATTTTCCTGGTGGAAAAACCCACAAATCCCAAGTATTTATGTCCAGTAATTCCCTCAGGACTGCAGCAGTATTCAGACATCATGGGATAATGAACCACTCAGTGAGACCCAGACCAGTAAAACTCCTCCAGGCTCCTTTCAGACGGCCCCTGTATTCAACAGTAGGGGAGTTCTGGACACGCTGGGTGTTGGACCGAAGAGTTAATTTATTTGTACATGGCTGGACTAAACCTCCCGCCGGTGAAAGAGCTCCAGTCCAGCAGTGGATACATGCAGTTATGAAAGCAATAAAACATTCATTTATCTTCCACCACCGACCATCCGCCGTCACCGTCGGCCTCGGCCTCCACTCTGACGCTGGAACGGGACCAAGATATTTTTACTGATCAGGATTCTGAACTATTTATGTTGTCGTTGTTATGGTTTAGTTTTTATAAATGATCTGTACCACAGTGGTTTTGTATTAGCTCTATAAATGTCAACTGTACATATAAAGAAAGGTGAGTCTCTGTGTCTTTTTTCTCCGTCCTGTGTGTGTTCATAATGAGGCTTTTATTTGAAGAAACCAGCGTTGCCTCGGTAACTTCAGAGTGTTTCTCCTCAAGGTTTCTCTAAAAACGTACATATTTTCCTCAATAGGCTGAGCGAGTGATTTCTCACGGACCAGCAGGAAGTCGATGAAGTTGCCATGGTGATGTTGGTAATGTTCATGCTTAGGTTAATCAAATCTTAATTGCAATTCAGAGACTTATTGTCAGGATATTTCCTGTGTGTTCATTAAACCTGAAAACGTGGGTTGGGAGGAGAAGATCTCGTTAGATGAATCTAACTGAAATGGACGGAGTCTCCGTCCGTCTGTCCGACCTTCGATTTTTTTCCACAACCGTTCATTCGATTGACATCACACTTGGCAAGTTGTGTTGCTGAGGAGTACAGCTCGCTCTCCATCGCTCGCTGCAATATTAACTTTTCCACTGCCGACAGCATGCTGGATACAGCTTCCATCGCTTGCTACATTATGAACTGTTACACCGCCGATCGGCACGCTGGGTACAGCTCGCTAAGGAAGCTCAGTGCCGATTGTGAAGTTGTTTGGTTGAGCGGTTCCAAAGAGAAAAGAAGCAAAGAGACAAAACCCACGGTGTTTTATTGACAACAGCCACTGTCGCCATTTTGGACTGAAAACACATATTATGTTTATAATAGTTAATTGTTCAACACAGGCCAATTTGGTCGAATTTGAATAATTTAGTTTTACTTTTGTACGGCACTTTGAAGGCGGATGTTTTACTGGCGTCCGGTTGACGCTTTCAGTCCAAAATGGCGGAAGCGTAGTTCTGCTGCTGGGCGCTGATGTTGCAATGGAACAAACAATTGACTTTCACTTCTTGGCAATATACGTTCTTTGGGGGCGTTACCACGGCGTTGTACGGTCTGAGTGTCGTCCGCATTTTCGTCTAACAACTTTAACCCTGTCACGGTGTGTTTTCAGTTCATGAATGTTAATTGTAACATTTTGGTCGCCTAAAAATGTCTCCACCCTCTCTGCAAAAAAAACAAGATGGCGACGGCCAAAAACCGAGATGGCGACAGCCAAGATGCCAAACTCGAGGCTTCAAAACGCAGTCCACAAACCAATGGGTGACGTCACGGGAACCAATGGTGCCTTCAAATGAAACTCGTGAGCTCGTATTTACAACATGGGAAGTCGTGTACACGATATGCTTGGCGTTCAAGTGGTTAAGTCGTGAAAACGCCGCTGCTAAGCAACGGCAATATTAACGTTACTGTTGGCGTCTAGAAGACACAGAGGCTAACAATTTAGCAAGCTAGCAAGTGGGTAACATAATGACAGAGGAGAAAGATGAGGTCGTTGGGAATATCAACATTTTCCTCAGACATATTATAAAATTACGAAGAAAAACAATATACGACTAAAATTACAATATATTCACTTATTATGCACCGAAAATTAAACTTCCATGCCCTCCGCCCTTTCTGACAACGTCAACAAACACGTCACAAGTCGTGAACTCGAAGTTTTCAGAAACTTTCCACTTACGAGGTCGTGAATACGACATGAGGGGGGCGTTCATGTGGACTCTTCTCGTGAACACGGTAAACACTGTAAACACGACCCCATTTGAAGGCATCATATGTCCACTTCTTATATACAGTCTATGGTCTCCACCAACTCCTGAGGGAAATATCTGTCTCATTAACTATTCTAATGCTCTGAAAACAGCTGCCTGCTTCTGGAGACAAGGTTGATGAGAGCGGAGTTTCAGGGTGAACATGAGCTACAGTGTTTTCTGCACTATTTGCAACACATTTGATTCAATGTTAATATCAGAAATAATGCAGGCTTAGTAACTGTTAAGAGAAATGTTTGAAGGTAAATGAGAACATGTGACCTCGACGGTCTAATAACAGGCAGAACGATTACTGTAGCATGAAGGAAGCCAGAGAGTTAGAAAATCAGAGACAAAGGAGTTGGAGTGAGAAAGAGTGCTAAACTCACTCACACACACACACACACACACTCTCGTGGTGTGTTTGGCAGTGCAGACCGGGGTGTGTGCTGCACAGAGTAGACGCAGTAATGAGATTGAACCTCAGCCTGACTCCCCACACACAGCATGGGGGAACAGCTCGCATCTCCCTCTGAGATCATATTCATTACTCTGTGTGTGTATAATGAATGTTTTACCCTTGTGTAGACGAGAGTCAGAATGACTGAAATCATAGACACAACTTTGGCTCTGTGTGTGCGTTGTGTCTGTGCTTACTTTGCATAAAACAGATAGTTGTGTATTGGCAGTTTAGACGTACCAACTTGTACAAGTAGTCACTATGGTGCCCTTGGGATAACAGCAAACACACAGCGTGCCCACACACTCAAGCTGTTCGCTGTGGATGATGATGGTGTGTGTTAATGTTTAGTTGGATCCCATGAGCGCCGTATAAGATAATTCAGAAAACTGTTGGCTAAGCATGACACACACTGTAACACGCTGAGGGTGTGTGTGGTGTTCAATGTATGTGTTGGAGGTGGTTGTTTCTTCTATTTGAAGTGTGTGTGTGTGTGTGTGTGTGAACAAAGCCTGGAGCCTAGTTCATTATGTTAATTTTCTCAGTGTCTTTATTAGGCCAGTAATGGCTGACAGCAGGAAGGCAGAACATTACATTGATCCCTCTATAATTATTCCACAGCTACCACTGCATCTCCTCGTATGCATGTACTGTATGTATGTATGTGTGTGTGTGTGTGTGTGTGGGCGTGCAGGCTTATGTATCACTACAAAATACAACCAAAATGACTCCTTGTGTTGTGAACAATAATTGAATCGTGGCCCGTTAGATTTCTTCTATTTCTCCGTATCGACTGTGGCCGTGATGACGTTCTCCCTCTGCCTCTCTGTTCCTTTTTACTGCACTGAATCAGTGTCTCTTTTGTAATAAACCAATTTAAGCTTGACTGCATGTGAACAAGGCCAATAAATGATCCTGAAACACACGCACAGGTCATTACCATCGTCTGTTTGCTAGCTGAGAGACATTAAGTTTCTTTCAACCTCTTATTTTCATCATAATTGGCTGTCTTTTTTTTTTTCATGTTGAATGCGACAGTTCATTCTTGACCTTGGAAAGCAACCTTGTCTCCTAAAAATGACGTTCCCGTCGGGGCTGTCAAAGTTAACGCGATAATAACACGTTAATGCAAATTTGTTTTAACGCCACTAATTTCTTTAACGCATTAATACAACCTATGATTTTTAGGTTGCAGTGGCTCAGTTTTAAAAGCTAGAGTGAAGCCAACCATGTCATACTAGCTTGTCGGGAAGGAGGATACGAACGCTCCGAACTTGCGCTAAATTTTGGCGAGGAAAAACTGTCATGGCCATTTTCAAAAAGGGTGAAAATGGTACAATTCTCTGGCAGGATATTCTCTTTTTTTAATCACGCTTTTCATTTCCTTAAGAAAAATGACTACAACAAGCTAAACCATAACAAATAAAAAAAATATGTACATATTATAACCGATAATAAAAACAAAGCTTTCAAAAACAAGGGAGGAGAAAAAATGGTAATAATAATAATAATATAATAATAATAATAAAATAGAAAAATACCAATAAATAAAATTATAAAATGAAAAATAAACGAAAAACTATCATACATTCAAATTAAAAAAAAAGTAAATGTAAAAATGTATTTTGAACGGATAAAAAATGTTCCGATTAATTTGTGATTAATCGTGATTAATCATAGACAATCATGCGATTAATCACGATTAAATATTTGAATCGATTGACAGCCCATACAACATGGACATGAACAGCGGTATTATTATAATAATCAATAAGTGATCTTGTCTGTTCCCTGCTCTCTGTTTGCTAGCTGAGAGACATTCAAGGTGTTTTTCACATCTAGTCCTCTTTAAAAAAACAAACTCAGTCCTCTTAAAGTGGACCAACAGAAAAGGGACTCAGTTCTTTTTGCGTTCACATTGTCAGTTCATTTGAAAGAGGACTCAGTTCTGTTTCTGGTCCACTTCAGCTCTGATGTGGCCTCAGTCCTCTCTCTGTTCACACTATAGTTCCTACCTTCATCACTGCTGCTGGTCAATGCTTTCCCCTTTAATGATATTTTTAGGGTTGGCACACAGAGTACTGTACTGGGGCATGTGTCTTTTATGTCAGTGGATTCCCCGCTTTTTCTCATCTTATCACGTGTGGTAAAATACTTTTGATGTATTTTTTTTTTACTTTGATGCAGCACTGCAGTGCGGTCCTAATGAAGCTCCTCGCTTTCATATGAACTGAAAATTGGAGGAAAACCTCGGCGTTTCTGTGCATTATAGACAGTTGCTGTTTGACGTGTTCTTCATTCCATATCTGGAGAAGTGCAGTAGTTTCTTCTTCGGTCTAAACTACTCCTCGTCCACTAGCTGCCATGGTTACGTGTTGTTTTTCCGAATGTCACAGTGCACAAGCTTGGTGATTTGTCTACGGCACCCTGGAGCGCTTTGTGTTCACAATGCACAGATTAAACGGACCACAACGCAGACTTGAATCATACCTTACTCAGACCTCCTGAGTCCGGTTCGAGGGGTCTGAGTTCTTTTGGAGTATTCACATAGACACAAAAAATTACTAATAACTCTGATTTTGTTTGGAGGGCTGAAAGGGACCGAATGTGAAAACACCCTAAAGGACAATTAATTTCTTTCAACCTCTTATTTTTCATCAGCATTGCATTAAACTGCATTCTCATACAACTAAACTGCATTCTCAATTAGGTTTCAAGGGAAATGTATTTTCTCCCGGATTACGGTCGCAGTTTTAAACACGTGGTTAACGTTGTAAACAAAACCGCAACAAAAATACTTGGTTAGGTTTAGTAAAACATCATGGTTGGGCTTAAAATAAGTACGTTTGTTATATATGGATGGGGGAAAAATTATACAGCATTGTATCGCAATATTTTACGTAGCAATATTATATTGATACACGGACGTCAAGTATCAATCTGTTATTACATAAACTAGTCAATTTTATTTGTATAGCCCAATAGAGATACAGTATATCTTTAGATATTACTGATGCTGAGTAAAACATCATCAAAATGAATATGAATATGACCAAAACTAGAATCAGGTTTAAAAAGTGTAGCTGTGTTTAGTAGCCGGTACATATATGATATCTTAAAGTGCTAATGATTGCTTGTTTACAACAAAGCTGATGGTGAGCAGATTAGATCCATGAATGAGTAATGAATTGATCTGTTTCCAGTCTATTATGGAACAGAACCGAGCCGTGTATCTTCTGGCCTGTAGAACTGTGCTGGTTTTATGTGTAGAAACGCTGTAAACCGCTGCTGCCAAGAGCTGAGTGCCTCCAATATGGCTGCCAGAGGCTGACTTATGTCACCTTTTATTACTTTACGAGTAAGACATCTTCACACATGGCAAATAAAGAAAAAACTCTTGCAACATAACATAAAAGTCTGTATTTGCACGGGATGTAGAGCTGGAACTGTTCCACAGTCAGTTCAAGGTTCATAAGCTTTGACATGATCTATTCTAAGATGGTGCCAGCAAATATGATCATAAATCATCTTTATAAACAAGGCTTTAGGCGAATAATGAGTCGAGACAATACACAGAGGTATGAGAATCCCATTTTTGGAGGCTGTTATTTCTTGACAGAAGGACGGGATGGTCTGCTGGGGTTTCTACTCAGACGCACGGAGACAGAATGAAGGAGGGAGAGCAGGCAATAAAATAATTGTCCCTTTTAGTGCCGTCAGAGCAGAGAGGACCGAGTGTCAGCACTAACAGTCTGATGGGCAGATGAGACAACAAATACAATTGCTTTTCTGGCAGCTTTGCTCTGTTTTCATGACAGGATCCGGTAATGTATCTGACACACACACACACACACACACACATGCCCATGTGTGCATGACGTCAGAGCAAGTCGGGATCAAGTCGGACACAAATCTAACCGACATACATTGCACGGCGATCGCTGGCAATTGATTCTGGGCAGGCCTGGCTCATCTCCAACGAGCCTATTTTGAGCCTTTTATGAACACTTTCCTTAAGTCCGCATTTCTGCAGACGTTGCCTGAGGGAATTACCCACAATTCATAGCATTGTGACGCACACAGGGTTACCAGGGGAAGCCAAGAAGCGAAAGAAAAAAAAGGTTAACAAAGAGGACGGCACATGGGTGTTCAGGCATATTCACATTTACAAAGAAACTTTAACATTAAGGATTAAAGATGGTACATAAAAACTCATAAAATCAGAGTAATGCAGGCTATATTACACAGCTGGTTTATTCATCAACCATTCCTTTTAATTTTGCTTAATGAAGTTTGTCAAATTTTTTTTGACAGTTACCTCTAATCTCGTAAGGCCAGAACCTGGAAAACGTTCAAATTGGCAGTAAAACATGTTAAATAAAAACCCACTATTGGCGTCGTCAAGGTAACGTGGCATGTCGCCGCCAAGTCCTGTCCATATACATGTTTATATGAAGGCCTGGATATTTAGTCATTTGTGTTATTACAAATGTCAGTGTGATTTTTGAATGAAGTTTTCTGCACTTCACTTTGGTTCACTATAAAGTCTCCTCACACACAACTATAGTGCTGATCAATCCTATCATAAACTCATCAGTCAAATTGTTCCTTACTGAAGTTGACAACATGACTGCGTAATATGTTTTTTTTATTAATATAATTAATATTTTTAACATAATTATTAACTATGAAACTTGTGATTACAGGGCTGTGCTGGCCTCCCTCCATGTTGAACCGTGTGAAGGCAACGACAACAAGCAGAAACCTTCCATTCATTGATTTCAGTGTTTCAGTTTACTTTGTTCATACAGATGTACAAACACATCCACTGGGCCGGTGTGTGTGTGTGTGTGTGTGTGTGTGTGTGTGTGTGTGTGTGTGTGTGTGTGTCTCTTCTCTTCTATCCTGTCTTTCTGTCTTTCTTTTACAGGCAGAAGACAGGCTGTCTGGTCTCATTGGCTGTAATTACAGGCCCTGTCACCTAGCTGTGCTAACCCTCTATTACTAGACACACGCACGCACGCACGCACGTACACACGCACACACACACACACACACACACAAACAGTTTGTTTGCATCTGAATGATTTAAAGCAATATGTATTTCTTTTATGATGCAAATACTCTGTTAGTACAGTGTGCCCTTATACTGAGGTGAGTGTACTGCACGGTCATGCACAGGCGTGCGTGGTCGGCCCGGCTATGTCAACAAGGCAAGGAGAACCTCGGATTGCAACACACACAGGGAGAGCGACTTCATTCTCTGCTCAAGTAGACATTACTCCTCTATATCTTTACATAGACAATAGTTGTTTGATGCTATATTAATGCTCTGGATATCATATAGAGAACCTTTTAAGTGATACCGATACCAATAGAGTACTTCATTCGATACCCATCATGTGAATGGAAGCTGTGTGTGTGTTTCCCACTGGCTACAGTAGCTAATCGGCGTCCCCCGGCTCACGGTGGCAGGACCGTGTTGTCGTGGAAGCGTAACGTCCACCCTCCGGTACCCCTCCTGGTTAAAACTGTTAGCTCTGTCAGCACTGTTGCCGTTGTTACTGCTGTTCACGCTGTAAGCACCATTAGCTGCAAGCCGCCGGCTCAGACATCTCTGGGTTCAGAGCATGGATGTATTAAGAGAACTGGATACAGCGTTGGAGGCTCCCGTTCATTCTTATGAGAGTTGCTCAGTGGAGCATGAAGCCAAGATGGCACGACTCCCGAGTAGAAAAGTACCCGGATCATCCGGCGATCTTCTGCATCCGTTGGGCCCATGGAGCAGGCGCAGTAGCGTTTCCTTTAACTCCGCCTCCCAGCCCTCGTTCCAGCCTCGGTCTGGGTCTCATTCACATGAACGGAGGAAGGGAAATAACTCTGGATTCAGCTAGTAGTGCATTTTACAACTTTTTTGTTGGTCTGGAGGAGCTGCAGTATTTATTTCTGCAACTACATTCCCTTGATATTCCCAAAGATAAACTAACTTTGCACTGGCTCTGCTATTCTCCAATATGACCCCCCCCACAACACTAGTTTTCCCCCGACGTCGGTCACATTCCTGTTTTGCAAGACGGGCTTCACTAGATATAACTTTTTTATTTTCTTTTGTGCTTCCGTGGAGTTTGTGTTGGAGTCTGAGTTGTGGTGGCGGCTGGTCGTTTGTTGGCGTTAGCGGACTCCATTTCTAACCGAACATTAGCTATCGGTGCCCTCTGTTAGCCCTGTAGCAGAGCTGAAGAGAGTAAAGGCACTCGTGAGCGCGGATAACGTCACATCCGTTGGATTTTCCCGGAAAATGGGCCCAGGTTCTTCACATTAAAAAAAGCAGTCTGCAGGCTGATAGAGGAACCCAGAAAGTCGCGAAAGGTCTCATTTTTGAGGTTAGTTTACAACCTGTTCACACATTGGCAATAAAAAACTATTAATATGTATAAAAAACGTACATACAGTCCCTTTAAAAAGAAAAACCATCGTAGTAAACGGCAGATGTTTCAGTTGCATGCTGCAGATCAGTCAGAGAGAGGCTTGTGTTTTTAAGGATGCTGTTTTAATTCCTTAGAGAATGTGATAAATTGTGTGAATGAAGTGACAGAATAACATACTCTCCTCCTTCAAAGCCAGTTTCAGCTCCCATCAACCCACAGCCGCTCTGTGGACCTTCTCAGTGGCCACCAGTAGAGGACTGTGGTCACACTGGGCAGCTTAGTTTGATTGTTCGTTAGAGGCAGGAGGTTGATGGAAAAGAGCATAAAGCACAGTCAACGTTTCCAGAAAGAATAAAAGTAAGTATAGAAACACACAGATAGCAGGACCTTGGAGGCTATTAGCTGCTTTAAGGGTCCCTCCTTGCTTTCCAGTCTGCCGTTGCTCGTCCATCTGTTCGCTGTGGACGGGATATGATACGACTCCCAGCACTGCCTCTGTGTTTACTCTGCTAGAGAGCTTTTAATGGCAGCCTTAACGTCACTCCGTTATGCCTGCTAATGTTCCCGTTAGTGTGTATGTGTGCACGCACGTTTCATTCTCTCCATTAAAGCCCCATGCGTCTCAGCACTTAAAGTCTGCAAGAGACTTTATGATTAGGGCTTGATGTTTGTATGAATTCTACATTATGATACTAATTACCTCGTTCACTGGCTCTCCCGGAGCCGTGGGCTTTGGAGCGAACTGCATGTGATCTGCACTGAAAAAATGCCCACGTTAACAAGCCTTTTGGTCTCATATCCAACATTAAAAATTTGATCTAAAAGTTTCAAACGACAGCAGGGGAGATAATTCAACTAAAGTACAGCATTGTTTCAGAACTTATTAGAAACAGTATTTGAAAAAGGGAGAATAATGCAAATCAGTGCTCAGTGATGTAAAGCTCCAGTATGGAGACTAAATTCACAACCATTTAAAGGAACAGCGTGTAGGATCTGGCGGTATCGAGCGGTGAGATTGAGACAGCTGTTGTAAGAGTAGCATAGGTCATCTGGAGCAGAGCCAGTGTGTAGAGTGTGTGTGTATGAGGGAAGTGAGTGGTGAAGCAAGAGACCGAGAGCGGCGGTGACGGGAGCGAGTAACATTATCAACTCCGGCCCAAACCGTTCTGGGCTACTGTGGAAACATAGCTACCGGCTCCGTGAAGAGGACCCGCTCCCTATGTAGATTTATTACACGGCTGTGTTGAATACTCTATTCTGATTGGTCAATTACGGCTTTCTGCGGTCTGTAATTTCTCTATAACAGACCGTTGCTATGTGTAACAGACCGTTGCTATGGGCGCAGCTCTGATGTCAGACTCTGGAGGACCGTTTTTGTGTCAAAATATTGATTTCTTAAGTAAGTAGCCGTGTAATAAGCGGAATAATGTACAGCTAGCGGGTCATTGTTGTGAAAGAATCCCCTTCAGGGCGATGAGAGACCCCTCTGCTTCAAGTCGGGGTAAAGCATCGCCCTGTTGGGGATTCTTTCACAACAATGACCGGCTTGCTGTACATTATCCCTTACATAAACTCATTCTAAGCTAACAAAAACAAAACAATTCTTATTTTCAGGTGATTATACACTAATGAAAACATAGTTATTAATATTATATTTCATTTCTGCCAATAGATCCCCCTAATTATATATATATATATATATATATATATATACTGTATATAGCTAGCAATTTAGCTATAGATTACAAACTAGCTAGCTAGCCAGCTTTAACTAGCTAGCTAGGTAGTGAAAAACAGCTGCTTCGGTTTACAACTCTAAATAAATTTCAACTCTCTAGTGCGGACCTTTGTCTACCCGGCACCCAGCATCTAATTGGCAGTGAAAGTTTTCAAAAACACTGTCACCACGACGTCGTGCTTTTGTATGTTGACTGTACTGATATCCTTCGGTACTTTTGTAGCTCCTGACCATGAGACACTACAAATGTCCTCATATCCGATTTTAGGCCATTTTCGCACTGTATGTCGTCCTCCCAGTCAATGATGGCTGATGGATGTGGTGTTGTAAAACTGGCTCTGGTAAAACCATCGCGCCTGATCGTTGCAGTGTAGCTGCTTAATCATATTTGAACCGGAACTGAAAAAATGGACGAGGCGGACCTTAAGGTGAAAAGGGCAAATCACATCCGGCATTGGGTGTAAATTGTGAGGTGCAGACTTGTCCAATATGAATGAATTCCTCTAGATACTGGGCTGCATGGGAAGTACTGCTCAGCCTGTGAAACCAGTTGAATAATGTCCTCTGTGGCTCTGGTAGAGCTTTGTCAAGTCTGAGAAATAACCCTGATGATGTCATCAGGATTATCTTGAAGAATACTGATTTACACCAGAAATTAGTGGAGGTATGAGGCTTGAAAAACATGGGCATTTACCAGGCAGGGTCTAACATAAAATCTAACATAGGTTGCACCATGGGAAACTAGGATCCCGTGTGTCAATTTCAATTTTGACCATTATATTTTAGTCCTTTGCGAGACTTTATGGAAGTCTGATACTAAATCGCTGGACTACCCCTCCACCGGTGTAGTCATTGTAATTCAAACAGCTTATATTTAACATATTCCATAGCTCTGTTGTTGTATCTAAATATATAAACACAACAATCACTTAACATTCAGTGATACTGTTTGGTTTGTAGCCATACAGTACGTGCAACATGCTGCAGAGCAGAGTGGCAGCATCTGTCCCACCCAGTGTGATTCAGACACTCCAGTATAATAACAGACGGGCAAATACTGATCACTTCTTGAAAGGCAGTTGTTTCTGTCGTGTTGTGTTTTCTTACTGAGACGTTAGCTCCGAATTGCCTCATCTGACAGTTGGATGGAAACGTTGCTTTTTATAATCAAAGTAATGAAAGAAATTCACAGTTCATCTCACAGATGTCTGTGTGCGATTGTGTGGAGGAAGAAAGGAAGAGGTGATGGAAGAAGAGAGACACCTGAGAGAGGAAAAGGATTTAGTGATGGAAGTGATGTGCAGTGAAATGAGAAAGATTGGATTTCTCTGCCTGAATATTTTGCCAGTTAGTTCCTAAATTCTTCTGGGTTGGAGAAGTTGCCAACCAAAGCCTGTCTCCTTTCTCTTCTTGTGCTTTTGTTCTCCTCTCTTCAGGGATGCCTTAGAGGAATGACTCTATGATGGAACCTACTAGGATTAACCACGCATTACAGGCGGCAGTTATGCTGAGATAATGACACAGTGGTCTGTAATCATGAGACAACTATTTATCTCAAGACAGCATTATACGGTAATTGTCTTAGTGAGACGGCCTTAAACAAGACTTTGAGTCTATAAGACTGTACTTACAGCTGCTATAAATGCTTTGAGCTAACCTCAGCATGGTGACATGTTGATGGGAGGGGGGGGGGGCTGTAGCTCAGTGGGTAGAGTGGTCGTCCTTTAACCGCAGGGTTAACACTTCGATCTCCGGTTACTACTGTCTGCATGTCGAAGTGTCCTTGAGCGCTCCCTGGGCTGTTTCACAGCATCCCACTGCTCCTAAATGCTTAGGATGGGTTAAATGCAGAGGTCAAATTGCATGTATTTATGTGTATGATGAATCGATAACACTTCATTTTACAGGTCCGCAAATTTCATGGTAATAAGGTGATAATCAGCAAGTAACCTATTTGATATTTCTTTGGAATTACTGCCAAATTTCCCCAATATTTACTTCAAAATGTATCGAAAATTACTTAATTATAAACATTATTTAATTATTATATTGCGCTATTTCCCAATAGCTGGTAATTTATTTAATACATCTCCAGGAAAAGAATACAAAGTTAATTGTTATGTTTTATGTCTGCTGATGAATAGATAATAATTAGCAAATAGCTTCTTTGAAATCTCTTAAAAACTCCCTGAATCATTACATTAGCTACCAGGTTACATTTGTGTAGACAATAAGTCACAATGGTGAGATTTGTGCCTGATCAGAAGTGTCTTCTATTAGTTTTGGTTTTCCACCTCCGATGAAGAGCAGCCGCTTCTCAAGCCTAAGGGTCCTATTTTAACCATTATATGCTATTTTAGCATATAATTATTAAATCATGTTATAATAAAGTATTTTTTGATACATTTTGAGGTCAATATTGGGGTAATTTGGCAGTAATTCCAAAGAAATTTCAAGTAGGTTACTTGCTAATTATCACCTAATTACCATGAAATTTGCAGACCTGTAAAATGAAGTGTTACTGAATATTGTACTATAATATTCTACAAATATTACATCCCCAACGAGCAGAAAAGGCAGAGTTTTGTTTCGATGTGAGTGGAGTGAAGGAAGCCTCGCAGGCTGCAGGTCGACAAGCTGTTCCATCAGCTGGATAGAAATGAAAGTCACAGCTGGAGCTCAAATGAAACCTGATGTTTACTGTCATCATGAATAGACAGGGGCAGCCGCAGCACTCAGAGGGGAGCCGGGTCAGAGCAAGAGAGCGATGTTGTACTGCGGGTTGGAGAGGAAGTTTCCATTAGATCAGCTGGCTTTTAAGTGTTATCACAGCAGAGAGCAACGCTGCAGATAAAAGGTCCTGCTCCTGTACGAGACCCTTCTGATCGTTGTCCTCGGGGGAAGATCACACTTAAGAGCCAGATTCAAGTCAATACATCACACAGTAGCTTCTGTAAAAAATCATTTCACATATGTAAAATGTTCTCTGTTGAGAAAAATCTGTTAAAGTAACAGCTGTATTATATCAATTTCAGCTTAAAGACGCACTCTCTGGTTTTGTTACGCACCAATCTGCACCCCAAACCTCCAGATCATTAGCTCAGTGTTGATGTTCTGAAACTAAAATGTTTGAATTAGGGAGTGTTTTAGGCTACATCCACGCGATTAAAAACAAACACGATCTCCATCCAGACGAGCGTTTTAGGGCCATTTCAGGATTAATCTCCGTCCATACTACCACGCCTGAAAACACATATCACATGACCATTCATGTACACTGGGCATGTCGGTTTAAACAGTAAGCAGCGCTGGACACCGGACTTGATGTAAAGCGCTGGATTAAGAGTTTGCCTCCTGTAGTAGCATTATAAATTGCAGAATATAATTGCACCGACAGCTGCTATCAGAGACAACAAGATCAGCAACGCTTGTAACTCGTTAACCATGTTGAATTAACCACTGGTGGTCGAGGCCATGGATGTGAACTGGATACAGCGTTGGAGGCGGGGCCCCGTTCATTCCTATGAAAGTTGCTCAGTGGCGCATGAAGACAAAATGGCTCGACTTCCGACTGGAAAAGTACCCGGCTCTTGGGAACATGGAACATGCGCAGTAGCGTCCGCTCGGTCACATGAGTCGGTCACGGGGTCCCAACGTCACGCCGTCGTCACAGCTTGCGCTCCAGCCTCGGTCTGGGTCTCATTCACATGAAGGGAGGAAGGGAAATAACTCTGGATTCAGCTATTAGTGCGTTTTACAGCTTTTAGGACCTAATGATTTAAATAAGGACTATTAGAGTGTTCATACTGGGAAGTTGATTTACCTAAAAGAAAATTATCCTCTGAGTTACAGACGTCTCTTTCCCAATGTAAGTCTATGGGAAAAAGTATTTTTGGGCCCAATGGCATCATGTGACAGACACGGAAGTTGTAGTACTGCCGTTTGGACACGACGAAAGTTGGGATCAACGTCCGGCGCTCTTCCTGGGGGCTTGGTAGAGGCTGATGTTGTTTGTTTTCTTCCGGAAAAGTTTCAATTGGTGGGGGCGTGACGAATCAGGGAAGGACACGTCATGGCTGATAAAACCCAATCAAGAAGCCAACGTGGGCGTCTGCGTCATCGTTCCCAAAGGTCTCCGTTTCTGTCCCTCCAGACTAAAACTCAACCCACGTCTTCAATTTAGGGGCTCGAAAACGCCGGAGTCAGGTGGACGCTAGGCATTAACGTAGCAAAAGTTAAGCGTTTTAAAATGAAACATATTAGTGTCGATGTAGCCTTAGGGAGGGAGGCCCAATCTTTGATTCAAATGTAAACCAAAATTCAAACCCTAAGGAACAGGGATTAGACCACTACCACATCTAATCTACTAAAATTGTTAACGCCTTGTTTCTGCTGATAGCTGCTGCTGATACTGCTGATATGTAACACTGAGTATTTCCCCTAATTTTCTGCCAATATTTAAGTACTTGGTAATGATTAATTCATTAGCATTCACTCATAGGATTCTCATCCTGTCCATTAGCTGTGGTGTCTCCTCTGACCCCCAAGAAAAAAAATCAGCTTTGCAAATGTTTTATAGGAAAGTAATGCATTCAACACTTTAGTTTGACCTCAAGGATACGCACAATGCATACTGCTGACTGTGAGTTGAAACTGAAACTGCCCCTAATAACGAGGACGCTGTATATTATTAACAAAGTTCACTCTGTCGTGATGCACCGACATAATATGCTCAACTGGTATCTGCACCAACTCTATCTTATTCATTAAATTGTGCAGGAGTAGCCTGGTGTTGTTCTATCTTCCCTGACATGATGACGTTGAATCGGACGCCTTGGTTCTTCTCTATTGTTTTTTAATTTTGTAGTTGGTGCAGATAATTTGCTAAACTTTTCTATTATATGAATATTTCTATTTGTTTAGAATTATGGTCATTATCATTGCAACATCAGGGGCGGTAAATGAGTCTAAGTAGTGTACAAGAGCCTCACAATTATATTTAGAACTTATACTGCTTTCTTTCTCTTCTCCCAGATGTCACGGTGCCTGCGATGGTTACTCGCGTGAATGAAATTGATCCCCTTTTCTCACGGATCCTTGAAGGCCACGTCAAGGTTCGTGCTACTCATCTCTGCTTCCTGTGCTGAACGGCCCACTGGTTTTGGATCAGCACGGTGACCTTTGCTGCATCCATAGTTCGGACTTCCTCTCGTATACTTCAAAAAGAGATGGGACATGCTTGTTGCTACACATCATCTCATACCTCAAATAGCATATTTCCTTTGTGTCAAGATGCTGCACGCTTGCCCACCTTTCACATCCAGATGAGAAGGTCATGCAAGCTTGCAGGAATTCAAAGGAAATACGGCACATAATTATTCATTCTTATTGCATAATATCTTTCATAATTTCCTATTTAAATCCATTCTCAAGGTTCGGCAGCAGTGCGTCTTCTTAATGTTTCAATAACGACAGCTCATGCAACATGTTTCTCTTCAGAATTTAGTCCCCTACATTGATCCTCTCAACTCGCATTCAGATTAGTTTTCTCATCCTTTATGTTTTAATTAACAGGTTAAATGCTGCTGGACAGTAAATTTCTCTTTTATTCATCATAATTTGCATGTATTGTTTCAAAATACTCTTTTCAATCAGTCTGTTGTGCTAAAATGCTGAAACTCTGTAAGACTGCAGATATTTTTACTATATTTGAAGTAAAGTAGAATATATTTTGAACAGTTGGGCCTACAGTAGATGTATCTGTACCCCCTACAGTACATGACTTACACTAACTCCTAGTAACGGAGCTTTTCTTGTCTCTTTCAGCCGATCTTTCTAAATGAAGTGTTAGTGAAGCTGCCAACAGACCCGTCAGGAGATGAACCTCTGACCCACATCTCTCACATAGACAGAGTTTACACACTCAGAGCAGAGAGCATCAATGAAAGGTACCATAAACACACGTAGGAACGCGTACAGTACTTAGTTGTTTTTACAACATGTCCTACAGTATTTCTTAGTTTTGACCATAGACTGTATATAAAGATGGACGACGCGTCTCCACCTCCTCCCACTGTACTAAACTGAAGCCAAAATATCTCGGATATGGAAGCTGCCATCTTGAGATTTTGATTTGGAGCCAGAGTAAAGAGTATATAAGCAAAGAGACGAAACTCCGGTGTGTTTTTGACAACAGCCGCTGCCGCCATTTTGGACTGAAAACGCTTATTAAATTTATAATATTTGATTGTTCAACACAGGCCATTTCGGTAGAATATGACAATGGAATAGAAATAATTTTGTTTTACTTTTGTACAACCAGATTAGTTTTATCAACCCTATGAGACCCGCGGGATCGCTCCAAAGTTGAGCTAAATTTTGGCGAGGAAAAACTGTCATGGCCATTTTCAAAGGGGTCCCTTGACCTCTGACCTCAAGATATGTGAATGAAAATGGGTTCTATGGGTACCCACGAGTCTCCCCTTTACAGACATGCCCACTTTATGATAATCACATGCAGTGTTTTGAATGCAGTATAAATGTGTTATTTTTGCCTATTCTAAAATGGTGTAATTGAATATTTCTGCATACTGGGGTCCCTAAACAGTCTTGAATTACATAAATTGTGTATCACTGTGAAGCTGAGACTCTTGTGGATCCATTGAGCCCAACTGTATTCATGTATGATGATGTGAGTCCCCATAGGAGACATTTCATTGTAGTGAGCCCATTTTTTTAAACTTGACCTCACTGTATAAAATGACCTGTGGTGACCTCTAGGATAATCACAGCCTCATGAAACTTTACAGCCACAAACTAGAGACCTAGAGCATTCAGGGGATGGAGGATCAAACTAGAGACCTAGAGCATTCAGAGGATGGATGGCTTTCCTAGTTAGATTGACAATAAGGGGGTTACTTAGTTCTTGCAGAAATCTCCAAATGTCAAAAGTTTTTGAAACCAAATCACAGCATGGCTTTTTCTATGGTGTTCCTCAAGGTCTTGGTGTCTTAATGTGGTATTTTGGAGGGATTATTGATCATTTTTATCAATTCTCAAGTGGTAAAAAATGGTTAAATTTAACACCAAATCTGTGTAACAAATTGTATCAACCCAAAAATTGCTGCAACAATTTATGAGACATAATAGAGCATGGGGACGACCATCACATACTTCTATCATAATGTTCTAAACCCTTATACACTTTACACACAGTGCTGATCAGCAGCTCAAATTAATCTTCAGGTTCCCAGCTTTCAGATGATGTACACCACTTCTATGTGACATCTACTGTTGACCTGCTATCTCCCCCTAATGATCCCCTGTACCCCCCTAAAAAAGACTAAAACAGGTCTATTGTGGGTCTCAGAGGGTTAATAATCTGGGTATGGCTCTGCTGCTTATCTGTATACTGTACTGGATCTGGGTTTATTTACTAGTGAAGTACAGCCCCACCTCTCCTTTTTCTCCCACGTCCCACCGCTCAGCGTTCCTGCTGTAGCTCTGCCCAGTATGGAAATGCATTTCTGTTTGAGAAAATCGATTTGGGGATACTCCAGCCCAGAGAAAGTCATTTCTACCATTTATCATCCACGCAGCTAAGCATGAGAGGGCAATAAGGGAAGCAGCTCAGACGATGAAGGTGGAGTATAGGTTTTAGATTACTGCAAATAAAAAAGGGAGAGCACATTTTTGATTGGTAGCCGTTATATTATTGCAGAAATCGAAATAAAATATGTTTTTTTAAGTGTTCCCAGGAAAAAAATTAAATTACACTGCCGAGAGCTGTTACTCTATCTCTTTACTGCATCCTACGCACAGTTTCACACTGCCCACCTCTTCACCCTTCAGCCTTGCTGTTGCTGGTGAGTGGATTAGGAAGCTGGACCCTGGCTTTTCAGTTCCCTCCTCTGCAGGAGCTCTGAGGAGAAGAGTCACCAATCAAAGATGACTTAGTGATGAAATGAATAAACAAGTATCACACACAGGATGAAAAACTAAACTTTAAGATAAGAGAATATCTGTTAGGTTAAAAACAATCTAATGAGATGTTAAAGGGGCTCTATGTAAGAATCAGAAATTTGTTGTTAACAGTGACACCTGTGGCTGTTAAGTCAACGACAGTCAGCGTCCTGTTGCTACGTAGACGTGAGCGAGCATTGGTCAAAACGGTGAGGTGACACACACGAGACTGAATGTCATTAGCAGCTAAAACCACAGTATCATTATACAGTGTATTACTATATCAGCTTATCTGTCAAATAGGAATTTTGCCAGCTCGGGGTCCGTTTTGATTCCCAAAACCAATCGAAGGTCCCTCCATGAACTGAAGGCCCGGTCGATGTTGATCCTAGTTTTCCCCCCCGACGTCGGTCACATTCCTGTTTTGCCACACGGGCTTCACTAGATATGACTTTGGGTTTTTTTGTGCTTCCGTAGAGTTTGTGTTGGAGTCTGAGTTGTGGTGGCGGCTGGTCGTTTGTTGCCGTTAGCGGACTCCATTTCTAACCAATCGTTAGCTACGGTTGCACACTGTTAGCCCTGTGGCGGAGCTGAAGAGAGTAAAGGCACTCGTGAGCGTGCGTGACGTCACATCCGTTGGATTTTCCCAGAAAAAAAACGTCCCGCATTCATCACATTAAAAGCAGTCTGCAGGCTGATAGAGGAAACCCAGAAAGTCGTGAAAGGTCTCATTTTTTAGGTTACAACCTGTTCACACATTGGCAATAAAAAACGATTAAGAAATGTGTAAAAACGTACCTACATTCCCTTTAAAATGTGAAAGCATTATCAATAGAATGAAAAATATATGACGATTGAGAGACAATATGGGAGGTTAAACAAATGTCTTTAAAAGTTGCTTGAAGGAGAACTGCATGGACTTTACACATCTAGGTCTGTTTCCAGGGGCCTGTTATGTTATGTTCCTATTGATTTGAGATACATGTTAGCAAAGGCTGAAATGTTTATAAATGTGTAGATGCTGATCTGTGTGTGTACATGTGTTTATGCCACCTGAACCAAACCTGCGACACTTTAGTTACAGCAGGTGTGTGTGTCTGTGCGTGTGTGTGTGTGTGTGTGTGTGTGTGTGTGTGTGTGTACTTGTTTTCATGACATATGAGGACAATTTTATGATAACACACCTTCAATATGAAGACGCTCGGAAATATGAGGACATTTTTCGCGTCCTCATTTTTCCGAGCTCACCGCAGTGTTCTAGAGCCTCCCAGAATGCCCCTGGACCAAAATCTACCATGTCCTGAAATATCACAATTGTATGACATGAAGTGTGTAAGTGTGTTTATGGAATTTGCTCATCTGCGAAAACGCCAACTAGTGGTCACTTCTGGAACTTAACACACTTTTAACACACTTTGGTCACGTGACTCAACCGTCCTCATATGTCTCATATATTTCATTTTGTTAAACACACTCTCCAGCTTTTAAGCTAGTTTTAGTATTAGCCTACTGCAATACACATAATTCTTGTAATCAGTCAGATAAAAAACATCCCCAATTATCAATGCTGATTTAAGACACCAACCTACTAATCTAGAGAACCAATTCCTCAATTAATTACTTAAATTTACATCGATTAGCCAGATAAGCTAATGTTAGCTAATTAGCTAATGTTAGCTAATTAGCTAACAGTACTGTAAAGGACATGCAAAGGACTCGTGCCACATGGAAGACTCTCCAAACAGAACTGGAAGGACTGCATGATAAATGGAGGTAATTCATTACTTTTTCTTCATTTTCAACAATAGAGACAATTATTTATAACAGTATTTATCTTTGAAAATGCTTTTCTGGTGCTTTGGTAAGTTAACTTTATTTGTTAAGGTGTTAACCTCTTAAAAATCAGACGCTTCACCGGCGGGCCTGGCCGCTATTCTGTCTTTCAGAGGTTGTAGCGGGCTCAATTTTAATGCTAGAGTGAAGATACTGGTATCATATGAAACTAGAAAACCTAAGGAATCCATTGGTACCAAGTTATGCTAGCTAGATTGTCGGGAAATACGCAAAATATCGCTCCAAAGTCGCGCTAATTTTGGCGAGGAATATGGCCATTTTAAAGGAGTCCCTTGACCCAAATGGTAAGAGGTTAAGGTAACTTCATATTACATTATTGTAATTGCAGTTGCAGAGGGTTTGCACTGAGCCTAATAAGCTAATGAGATACTGCATTAGTGATAACATCAGTAAGATAAGATAGCCTGTGTTTAAAGGCAGAATAATAGGCTACCATTTTATAAATTCTATTTGATTCAAATCAAGTAGGCTATTGATCTTCTTTCGTATTATCCTGCTGACATTTTGTCATCTTCCCATGTAGGTGTTTGCTGGTTGAGGAGCACATGGCAAAGTGAAGAGCATGTCAAAAAGGAGAGCCAGACTTAATCCTGAGGCTGAGGCTATTCAGTTTATTTCATCCGGAGGTGACAAGCCTTGTTTTAAGGTCAAATGGATCAATGGCTATAAAGGTATGTTATATATCATTCCTTCACCTATGGTTGGAATTTCTAACTATTGAGCGCAGTTTCGGAGATTGGGGGGACCTAGCTTGCCCTCCTCCGCCGCGGCGGGGTACTCAGCTGTCTTCCAGAGAACGTGAGCCTCCCGTTCATGTTTATGAAAATGCAGCTCAGCTAACCTGGTTGTAGGAGGTGCTGAAACCCCCTCAGCAAAAACAATAATTATAAATAAAAACAGATATTTGTTAAATTTATTTAACAATGTCTGCATTTTTTCAGTAGCCTACTATAATCGTTTGAAAGTACATGGAAAAAGACTTTTTAAACTCCCCAGACACAGATTTTAAATAGTCTCAAGCTACAATGGAATTACTTTTATACTTGAGCTTAAATTTTGTTGCCTGTGCTACAAAGCCTTCAACCTCTGTAGCACCTATGCTATGTGCAAAAAAAGTTAACGTACAGCCCTGTCCAGTGCTTTGAAAACATGTTAAGCTGTTGTCAGTTTTTGCAAAACAAGAACTACTCCTCTATCTCATGTTCCCATTCATGGGCATATGCAAAGTAACTGGATAGAGAAATTATTGCCACTTAGCTGCGTTGTTGACTGCACTGTTGTTTCTTGCGACATAGAAATGTTTTTGATGGTGTCATTTGATACTGTTTCTTAACTTAATGGTTTGATGTTTCCTTGGCTAAATAGTTCCCTCACTATCAGATACACACTATATGATAAAGGTTTGTCCTATAGAATGAGGCCTTTTCTGTTGAGCTATTTTCTGACCTAAGTAGTTTCAGTGTTAGTTGCCTTAATCTGTTAGTGTAACATTACCAGTCGTATCTTTTTCCTACCCTGAAAAAAGTTGTATGTTTTTGTTTTTTCTAGTTGTTGTCAATATCTAATCAACTGCAATTCATTACTTGACACTAATTTGTTAACTTTGTTGTATCAGGACGTGGTGTATTTGCCTGTGAGCCAATTGAAAAGGGATCCTTTGTTGTCGAGTACCGTGGAGAGTTTATATCACAATATGAACGGGACAAGAGGCAGGAGAAGTACACAGAAAAGCAAAATGCTTTCTTGTTTGATTTTGAATGGAACAATGATGCATGGTGGTAAGTAAAGGCCTATAAAAGATGTTCTCTACAACATTATGTTTTTTGTGAAGAAAAGCTTAGATATGTTTCCTTCTTCAATTTCAGCATAGATGCGTTCCACGAAGATGGCTCACTGGGCCGGCTGGTCAATGATGACCATAGGTCCCCAAATTGCAAAATGAAAAAGTTGACAGTCCAGGGTAAACCTCATCTTTGCTTGTTTGCTATTGAAAACATCCAAGCAGAGAGTGAAATAACCTATGATTATGGAGAATCACAGTGGCCATGGCGTGCTCTGGTAAGTAAACTTTATAGATTATACTGTATAGGATGTTAAAGTATTATTAGATGAATAAATACTTGTACATTTCCCTTCTTGAGTGTATGTTACCCCTCCACATCTCCCCGTCCATTACTTTAGAGATAAGATTGTATACACTATATTTAGGTAATATTAGGATTATGAAACATGAGGTGTGTTTGCATGACCTGAAAGAAAGAAATGTTTTCTTGTTGTTCAACAACAAAGAAAAGACTCTTTTGAAAAAATGTAAAATACCAATTAATTGATTAAAATATGTAACACTGAGAAGGGTCTCTTTCTATTATACATTGATGATATTCTGTGTTTTAATTAAAGGTTATTGTTAATAATTGTTGTATTTCATTGCAGACACCAAGTGGCAAGATCCCGACTCAACCTTCAGCCGAATCAGAAGGGAGCGAGAGATCTACTTCATCCTTCCAACAGGTTATTACACATTTATTGTGGATTCTTTCTATTTAAATCAAATAGAAGTCTCAGTTAAGTCCAATGCATGAATAAATTGCCTTTTTCACTGCATTAAAACAAACATCTTGTGTAAAATGTTCACATGTCAACATTACCATTACTTGTTTCTGAATACCATAGTAGGAAGAAATCACTCCTACCATTTAATAGCACGAACGACTCCTTAAAACATAAAATTGATCTTTTTTCTGACTAAATTCTATGTTTTTTACTCATTTTGCTAATGTTTTTGCCCATTTAAACTACTGCTTATCAATTTACATGATTTAATTTTAGGGAAGTAGATCCATTTACATTACTTTGGGGCTTTTGAGCTTTCTTTGACAACAACAGGATAACTTAGAAGTCAGGAACACTGACTCTATATGTGTTCAGTCGTCATGTCCTCATTTTGTTTTAGGTTGTGTTAGTCTTGAGTGTGTTTCAGATGACGTCCCCATATGGTATGACCCAACGAGTGTAGAGTGTGTGTTACATTGTCCTCATATTGTTGGGTAGCAGATATTGTACAGTTTTAACCATTTCTATAGAGTCTATATTATTTAACAGAATATTTCTGACAGGTTATTGTTGTATTTCATTGCAGACACCAAGTGGCAAGATCCCGACTCAACCTTCAGCCGAATCAGAAGGGAGCGAGAGATCTACTTCATCCTTCCAACAGGTTATTACACATTTATTGTGGATTCTTTCTATTTAAATCAAATCGAAGTCTCAGTTAAGTCCAGTACATGAATAAATTGCCTTTTTCACTGCATTAAAACAAACATCTTGTGTAAAATGTTCACAATGTCAACATTACCATTACTTGTTTCTGAATACCATAATAGGAAGAAATCCCCCCTACCATTTAATAGCACGAACGACTCCTTAAAACATAAAATTGATCTTTATTCTCACTAAATTCTATGTTTTTTTTTTCATTTTGCTAATATGTTTGCCCATTTAACCTACTGCTTATCAATTTACATGCTTCAATTTTAGGGAAGTAGATCCATTTACATTACTGTGGGGGTTTTGAGCTTTCTTTGACAACAACAGGATAACTTAGAAGTCAGGAACACTGACTCTATATGTGTTCAGTCGTCATGTCCTCATATTGTTTTAGGTTGTGTTAGTCTTGAGTGTGTTTCAGATGACGTCCCCATATGGTATGACCCAACGAGTGTAGAGTGTGTGTTACATTGTCCTCATATTGTTTTAGGTTGTGTTAGTCTTGAGTGTGTTTCAGATGACGTCCCTATATGGTATGACCCAACGAGTGTAGAATGTGTGTTACATTGTCCTCATATTGTTGGGTAGCAGATATTGTACAGTTTTAACCATTTCTATAGAGTCTATATTATTTAACAGAATATTTCTGACAGGTTATTGTTGTATTTCATTGCAGACACCAAGTGGCAAGATCCCGACTCAACCTTCAGCCGAATCAGAAGGGAGCGAGAGATCTACTTCATCCTTCCAACAGGTTATTACACATTTATTGTGGATTCTTTCTATTTAAATCAAATAGAAGTCTCAGTTAAGTCCAATGAATGAATAAATTGCCTTTTTCACTGCATTAAAACAAACATCTTGTGTAAATGTTCACATGTCAACATTACCATTACTTGTTTCTGAATACCATAGTACGAAGAAATCACTCCTACCATTTAATAGCACGAACGACTCCTTAAAACATAAAATTTATCTTTTTTCTCACTAAATTCTATGTTTTTTACTCATTTTGCTAATGTTTTTGCCCATTTAACCTACTGCTTATCAATTTACATGATTTAATTTTAGGGAAGTAGATCCATTTACATTACTTTGGGGCTTTTGAGCTTTCTTTGACAACAACAGGATAACTTAGAAGTCAGGAACACTGACTCTATATGTGTTCAGTCGTCATGTCCTCATTTTGTTTTAGGTTGTGTTAGTCTTGAGTGTGTTTCAGATGACGTCCCCATATGGTATGACCCAACGAGTGTAGAGTGTGTGTTACATTGTCCTGATATTGTTTTAGGTTGTGTTAGTCTTGAGTGTGTTTCAGATGACGTCCCCATATGGTATGACCCAACGAGTGTAGAATGTGTGTTACATTGTCCTCATATTGTTGGGTAGCAGATATTGTACAGTTTTAACCATTTCTATAGAGTCTATATTATTTAACAGAATATTTCTGACAGGTTATTGTTGTATTTCATTGCAGACACCAAGTGGCAAGATCCCGACTCAACCTTCAGCCGAATCAGAAGGGAGCGAGAGATCTACTTCATCCTTCCAACAGGTTATTACACATTTATTGTGGATTCTTTCTATTTAAATCAAATAGAAGTCTCAGTTAAGTCCAATGAATGAATAAATTGCCTTTTTCACTGCATTAAAACAAACATCTTGTGTAAAATGTTCACATGTCAACATTACCATTACTTGTTTCTGAATACCATAGTACGAAGAAATCACTCCTACCATTTAATAGCACGAACGACTCCTTAAAACATAAAATTTATCTTTTTTCTCACTAAATTCTATGTTTTTTACTCATTTTGCTAATGTTTTTGCCCATTTAACCTACTGCTTATCAATTTACATGATTTAATTTTAGGGAAGTAGATCCATTTACATTACTTTGGGGCTTTTGAGCTTTCTTTGACAACAACAGGATAACTTAGAAGTCAGGAACACTGACTCTATATGTGTTCAGTCGTCATGTCCTCATTTTGTTTTAGGTTGTGTTAGTCTTGAGTGTGTTTCAGATGACGTCCCCATATGGTATGACCCAACGAGTGTAGAGTGTGTGTTACATTGTCCTGATATTGTTTTAGGTTGTGTTAGTCTTGAGTGTATTTCAGATGACGTCCCCATATGGTATGACCCAACGAGTGTAGAATGTGTGTTACATTGTCCTCATATTGTTGGGTAGCAGATATTGTACAGTTTTCACCATTTCTATAGAGTCTATATTATTTAACAGAATATTTCTGACAGGTTATTGTTGTATTTCATTGCAGACACCAAGTGGCAAGATCCCGACTCAACCTTCAGCCGAATCAGAAGGGAGCGAGAGATCTACTTCATTCTTCCAACAGGTTATTACACATTTATTGTGGATTCTTTCTATTTAAATCAAATAGAAGTCTCAGTTAAGTCCAATGCATGAATAAATTGCCTTTTTCACTGCATTAAAACAAACATCTTGTGTAAAATGTTCACATGTCAACATTACCATTACTTGTTTCTGAATACCATAGTAGGAAGAAATCACTCCTACCATTTAATAGCACGAACGACTCCTTAAAACATAAAATTGATCTTTTTTCTCACTAAATTCTATGTTTTTTACTCATTTTGCTAATGTTTTTGCCCATTTAACCTACTGCTTATCAATTTACATGATTTAATTTTAGGGAAGTAGATCCATTTACATTACTTTGGGGCTTTTGAGCTTTCTTTGACAACAACAGGATAACTTAGAAGTCAGGAACACTGACTCTATATGTGTTCAGTCGTCATGTCCTCATTTTGTTTTAGGTTGTGTTAGTCTTGAGTGTGTTTCAGATGACGTCCCCATATGGTATGACCCAACGAGTGTAGAGTGTGTGTTACATTGTCCTCATATTGTTGGGTAGCAGATATTGTACAGTTTTAACCATTTCTATAGAGTCTATATTATTTAACAGAATATTTCTGACAGGTTATTGTTGTATTTCATTGCAGACACCAAGTGGCAAGATCCCGACTCAACCTTCAGCCGAATCAGAAGGGAGCGAGAGATCTACTTCATCCTTCCAACAGGTTATTACACATTTATTGTGGATTCTTTCTATTTAAATCAAATAGAAGTCTCAGTTAAGTCCAATACATGAACAAATTGCCTTTTTCACTGCATTAAAACAAACATCTTGTGTAAAATGTTCACAATATCAACATTACCATTACTTGTTTCTGAATACCATAGTAGGAAGAAATCACTCCTACCATTTAATAGCACGAACGACTCCTTAAAACATAAAATTGATCTTTTTTCTCACTAAATTCTATGTTTTTTACTCATTTTGCTAATGTTTTTGCCCATTTAACCTACTGCTTATCAATTTACATGATTTAATTTTAGGGAAGTAGATCCATTTACATTACTTTGGGGCTTTTGAGCTTTCTTTGACAACAACAGGATAACTTAGAAGTCAGGAACACTGACTCTATATGTGTTCAGTCGTCATGTCCTCATTTTGTTTTAGGTTGTGTTAGTCTTGAGTGTGTTTCAGATGACGTCCCCATATGGTATGACCCAACGAGTGTAGAGTGTGTGTTACATTGTCCTCATATTGTTTTAGGTTGTGTTAGTCTTGAGTGTGTTTCAGATGACGTCCCCATATGGTATGACCCAACGAGTGTAGAGTGTGTGTTACATTGTCCTCATATTGTTTTAGGTTGTGTTAGTCTTGAGTGTGTTTCAGATGACGTCCCCATATGGTATGACCCAACGAGTGTAGAGTGTGTGTTACATTGTCCTCATATTGTTGGGTAGCAGATATTGTACAGTTTTAAACATTTCTATAGAGTCTATATTATTTAACAGAATATTTCTGACAGGTTATTGTTGTGTTTCTTTGCAGACACCAAGTGGCAAGATCCCGACTCAACCTTCAGCCGAATCAGAAGGGAGCGAGAGATCTACTTCATCCTTCCAACAGGTTATTACACATTTATTGTGGATTCTTTCTATTTAAATCAAATAGAAGTCTCAGTTAAGTCCAATGCATGAATAAATTGCCTTTTTCACTGCATTAAAACAAACATCTTGTGTAAAATGTTCACATGTCAACATTACCATTACTTGTTTCTGAATACCATAGTAGGAAGAAATCACTCCTACCATTTAATAGCACGAACGACTCCTTAAAACATAAAATTGATCTTTTTTCTGACTAAATTCTATGTTTTTTACTCATTTTGCTAATGTTTTTGCCCATTTAACCTACTGCTTATCAATTTACATGATTTAATTTTAGGGAAGTAGAGCCATTTACATTACTTTGGGGCTTTTGAGCTTTCTTTGACAACAACAGGATAACTTAGAAGTCAGGAACCCTGATTCTATATGTGTTCAGTTGTCATGTCCTCATTTTGTTTTAGGTTGTGTTAGTCTTGAGTGTGTTTCAGATGACTTCCCCTTATGGTATGACCCAACGAGTGTAGAGTGTGTGTTACATTGTCCTCATATTGTTTTAGGTTGTGTTAGTCTTGAGTGTGTTTCAGATGACGTCCCCATATGGTATGACCCAACGAGTGTAGAGTGTGTGTTACATTGTCCTCATATTGTTTTAGGTTGTGTTAGTCTTGAGTGTGTTTCAGATGACGTCCCCATATGGTATGACCCAACGAGTGTAGAATGTGTGTTACATTGTCCTCATATTGTTGGGTAGCAGATATTGTACAGTTTTAACCATTTCTATAGAGTCTATATTATTTAACAGAATATTTCTGACAGGTTATTGTTGTATTTCATTGCAGACACCAAGTGGCAAGATCCCCACTCAACCTTCAGCCGAATCAGAAGGGAGCGAGAGATCCACTTCATCCTTCCACCAGGTTATTACACATTTATTGTGGATTGTTGTAATTGAGGACTGAAAATAAATAGATGTCTCAGTTCATCCAAACACATAATACATTAAATTTCTTTTTACTGTACTACAACAAACATTTAGTGTAAACCTTCACAAGTTAAACTATCCCTTATCTTTTTTAATTTTAAAAGTAAAATAAATTACCTGTACTGCTTGACAGAACTCACTACCTCTCAAAACATAAAATTAATCAATCTAATCTAAAAATTTAAGTTGTGTAAATCTTGAATGTCTTGAGATTTCATCTCAATATGATATGGCACAAAGTGTGTTACCTGTATGTTAAATGTCCTCAGTGTTGGGTCAAGTATAAAATATTGTTTTTAAATTCTTAACTAAAGTTGTTTTCACATGCAATATAATGTATTCTGTCATAATTTGCCTTTACAAGTACTATGTAATTACAAAGAAATATTTGTTCTTCATCGTTTCATTTAAGGCCAGCAAGTCCACTTGAATTGTACCCTTCGATAAGGTACCTACTGCAGAGCAGGTAATACAGCTGCATTCTTTTCATTCAAATAGTTCCTGTTCTTTGTTAACAACTGGGGATATTTACTATGTGATGAAACATTGTGGAATTTCAAGTAAGACTAAGGTTTTTTACACATGATTTTTGATTTTGACAGCTTAGAGCAAGGCGTCGTCTGCAAAATCTGAAGCGGCATCATGGTCAATGCGAGGATCGTTGTGATGAGGCTAGGAAAGAGATAATAGAGAGAGAGAGACAGAGGACTCTGAGTCTGACCACCAGAATGAATGTCGATTATGGCGGATTTCATAATGGAAATTCCGAAAGCTCAAGTGACCAGGTAATAAATATGAATAGACAACACTAATGAAATTGAAAAACAAAAATCGTATTAAGGAATTCAAATGTTAGTTTTAGTGTTAGTTTATAATGACTCATCACCTTCAAAAGTTGTATGCACAATGTGATAGTTCTATAGGGAGAATGATACTCTAACCATTAATACATGTTTAATTAATTGATAGAATAAGATGGGTTTTTTTCTCCATTTTCCTTCAGATCTCTAATGACATGACTGATGAATCTTCAGATGCTTCGGACTATGATGATGGCGACTTTGTTCCAGACTCAAGTGGCAATTCCTCAGACACAAGTACATGTAGTAGGGAACTCAAAATCACAGAAAATCATCTTCCCCACAAAGAGTTAAAGGACATGGTATTGGGGATTACTACAGCACACAGTGGGGATAGTACCACTAGTTCAGAGAAGCCAACAAGTTTTAGTTCTTCAAAGATGAGCAGCAGTCATTGTACTTCAGTGATAAGTTGCAGTGCCAATTCATCAGAGAACACATCACCCAAGAACAGCTCCATACAAGTCACACCATTGCCAAACACAGCAAAACGAAGCAAGCACAACAAGAAGCAATATTGTCTGTATTGTAAAAAGGCCATTTCTAAATTGGCAAGACACCTCGAATCCGCCCACAATGGACAGCCTGATGTTGCACTGGCTTTCAGTTTTCATAAAAGAACCCGCGAAAGAAGAGAGATGTTACGCTCCCTTAAGAAGAGGGGAAACTTTGTCCATAATGCTACTGTGGCAAGCTGTGGTGCTGGAGAAATGGTTGCATGTCGAAGACCAACTACAGCAGGCCAATCTGATGACTACCATCACTGCAAATTTTGTCAAGGACTTTATGCAAAAGACAGCCTATGGAGACATGTGAGAAACTGCCCTCAGAAGTCTGTTGAGGAAGAGTCTCACGTTGGGCGAAAACGGATCCGCTTTGACTTACCAAAACCTGATACAGTTCATGAAGCTGTTTGGAAGATTGCTTGTGAAATGAACCAGGATGACATTTCCTTGGTTGTAAAGAGTGAAAGAGACATCCTTAGTCTTGGCGAGTCACTGTACAATGCTAGGAAACCGCATGAGAGAAGAAATGATTACATACGCCAAAAAATGAGAGAGATGGCAAGACTATTAATAACGGCAAGAGCTATAACACCTTTGAAGATCACCGAAGACCTTGTTATGCCCAGTAACTTTCCCTATGTGATACAGGCAGTTAGAGCTGTTGCTGGCTATGATTTGGAAAGCAACTCATATAAAATCCCATCCTTGGCTTTGAAATTGGGGCACAGTTTGGCCAAAGTTGCAGGCATTGTGCAATGCAATGCCATCATTGCAAATCGCCATGCCGTTGCCGAGTCTGCCAAGCAATTTGCCACTCTATATGAAAAAAGGTGGACGGAGTCCATTTCAGGTGCCGCATTGGGTACACTTCAACAAGCCAAATGGAATAAACCACAGGTTTTACCCTTTACACAGGATGTGTCGCTGCTGCACAAGTTTCTTGCTACTGAGCGTGCTAAGTGCATGAAGGACCTTGAGGAAGAACCCAATACCACAAGCTTTGGAAATCTTGCTAAAGTGACTTTGACTCAGATAGTACTATTTAACAGGAAGAGGCAAGGGGAAGTTTCAAAAATGGAGCTCCAGACTTTCGCATCCAGGAATCGTACAGAGTTGAATCCTGACATTATGATGGGCCTTACGGAGTTCGAGAAGAAGCTTGCAAAGCACTTTGACAGAGTTGAGATTCGAGGTAAAAGGTCAAGAATGGTGCCTGTGCTTCTCACACCTGATATGATTGCTGCGATGGACCTCCTTGTGAAAAACAGGAATGAGTGTCAAGTCCACACAGAGAATGTGTACTTGTTTGCACGCCCTGTTGTCCTTTCCCATTACAGAGGCTCTGACTGCTTTCGCAAGTATGCAAACCAATGTGGTGCCAAGAACCCAGAAGCACTCACCTCAACAAGACTGCGGAAACAAGTTGCCACGTTGTCCACAGTACTAAACCTTAAAGAAAATGAAATGGATCAACTTGCCACCTTTCTAGGACATGACATCCGTGTCCACAGAGAATTCTACCGGCTTCCAGAGAGTACCCTGCAGCTTGCAAAAGTCAGCAAACTGTTGATAGCAATGGAAAAAGGAAGACTGTCTGACCTGCAGGGGAAAGGGCTGGATGACATTGAGATCAATCCTGAAGGTGAAATTTAGTTTGAAATATAGTTTATAAGCACTTCAAATATATAATTTCTAAACCAAAATTCTGGCCAGATCTTACATAGTGCTTCTTTAATTTAAATACTTGGTCCTAACTGTTTTTTTCCCAACCAGATGAAATAAGCATGAGTGATGATGAAATTGGCGAAGAAACCATTGCCGACCTACATCAACACAAAGGTATGCTGACTCGTACAGTATGTGGTAATATCTTTAAGTTATGAGACAGGATGCAGTTAATTGGGATCTGATAATAGTTTTAGATGGGCTTTAAGGAACAGTGGTAAATAAATTAGAGAAGATGGGAGACATACCTATGAATATGAATTCTACATTCATGAATTTGCAGTCAGATTATGTTTACATCTAAAAGATTGATTTATATCTAATGTACAATTGCATATTGCCTGACATTGAGGTTGTTTACAATGAGTAATACAAGCAAACAAAGTTATTGTCATTAACGCTCCATTGTTACTTTTCAAAGGCTCAAGAACTGAGACATCTGGGGACCGAACACTTTTGAGGCACACACCTGACTTAACTAACCTGGACAACATTAACATCAGCAACACTCAACCAAGACATGGTAAAATATAAAAGGCAGCCAAAAACAAAATAATTGAAGTTAATGTACTTGTGATGAAAACAAATCTGTATTCTTGCCCTCATAGGGATTGCAGTATGTGAATGTGTGCTTTTATCATAAAATATACTCTAATTCATCCTTTCAGATTCCCAGCAGAACACAGCACTTCAAGTGGTTACACCCCAAGCTTCCTCAAAGTGCTCCAATGGAAAGCATGGTAAATTAGCATTTTGTGTTCACATTACTGCACAATGCCTGATACTATCATATAACTACTAACTAGAAACTTTTCTATCATATCCTCTATTTTCACTTTAGTAGAGCCATTGTTCCATTGTTAATATATTTTATTTTGTTTCCATTTATGACAGCTGGGAAGGTGAGAAGCAAGTGGACAGGTGAAGAAGTGAAGGCCGTTGAGCGGCACATGTTTCATTTCATAACAAGCTGCAGAGTACCAGGTAAAAAGGACTGTGACTCTTGTCTCAAGGCAGAGCCAGTAGCTCTGAAAGACAGAGACTGGGTTGCGGTCAAATACTACATTCACAACAGAATCATAGCATTAAAAAGGAAGATGAGTAGATAGGATGAGAACATACCAACTGTGTCTCAGGTACAATTCAATTTCAATTGAATTTAAGAATATTTGTGTTTCATTCTCTGCCTCTTGTAAATAATTGTGCTAAGTTGTTCAGTGCATTTTTGGCAGGGATATAATAATGAGCTTCACCTCAGATATCTAGTGTTTCTGTGTGTAATGGGTTTCATTTTGATACTCTGTTATTATACCCCCGCGACAACGTAGTCGCGGCTACATAGTGTAGTTGTTCATTTTGGGGGTTAGAAGTCCAGGGTGCCCAAATGTTTTGAAATTTTGTCCAAAAAATGTGATTTTTTTCGACTTCAATTTCGTTTCCAGAGTAGAACTAGTTCCATTAGTTCCAAAAGGGCAAAACCTTTGGGCCTACTTTAGTTGGGGTCAAGCAGTGAGCGGGGGTATGTGAGCCATGCTCACTTTTGCCTTGTTTCCCTTGAATGATTTCTATTGTTTGGTTCTTGTACAAGCATACCACATACGCTTGAATCAGCATTGATTTGTTCTTTGTTCACTATTAAAAAACCCATTGGAGTGGGTGCTTCTTGTAACAGGCCTTATTTTTGGTAACTTTGGTAAACCATGGCAAATTCCAACTTTATTTAGACTGGTTAGCTGAACATACTGTACACTGTCATGTTTCATAGAAGCTGGAAGCTCTAATAGAAGGTTAATTGTGTTCTTTTTTTTATAGAAAGACACTAAAGAGACAGTTGCCCGTTCATTTCAAATATGCCATGTGTTCTGCAATGTCTTATGCAGTGGAGGAAAGGAGGCAAAGTTCTTGGGTTGTGGGTGGTCTATTCTGGGTGTTCAATGTTGTAAAAAATGAAAAAAAAGTTATTTTGCATATGATTAGGGCTGCCCTTTCTTATTTTAGTCAACTAATTGGTCGTTAGGTTCCAAGTCGACTAATAATGTTTTTTTAGTTGTTGCTATTAGTCATTAGTCATAACTGGTAGCCCAGTTGATTGAAGCCCAGCTCTGGCAACAGTAATACTGACAATCATGTTTTGGCCTTTAAAAAGCACTATATTTTGAGAGATTCCTCTGCATGACTGCATTAATCTTCAGAGAGATTGTAATATTAGACATTGAATATAAAAACTGATTTGTAGATCAAATCAAGGTATTGGTTGACAGTATTCTGTGACTAGTGTAAGGATTACTCAAGTAAGGATTCGTTCATCTAGGCAGCCTAGTTACGATGGTTCCATCGTAATACAGCATTAGTCAAGTAAAATATCCTTATTGACAATTTAAGGAATAGTCATGAGAGCACCCTCTGATAGTTAATCATTTTCATACTTGCTCCTATTTTGGTTTATATTGTAATTTACATATTTTGCTAGCAATTTTTAAAGTATGAATGGCATAAAGTGTTCATTCTTTTTTTCACATGAACATTTACTACAGAATTCATAAATAGACAATAATAAGACTTAAACAGTAGACTGACCATATTTATGAGCTATGTCCCTTTTTAAGTTAGCTTTTTCGAGTTTCTGAACATTCAGTTTTACTATTTTGTATCAACATGTGAATATGAATAGGCATTTCTGTCAGAGGCTACCTGACTGGTGAACATTACTGTTACATTACTATTTTTAAAGTTTTAGTTCTTTATTGTACACTTGTGCTTCTTATGCAGATATTTCAAACATATGTAACAGGAGCCAAGTTGCAAATACAGACTATATTTTGTGTATTACCAGGTCTTTAGAAGTCACATAAACCAGAAAATTTAGTGTGTATGTATGGGCTTCACAATTCACTTAAACATGAAATATCAGTGTGTGTTGCTATGGGACTCATAAGTCACATAAACCTGACAATGGCCTCACAAGTCACATTAAAATCAGGTCTGACCAAAATATAGCCTTAGTCAAAATCTCAACAGATGGATGTATTCGTAGAAGCATGGCTCGAACATACTTTGATTCCCAGGTCTCTAGGACCTTGGGAAAGGCACGTCCCCATTTTTCACGTTTTTGTCAAAAGTCCTGATATTTCCTATAAACACGTATGTGTGTCTGTGTGTGTGTGTGTGTGTGTGTGTGTATGTGTGTGTATGTGTGTGTGTGTGTGTGTGTCAGCAGAGTGGACCTCAGTCCCAGCCCATTAGAGCAGCTATCAGCCTCAACAGTAACAGATGGCGCTGACTGCCCCTTTCAGCCCATTTGTTACTGAGAGAAATAAACAGATAAATAAAAAAACATCACTACACCGATGCCTGTGAGACCAAAACAATGTTTAAAGGTGTTCAGCGGCTACTTGGAGGTGTGTGTGTGTGTGATTGTGTGTGTGTGTGTGTGTGTGGGCAGCAGGATAATGGATCCTGAAGGAGCGTCCAAAGCTCAGAGCAGACATCCAAACTGTAGCCTGATGATTACAGTGAACTCAGCAGCAGAGAAGCTGTAATGGAGGCGGTCGTATAAGAGATTTATCTCCTTCTGTTTAAAGTTATTTTTTATTTTACAATCTTTTGCTCCTTTTTAATGTCAGTATGTGGAAAACATGGCGAACAACTGTTCTCTCTTGTGAGCGCCTAAAAGCCTGTTGTTACTCTCGACAGCAGTTTTCCTTCGTGGTGATGGCCTGGTGTTTTGGATCAGAAGCACGTTACATGAAACCGTTTTTTGATACATATTTGCAGCACCATTTATACCATTTATACCATTCCGTTCGTGATAGCCAAGATATTGAGCCTCCCAGAATGCCCCTGGACCAAAATCTACCATGTCCTGAAATATCACAATTGTATGACATGAAGTGTGTAAGTGTGTTTATGGAATTTGCTCATCTGCGAAAACGCCAACTAGTGGTCACTTCTGGAACTTAACACACTTTTAACACACTTTGGTCACGTGACTCAACCGTCCTCATATGTCTCATATATTTCATTTTGTTAAACACACTCTCCAGCTTTTAAGCTAGTTTTAGTATTAGCCTACTGCAATACACATAATTCTTGTAATCAGTCAGATAAAAAACATCCCCAATTATCAATGCTGATTTAAGACACCAACCTACTAATCTAGAGAACCAATTCCTCAATTAATTACTTAAATTTACATCGATTAGCCAGATAAGCTAATGTTAGCTAATTAGCTAATGTTAGCTAATTAGCTAACAGTACTGTAAAGGACATGCAAAGGACTCGTGCCACATGGAAGACTCTCCAAACAGAACTGGAAGGACTGCATGATAAATGGAGGTAATTCATTACTTTTTCTTCATTTTCAACAATAGAGACAATTATTTATAACAGTATTTATCTTTGAAATGCTTTTCTGGTGCTTTGGTAAGTTAACTTTATTTGTTAAGGTGTTAACCTCTTAAAAATCAGACGCTTCACCGGCGGGCCTGGCCGCTATTCTGTCTTTCAGAGGTTGTAGCGGGCTCAATTTTAATGCTAGAGTGAAGATACTGGTATCATATGAAACTAGAAAACCTAAGGAATCCATTGGTACCAAGTTATGCTAGCTAGATTGTCGGGAAATACGCAAAATATCGCTCCAAAGTCGCGCTAATTTTGGCGAGGAATATGGCCATTTTAAAGGAGTCCCTTGACCCAAATGGTAAGAGGTTAAGGTAACTTCATATTACATTATTGTAATTGCAGTTGCAGAGGGTTTGCACTGAGCCTAATAAGCTAATGAGATACTGCATTAGTGATAACATCAGTAAGATAAGATAGCCTGTGTTTAAAGGCAGAATAATAGGCTACCATTTTATAAATTCTATTTGATTCAAATCAAGTAGGCTATTGATCTTCTTTCGTATTATCCTGCTGACATTTTGTCATCTTCCCATGTAGGTGTTTGCTGGTTGAGGAGCACATGGCAAAGTGAAGAGCATGTCAAAAAGGAGAGCCAGACTTAATCCTGAGGCTGAGGCTATTCAGTTTATTTCATCCGGAGGTGACAAGCCTTGTTTTAAGGTCAAATGGATCAATGGCTATAAAGGTATGTTATATATCATTCCTTCACCTATGGTTGGAATTTCTAACTATTGAGCGCAGTTTCGGAGATTGGGGGGACCTAGCTTGCCCTCCTCCGCCGCGGCGGGGTACTCAGCTGTCTTCCAGAGAACGTGAGCCTCCCGTTCATGTTTATGAAAATGCAGCTCAGCTAACCTGGTTGTAGGAGGTGCTGAAACCCCCTCAGCAAAAACAATAATTATAAATAAAAACAGATATTTGTTAAATTTATTTAACAATGTCTGCATTTTTTCAGTAGCCTACTATAATCGTTTGAAAGTACATGGAAAAAGACTTTTTAAACTCCCCAGACACAGATTTTAAATAGTCTCAAGCTACAATGGAATTACTTTTATACTTGAGCTTAAATTTTGTTGCCTGTGCTACAAAGCCTTCAACCTCTGTAGCACCTATGCTATGTGCAAAAAAAGTTAACGTACAGCCCTGTCCAGTGCTTTGAAAACATGTTAAGCTGTTGTCAGTTTTTGCAAAACAAGAACTACTCCTCTATCTCATGTTCCCATTCATGGGCATATGCAAAGTAACTGGATAGAGAAATTATTGCCACTTAGCTGCGTTGTTGACTGCACTGTTGTTTCTTGCGACATAGAAATGTTTTTGATGGTGTCATTTGATACTGTTTCTTAACTTAATGGTTTGATGTTTCCTTGGCTAAATAGTTCCCTCACTATCAGATACACACTATATGATAAAGGTTTGTCCTATAGAATGAGGCCTTTTCTGTTGAGCTATTTTCTGACCTAAGTAGTTTCAGTGTTAGTTGCCTTAATCTGTTAGTGTAACATTACCAGTCGTATCTTTTTCCTACCCTGAAAAAAGTTGTATGTTTTTGTTTTTTCTAGTTGTTGTCAATATCTAATCAACTGCAATTCATTACTTGACACTAATTTGTTAACTTTGTTGTATCAGGACGTGGTGTATTTGCCTGTGAGCCAATTGAAAAGGGATCCTTTGTTGTCGAGTACCGTGGAGAGTTTATATCACAATATGAACGGGACAAGAGGCAGGAGAAGTACACAGAAAAGCAAAATGCTTTCTTGTTTGATTTTGAATGGAACAATGATGCATGGTGGTAAGTAAAGGCCTATAAAAGATGTTCTCTACAACATTATGTTTTTTGTGAAGAAAAGCTTAGATATGTTTCCTTCTTCAATTTCAGCATAGATGCGTTCCACGAAGATGGCTCACTGGGCCGGCTGGTCAATGATGACCATAGGTCCCCAAATTGCAAAATGAAAAAGTTGACAGTCCAGGGTAAACCTCATCTTTGCTTGTTTGCTATTGAAAACATCCAAGCAGAGAGTGAAATAACCTATGATTATGGAGAATCACAGTGGCCATGGCGTGCTCTGGTAAGTAAACTTTATAGATTATACTGTATAGGATGTTAAAGTATTATTAGATGAATAAATACTTGTACATTTCCCTTCTTGAGTGTATGTTACCCCTCCACATCTCCCCGTCCATTACTTTAGAGATAAGATTGTATACACTATATTTAGGTAATATTAGGATTATGAAACATGAGGTGTGTTTGCATGACCTGAAAGAAAGAAATGTTTTCTTGTTGTTCAACAACAAAGAAAAGACTCTTTTGAAAAAATGTAAAATACCAATTAATTGATTAAAATATGTAACACTGAGAAGGGTCTCTTTCTATTATACATTGATGATATTCTGTGTTTTAATTAAAGGTTATTGTTAATAATTGTTGTATTTCATTGCAGACACCAAGTGGCAAGATCCCGACTCAACCTTCAGCCGAATCAGAAGGGAGCGAGAGATCTACTTCATCCTTCCAACAGGTTATTACACATTTATTGTGGATTCTTTCTATTTAAATCAAATAGAAGTCTCAGTTAAGTCCAATGCATGAATAAATTGCCTTTTTCACTGCATTAAAACAAACATCTTGTGTAAAATGTTCACATGTCAACATTACCATTACTTGTTTCTGAATACCATAGTAGGAAGAAATCACTCCTACCATTTAATAGCACGAACGACTCCTTAAAACATAAAATTGATCTTTTTTCTGACTAAATTCTATGTTTTTTACTCATTTTGCTAATGTTTTTGCCCATTTAAACTACTGCTTATCAATTTACATGATTTAATTTTAGGGAAGTAGATCCATTTACATTACTTTGGGGCTTTTGAGCTTTCTTTGACAACAACAGGATAACTTAGAAGTCAGGAACACTGACTCTATATGTGTTCAGTCGTCATGTCCTCATTTTGTTTTAGGTTGTGTTAGTCTTGAGTGTGTTTCAGATGACGTCCCCATATGGTATGACCCAACGAGTGTAGAGTGTGTGTTACATTGTCCTCATATTGTTGGGTAGCAGATATTGTACAGTTTTAACCATTTCTATAGAGTCTATATTATTTAACAGAATATTTCTGACAGGTTATTGTTGTATTTCATTGCAGACACCAAGTGGCAAGATCCCGACTCAACCTTCAGCCGAATCAGAAGGGAGCGAGAGATCTACTTCATCCTTCCAACAGGTTATTACACATTTATTGTGGATTCTTTCTATTTAAATCAAATCGAAGTCTCAGTTAAGTCCAGTACATGAATAAATTGCCTTTTTCACTGCATTAAAACAAACATCTTGTGTAAAATGTTCACAATGTCAACATTACCATTACTTGTTTCTGAATACCATAATAGGAAGAAATCCCCCCTACCATTTAATAGCACGAACGACTCCTTAAAACATAAAATTGATCTTTATTCTCACTAAATTCTATGTTTTTTTTTTCATTTTGCTAATATGTTTGCCCATTTAACCTACTGCTTATCAATTTACATGCTTCAATTTTAGGGAAGTAGATCCATTTACATTACTGTGGGGGTTTTGAGCTTTCTTTGACAACAACAGGATAACTTAGAAGTCAGGAACACTGACTCTATATGTGTTCAGTCGTCATGTCCTCATATTGTTTTAGGTTGTGTTAGTCTTGAGTGTGTTTCAGATGACGTCCCCATATGGTATGACCCAACGAGTGTAGAGTGTGTGTTACATTGTCCTCATATTGTTTTAGGTTGTGTTAGTCTTGAGTGTGTTTCAGATGACGTCCCTATATGGTATGACCCAACGAGTGTAGAATGTGTGTTACATTGTCCTCATATTGTTGGGTAGCAGATATTGTACAGTTTTAACCATTTCTATAGAGTCTATATTATTTAACAGAATATTTCTGACAGGTTATTGTTGTATTTCATTGCAGACACCAAGTGGCAAGATCCCGACTCAACCTTCAGCCGAATCAGAAGGGAGCGAGAGATCTACTTCATCCTTCCAACAGGTTATTACACATTTATTGTGGATTCTTTCTATTTAAATCAAATAGAAGTCTCAGTTAAGTCCAATGAATGAATAAATTGCCTTTTTCACTGCATTAAAACAAACATCTTGTGTAAATGTTCACATGTCAACATTACCATTACTTGTTTCTGAATACCATAGTACGAAGAAATCACTCCTACCATTTAATAGCACGAACGACTCCTTAAAACATAAAATTTATCTTTTTTCTCACTAAATTCTATGTTTTTTACTCATTTTGCTAATGTTTTTGCCCATTTAACCTACTGCTTATCAATTTACATGATTTAATTTTAGGGAAGTAGATCCATTTACATTACTTTGGGGCTTTTGAGCTTTCTTTGACAACAACAGGATAACTTAGAAGTCAGGAACACTGACTCTATATGTGTTCAGTCGTCATGTCCTCATTTTGTTTTAGGTTGTGTTAGTCTTGAGTGTGTTTCAGATGACGTCCCCATATGGTATGACCCAACGAGTGTAGAGTGTGTGTTACATTGTCCTGATATTGTTTTAGGTTGTGTTAGTCTTGAGTGTGTTTCAGATGACGTCCCCATATGGTATGACCCAACGAGTGTAGAATGTGTGTTACATTGTCCTCATATTGTTGGGTAGCAGATATTGTACAGTTTTAACCATTTCTATAGAGTCTATATTATTTAACAGAATATTTCTGACAGGTTATTGTTGTATTTCATTGCAGACACCAAGTGGCAAGATCCCGACTCAACCTTCAGCCGAATCAGAAGGGAGCGAGAGATCTACTTCATCCTTCCAACAGGTTATTACACATTTATTGTGGATTCTTTCTATTTAAATCAAATAGAAGTCTCAGTTAAGTCCAATGAATGAATAAATTGCCTTTTTCACTGCATTAAAACAAACATCTTGTGTAAAATGTTCACATGTCAACATTACCATTACTTGTTTCTGAATACCATAGTACGAAGAAATCACTCCTACCATTTAATAGCACGAACGACTCCTTAAAACATAAAATTTATCTTTTTTCTCACTAAATTCTATGTTTTTTACTCATTTTGCTAATGTTTTTGCCCATTTAACCTACTGCTTATCAATTTACATGATTTAATTTTAGGGAAGTAGATCCATTTACATTACTTTGGGGCTTTTGAGCTTTCTTTGACAACAACAGGATAACTTAGAAGTCAGGAACACTGACTCTATATGTGTTCAGTCGTCATGTCCTCATTTTGTTTTAGGTTGTGTTAGTCTTGAGTGTGTTTCAGATGACGTCCCCATATGGTATGACCCAACGAGTGTAGAGTGTGTGTTACATTGTCCTGATATTGTTTTAGGTTGTGTTAGTCTTGAGTGTATTTCAGATGACGTCCCCATATGGTATGACCCAACGAGTGTAGAATGTGTGTTACATTGTCCTCATATTGTTGGGTAGCAGATATTGTACAGTTTTCACCATTTCTATAGAGTCTATATTATTTAACAGAATATTTCTGACAGGTTATTGTTGTATTTCATTGCAGACACCAAGTGGCAAGATCCCGACTCAACCTTCAGCCGAATCAGAAGGGAGCGAGAGATCTACTTCATTCTTCCAACAGGTTATTACACATTTATTGTGGATTCTTTCTATTTAAATCAAATAGAAGTCTCAGTTAAGTCCAATGCATGAATAAATTGCCTTTTTCACTGCATTAAAACAAACATCTTGTGTAAAATGTTCACATGTCAACATTACCATTACTTGTTTCTGAATACCATAGTAGGAAGAAATCACTCCTACCATTTAATAGCACGAACGACTCCTTAAAACATAAAATTGATCTTTTTTCTCACTAAATTCTATGTTTTTTACTCATTTTGCTAATGTTTTTGCCCATTTAACCTACTGCTTATCAATTTACATGATTTAATTTTAGGGAAGTAGATCCATTTACATTACTTTGGGGCTTTTGAGCTTTCTTTGACAACAACAGGATAACTTAGAAGTCAGGAACACTGACTCTATATGTGTTCAGTCGTCATGTCCTCATTTTGTTTTAGGTTGTGTTAGTCTTGAGTGTGTTTCAGATGACGTCCCCATATGGTATGACCCAACGAGTGTAGAGTGTGTGTTACATTGTCCTCATATTGTTGGGTAGCAGATATTGTACAGTTTTAACCATTTCTATAGAGTCTATATTATTTAACAGAATATTTCTGACAGGTTATTGTTGTATTTCATTGCAGACACCAAGTGGCAAGATCCCGACTCAACCTTCAGCCGAATCAGAAGGGAGCGAGAGATCTACTTCATCCTTCCAACAGGTTATTACACATTTATTGTGGATTCTTTCTATTTAAATCAAATAGAAGTCTCAGTTAAGTCCAATACATGAACAAATTGCCTTTTTCACTGCATTAAAACAAACATCTTGTGTAAAATGTTCACAATATCAACATTACCATTACTTGTTTCTGAATACCATAGTAGGAAGAAATCACTCCTACCATTTAATAGCACGAACGACTCCTTAAAACATAAAATTGATCTTTTTTCTCACTAAATTCTATGTTTTTTACTCATTTTGCTAATGTTTTTGCCCATTTAACCTACTGCTTATCAATTTACATGATTTAATTTTAGGGAAGTAGATCCATTTACATTACTTTGGGGCTTTTGAGCTTTCTTTGACAACAACAGGATAACTTAGAAGTCAGGAACACTGACTCTATATGTGTTCAGTCGTCATGTCCTCATTTTGTTTTAGGTTGTGTTAGTCTTGAGTGTGTTTCAGATGACGTCCCCATATGGTATGACCCAACGAGTGTAGAGTGTGTGTTACATTGTCCTCATATTGTTTTAGGTTGTGTTAGTCTTGAGTGTGTTTCAGATGACGTCCCCATATGGTATGACCCAACGAGTGTAGAGTGTGTGTTACATTGTCCTCATATTGTTTTAGGTTGTGTTAGTCTTGAGTGTGTTTCAGATGACGTCCCCATATGGTATGACCCAACGAGTGTAGAGTGTGTGTTACATTGTCCTCATATTGTTGGGTAGCAGATATTGTACAGTTTTAAACATTTCTATAGAGTCTATATTATTTAACAGAATATTTCTGACAGGTTATTGTTGTGTTTCTTTGCAGACACCAAGTGGCAAGATCCCGACTCAACCTTCAGCCGAATCAGAAGGGAGCGAGAGATCTACTTCATCCTTCCAACAGGTTATTACACATTTATTGTGGATTCTTTCTATTTAAATCAAATAGAAGTCTCAGTTAAGTCCAATGCATGAATAAATTGCCTTTTTCACTGCATTAAAACAAACATCTTGTGTAAAATGTTCACATGTCAACATTACCATTACTTGTTTCTGAATACCATAGTAGGAAGAAATCACTCCTACCATTTAATAGCACGAACGACTCCTTAAAACATAAAATTGATCTTTTTTCTGACTAAATTCTATGTTTTTTACTCATTTTGCTAATGTTTTTGCCCATTTAACCTACTGCTTATCAATTTACATGATTTAATTTTAGGGAAGTAGAGCCATTTACATTACTTTGGGGCTTTTGAGCTTTCTTTGACAACAACAGGATAACTTAGAAGTCAGGAACCCTGATTCTATATGTGTTCAGTTGTCATGTCCTCATTTTGTTTTAGGTTGTGTTAGTCTTGAGTGTGTTTCAGATGACTTCCCCTTATGGTATGACCCAACGAGTGTAGAGTGTGTGTTACATTGTCCTCATATTGTTTTAGGTTGTGTTAGTCTTGAGTGTGTTTCAGATGACGTCCCCATATGGTATGACCCAACGAGTGTAGAGTGTGTGTTACATTGTCCTCATATTGTTTTAGGTTGTGTTAGTCTTGAGTGTGTTTCAGATGACGTCCCCATATGGTATGACCCAACGAGTGTAGAATGTGTGTTACATTGTCCTCATATTGTTGGGTAGCAGATATTGTACAGTTTTAACCATTTCTATAGAGTCTATATTATTTAACAGAATATTTCTGACAGGTTATTGTTGTATTTCATTGCAGACACCAAGTGGCAAGATCCCCACTCAACCTTCAGCCGAATCAGAAGGGAGCGAGAGATCCACTTCATCCTTCCACCAGGTTATTACACATTTATTGTGGATTGTTGTAATTGAGGACTGAAAATAAATAGATGTCTCAGTTCATCCAAACACATAATACATTAAATTTCTTTTTACTGTACTACAACAAACATTTAGTGTAAACCTTCACAAGTTAAACTATCCCTTATCTTTTTTAATTTTAAAAGTAAAATAAATTACCTGTACTGCTTGACAGAACTCACTACCTCTCAAAACATAAAATTAATCAATCTAATCTAAAAATTTAAGTTGTGTAAATCTTGAATGTCTTGAGATTTCATCTCAATATGATATGGCACAAAGTGTGTTACCTGTATGTTAAATGTCCTCAGTGTTGGGTCAAGTATAAAATATTGTTTTTAAATTCTTAACTAAAGTTGTTTTCACATGCAATATAATGTATTCTGTCATAATTTGCCTTTACAAGTACTATGTAATTACAAAGAAATATTTGTTCTTCATCGTTTCATTTAAGGCCAGCAAGTCCACTTGAATTGTACCCTTCGATAAGGTACCTACTGCAGAGCAGGTAATACAGCTGCATTCTTTTCATTCAAATAGTTCCTGTTCTTTGTTAACAACTGGGGATATTTACTATGTGATGAAACATTGTGGAATTTCAAGTAAGACTAAGGTTTTTTACACATGATTTTTGATTTTGACAGCTTAGAGCAAGGCGTCGTCTGCAAAATCTGAAGCGGCATCATGGTCAATGCGAGGATCGTTGTGATGAGGCTAGGAAAGAGATAATAGAGAGAGAGAGACAGAGGACTCTGAGTCTGACCACCAGAATGAATGTCGATTATGGCGGATTTCATAATGGAAATTCCGAAAGCTCAAGTGACCAGGTAATAAATATGAATAGACAACACTAATGAAATTGAAAAACAAAAATCGTATTAAGGAATTCAAATGTTAGTTTTAGTGTTAGTTTATAATGACTCATCACCTTCAAAAGTTGTATGCACAATGTGATAGTTCTATAGGGAGAATGATACTCTAACCATTAATACATGTTTAATTAATTGATAGAATAAGATGGGTTTTTTTCTCCATTTTCCTTCAGATCTCTAATGACATGACTGATGAATCTTCAGATGCTTCGGACTATGATGATGGCGACTTTGTTCCAGACTCAAGTGGCAATTCCTCAGACACAAGTACATGTAGTAGGGAACTCAAAATCACAGAAAATCATCTTCCCCACAAAGAGTTAAAGGACATGGTATTGGGGATTACTACAGCACACAGTGGGGATAGTACCACTAGTTCAGAGAAGCCAACAAGTTTTAGTTCTTCAAAGATGAGCAGCAGTCATTGTACTTCAGTGATAAGTTGCAGTGCCAATTCATCAGAGAACACATCACCCAAGAACAGCTCCATACAAGTCACACCATTGCCAAACACAGCAAAACGAAGCAAGCACAACAAGAAGCAATATTGTCTGTATTGTAAAAAGGCCATTTCTAAATTGGCAAGACACCTCGAATCCGCCCACAATGGACAGCCTGATGTTGCACTGGCTTTCAGTTTTCATAAAAGAACCCGCGAAAGAAGAGAGATGTTACGCTCCCTTAAGAAGAGGGGAAACTTTGTCCATAATGCTACTGTGGCAAGCTGTGGTGCTGGAGAAATGGTTGCATGTCGAAGACCAACTACAGCAGGCCAATCTGATGACTACCATCACTGCAAATTTTGTCAAGGACTTTATGCAAAAGACAGCCTATGGAGACATGTGAGAAACTGCCCTCAGAAGTCTGTTGAGGAAGAGTCTCACGTTGGGCGAAAACGGATCCGCTTTGACTTACCAAAACCTGATACAGTTCATGAAGCTGTTTGGAAGATTGCTTGTGAAATGAACCAGGATGACATTTCCTTGGTTGTAAAGAGTGAAAGAGACATCCTTAGTCTTGGCGAGTCACTGTACAATGCTAGGAAACCGCATGAGAGAAGAAATGATTACATACGCCAAAAAATGAGAGAGATGGCAAGACTATTAATAACGGCAAGAGCTATAACACCTTTGAAGATCACCGAAGACCTTGTTATGCCCAGTAACTTTCCCTATGTGATACAGGCAGTTAGAGCTGTTGCTGGCTATGATTTGGAAAGCAACTCATATAAAATCCCATCCTTGGCTTTGAAATTGGGGCACAGTTTGGCCAAAGTTGCAGGCATTGTGCAATGCAATGCCATCATTGCAAATCGCCATGCCGTTGCCGAGTCTGCCAAGCAATTTGCCACTCTATATGAAAAAAGGTGGACGGAGTCCATTTCAGGTGCCGCATTGGGTACACTTCAACAAGCCAAATGGAATAAACCACAGGTTTTACCCTTTACACAGGATGTGTCGCTGCTGCACAAGTTTCTTGCTACTGAGCGTGCTAAGTGCATGAAGGACCTTGAGGAAGAACCCAATACCACAAGCTTTGGAAATCTTGCTAAAGTGACTTTGACTCAGATAGTACTATTTAACAGGAAGAGGCAAGGGGAAGTTTCAAAAATGGAGCTCCAGACTTTCGCATCCAGGAATCGTACAGAGTTGAATCCTGACATTATGATGGGCCTTACGGAGTTCGAGAAGAAGCTTGCAAAGCACTTTGACAGAGTTGAGATTCGAGGTAAAAGGTCAAGAATGGTGCCTGTGCTTCTCACACCTGATATGATTGCTGCGATGGACCTCCTTGTGAAAAACAGGAATGAGTGTCAAGTCCACACAGAGAATGTGTACTTGTTTGCACGCCCTGTTGTCCTTTCCCATTACAGAGGCTCTGACTGCTTTCGCAAGTATGCAAACCAATGTGGTGCCAAGAACCCAGAAGCACTCACCTCAACAAGACTGCGGAAACAAGTTGCCACGTTGTCCACAGTACTAAACCTTAAAGAAAATGAAATGGATCAACTTGCCACCTTTCTAGGACATGACATCCGTGTCCACAGAGAATTCTACCGGCTTCCAGAGAGTACCCTGCAGCTTGCAAAAGTCAGCAAACTGTTGATAGCAATGGAAAAAGGAAGACTGTCTGACCTGCAGGGGAAAGGGCTGGATGACATTGAGATCAATCCTGAAGGTGAAATTTAGTTTGAAATATAGTTTATAAGCACTTCAAATATATAATTTCTAAACCAAAATTCTGGCCAGATCTTACATAGTGCTTCTTTAATTTAAATACTTGGTCCTAACTGTTTTTTTCCCAACCAGATGAAATAAGCATGAGTGATGATGAAATTGGCGAAGAAACCATTGCCGACCTACATCAACACAAAGGTATGCTGACTCGTACAGTATGTGGTAATATCTTTAAGTTATGAGACAGGATGCAGTTAATTGGGATCTGATAATAGTTTTAGATGGGCTTTAAGGAACAGTGGTAAATAAATTAGAGAAGATGGGAGACATACCTATGAATATGAATTCTACATTCATGAATTTGCAGTCAGATTATGTTTACATCTAAAAGATTGATTTATATCTAATGTACAATTGCATATTGCCTGACATTGAGGTTGTTTACAATGAGTAATACAAGCAAACAAAGTTATTGTCATTAACGCTCCATTGTTACTTTTCAAAGGCTCAAGAACTGAGACATCTGGGGACCGAACACTTTTGAGGCACACACCTGACTTAACTAACCTGGACAACATTAACATCAGCAACACTCAACCAAGACATGGTAAAATATAAAAGGCAGCCAAAAACAAAATAATTGAAGTTAATGTACTTGTGATGAAAACAAATCTGTATTCTTGCCCTCATAGGGATTGCAGTATGTGAATGTGTGCTTTTATCATAAAATATACTCTAATTCATCCTTTCAGATTCCCAGCAGAACACAGCACTTCAAGTGGTTACACCCCAAGCTTCCTCAAAGTGCTCCAATGGAAAGCATGGTAAATTAGCATTTTGTGTTCACATTACTGCACAATGCCTGATACTATCATATAACTACTAACTAGAAACTTTTCTATCATATCCTCTATTTTCACTTTAGTAGAGCCATTGTTCCATTGTTAATATATTTTATTTTGTTTCCATTTATGACAGCTGGGAAGGTGAGAAGCAAGTGGACAGGTGAAGAAGTGAAGGCCGTTGAGCGGCACATGTTTCATTTCATAACAAGCTGCAGAGTACCAGGTAAAAAGGACTGTGACTCTTGTCTCAAGGCAGAGCCAGTAGCTCTGAAAGACAGAGACTGGGTTGCGGTCAAATACTACATTCACAACAGAATCATAGCATTAAAAAGGAAGATGAGTAGATAGGATGAGAACATACCAACTGTGTCTCAGGTACAATTCAATTTCAATTGAATTTAAGAATATTTGTGTTTCATTCTCTGCCTCTTGTAAATAATTGTGCTAAGTTGTTCAGTGCATTTTTGGCAGGGATATAATAATGAGCTTCACCTCAGATATCTAGTGTTTCTGTGTGTAATGGGTTTCATTTTGATACTCTGTTATTATACCCCCGCGACAACGTAGTCGCGGCTACATAGTGTAGTTGTGCATTTTGGGGGTTAGAAGTCCAGGGTGCCCAAATGTTTTGAAATTTTGTCCAAAAAATGTGATTTTTTTCGACTTCAATTTCGTTTCCAGAGTAGAACTAGTTCCATTAGTTCCAAAAGGGCAAAACCTTTGGGCCTACTTTAGTTGGGGTCAAGCAGTGAGCGGGGGTATGTGAGCCATGCTCACTTTTGCCTTGTTTCCCTTGAATGATTTCTATTGTTTGGTTCTTGTACAAGCATACCACATACGCTTGAATCAGCATTGATTTGTTCTTTGTTCACTATTAAAAAACCCATTGGAGTGGGTGCTTCTTGTAACAGGCCTCATTTTTGGTAACTTTGGTAAACCATGGCAAATTCCAACTTTATTTAGACTGGTTAGCTGAACATACTGTACACTGTCATGTTTCATAGAAGCTGGAAGCTCTAATAGAAGGTTAATTGTGTTCTTTTTTTTATAGAAAGACACTAAAGAGACAGTTGCCCGTTCATTTCAAATATGCCATGTGTTCTGCAATGTCTTATGCAGTGGAGGAAAGGAGGCAAAGTTCTTGGGTTGTGGGTGGTCTATTCTGGGTGTTCAATGTTGTAAAAAATGAAAAAAAAGTTATTTTGCATATGATTAGGGCTGCCCTTTCTTATTTTAGTCAACTAATTGGTCGTTAGGTTCCAAGTCGACTAATAATGTTTTTTTAGTTGTTGCTATTAGTCATTAGTCATAACTGGTAGCCCAGTTGATTGAAGCCCAGCTCTGGCAACAGTAATACTGACAATCATGTTTTGGCCTTTAAAAAGCACTATATTTTGAGAGATTCCTCTGCATGACTGCATTAATCTTCAGAGAGATTGTAATATTAGACATTGAATATAAAAACTGATTTGTAGATCAAATCAAGGTATTGGTTGACAGTATTCTGTGACTAGTGTAAGGATTACTCAAGTAAGGATTCGTTCATCTAGGCAGCCTAGTTACGATGGTTCCATCGTAATACAGCATTAGTCAAGTAAAATATCCTTATTGACAATTTAAGGAATAGTCATGAGAGCACCCTCTGATAGTTAATCATTTTCATACTTGCTCCTATTTTGGTTTATATTGTAATTTACATATTTTGCTAGCAATTTTTAAAGTATGAATGGCATAAAGTGTTCATTCTTTTTTTCACATGAACATTTACTACAGAATTCATAAATAGACAATAATAAGACTTAAACAGTAGACTGACCATATTTATGAGCTATGTCCCTTTTTAAGTTAGCTTTTTCGAGTTTCTGAACATTCAGTTTTACTATTTTGTATCAACATGTGAATATGAATAGGCATTTCTGTCAGAGGCTACCTGACTGGTGAACATTACTGTTACATTACTATTTTTAAAGTTTTAGTTCTTTATTGTACACTTGTGCTTCTTATGCAGATATTTCAAACATATGTAACAGGAGCCAAGTTGCAAATACAGACTATATTTTGTGTATTACCAGGTCTTTAGAAGTCACATAAACCAGAAAATTTAGTGTGTATGTATGGGCTTCACAATTCACTTAAACATGAAATATCAGTGTGTGTTGCTATGGGACTCATAAGTCACATAAACCTGACAATGGCCTCACAAGTCACATTAAAATCAGGTCTGACCAAAATATAGCCTTAGTCAAAATCTCAACAGATGGATGTATTCGTAGAAGCATGGCTCGAACATACTTTGATTCCCAGGTCTCTAGGACCTTGGGAAAGGCACGTCCCCATTTTTCACGTTTTTGTCAAAAGTCCTGATATTTCCTATAAACACGTATGTGTGTCTGTGTGTGTGTGTGTGTGTGTGTGTGTATGTGTGTGTATGTGTGTGTGTGTGTGTGTGTCAGCAGAGTGGACCTCAGTCCCAGCCCATTAGAGCAGCTATCAGCCTCAACAGTAACAGATGGCGCTGACTGCCCCTTTCAGCCCATTTGTTACTGAGAGAAATAAACAGATAAATAAAAAAACATCACTACACCGATGCCTGTGAGACCAAAACAATGTTTAAAGGTGTTCAGCGGCTACTTGGAGGTGTGTGTGTGTGTGTGTGATTGTGTGTGTGTGCGTGTGTGGGCAGCAGGATAATGGATCCTGAAGGAGCGTCCAAAGCTCAGAGCAGACATCCAAACTGTAGCCTGATGATTACAGTGAACTCAGCAGCAGAGAAGCTGTAATGGAGGCGGTCGTATAAGAGATTTATCTCCTTCTGTTTAAAGTTATTTTTTATTTTACAATCTTTTGCTCCTTTTTAATGTCAGTATGTGGAAAACATGGCGAACAACTGTTCTCTCTTGTGAGCGCCTAAAAGCCTGTTGTTACTCTCGACAGCAGTTTTCCTTCGTGGTGATGGCCTGGTGTTTTGGATCAGAAGCACGTTACATGAAACCGTTTTTTGATACATATTTGCAGCACCATTTATACCATTTATACCATTTATAATAACACAGTCTCATGGCAGTTCGTGGAATAGCCAAGATATTTTATCTATTTGATTCGTGTACAGACGGTGCCTTCAAATGAAACTCGTGAGCTCGTGTTTACAACATGGGAAGTCGTGTACACGATATGTTTGGCGTTCAAGTGGTTAAGTCGTGAAGAACACTGCTGCTAAGCAATGACAATAATAACGTTACTGTCGGCGTCTAGAAGCTAGTTAGCAAACGGGTAACGTAAAGCAGGAAATGCAAAGACATAATGACAGAGGAGAAAGATGAGGCCGTTGGGAATATCAACATTTCTTCATATTTATTATAAAATTATGAAGAAAAACAATATACGACTAAAATTATAATATATTAACTTATTATGCACTGAAAAATGAACTTCCATGTCCTCCGCCATTTCATACAACGCCAACAAACACGTCACAAGTCGTGAACTCGGAGCTTTCAGAAACTTTCCACTTACGAGGTCGTGAATACGACATGATGGGGGGCGTTCACATGGACTCATCTCGTAAACACGGTAAACACGATAAACACGACCCCATTTGAAGGCACCAATAGATGCAAATTTCCCTTTTTTTTCATGACCTTCTCCATACGTGGCGTTCGCCGCTCTTTAAACCTCCCGGTTCAATTACGTGGATTACATACGAATTGAACCGGGAAGTATAAAGAGTGGTTCAATTCATGTAATCCACGTAATTAGATATGAATTGATTTCGTGCTGACCATCACGAAAAAAATTTGAATTTCATGTCTATGTACACGAATCAATACGTTAAATTTTGTGACTATGTCACGAACTGCTGTGCGACTGGACTGTTTATACTTGTCCAGCAGGCTACACAGTCATACCACCACTTGGAGATTCCCATCCTAACCAGGTATCTTTACATTGTCATTGAACATAGTGAAACATAGCTCTATATAGCAGGTGTAAGCCATGCGTAATTTTAGAGGTGGTGCGATTGCATACAAGACATTGGAAATTTGCACTCAGACACAATTTCCCTCGAGGCTGCACGACCTGACGCAAAGACGTGTCCGCCCTCCTAGGGCGTTATGAGCCCATTTCATAAACGTACAGAGACATCAGCAGGTCTTATGGGTGCTGTACTTAGAGAGCAAAGGTGCATTCATCCAGATTTAAAAGCACCCCAAAATTCACTATGTGAATAAAAGCAGATGACAGAAGGTCGAGACAGGTAGAAAGGATCAGTCTGTGGAGCTGCGTGTAAAAATACTTAAAATGTGGACCTGTAAAAAAAACAAAAAACAAACAAGAAAAACCTTCCCTTCACCTTTGGTACAGTGTAGTATTTTATAGGAGAGGAACAAAGTGCAGAGAAAGCTCGCAGACAAGGTTAAACAAAGCTGTGGTGTTACAGAAAGTTGGGCTGTTTATTCTGGAGCGATGCTGACTCCGAAGGTTAATTACAACTCTAACCTTTCCACCTCCCCTTATTTCTCCCTCATCTTCCTCCCCCGCTCGCTTCATTTCAACTTGCTGACTTTGAAGCAACACAAGGAACAGCAGGAGTCAAACCTGATAGGACAGGCAGCTCTCCTCTATCGAATAACACTCCTGTTTCCACCCTCTTCTGATATTCAATTTCTATCCCATCACCACCACCACCATCTTTCTCCAGTCCAGTCGTTTGCAATCCCTCCATCCCTTTGTCATTTATTAGTTTACCTCCTCTCCTTTCTCTCCTGGCCAGACTGACTCATTCTTCCAGAGAGCAATAACATCTGTGTATATGTGTGTGTTCTTACCACGAATTAGTCACAATGCTATTTATTACTCCGTCTCAGCGCAGCTCTAAAGTGCTGCAATTACTGCACTCTTCGGTGGGAATCTCAGCCTCGCTCCTACTTTTCTTTGCAACGGACAACATTTGCAGGATTGTGTGAAAAACTCTTCATCTTTTTTTTGGATGGAGACCAACTAAGTGATGGAAGAACACATTATGCATTTAAAGAAGACAGCAAATGATAACGGTTAAAAATGACTTACAGGATGTGAATCGATAAGAAAACACTTGTTATTTCTTGCTAAGCAAATATAATGTTCTATACTGTAATTATAATTGTCTCAAGAAATGATCATCTCTACTTTATGATACAGAAACATTTTTTATTTTTTAGTCCTGTAGGCATGTTTACTTTCCTCTGATACAATATACTTGTACTGCACATAAGTTACAGAGAGCTGCTCAGGGTGGATGATGGGCAAACAAAGTGTAGGACTTTTACAAGGAGTCCTGTGTGTGTTTAGGTAGCTTATAGGTGGTGGTGATGGATAATTTGGGGCAAAACCCCACCTGCTGGCAACAGAAAAATAGTGTGATTTTAGTCGACCCATTCTCATACCAACTCGTCACATACTGCCGCTTTGTCACGCCCGTTGGCATCACTTTATTTTTGGTATCAAAACCACTATAGTTACCCATGGCATCAGTAGGCTATGAGACGCACCGGGAAAACAACAATACGCATGCCCAAAGCCTTTGGCAACCAAAGCGGACGGCACAAATTTGATGCTGTTGCCCCGCTACAATTAGATTTGCTATTTTCCAAGTGCTGTAGTCGTCATTTAATCGCATTAACACAACTTGCAATTTTTAGGTTGTAGCGGCTGAGTTTTAAAGATATGGAATCATATGAAACTAGAAAACCTAAGGAATCCATTGGTACCAACCATGTCATATTATCTTGTTGCGAAGGAGGTTAAATAACGCTCCACACGTACGCTAATTTTGGTGAGGAAAAACGTGCATGTCCTTTTTCACAGGGGTCCCTTGACCTCTGACCTCAAGATATGTGAATGAAAATGGGTTCTCTCGGTACCCACGAGTCTCCCCTCTACAGACATGCCCTCTTTATGATAATCACATGCAGTTTGGGGCAAGTCAAGTCAGCACACTGACACACTGACAGCTGTTGTTGCCTGTTGGGCTGCAGTTTGCCATGTTATGATTTGAGCATATTTTTTATGCTAAATGCAGTACCTGTGAGGGTTTCTGGACAATATTTGTCATTGCTTTGTGTTGTTAATTGATTTCCAATAATAAATATATACATACATTTGCACAAAGTAGCATATTTGCCCACTCCCATGTTGATAAGAGTATTAAATACTTGACAAATCTCCCTTTAAAGGGGCTATATGTAAGAATCAGAAATTGCTTGTTCACAGCGACACCTGTGGCCGCAATGTCAACGAAAGTCAGCGTCCTGTTGCTCGTGCTCGCGCTCGCGCTACATTGACATGAACGAGCACCGGTCTAAACAGTGAGGCGACACACGTCAGCTAACACACAATATCACTCTATATTTCACCCGCTTGGCAGTAATGTTAGCTGACCAGAGGAGGGTCTCTCCATGAATCAAGCTGATCCTAGTGCTGGCTTTTCCTGCTTCCTGCCGACCGCGGAGGGAACGGGGGGGGGGGAGACACCGACACCCGGTCGGGACGATAACGTAACTCGCTGCGGAGCTCCGTCACTTCACAAGACACGGGAAACCTCTGTTGGTCTGGAGGAGCGGCAGCATTTATTTCTGCAAAAACGTCCACTGCACATTCACTAGATATTCTCAGAGCTAAACTAACTCTCTGCAGTGTGCGCGCGTGCACGTGGAGTTGGAGCGAGCAGAGCGGGTGAGAACGAGCGCTTCTGCAAGCAGTCAGCAGGCAGCAGGAGCAGCGCGTACCCACACGCGAGCGCGCATGGGATTGCGACCCGTTAGGATTTATGCGCGTGATAAGTTACAAATAGTCCCTTTAAGGTACATTTTGAACAGATAAAAAATGTGCGATTAATTTGTGATTAACTATGGACAATCATGCGATTAATCGCGATTAAATATTTTGATCGATTGACAGTCCTAAAATTACACAGGTACACAGGTGATAATAATATCACCTGCCTAATGTTAAATTGTTTCCACGGAGGTAACTTGAAATTTTAACAAATTCTGTGCCACCACCACGTAACGCGCTGTTCAGAGGTCGTGGTCATTTCACGTGTTTCTGGCAGACTGGTTACTGTAAAAGTAGATCTTGGTTCAAAAAAGGTTGGGCGCCCCCGCTCTATATGAACTAGCAAGATGACAACGAATTTGATGACAACCATATCCTTGATTCTCCTACAACTGACATCCAGCCCTTTCTGTCTCCTCCACTCCCTGATCTGGTCTTGCAAGACTGCCTCCAGCGCAGAGTGGTGTGACTGCTGCAAAATTAAGTATATGAAATATTCAGCAAGTCCTTTTCTTGTTAAAACGCTCCCAGAGCCGATGAGAATCCACTCCCTTCGTCCAAATGCACCGAGCCCCCCGTCCTCAGGCTGTCAGGAAGCCTGTGTGAACATGATAGAAAAGAGTCATTAAGTATTCTGACAGCAACATATTGTTTGTTGTTTCGGCTTTTGCTTTGATGGGGAAATGAGACATTCTGGCATGCAGACTTGTGGCTTTATTTTCACTCCTGCCAGAATTTCTGACACCCTAAAATTGGCCAGACTGTGGACAAATAGAGCTATTGTTCATTCATTGTTGATCCAATATTGTTGAAAATACCCCAAAATTAAGAATGAGTGCACAACAGCAGCACTTTAAACTTTGTCATTTCTCACAGTAAATTGCATTAGACGGGTGTTATTATTGTCACAGGTTGACATCTCATTTGTACCCTTTGTACAAGTTAGATTGATGTTTATTAAGTGAATGAGTAATAATAGGAAATAAAGAAAATTTTCCTGGGATGAATATAGTCTCCTGAAAGCCGGGGACATAAATTCTCCCTCCTCTGCTGATCTCCATGTCATCCGAAGGGACTGGGCCTGGTAATCTGCTTATGTTGTGCATGCCCATTAAACTTGACGGAGACATCCGGCTGAATACAAATGTGCTCTGTGCACTCTGACAGAAATATAATGTGGCCTAAAAAACAAGACAAGGGTCCATTCTAGGGCTGTCAGTCGATTAAAATATTTAATCGCGATTAATCGCATGATTGATCATAATTGGAAATTAATCACACATTTTTTATCTGTTCAAAATTTACCTTAAAGGGAGATTTGTCAAGTATTTAATACTCTTATCAACATAGGAGTGGACAAATATGCTGCTTTATGCAAATGTTTGTATATATTTATTATTGGAAACCAATTAAAAACACAAAACAATGACAGATATTGTCGTGAAACCCTCACAGATACTGCATTTAGCATAAAACAATATGCTCAGATCATAACATGGCAAACTGCAGCCCAACAGGCAACAACAGCTGTCAGTGTGTCAGTGTGCTGACTTGACTATGACTTGCCTCAAACTGCATGTGATTATCATAAAGTGGGCATGTCTGTAAAGGGGAGACTCATGGGTACCCATAGAACCCATTTACATTCACATATCTTGAGGTCAGAGGTCAAGGGACCCCTCTGAAAATGGCCATGACAGTTTTTCCTCACCAAAATTTAGCCTAAGTTTGGAGCGTTATTTAACCTCCTTCACTACAAGCTAGTATGACATGGTTGGTACCAATGGATTCTTTAGGTTTTCAAGTTTCATATGATACCAGTATCTTCGCTCTAGCTGTAAAGCCAAGCCTGCTACAACCTAAAAATTTCAAGTTGCGTTAAAGAAATTAGTGGTGTTAAGACACATTTACATAATGGCGCTGACTTTGACAGCCCTGGTACCCGCACATCAACACGCGAGTGCAAATCCTGGAAGCAGATAAATTGTCACACAGTTTCAAACCAGACTGGTCTTCTGCTGTTTTCATACAGTTTAAGAACATTATAGCATGCCATGGGTGCTGGGGGTTACTTCCCCCCCCACCCCGATGAAGCTCACCGTGTCAGTGTTTTTCCAATGTTTGTCAGTCTAGACGGTCTGCTATCAGAGCTAGTCAGCTGCTAACTGGTCCCACTGGGCAGAGCAAGAAACCACAAAGACTCAACACACACACACACACACAGAAAAGGGATAACCGCAGGCTGACATAACCATTGCTCGTTAAAGGAACTATCACATGACAGAGGCAGAGCAACACACATCATGCTTTTGTAGATATGGAAGCAGACAACTGAACCGATTAGAAGGCATAAAAACCAATCAAGACATTCAGAGACAGATCCCCAGCAGCATGGAGAGCAGAGTGTCTCCAGAGAGTGTCCTCTGAACTCTGCTGGCTTTATCGCAGCAGGAGGCGAGATTGGAGCAACCCGCACTTCGATTTTGAAATCATCCCTTTTTTGAGGTCTCAAGGTTGTCGAGTAGAGGCCGTCCTTACCATGATAACACTACTATAGGAGGAACGGAAGTCAAGACGGCGGCTGGCGGTACCACGGTTTTGCACTCTGCGGCTCACGTTACCGCAGTTTCACAAGCGTGTCGGAGAGCTACGGTGACCTTCAGGCTCTCTCTAGAGCAGGGTTCTCCAATAATTAGCTCGCTACCCGTTTCTGAGTGGCTAAAGGTTCCAAGAATATGCACATAAATGTGATAACACAAAGTCACTTCAATCCAATCGAATTCACAGACATCCCGCCCTCTTCTGCCACAAAATGATTATTTGCCAATCAGCTGTCAATTAAACGAGTTACGCTGCAGTGACGCTGTAACATCAGGCGATGTTAGCAGCAAGCCCCAGATTTGACAGTGGCCGCAGAAAATTGCCAGGCCAATAAAAGGCATAAAATATACTATGTTCATGAGGAATAAAAGTTTTTTTCACGAATGTGAATGACAAACGTGCATGTCTCATTTTCTAATTTCTCAGTCCACAGCAACTTTTCATGGGACTTTCCGGCTGGTAGCAGTTTACGAACGGAGAAGGTAAAGGAGCTGAAAACCGTTTACCAAACTGACAAAGAAGGCCAACGCAGCAGCAGAGGCTTCGTTTAGAGGCGCACATCCTAACGAAACACAAAAAGCCCTTTGCCTACGGCGGGATTGTAATAGAGGCGATGACTGCGGTGACTGAAACGTTATTAAAGGACCTTAAAAGTAAGACAGAAATGATGTCTGCTGTTGGTGATGTACAACTTGAGTACGATGAGTAGCTCTCGGCCGCTTTCATTCTGTGAAATTGGCTCCCAGAGGAAAAAAGGTTGGAGACCTCTAGAGCCAGTGTTTGGTTTGTTCGTTCTGGGCTACTGTAGAAACATGGCGGAGCAACATGGCGGACTCCGTGAAGAGGACCTGCTCCCTATGTAGATATGAAGGGCTCATTCTAAACTAACGAACAACACAACAATCCTTAGTTTCAGGTGATTATACACTAATGAAAACATATGTGTGAATGTGAGCGTAAATGGTCTGTCTCTATGTGTCAGCCATGTGATTAACTGGCGACCTGTCCAGGGTGTACTCGCCTTCGCCCGATGTCAGCTGGGATCGGCTCCAGCCCCCCCGCGACCTTGTAAAGGAGAAGCTGTTAGAGATAATGGATGGATGGATCTTTGGGTCAATAAAGCCCTCTTTTTCCTGCCTACAACTTCAGTCATTCACACTGGGCTTCAATCAATGCCAGCATTGTATTGTGTGAGCCAGTGTGTACTCACCATCACAGGTAGATATCTCACCTGGAATAATGGATGCTGCACTGATAGAAGATGCTGTAAGCACCAGTAATGGGAATTTGATTGAATGCTTGCCTCGGGCCTGGTGGATGGGATAAGCTACAGACACATCCTCCCCTGTGTTGTTGTTGCCCACCGTGTTAGCCTCGTGTCTCCAGCCCTGTGTGAACACTCATTAGCTGTTTAGCCCCGGGGCTGCCTCAGGATGAGGATAATAAAACACCAGAATGGTTGGAGAGGTGAGGAATGAAACAAAACAAGCCATGTGTCCCTTTGAAACTGGCAGGTGAGAGGAGGGAAGAGATTGAGAGGTGAAAGTTTGTTGGCCTTCTTTCTACCTGTCATTAACATGAACATTTTGTCAAATTCTAACTGGATGGGTTACATTTGCACCTGAAGATAAAATTTGTTTTAAAAATGGTGCAAAATTGTGTTCACAACTAGGACAGAATATTAGGGCCACATTGAGGGGAAAGAAACTGATATTTCGAGAATAAATTCATAACGTTACGAAAACAAAGTCGTAATATTACGAGAATAAAGTCATAACTTTACGAGAAAAAAAGTAATTTCCTCCTCCACAAAAGAGTCAGTTTCCCAATCAGGTCCGTGTATTTTTTTCTTTGGAATAAACACAGTTTCTTGCACAATCTTTTCAAGGTCCTGATACTGATGATAATGTGGTGCTGATGTGCCAAAAGATGAAGTATTTCGTTATTTGTGAAACCTAAACTAAAATATAAGTTCACAAGATGCTCCACGCTGCTCTATTTGCCCTCTAAAATAACACGTAAAATTACTACTTTATAATATTATGACTTTATTGTCATAATACTATAACTTTTTTCTCTTAAACTTCTGACTTTATTTTCATAATATTACGACTTTTTTTCTCGTAAACTTATGACTATATTCTCGTAATATTATGACTTTATTCTCGAAATCTCAAATTATTTGTTTTCCTCAATGTGGCCCTAATACTCTGTCGTACACAACAATTATTTACTTTGTTAACGCTTTATTTTACAGGCCCATAATTTCCCAGGAAGTCTCATCAAAACTTTTCTCCATAGCGCTACTAGTGGTCAAAAATTCAACAGGGTAGCTCTAAGCAAAACCTTTTAATTAATTGGCTAATTAACTGGTAATATTTCTGTCCTTTTGTTGTCTCATTACATCACGACAGCGATCAATAAATCAAATGCTCTGACAAAAACAGAAGAAGAAAAAAATCTGGTATCTGTGGCTGTCGCAGGACTGTAATAAACCTGTCCGATCGTGATATTCCGCTCAAATGAAATGACTGAATGGGCTACCTGCTTGTCTGTTTGCCTGTGCACACTCTGTCCGTGCACTCGAATGGACCAATACGAGTCTTCCACCAGCTGCTAGCTTGACATAATGATAATTTTGGGGGAGTATCTTTGGAGGGAGGCCTGAAAGGACGGACCATCAGTGTTGCCGACTTGGTGACTTTCTCTCTAGATTTAGAGACTTTTGGAGCTGGTGCTGTTCTGGTCTGAGAAAAAGAAACTTTCAGTTATTTTTGCAGACACTACGTGGTGCTGATTCTTTTTACTATAGGCTTTATTGCTTGTCCTTTGAATCCTGTAGGCGGCCATCTTTGTTTTCCTTGCACTCCTGAGTAACAAGCACATTGTGGAACTGTCTAGTCTTTAGATTTTACATCCATCTTCTCTTGGAATCACTTTTAGAAGAGGCATTGTCTGTAAGTACTGATTTTATAAGATGGCTAGGTTAGGCCATGTTTTTATGTGTTATGCGCTATTCATTGTCCACCATGTAACCTGTCCCATTAATGGCTCTCAGCTATATTGGTAGCCAGATATGTCAGATAGGCATATAAAAGCATGATGGAAATGTATATCAATATGGCTTATCTTACTCATTGTTTCCTTTATTTTCTTTCTTCACTTCAGTTTTACTCCATTCTCATACTGTCAATGCTAAATATTGGTGCTCAATAAATCCATCATTCATCGACTACAGTGTGATGAAGGAGTTATCTGTCTGTCTAGTTAAGGAAGGGGACTCTTTGATGAGGGCAGAACAAGCGCCGCTTGCTACTTTCATTGGAAAAGAGTTGGCAACACTGGGCTGGGTTTTTAGGTTGGATCATTTTAAAATTCTAGTGGTAGTTGCTCAACATTACCAACCCGGGCTTTAATCGACTGTATATGCTACCGTGAAGCCAGATCACTGAGTGCAAAACTTTCGAGAATTATCATCAACTTTGCTTATAGCTTCTTGTAGACCATTGTTTTGTTTTTTGCTCACGTCCACCCGATATTTCAGCCCGTTCGTACGAAAAGGCGTATAAATGCCACGATAATAAACAAAGCGTTTAGCGTGCAATAAGTACGCCTTTCTTGATTTCCATGTGTCATTTGTACGCTATGTATCCTGTACTGACTGCAATGTAAACGCATCTGCGTAGAACTGCTGCTGTAAGAGTTAGTGATGTAGTATAAAAAGCAAGAAAGACCACTAATGGTGGGCAGGTGGGCAGGTGGATAGGTGGGCAGGTGGATGGGCCCAACATACACGGGACTTTCATCCAGGAGACCCGTGTTTGAGACCGTTGTTGACTGGGGTTTCGTTTTGTAAGTCTTTTACACGTAAACGTGAGCACATCTTCCCTATTCTGGCTTCTCTTCACTGGCTCCCTGTGCGTTTTAGGATTGATTTTATTATTAACATTAACAAGCTCCAACTTATCTCTCAGACCTTTTGAAACCACATCTTTTATCAAAGACACTCAGATCCACTGAGCAGGTGCTTCTGACTGTCCCGAGGTCAAAGTTGAAGCTCAGGGGTGACTGAGCCTTTTCAGTTGCAGCTCCAAAGCTCTGGAACGCTCTGCCTACACATGTTCGGCTGTCCCCCACACTGCCTGTTTTTAAATCAAACCTCAAAACGTAATTTCATTCCTTGGCTTTTGGCTCGACATGAGAGTTGCCTTTTTTAATCCTTTTTCCTTTGCTCTTCGTCTTAACGCTCTTATTATTTTTAATGTCCTGTTGGTTTTAAATTGGTCTCAGTCTTGTATTGTGTTGTTTTTATGTTTTTATGTTTAATTCTACAGCACTGGTCAACTTTTTTTCTTTTAAATGTGCTTTATAAATAAATTTGGATTTGATTAGTTTGGAAGTTAATCTTACTGACGTTTGTCACAGGTTTTTTTGTTGACGTTTGTGATGTGTTTTACTTAGTTTACTTGCTTATTTTAAGCCCAACCATGACGTTTTCCCTTACCCTAACTAAGTGGTTTTCTTGCCTGAAACTAAGTTAGTGGTTTTGTTGCCTAAACCTAACCGCGGACGTTTGTGTGATGTACAAATGACACATGAAAAGCGACGTACACGCCGGTGCCAGTTGTCAGTGTGACATGACAGAAAGAAAAGTATAGACAAGCCAATGAGAATAAGCAAGTGAGAAAGTGTGTGAGAGAGGGATCGGAGTGTAAAGCAGTCAGTGCCAGTAAGTGGATATTGCTCTGCAGCCAAGAACCTCTTTAATATATAATGCTGCAGAAGTAGCTCTCCTCCTCTCTCGTCATCCATCATCCGCACGCACACGCACACACATACTAAATTATACACCACAGATGCCCTTATGATCACAAGACAGAACCCCTGTCACAGACACTAAAATTACTGACAGAGACACAGCGTGGAGGGAAAGAGGAGTCTTGGGCCTGGCTAGCAGAGTGGACATTTATATGGCTGATGAGCTGAGAGGAAAGCTGCTCTATCAGCTGGCATTAGGACAAGACTGAACATCAACACCTGCACTGTCAGTACAAAATATCCAGCAATATCTTCACACTTACTGCCTCAGTTTATGCCTCTCAGTGTGTTACAATCTGCATATACAGTTTGGTACATTCTCTGTAGATTTATCTTGTCTTTTTCTCTGTAAATATATCCTCGCTATCCATTAACACATCGCGGTCTAACTTATCTCTGTTCATATGCAGGCTAGCTGTTCCCCCTGCTTCCCATCTTTATGCTAAGCTAAGCTAATCGGCCTCCCGGCTGTAGGTCCTTTCATAGCACACAGACATGAGATTGGTATCTTCTCAATCAATCTCGTCTCCCCCTCTGTAAGAACTATTTCCAAAAATGTTGAATATCTGCTTCAAAGTTAGTCTGAGGAACTTTTAAATGGTTATGAAACCATCTCAGTGTAATACTGATGCCTCTATATGACCTACCTACTGTAAGTAAATGAGAACCTCAGCGAGAAGATTGGTTATTTCTACATAGTTATTCTGCTTGTCACCGGTGCCAATGAAAATGTAAATGCTCCCCCTACTATACTATATGACCCAAAAAAATCCATCCAACTGCCACACCCACACATTTCTCTGCATTGAATGAATGTCGCGTTACTTCCTGCATTCACATGGACACAGTCAGCAGTTTCCATTATTGACAGAGAAACCGACATTGCCATCCATGGAGCCCCTGGCATGGCTAAAAATCTAAATGGACAGTTTGGCCAATATCTTGCCTCCATCCTCCTTTCCTACCTTTGTTTTTACTTCCATACTTGTTTGGAAGAGAATACAAGGGTAAAAACGAGGAAGAAGATCACTGGCTGATCTTGGTTCTTGTTGTATCCCATTACTTGCTGCTGCAATGACCCCGTTTCTTTTAAATGGACCATTAAAGTTTCACCCTCTGTTAAACAGTATTAGAGAGATAAAGGAAGACAGGGTGGAAGAAAGCAGAAAAGATCGAGATAAAACTCACGAAACAATAAAGACAGAACTAGTTTGTGAGTACCTTTAACAGACCACGGAGAATAGCAAAAGAGAGAGAGAGAGAGCAATTTGCCAAGTAAGTGAAGAAATATTGGGAAAAAAACAATTTTGGTTTATACAGCAAAAGTAAAGTATCTTCTCCAGGGCATTCTGACTGTTGGCTTGGCTGACATAAAGTGCAAAATGACACAGCTACGGTTGCTGTCAGTTTGGGTTTGCCTGCATTTGTTGCTGTTGATGCTGAGTACCTGCAGCTCTCCAGTCATTAAAGGGGCTTTATGTGAGAATCAGAAATTGCTCGTTAGCAGTGACACCTGAGGCTGTTAAATCAACAACAGTCAGCGTCCTGTTGCTCGCGTGATGTAGACGTTGAAGCTTGTTTGTCCTGCTGTCCATGTTGTTGGAATATAATTGAACATCATGAAACATCACGACTTATTTTGTCATTTTACTTGGAGATTTTTTGCAAGAAACGACTGCCTGCCAAAAACCCACAGCGCTCGGTATCAGACAGTCAGCTGCAGCAGAAGTTAATATTTGCCAGCAGTTTTGGAAAGGCATCAGGGTTCCCTCCAGCACGGATTAAAAACCCGCAGTTCTGCTGACACTGGAACCATTTAGAAGCAATCTATAAGAAAACTAGAAGAGCGCAGACAATGGTGCATTCACGTGCTCCTCGGATGGTCCCATTTTCACCCGTCGGTGTGTTCATGAGCTTTAAGTTTTAATGTGGAAACAACATGGTCGCTACAAAGAAGATGTGCTGTATTTTATTGTTAAACAAGCTGTTTTTGAGTTGTTGTTCCAATGTCAGGGGGCATTCACGTGAATTTTCCCAGTATCCCATGTTGAATGACAGCCAAACTCACAACTGTTATCATTTTTGTTGTAGCTATAGCTGAATATTTATGTTTTTTTTCTGTGTTCTTCTTTTTCTTTATTTTTTTCTGTTTTCTGAGATGTGAGGACCCACTAGCTGGTCAATAATGGTCAACATCTGTCCTCATCCTCAGGGACAACAGTTTTATCTCTGTAAGCCTTTTGGTAATTTACCAGCAGCACTGATGTCTCAGATTTAATAATTCAGGGTTGTTACCAGAGAGATTTTGTCTCCAGTTCTTCGGAGAATTTTGCAGTGATTTTATTTTATTTTTATCTTATTCCAAGGTATGATGGTTCCATCTAAAAGTACCTATTGGTGTTCGGGGAGAGAGAAATGTGAGGATTAGAAGATGCTGAATCAGTTCTCTGCTCCTGTGGTGTCGGGGACAGAATGATGTCTGTAAGGCTTCAGTTTTATCAGCCACTTCTGCTTACGCTGCAAAATACTGTCTAAAAGTACAGTACACCTCAAAATAAATATGCATTCATTATCTACTCCCTGCATGTCCAATGAAATTCCTTTGAAGTAGGTTGGACCAATAAAAACAATGAGTTTATACCCATGATTTAATCTTCCATCTCAAACTATTGAAGTTAAGAGGGCCATCTTCCCGCAGCCACAGAAAAAGCATAAAATATCCATCAAATTAGTGCAAACAGCTTGTGCAGCATAATTCAAGAGTGTCTTAAACTATTCCTAAAGTCTACCTCCTTATTTCCTGCAGGATCATTTCAGTCTTCAGTTGTAGAGGGGCTAACAGAGACTCAAGTCTAAGTCCTATTTTTCAGCTGAGAAAAATGTCACCATTTTAAAAGACCAGTGCGTAATATTCATGTGTTGGCAGAAATGGAATATAATATTAATAAGTATGTTTTCTTTAGTGTATAATCACCTAAAAATGAGAATCGTGTGTTTGGTACCTTAGAATGATCAGTTTATATCTACATCATACACTAGTATACACGTGTGACTACATCTGGTTTTCCAAATAAGGTACAAAATACATATATATGGAAATAAGATTGATTGGATTATATTCACCAGAAGTATAAAACATTACATATCACTTATAAATTAAATAGAAAATACCACTAATTTGTGAGGGAAATGTCTTTATTCTTTGATTTTTGGGTTGCTGGAAAAAATGTAATAAATAATGCCTGACAATGACTGATATATTTGACTTCAGGACATCTCTGACTACATACATGCTGAATATCAAACATTCTTACTGTATTAATTTAGATATTTCCGAAGTAAAAGTCCCTAAAAGTGTATGATTCAACTTTTTCCCATGGTCTAGTGTTAAAAAAGTTAACAAAAATCGCAATAATTCATAATATCGAATCGCAATACTTAAAAATCGCAATACATATTGAATCGCCACCCAGGTATCGTGATGGTATCGAATCGGGAGATAGGTGTATCGTCCCAGCCCTAAAACCAACCCCAAACTCTTTTAAGCTGCAGATTGTATCATCACCTTTCTAAAGAGTGTAATCTTCTGCACACGTAACAGAGTTTTACACTCTTACTGGATGTTTCTCACCTAAATGAACCTCAGGAGTCGTAGTCTCACCTTGTGTTTTTATGTACACAGGCTTACACCTTCCACTTTGGATCAAAGAACCCATATTTGCTAACAGAGTTGCTCATCTTTTGTGCTGATGTTTCAACCTGTAGAGTTTCATGCCCTCCGAGCATTGGAAGTGCTCCATCTGCCAGTCACCTGAAATTGTTTATGCAGAGATTAAACTTTTCCTGTACCTCCTCTGGATGCCAAGATAACGTCTCCCACTGGATTGCGCCAGGCAAGCTTTCAATGATGAGCAATGATTAAGACAAAGAAGGTGTTCTCGCACAAATAAGACAGTAATGCAGTGATGCCCTATGAGAATAGATAGGCCACATTTTCACCTTTTAACTTTTAAGTATTTATTCTCTGTTGGAATAAATGCCAGTCAAGAGAGGAGCAAACCTTTTAGCAGTACAGCCTTTCATTGAGGGCTGAACAACCGGCCTTTTACTGTGGATTTAAAGACTGAGAGGTTATATATAACGGAGGCGGGAGAGAGGGAGGAGGTGACAGACCAGTGAATTTGTGGAAAGAAGAATTGACTATACAAACAAATATTGCATACACAACTAATCTCTTGGTGGATTGAGTTGGCATGGCTGCTGATATACTGTTAATAGGATTGATATCCAACAGTGCTCCTGGAATCTATATCTCTCTGCTTTCCATTTACAAAAGCACATGCTCGGCAATATTTCCCTAAATGAGGCATTGTGGAGAAATGAAACTGTGCACAGTTTATTTTATTCTCCAGTCTGGTTGGCTGAACCTATGATGTGGTGAACTGATGTGTTTGCACCTGTATGCTTCCCTGCATGTTGAAAGATGGCTTCGCTGGTTGAGGGGATGCACCCAAAACTGGCGTTTTCTTAGGGAAAGGTATCATTAAGAACGAAATTAATCACATTTTTGAGGGGCTAAACGTGCTCAGAAACGAACGACACTTTGCACATGAATCAAAAGTGGTGAACATTTTTATATTTTATGGGTTCAGCGTACGGGTGTGGCAAATTGTCCCGATAGCGTCCCCTATTGAGTAGCCCCGGCGACATGTTTCACCTAGATGTATGAAATTTGGTAGGTATATAGAACATGTTGAGACGTAAAAACAAGCCTCCTGGAGGTATACCGTAAACCCAACAGGAAGTCGGCCATTTCGAATTTAAGGTTGTTTTTTTTTGCCATTTCCAGGCGCTGTACTTTAATGAAATCCTCCTAGAGATTTAACCCTTTCCTAATTTGTACAAGCTGGGGGCGTGCTGACTGCCATCTACTGTAGGAAATACACTGACTATGGATAAGTACCTCATACAACCCCACTTCAGAACACCTGAACTAGCCCTTTAACTCCTTGATTCATCCACACTGTGAGTCATGGGGAGAGACTGCATCATAATATACTGGGCATTTCCCAGGCGTGGAACAGTTTTTATTCTGCTGTGTGTGCGTATAACAAGGTAGGACTGAAATATAGTGTGTGTGTGTGTGTGTGTGTGTGTGTGTGTGTGTGTGTGTGTGTGTGTGTGTTCTATTTAGATTACAATCCATTAGCTGTGGGCTGGAGGAGTGCCTGTGCTGAATGGAGGCTTTTGTTCGGCAGGCGTTTAAATAAAGAGAGCTAACTCTGAAATAACCTTGCCAATGAGATGCCGCATTTTAATACAAATCGCCCTCCGTGCTACTTTATGGCTGTTATTATTTAAATTTTCTGTGTATGAGTGTGTGTTTGTTAGTGCCATTTGTTTTCCCAGAGAAAGGGAATGCAGAGTAAGAGGTAATGTTTGAGATAATTTCCAGATCCAGACTTTATGTCTCATCTGCTTTAAGACACAACTGAAGGTGATCTACTTTGAATCGTCATACCTCAAACATTAAAACTGCAGTAGGCAGAATGTTTTTGGCATCATTGGGCAAAAATCTTTAAAAAATCTAGCCCATGACGGGAGACTTTGGCCAATCATAGGTCATTTCATTGAGAGAGCGTTCCTATTGGCTGTTCATTCAACGGAGGCATCTGTCAATCACTCGTGAACTCCGATCAAACGGTCAAACTCGGCAGAGCTGATCAAATATGAATCAATATTCTGTTACTGTAATGCCTATTTCTCTCCTCAGATGTTTCAGATTTCCTCAACTGATCTCAACATGGCTGCCGGGTCGCATGGTGCCTTCAAATGAAACTCGTGAGCTCGTGTTTACAACATGGGAAGTCGTTTACACGATATGCGTGGCGTTCAAGTGGTTAAGCCGTGAAGAACACCGCTGCTAAGCAACGCCAATATTAAAGTTACTGTAGACGTCTAGAAGCCACAGAGGTTAACAATTTAGCAAGCTAGCAAGTGGATAACATAATGCGGTAAATGCAAAGACATAATGACAGAGAAAGATGAGGCCGTTAGGAATATCAACATTTTCCTCAGACTTATTATAAAATTACCAAGAAAAACAATATACGACTAAAATTGCAATATATTCACGTATTATGCACCGAAAATGAACTTCCATGGGCTCCACCATTTCTCACAACATCAACAAACACGTTACAACTCGTGATCTCGGAGCTTTCAGAAACCTTCCACTTACGAGGTCGTGGATACGACATGATGGGGGGCGTTCATATGGACTCATCTCGTACACACGGTAAACACGACCCCATTTGAAGGCACCAGCAAAATTCCTCATTTTACAGCTAAACAGTACACTACAAGATGTTTCTGAAAACATCTGAGGAGAGAAATAGGCATTAGAGTATAAGAATATTGATTCATATTTGATCAGCGCTGCCTAGTTTGACGGTTTGATTGGAGTTCGCGAGTGATTGACAGCTGCTCGGAGGACATCGGAGGACACAGAGGCACACACATTTTTATCAGATTACCTGTCTCATGTACTACTGTCAGGATATAGTGACCGTTTTATAAAAATAACTTTTTTTAATCATATTTGCTCCATTTCTACCCACTGCTGCTTTAAGTATATAGGCAGAGAGTATCCGTTAATCTGACCCATCCCCTCCTTCCCACTGATGTGACCTGTGACCTCCACACACCTACACTTCTCCGAGGGAACTAGAGTGACAGTATAACAGCGGTGTGAACCAGTTAGCAATCCATTCTGAGATGATACACAAACACTATTCAGTAGTGGAACTGCATATAACAACCTGGCAGTGTCTACTGATTCAGAAGGTATTCAACGTCCTGTCAGGGTGGGAGAGCCTGTAAAAACATCTTTTGGACCAATATGTGTTTGGGGCCTGGGGTGTAAGGAAGTATTAGCTGTTATAATTTGGGTCTTACAAGCAGCTTAACTAACCTGACCCACCAGATGGTTTGTTACACAGAACCATCTGAGAAGCCGTCACTGGAAACTGTTCAAAAAGTACTTGGCAGGTGATTGGATGAACCATCTGTCAATCACCGTCACGGGCTGACTTCAACCAATCAGCGGACTACCAGCGGAGCCAGATGATAAACCAAACTCTATCTGAAGCCAGTCAGGAGAAGAGCGAAAACATTTTTTCCTTGAGAAAAGCCTTCAGTGACGTTCTTTGCTCTTCTTTCAATGAAGAAATACTCTCCAGTTCTGATAGAACTGATTCTATTGCAGCAGCTACGCTAACCATGGATGTATAAAGAGAACTGGATACAGCGTTGGAGGCGGGGCTCCGTTCATTCCTATGAAAGTTGCTCAGTGCTGCATGAAGACAAAATGGCTCGACTTCCGAGTGGAAAAGTACCCGGATCTTCCGGCGATCTTCCACATCTATTGGGCCCATGGAGCAGGCGCAGTAGCGTCCGCTCGGTCACATGGCTCGGTTCACAGGGTCACAGCCGTCATGCTGTCGTCACGGCTTGCTAACTCCTCCTCCCAGCCCTCGCTCCAGCCTCGGTCTGGGTCTCATTCACATGAACAGAGGAAGGGAAATAACTCTGGATTCAGCTATTAGTGCATTTTACAACTTTAAGGACCTAATGATTTAAATAAGGACTATTCAACTGTTCATACTGGGAAGTTGATTCACCTCAAAAAAAAATATCCGCTGAGTTACAGACGTCTCTTTCCCAATGTAAGTCTATGGGAAAAGGTATTTTTGGGCCCAATGGAATCACGTGACGGACACTGAAGTTTTAGTACCACTGTTTGGCCACTACGAAAATTGGCACAAACAACCGGCGCTCTTCCTGGGGGCTTGGTGAGAACAGGTTGGTTAGCTACGAGCCGCTGGCTCATCTGTCGCCATGTTGAGAGCTGTGCGGAGGCAATAAGAATGCTCCCAATCTCGCATTTGTAGCACCTTTAAGTTAAAAAATAGTATTTTTGGCAAAATGTACGTATTCATAAGTAAGTTTTCATAAAGCAGAATAAAATACTGTTATACAATTACAGTATATTATTGGATAGTTATTACTGATGCATTATTTAATATGTATGTAGCATTTTACAGTTGTATTATAGCTGGTTAAGGTGGAGCTACTGTTTTTGTAGTTAATTCCACAAAAATGCATCATATTTCATTTATTATTTATTTTATTATTTATTTATTATAATTTTTTTTTCAATAATTTGCCTTTCTTCTGCTCCTCTCCGTTTCTCTCCTTGTTTCCTCATCACACCAGTGATAGTTTGTGTTTTTCCTTCAAATCTTTTCCGTTTGACAACACGCTGCACTAACACACAAACACCGTCTGGAGAAACAGCATCTTTATCCCAACAGGAAGTTGTGTGTGTGTGTGTGTGTGTGTCTGTGTGTGTGTGTGCGTGTGTGTGTGTGTGTGTGTGTGTTAGCTCAGCGGTGTGTGAAAGGTGGAGACAGGGGTGATATTTCTCCCAGACACACTCTGCTCCAGCTCTCCGACTTCACCATATGGAGCCCATTACACCCATTTATGAACGTTCTACATCAGCTACACACACACACACACACACACACACACACACACACACACACACACACACACACACACACACACACACACACACACATATGATACACCACTGGTAGTCACATGCACTAAAACAGACTCGTTTGATAGCACCGCAGCGTCGGCGTAGAAGGAACATATGTCATTTAATAAATAACAGAGCGACAACATTAACCCCTGCAGTCTGCTCACTGTGTGTCTGCGTGTGCGTGCGTGTGTGTGTGTGTGTGTGTGTGTGTGTGCATAGTGTGTTGTAGAGGCCTGTCAGTGCGAGTCTTCATATCTGTGTTTTGTCCCATGCCCCTCACTGTGTCAGTGCTATCACACCCTTATCAGCTCACTGGCACCAAACCTCTCTGTCTTGAACACACATACACACACACACACACACACACACACACACACACACACACACACACACACACACACACACACGCTCGCTCTTCTGTTTCTCTTTATGCCGTAAACTCTGAGGGATGGTCAAGCCGGCATTAGCTGATACAGCATTTTCCTTTCGTTTTGAATTTGTTTCTGGGTATTAAGTTCATGCTTGAAACTGTGTGCGTGTGTGTGTGTTTGTGTGTGGGAGGGTGTTGGGTGTTTGGGGGGTTGTTTTGTCCGTTTCCTCTATATACTTGTAAGACTCGGCTGCTCTGTTGCGCTTCACTTCCTACATCTTAGGTGCCAAGGAGTCCCGATGCCAAGCTCTCTCTCTCTCTCGCTCTCTGTATATATGTGTGTGTGTGTGTGTGTGTGTGTGTGTGTGTGTGTGTGTGTGCGTGTGCGTGCGTGTGTGTATATATGTGTGTGTGTTTGTGTGTGTGTGTGGGATACAGAGAGTGATACAGCGTCGGGTTGTGTGTGTGAAGTTTCCACTGTGTCATCACTATACAGTTCAACAGACACCTAGGGACACACATGCATTGAAGCACTTGAGCGTGCACACACACACACACACACACACACACACACACACACACAGAGCCAGTACTGTAGAGATGATGGTTTGTTATTAACCCAACCGTAACTCTTGTAATACAGCACCCCCTCCCATTTAAAGCAAGGCTGTTATATACTTGCATGTTATTTTATTCTTCTGTATAAAATATAATGATGTCTTATTTTACTTTTATTCTAAATATGCCATTTAAAGTAGAAGAGGTACTGTATATTGGTTCAACATTTTTCAAATGCGCCAAAATACATTACTTACATATGTACATTGAGGATGTGGACTCGAGTCACATGACTTTGACTCAAGACAGACTGGAGTCATGAATCTGATGACTTTACACTTGACTGAATCAAAAAGACTTAGAACTTGATTTTAACACAACTACGGAAAACACGACACAAACATCAATAAATACAGTACATGTGACAAACGTCACTAGCGTAACTTACAAAACAAAACACAGATCAACAACGCCCTCGAACACGCGACTCCTGGTTAAAAGTTCAGTGTTTGTTGGACCCATCGACCTCACCACCCGCCCACCATAAGTGGTCTTTCTCGCTTTTTATGCTACGTCACTAACTCTTACCGTAGCATTTATACACGGCTGTGTTTACATTGCAGTCAGTAAAGAATACCTGGCGTACAAAAGACACACGGAAATCAAGAAAGCCGTACTTATTGCATGCTAACTGCCTTGCGGTTATCGTGGCATTTATATGCCTTTTAGTGCGAACAGGCTTATTTCGCAGTTTGTGGGTTGGTAGGAACTCCAGATACCCAAATGGACGTGCACAAGCACTGAAAAGGTGTGAAATGTCCCCTTTATGTTTAATTTATCTTTTGATGATAGCCGACCCTTTGATGAAAAGCATATTGACATTGTAACGTTCCATGGTCTAAATGCTTTACAGGATGCTATCATTAAGTAAAGATGCGATATAAGATACATGAGGAGGGGAAAGTAAAGTGAACACCTGATGCTGAAGGGCTCTAACTCTAACTTCATCACGGGGGAAAGCACTGCTACAACATCATGTTCCGCAGTTAGCAGCATTTGTCAGCTATAAAGGGGCCTGTATTGAGCAAGAAAACTGATGTACGAGTTTTCAAAGAGACAACTACCACAATTCCACAGAGGCTGGAGCTCTGTGGCTGAACATTGGGAGCATCAGTCAACAAAACGGTAAAACTGTCACGTTAAAAAGTCTGAAAAAAAATCAAGGCATGTTATTTAGTCCACCTCTGTCGGAGCAGACCAACACATGAGTTGAAACCTCGCCTAATTGGCCTGTTGTAGGGGATGAAACCTTGATAGTGACAGACCTGAGCTGCTGAGTGCACAGCAGGTGTGCACACTTTCAGCATCATGCCATTTTTTCCCACTCATGCTCTCACCTGATTGGCTGGCTGATTGATTGGCTGTCAGGGTGACTGATGGTGTTGGTGCTCTTATCCAGCATATCCAAGGTAACGCACCGATGCGACACCCCGAAAGCTCCCCAATCAGCATTTCTCGGTGAACAGAGCGAGAAGGAGAGCGGCGTGTTCATCTATCATTCTGATAGTAACTGGTACAGCTCCCCTGAGTCTCACAGTTGACCCCATTCAAACCGTCTATTAGTGAAACTGTACTGTCGCCACACACGATTGATGTGTGAGCTTCTCTGACCTCCTCATGTAGGCTAATGGAACGCCATAATAACCTGTTATGTGGTTGGATCACAATGGTTGAAATGACATGAATTGTATTCTATCCTCACCATCGTACACCGCCTCTATTATTTCAGCAGCCATGCTTTATGCATGTGTCTTTTTCATTCTGACACTTTCAAGTAGACTGTATCTGAAATGACAAACCGGAGGTCTCAGGGCAGTTAAATGGAGATTGTTGTGTGTGCTGAGACTATTGTGTTTCATAAAGATCTACGCTTGGCCAGTGGCCCTCGGCGTGTGACACCGACGCACCAAGGCACCCTTTATCGTCTGTATGAGACACACCGGGCTTTCAACTAACTCCAGTGTAAACCCATTTGCGTCATTATTAGACGGTCAGAACAACTGATTTAGTATAAAGAGCGAGAAAGTCAGTGTGTTGAGGATGGATGGGTCAAACAAACACAGGACTTTCACCCAGGAGGCTGCTGTTCGTATTCCAAGAGAAACCAAGTCGACATTTACCTATTTTACTTATTTTACCTTACTTACTAACTGGCATTAGTTAAGTACGCAAGTAAGCATACTTATTTTACGAATTTAGAAACCTACGTATTTTAACCCAAACCATGATCTTTTCCCAAACCTAACCAAGTACTTTTGTTGCCTAAACTTAACCAAGTAAACCTAAAAACTAAGTAAACCTACATTGGAAGTTTATTTTGAAAAGACACTATGCATATAACAAGCGGAAACTGTATATTTCCTGTGAACAGGGTTGTTTATTTTGAAAAGACACTATGCATATAACAAGCGGAAACTGTATATTTCCTGTGAACAGGGTTGTTTATTTTGAAAAGACACTATGCATATAACAAGCGGAAACTGTATATTTCCTGTGAACAGGGTTGTTTATTTTGAAAAGACACTATGCATATAACAAGCGGAAACTGTATATTTCCTTTGAACACGGATGTTTATTTTGAAAAGACACTATGCATATAACGAGCGGAAACTGTATATTTCCTGTGAACAGGGTTGTTTATTTTGAAAAGACACTATGCATATAACGAGCGGAAACTGTATATTTCCTTTGAACACAGATGTTTATTTTGAAAAGACCATATGCATGTAACAAGCGGAAACTGTATATTTCCTTTGAACACGGATGTTTATTTTGAAAAGACACTATGCATATAACGAGCGGAAACTGTATATTTCCTGTGAACAGGGTTGTTTATTTTGAAAAGACACTATGCATATAACAAGCGGAAACTGTATATTTCCTTTGAACATTGATGTTTATTTTGAAAAGACACTATGCATATAACGAGTGGAAACTGTATATTTCCTTTGAACACGGATGTTTATTTTGAAAAGACACTATGCATATAACAAACGGAAACTGTATATTTCCTTTGAACACGGATGTTTATTTTGAAAAGACACTATGCATATAACGAGTGGAAACAGTATATTTCCGGTGAACACGGATTTTATTTTGAAAAGACACTATGCATATAACCAGCGGAAACTGTATATTTCTTGTGAACACAGAAGTTTACTTTGAAAAGACACTATGCATATATATAGATATCTGAAACTGGAATTAACTGGACTGAAACTGGATTTCCGTAATTCACATTGCGGATATCTACAACTAAATTGTGGATATCCGTAATGAGAAACCCCATACACATGAATGGCAAAAGTAGTTTGAATAGTCAAAATGTAATTATGGATATATACAATTAGTGCTTTGCATAGTCAAAATAGAATTAGGGATATCTTGAATTAGAGTTTTGACTCAGCAAAATGACATTGCAGATATCTCTAATGAATATCCTGTCTCTCTATTAAATGTTAAAATGGCTTGCCATAAATAGGTGGTGCTGGAGGCTTGATGACGTAGCGGTTACAAGGCCATGCACTGGCTACTGTTGGTTGATGAGGCACAAACTGGAACACAAACTGGAGCTTGAATGAAGCGTGGTAACAGTCCTGTTGTTACAAAAATAGATTAGCGTTGGACCAAATTGCCATAAGAAGGTGTTGTGTTGTTGCTCTTTGAGACTTTCTGCTAAGAAAGCCATTTAAAAAACTGCCCCAATAACAGAATCCAATGCAAAGTTCTGCAAATGCTATCAGATACAAACTGCACAAAGTTACGTTTATTCTCATAAGAAACGTTGTTATTGTTTTTAGTCATTTAATATATAATTTTAAGGCTCTTTTTGTGCTCTTTATGCTGGAACTGTCCATGGGCACATCAGATCAATATGAAGCTAGTTATAAGGGCATTTGCATTGGCATTCAGAATTTGCAGCATTAGAGGTCAAAGGTAAAATTCTCTTGACCTCAGTGTCATGACAATGTGACCAATGGATAGATTATAGTCTAAGTTTTACAATGATGTATGACTTCATGATATTGTGTGTTGGTTACCCTCTTTTATACTGGATCTATGTGTAAAATGGTGAAAAAAAATGAAAACATTTTAATGATGGAGGTATGAAAAAAGGAGTGATAGCACATAGAAAGCTAACACTGCTGCAGTGCTATCATGCACTTTCCAACACTAGGGACATAAACTTTTTAAATATATCACCATGAGACATGGTCCCTCCAAAGTGGCACCACCAACCCCTGGCTCATGGACTAACTGAGGCTTTTTACTGAGTATTACGGTAGGAGGCGGGTCCTGTTGGAGCGTGGCTGGCCGGCTGGGCGTGTTTTGCCTTTGTGTATGTGTTGTCCTGTCGGGCTCCTGTCCGCTCCGGCACGGCACGGCACGGCACGGCTCAGCGTCGCAGACACATCCGTACAGAGTGAGAGAGAGAGAGAGGGGCGGAGAGCCGCATCAGCGCTGCCGCTGCGCACTAAACAAACCATCCGTGCGTCAACAGACTACTGGCAGCGGTCCGGTTGGATTTTACTGCGGCGTCTGCTGCAGCTGGAGGAGGGAGAGCAGAGCTGCTGGAGCCGCTGCAGCAGGAAGGTCAGCAGCGGAGGGTTGAGCCAGCGGAGGCAGGGAGGCACCGGGACCGCGTCCGAGCACCGGGACCCCGTCCGAGCACCGGGACCCCGCCCGCAGCTTCCACCGCTGCGCTGGAGCTCACCGACGGTCACAGGTAATACGCACGGAGGGCTGAGTTACCTGCGATGCTCAGTGTAATTAATGCTGCTAGAGGTGACACTTCACCTTTATATTGTCCATTCACTAAATGATGAGCAGCACTATATTGCTGTCATATTTATGAAAGTTTTCTGGCATATAGTCACTTTATGGACTCACCAGTAAGCTCCTTTGCTTCTCCACACTAGAAGTTTCTATAAGTTGCTATGATATTGCCGCACAATTAGAGTATATTTTATAATAAAAAAAAACAACAAAATATTTAATCAGATATTTCTTCAGGAACCCAGAGGAGTATTTTGCTGTGGTGGTAACTGGGGGTGTAAGAATATCGAAATATGTTTTGTGATATTGTGCTATGATGTTGGATGTTGCAGGGACTCTGATAAATGCAAATGCAGATCCTACTGTTCTGATTGCATAAAAAAGTATTTTTTTTTAATTACGATTTTATGCATATGGCTTTCTAAATATGACTTTCCTAAAATTATATTTAAAAAAATCGCAATATATCACCTGTATCGCAATACATCCCAATGTATTGAATTGTAACCCCTGTATCATGATGCATATTGTATCGCCAGATTCTTGGCAATAAACAGCCCTAGTGGTAACCATTGTTATTTCTAATCTGTGATTAGTTAAATTTTTTTGAGGCATTAATACCAGATTCAAAAATAAAACAAATAAATTAATAGAATAGAATAGAAAATACTTTATTGTCTGTTTTTTGCGTAAAAAGGCAGGAATTTGTCTTGGTTTGCATGTGCAAAAACTGCTATTAAAAGCGTACATTAAAACAACATCACATCCAGACAGATCACATTAAAACACATTCACATAAAAACACAATAGAAGCTACATTAAATAAGAAGTACCAGGACTGAATCAAGGTTAAATAAATAGATAAGTCGATTGAGAGAAAATTAATCAGCAAACATTTTGATAATCAATTACTTGTTTAAATATTTAAAATAAATATTTTTTTAAGCAAAATGCCACCAGCTTCCCAGCTTCTACATGTTGGCTGGTTTTATGAATATTTCTGAATTCTAGGTTTTGAATTTAAACTTTTTTATAGACCAAACAATTGACTGATTAGCCCTAATGGAAAAAATGATTTGCAGATTAAACAATAATGTAATCTGTTAGTAATCTCAGTAGGAGCCCTACAAAAAAAACTTAACAGTCTTTTTTCTCAACCACGCACCACGATGCATTATTTTCTTTCCTGTACTTCCAACCATGACTCATTTTGGAGGTGCAGTTAGTGTCTGTAAAGCTGACACTATCCAGAATAGTTTTGCATTTTGATTCAAGCTCCATGCCTGTTAGTGTTACACTGATACTCTTCATGACCATGGATCAAGTTCAGCTAGCGACCTTCCATCACCTTAACTGTCTCCGTAGCAACGGTGTGGTTTCTCATCCCTCCTTAGGCAATTCATTAAAAGCAGCAGATTGGTTGTCACTGAACAAATTCATCATTATTATTTGTTTCGGTTTGTCTGTAGTAGGGCTGCACGATTTATCGAATATTGATCGTGATCACGATTTTGGCTTCCTGCAATTAAATGAACATGTTCGACTGTGATATTGACGTTAAAATGTGTGCTCCGTTTTGGCTTCACTTTTGGGGAGCCGTCATGCCCATAGACTGGATATAAGTGGACGTCACCGTGATGTCACCGTGACGTCACCGTGACGTCACCCATTGGTTTGTGGACTGCCGTTTTGAAGCCTCAAGTTCAGCTTGGCTTTTGACCGTCTCCATGTTGGTTTTTGGCCGTCGCCAACTTAAATTTTGGCTGTCCCCCTCTTGGTTTGTGGCCGTCGCCATCTTGGTTTTTGGCCGTCGTTCTCTTGGTTTTTGTCCCTCGCCATCTTGTTTTTTTGCCGTTTCCACCTTGGTTCTTTTGCAACCAGAAGTGACATGAGAGGTTGGAGCTATGTTCAACCGAATGTTGAATAAGACATTAACTTTGATGAAGTGAAAACACACTGTGAAAGGATTAAAGTTGTAAGACGAAAACACGGACAACTCCCAAGCCTAAACATTTTGGTGCAGTTTTATTTTGCTTTTAGGATGTACACTGTGAATAAGGACCAGTGTTATTATGATGCAAAGATTTGTACATTAGCAGAAATGTAGCCAAACATGGAAGAGAAAGCATCACTGTTTATTTAAATGTGAAAGTGTAACAACAAATATTTTTTCCCTAAAATCAATGAATAATCGTAATAAATAATCCTGATTATCATTTTGGCCATAACCATGCAGTCCTAGTCTGTAGTATAGAAAAGTGAGTTGATTTCCACCTTGTCACACTTATTGCTATTTCCTGTCACTTTATGGTCCTACAGTAATCTCTAACCACCTGGAAAGTACCATAGAGTGATGTTTTCTCGAGGGACTTCTCTGTAGCTGTTAATGCAGCGCAGGTCTCTGTTATCTCAGCAGCCATAAAACCGTCCTGGTAATATCCTGGTGAGTGTGTTTGATAATGCTGGTGGAGGAGAGGAGGGTCGGGGCGCGGGGAGTTGAGGGCATCCAGGGTGAAGGATTAGTCTTCCACACTGAGGCACATGAGGACAATGCATGGTTATGCCGGTGGAGAAGATTTGAATATATAAAAATCTGTTATTAAGAGTTGTGTGTGTGTCCTACAGTAACCTTGATGAACTATATCTGTAGTCTCTGTTGCCTTCAGTGGTGTCTTATGAGGATAGAGACACACACACATTTCTACCGCTGAGAATACCTCCTCCGCTAATGAATCAGTTGTCATGTGTGTAGGTGTGTGTGTGTGTGTGTGTTTGTGTGTGTGTGTGTGTGTGTGTGTGTGTGTGCGTTTGTGTGATCTATAGCGCTAATGATGCACACACGCTCATGGTGAAGCTGTCTAATTATGCAAACAGAACATTCACCAGTGTATCCTGAATGATGTACATGCATGCTCTTACATTGTTTTTATTCTGGTGTGTGTGTGTGTGTGTGTGTGTGTGTGTGTGTGTGGCTCAGTCTCCGGGTGAATGAGAAGAAAGGGGAATACAGTTGGGAGATGGAGGGAGGAGGTGATGGGGGATGGAGGGTAAAGGAAGAAGGGGTAGTGAGGAGGAGCAGGAGAAGGAGGTTGAGAGGAGAATGAGAAAAGGATGGGGGGAGGACCAAGGAGGAGGAGGAGGAGGAGGAGGAGGAGGAGGGAGACTTCTCTCCAGTGTTTTTCCTGCTCTAATTTGCTTTGACAGCTGCTCCATTGGCTCAGGCTCTGAAGCAGCCTTTACGTTGTATTGGAGGGAGAGAGACACTAAGTATTCCTGCTGTCTCTCTAACATGGCTTAATTGGTGATGCTACAGTAGCTACAGTCAGGCTGGTGCAGTTCTGCAGCTTCACTACAGACTCTCTGTAGCGGTCTCTCGTCTTGCTAATTACCCAATACCTCCGCTTTGCATTATAAACCAACCCCAGACATAGATTGTGTTCTGTGAGAGTAATTAGGACAGCAAGAAAGGAAATGCATGTTTTAATTGTAAAAAAGGAGAATCAATCTGCTTCAAAATCTCCAAATCGGCACCCTTTTTGTCTTTTAAACAAGCAGCAGATTTTTTAAAATGTTTTCTCTCTGACTGCCGGTTAGTAAACTAAATATTTTGAAAGACAAAAATTGGGTAAAAATCTGTCCAAACCCAAACAAATTTCTATTCCTCCGAGAAGCTTGCAAGACCAAATGCTACATTGCTCTATTTTATTCTATTTCTGTAATAGATAGACCACAAAGTAATGAGTGCATTTGTTAATTATACTGTTTTACACTGAATGTTTCTTTGATTTGAAATAGCTGTAAGCTAGTTTTTAGGGGTGGAGAAAAAAATCGATTCACCTATGTAACCCAAGTTTTTTAAAATTTTGAAATTGTTTTTTTAATGCCAGAATCGATATATTTGCTTCATTTGAGTCTATATGGAGGTAGAAGGAAGTTACCGCTTTTATTGTTGTAGTCTGAGTAACGTGACGTCATATCTGTTCCGTATCCGTCAACCAAAACAAACCACAGCCGGCCGAAACGAGAAAGTAAAAAACAGTGAAGAGTCCGCGTGGATACGACTTGAACCCTCACATGTTAAATCCAACATGTTAAACACTACACATCCAGTAAAGTATGGAAACACTTTGGGTTTCACACATTGCAGGAAAAGCAGAGCTAGACATCACGGCTAAAGCTACATGCTAACTCTGTCATGGACAGGAAACGTTATCGTATCGCGGTAACGTGCGGTCAAGCCAGCCGTCACTCTCATCTCCGTGGTCAAATGGTCCGACGCTACAACTGTAGAGCACCCATATACTGACATTTATGTTAAATGCATTCAAACGGCCCCGATGGAGCTGACCATGGATGTATAAAGAGAACGGAGCTGACGGGAGAGCTAGAGACGGACTTGGAGAAGTTAGAGGAAGTATACACGTGTGACTACGTCCGGTTTTCAAAATAAAGTGTTAACAAAGGGAACTGTATATACAAAATACATAAATAGAAATAAGATTGATTGGATTAAATTCACCAGAAATATAAAACATTACACGTCCCTTATAAATTAAAAAGAAAATACCACTAATTTGTGAGGGAAATGTCTTTATTCTTTGAGTTTTGGGTCGCTGGAAATTTTTTTTATAAATAATGCCTGACAATGACTGATTTATGAATTAATTTTGATATTTTCAAAAGTAAAAGTCCCTAGAAGTGTATGATTCAACTTTTTCCCATGGTCTAGTGTTAACAAAAATCGCAATAAATCACAATATCGAATCGCAACACTTAAAAATCACAATGCATATCGAATCAGCACCCAAGTATCGTGATAGTATCGAGAGTATCAGGAGATAGGTGAATCATAGCTTGTAGTGTAGCTTGCTAGTGTAGCTTGCTAGTGTAGCCTGCTATTGTTGGTTAGTGCGTGTTTCTGATGCTTTACTGTCTACAGAACCGGTCTGACTGACTCTTTGCTGGTTGAAGTAATCCGTTAAACAATGCATGATCGGAGCATTGACGCCAAACTAACCTCTGTGTCCAAACTCAAAGAATGTGCTGAGTGCGCTCAAGTCACCTGCCTGTGATGATACATTACCAGTGTGTGTGTGTGTGTGTGTGTGTGTGTGTGTGTGTGTGTATGTGTGTGTGTGTGTGTGTGTGTGTGTGTGTGTGTTCGTCTTGTCCTCCACACTATTATTTCAGCTTATTACAACTTGCAGCCTGTTTTTACATGCAGACAAAGTGACAATTAGGCTTTAGACAGAGCTCTGGTTTATGATGCTCGCCAGACTTGTGTTAACACGCACACAGATCTGTGCACATACACACATGTTTGGCGTTTATTCTAACTAAAGCTGTACGGTTGTGTCCTCTCCGTCAGCTTCTATTCAGCTCACACTCTTTCTTTAGTGAGATTAAAGTTGTATCTGTCTGTGTGCATTTGCACATATGCAGGTTTTGGCAGATGGATGATGAGAGTAAACGACGAGGAGAGAGCAGCAGACGAGGGGATGACAGAATATTGTGATAGATAGCTCAGAGACGGAGTGTAGTATGTCAGCCTATGGGCGTCATACGTCAGCTGTCACAGCAGTATGTACACCGTCTGCATGTCTTCTCCCCTTAGTATCCACATGCCAAACTGGACAGTTTTCTCCCGGAAAGGGAACTGAATGCTGAAATTTGTGCTCAGTCTGGTGAAATAAGCCTTCATCTTCACAGCACATTAGTTTCGAAAAGAAACTCTCACTGAAGTGCTGGTGTCAGATGACTCCCAGGTTCCCTCATATAGATGACAACAAAGAAAAAACATGACAGGGTTGGACGATAAGACTAAAGTCTATGTCGTGATGAATTGGCACAATTAGTTTGGTAAAGATAAGTGTCTTATTCAGACATCGGTCCATGATGGTGTATTTTTCGTGCTGGCTCATTTCTGATTTCTTTGTCCTGACTGATACAGTCAACATAGCCAAGTTGCTCCCCGGGCGCTTGCAGCAGCCCACTGCTCCTAAAAATACTTAGGATGGGTTAAATGCAGAGGTCAAATTTCATGTATGTACCTGTATGTACTATGACAAATAAAGGTTTCTTCTTCTATGACCACTTACAGATTCTAGACTGGACTGTCCATGGCGTTGAAGTGTAACAACAGCCTGTGTTGCTGGATGTTTAAAGACTTATTCCTCATGCTGTGTGTAGATATAATGTCCTGAAACAAGGCAGGTCAGTCTAAAGTATCAGGAATGTGACTCTTGCTTCACAAATCAAGTCAGTTTGCATTGGAAGCAGGTGAAACTGTTAGACTTGTCATTTTTAAGCACATTTCAGTAGTTGTGCACACAGTTTTACTGCACAATGAGGGATGATTAGCATCATTTTGGGTGTGCTTACTTTTACCTCCAGTATGTCTGATTGTCTGTCTACTTGTGTTTCTTGCCCCTGTGGACTTTGTTGTAGCAATAATTTTAAATTAGATTAGATTATAACCAATAAATAAACCAGAATGATCCTTAACATCCTTTTGGGAGGGGGTTAAGTCTTCATGAAGTCCTCTAATTTATATCTGTCTTCTAGTTCTGCCTTGTTTATTGTCTCTTTCATTTCTTTTTAACTCTTTCATGCCCTCATCGTGGTTTTGTTCAGACCTCTCCTTAAAGGTAATTAAGACCAGAGGTCTGTACTACGAAGCAGGATTTAGGGTTAGTGAGGTAACCTCAGGGTTAACCCTTCAGGGTTTTCAGTCCTACGACAGTGGTTCACTTCCTACTGTGGTAGATCGCCATGGTAACTGATGCTGAACCCCTAACCTGCTCCGGAGAAAAATTATTGTCAAAGGGCATAAAGAAGAGTAGTCAATTCATTCACTCTATTTTTGAAAGCTATTTATAATATGACTGCCCCATCTAGACGACTATATCTGACTTTTGAGTATTCTGTTAAATTAATAATTCTGTTAATTTACGCATTCACACCAGCTGCCCTTCCTACATTTGGCAGCTTCTACTCTTACTTTTAGTCTGGATTATGTGTTAAACTTCTTTGTATCTGTCTAATATTATAGTTTGCTCTTCCTTTGTAAAACATGCCGCTCTGCTGACGGTAGACTTGTCCATGTTTGTGATTAGTCAGATGCTGCAAACACCGCCACTTTCATATCCAGATGGAGAAACCCTGAGTTGATTTACCGGGATCTCGGTTGTGAGATTAGATACCCTTGATATGTTGACCTCGCTTCGTAGTACAGGCCTCTCTGCATACAAGTTCAGTCTGGATCTCGGGAACAGTGTGTGTGACAAAATAATCTCAACTCCAAGGTACTACGTCTTTTTGAGCTTTTAACTGCATCTCGTGGGCTTCATCGGTGATTGTAACCTACCTAACGCGAGCAGGTTGATGTATATCAGTATAGTATTGGCTGTTAAATGTGTTGGTCCACCCTTTAAATGTAGCGTTAGTTTGTGGGGAGCTTGTTTTCGTTTTATTTCCTCATCAAGTTAACAAGCTCAGCAACTTGATTAAATGAATGAGTTGGTGGTTTTGTGTGAATGGATCATAATCAGTACAGGCAGCAGCTGCAGCGCCAGCATCACTGTGTGTGTGTGTGTGTGTGTGTGTGTGTGTGTGTGTGTGTGTGTGTGTGTGTGTGTGTGTGTGTGTGTGTGTGTGTAAATCATGGCTACTGCCTGTTTCTGTGTCTGGGGACTGGAGCTTGGAGCAAAGGATTGTGGGTGCAGTCTGGTTCTGGTTGACTGGCCCTGAGAGAGAGAGAGAGAGAGAGAGAGAGAGAGAGTGAGAGAGAGAGAGAGAGAGAGAATGAGAGAGAGAATGAGAGAGAGAGAGAGAGAGAGAGAGAGAGAGAGAGAGAATGAGAGAGAGAATGAGAGAGAGAGAGAGAGAGAGAGAGAGAGAGAGAGAGAGAGAGAGAGAGATGGTCTGTAATTAGTGCTCAAGGCCAACTGACTGCCACATTCCACATCTGTAAATGACAGAGTTTAGGCTGGACTCTCTCTCTCTCTCTCTATGTCTCTCTCTGTCTCTCTATGTCTCTCTCTGTCTCTCTCTCTCTCTCTCTCTGTCTCTCTATGTCTCTCACAGTTGGTCAGACCAGTCGTTTCCACATCATAGCGTTCAAACCTCCAGAGGAGATGAAGGCGGTCCTCACCGTCCCCCTCCTCTTGTGCCTTTATACTCTCGTCCTCCTCCTTCTGTGGCTCCATCCCTTCATCTTTTTTCAGTACACAAGGTGATCAGATCACCTCGATAGTATCGTGATGCTTCAATATCCTTGAAGCCAGTTGATTTAATGTGCTTTGATGTGTTTGCTTCATATTTTAGATAGATATATTCTGACCGGACTGTAATGGTTGACCCTCTATAAATGTGTGTGTGTGTGTGTGTGTGTGTGTGTGTGTGTGTGTGTGTGTGTGTGTGTTGTGCCCTGATGATTTGCTGGGTCTCTCCCTCCTCAGAGTGATTGATAGCAGGGTGCTGGCCGGCTGTCCTCGCTGTCAAACTGTGCTTCAGTCTATATGTGACAGTCTCCATAGAGAGAACATAATCAATATCAAACCAAGGCCAGAGAGCACCAGTCAGACTGTAATAAATTATATGAAGGCTCTGTAACAACACGTCACTATCACTATCTTTACAAACTCATGTACAGAAATGGAAAATAAAGATACCAAAGATGCCATGCTGCATTCTGGGAAGACGACATATTCCATGTGTCAAATGATGTATTAGGGATGCTAATTTAGAATTTTTGTTTTAACCGATAACCGACCCTTGTTAACTGATTATTAACCGTTAACCGAAAAGCTGCAGTGTCTGAGCAAAACAGACAACTGAGTCCCCAGTTCATCCGCCCGGGAGAGTTACTGTGGCAGCCACGGTGCTGCGTGTATTGTCAAGGACACATGCAGCTACTTTACCGGACCATTTAGTTTAGCTGTGAGGTTGTCAGCTGTGTGTCTGCCCGGCTTAACGTTAGCAAGTGTCCGACAGACTGTGTGTGTGTGGCGGCCTAGAGTGTGGGGTTGTCGGTGGCGTTATAGCTGTGAACGTAGCTGTAGCAGTGTGTGTACAGTTTATTTGTCGGTGAATAAATGCTACAACTCCTCAAATCAAGACCCGAGCCAACTTGCCACGCATAGCGCCTGGCGTTTACTCGCGGAGTGCTTGTCACAAGGAACGCAGTCAGATCCCGCGGATCCAAGCGAGTATGCAGGTGGAGTGTCGCTCCCCGTCTGAAAAGACCTTAATGTGTACAAACAAACAGACAAACTGAACCAAAATCATAACCTAACTAACTGTATGTTGACCTGATGTTAGCAGATGTGTTTTCTTGTTGGAAATGTGATCATGAGTGATGGGTTGGACGTGGGTTTTGGCAGCTGCTGTCCTCTCTTGCCGCTGCGTACCGACACTGAATCTGAATCTACGGAGTATCGGACCGTACCGGTCTACTCTCACCCCTGGGCTGTATACAGTCTATGTTATTTTGGGAGTCATTGGCAAACGACCGTAGTGACAACACAGTAACTATCCCCCCATAATATTACGGCATAAGACGCCTCTTTTCAAACCGGTTTCTACCTGTTTGTCACCATTTATGACATACTGTATGATGTCCAGCTGCAGTCTGGACTAACAACAATGATAATCAGGTAGCTCTTTGTGACACCAGACAACATAAATACACATTTGATGTTCAGTAAAGTGCTGCATCAACTTGTTTTTCTAACATGGGTCCATCTAACGCTGATGATGCAGGATGACATCACACCAAAACTGTGTGTGTGTGTGTTTGTGTTTGTGTGTGCGCACCTGCAGGATGTCAGATAGCTGAACATATGAAGCAGCTTCACATTGATGAAACAGCTTATGGCATACTAAAATATTTATAGCTGTTTTTCGACCAGTCTGTCCTCAGCTGAAATGGGAATCCACCAGATCTTCTATAAAACGAGAAACTGCTGAAGTCGGACTTTGTGTTTTAAAAGTGGCATCGATCTGAATTATTAGTAGGGTAGTCGTATGTAGTTTCTATGAAATGCACTTAGCGTCAAAAGTAAGCAGACTCAGTCATTTCATTTCACTGTTTTTTTTTTTTGGGGGGGTGGGGCAATAAAGAGAGAGAGAGAGAGAGAGAGAGAGAGAGAAGGATCAAAGAGTATAGAAGCAAAGAGACAGAACTCTGGTCTGTGGTCATGGATGTATAAAGAGACGTCTCAGGTAAATCACCTTCCCAGTATGAACACTTACTGTATAAAGCCCTCATTTAAATCATTATGTCCTAAAAGTTGTAAAATGAATTAGCGCTAGTAGCACGACATGAACAGAATTTAATGTAGTTGTAGGCTATTTACTAACACGCAGGTCAAAAGCACAAGACACAACCTCCTCTACATCCATGGTCTGTGGTCTATTGGACCCACTTCTACATCCATGGTCTGTGGTCTATTGGACCCTCTTCTACATCCATGGTCTGTGGTCTATTGGACCCTCTTCTACATCCATGGTCTATGGTCTATTGGACCCTCTTCTACATCCATGGTCTGTGGTCTATTGGACCCTCTTCTACATCCATGGTCTATGGTCTATTGGACCCTCTTCTAAATCCATGGTCTATGGTCTATTGGACCCTCTTCTACATCCATGGTCTGTGGTCTGTTGGACCCTCTTATATATCCATGGTCTATGGTCTATTGGACCCTCTTCTACATCCATGGTCTGTGGTCTATTGGACCCTCTTCTACATCCATGGTCTATGGTCTATTGGACCCTCTTCTAAATCCATGGTCTATGGTCTATTGGACCCTCTTCTACATCCATGGTCTGTGGTCTGTTGGACCCTCTTCTACATCCATGGTCTATGGTCTATTGGACCCTCTTCTACATCCATGGTCTGTGGTCTATTGGACCCTCTTCTACATCCATGGTCTATGGTCTATTGGACCCTCTTATATATCCATGGTCTATGGTCTATTGGACTCTCTTCTACATCCATGGTCTGTGGTCTGTTGGACCCTCTTCTACATCCATGGTCTATGGTCTATTGGACCCTCTTCTAAATCCATGGTCTGTGGTCTATTGGACCCTCTTCTAAATCCATGGTCTATGGTCTATTGGACCCTCTTATATATCCATGGTCTGTGGTCTATTGGACCCTCTTCTACATCCATGGTCTGTGGTCTATTGGACCCTCTTCTACATCCATGGTCTGTGGTCTATTGGACCCTCTTCTACATCCATGGTCTGTGGTCTATTGGACCCTCTTCTACATCCATGGTCTGTGGTCTATTGGACCCTCTTCTACATCCATGGTCTATGGTCTATTGGACCCTCTTCTACATCCATGGTCTGTGGTCTATTGGACCCTCTTCTACATCCATGTTCTGTGGTCTATTGGACCCTCTTCTACATCCATGGTCTGTGGTCTATTGGACCCTCTTCTACATCCATGGTCTGTGGTCTATTGGACCCTCTTCTACATCCATGGTCTGTGGTCTATTGGACATCCATTCTGGAGGTCCTGAATGGCGTGAATGTGCAATGTGGTGTGAATATGAGTGTGAATGGTTGTCTGTCTCTATGTGTCAGCCCTGTGATATTCTGGCGACCTGTCCAGGGTGAACCCTGACTTCACCCAATGTTATCTGGGATCGGCTCCAGCGCCCCCGCGACCCCGAATGGGATAAACGGTTACAGATAATGGATGGATGGATATTTACGATGGGATATCCTGTTGTGTGTGGGGAACCCTGAGGACAGCCGATGACGCAGTCATGTGGGAAAGAACGTCCGCCATGTTTGTTTACACTAAAGTCAAGTTTGATCGCAAGATATTTTGCGAGATTTCTGGTTTTGAGAGTCGGGACTCTTGTTGTTCATGAATTAATCTGTTAGTGTGTGATGTGCTCTTTTGGCCAAATCGTTGCTCTCCACACACTATAGGAACTAAAACGTAGTGGGGTCTCCCACATTTTCAACATCTGTTAAGATTTGAAGAAACTTTTAGTGTGGGCCAGCCTGAAGAAGGACTTTGTGCTTGACTGGAGGCCAGAGAAGAGAGGCCAGTGTCGAGGTGATGTGGGACCTGTGGCTAATGTTTGCCAAAAGCACTGCAGCAGCACTCCGTACCGGCGGGAGCCAGCTCATCAGAACAAGAACGTAAAGTCATGACAATATAAAAGATGATATAAAGGCTTCATATAAGGGTAAAGCAATAAGAGCTGGAGGAGGATTTAATGTTGAGGATGCTCCGGGACGATCAGCTGCTGAAACGGCAACCCACTGATTACACAATAGCATGATTACACGGATCTAATGAGCATCTAATGGGCTCGTATTTATCAAACTCATTAGTAAAACTGTTAAGTGCTATTTATCAACAGCAAAGTGTAAAAGTAACCTTTAAGAGCAACTCTTAGGTGATCACATGATTAATCACATGAGGGCATTCCGTCAGAAATACTTTACTTTCTGACCACTTTCAATTTGAACACATTTTTTCCCACATGTTCACCCTCTGAGACCCACAATAGACCTTTTCTAGTCTTTTTTAGGGGGGTACAGGGGGTCGTTAGGGGGAGATAGCAGGTCAACAGTAGATGTCGAATAGAAGTGGTGTACATCATCTGAAAGCTGGGAACCTGAAGATTAATTTGAGATGCAGCTCAGCACTGTGTCAAGTTGTTCTAGTCATAAATCAGAAATAAACAATATTTAATTCATTAATTATTAAAATGAATTGTGAAAGTGTATAAGAGCTTAGAACATTTTGATCAAAGTATATGATGGTCATCCCCATGGTCTGTTATGTCTCAGAAGTTGTTGCAGCAACTTTGGGGTTGATACCATTTGTTACACAGATTTGGTGCTGAATTTAACTATTTTTTCCCCCCATTTTTTCGACGATTGGATGGCGAGCACTTCTGTTGTGTAAACTGCTCAGAAACCCCCTTATTGTCAATCTAGCGAGGAAAGCCATCCATCTTCTGAATGCGCTAGGTCTCTAGTTTGATCCATCCATCCTCTGAATGCTCTAGGTCTCTAGTTTGATCCATCCATCCTCTGAATGCTCTAGGTCTCTAGTCTGATCCATCCATCCTCTGAATGCTCTAGGTCTCTAGTTTGATCCATCCATCCTCTGAATGCTCTAGGTCTCTAGTTTGATCCATCCATCCTCTGAATGCTCTAGGTCTCTAGTTTGTGGCTGTAAAGTTTCATGAGGCTGTGATTATCCTAGAGGTCACCACAGGTCATTTTAAACAGTGAGGTCAAGTTTCAAAAAATGGTCTCACTACAATGAAATGGCTGCTATGGGGACTAACATCATCACACATGAATACAGTTGGACTCATTGGATCCACAAGAGTCTCAGCTTTACAGTGATACCCAATTTATGTAATTCAAGACTGTTTAGGGACCCCAGTATGCAGAAAGATTCAAATGAAACATTTTAGAATTGGAGAAAATAACACATTTATACTGCATTCAAAAAAATCTAGCATCTAGCACAACAGTGTAGGGCGGAGGGCAGTTATAAGCAAGATTATAGCAGAAGCCAACATACCAAAGCAGCACAGCATCTGTCCTCATTAGCTGTTTCCTCTGTGTGTCTTTGTGCATGGACACACAGTAGATGTGTGTGGGCGCCATGCCCGGCTGTTTGTTCCATCCTGCCTTTTCAGCCCCAAAACAACTGTGTGATTATTACTGTCAGCACTGTGTGTGTCATGGCCTGTCACACTTTGACAGTGAGGGTGAGTGAGTGGGAGGGAGGGTGGCTGGCTGTGTGTGTGTGTGTGTACAGTATATCATCACTGACCTTTATCTGTGAATCCTTTCACCTCCTGTGTGTTTGTGGTCTCGGGCTGAAAAGCAAGTCTGTGGAATAATTATCCTGATATAAATCTGCTTTTGTGAGTTTGGGTGTGAAGCAGTTATTAAAGGACCAGTGTGCAACAGACTGAATCCCCCTCCCTCCCTCATCATGTAGACGGTGACCTTCAGGTAACAAGTCAATCAATTAAAATAGTTAATCATGATTAAGCGCAAATTAATCACACATTTTTTTTATCTGCTCAAAATGTACTTTAAAGCTTTAGTAGGCAACAATTTTGTGGCATCATTGGGCAAAAATTCCATAATAACCTTTCAGCATATTGTAATTCAAGTGTTCTGAGAGAAAACTAGACTTCTGCACCTCCTCATGGCTCTGTTTTCATGCTTTAGAAAAATCTAGCCCGTGACGTCAGACTTTGACCAATCACAGGTCATTTCAGAGAGAGCGTTCCTATTGGCTGTTCTCCGGCTGGCGGGTGGTGCTTGGTATTTTCTCAGCTCATCACCTGATTACCTGTCTCATGCACTACTGCGACCGAACAGGCAACAACAGCTGTCAGTGTGTCAGTGTGCTGACTTGACTATGACTTGCCCCAAACTGCATGTGATTATCATAAAGTGGGCATGTCTGTAAAGGGGAGACTCGTGGGTACCCATAGATCCAATTTTCATTCACATATCTTGAGGTCAAAGGTCAAGGGACCCCTTTGAAAATGGCCATGAAAGTTTTTCCTCGCCAAAATTTAGCGTAAGTTTGGAGCGTTATTTAGCCTCCTTCATGGTTGGTACCAATGGATTCCTTAGGGTTTATAGTTTCATATGATACAAGTATCTTCACTTTAGCTTTAAAACTGAGCCCACTAGAACCTTAAAATTGCAAGTTGCGTTAATGCGTTAAAGGCATTGGTGGCATTAAAACAAATTTGCGTTATCGCGTTATTATCACGTAAACTTTGACAGCCCTATTTCTTACATAAAATCAGTAGCCTGCGTTTGTTACGTAACTGGTGTTGCTCAAGAAGTCTATATGTTATGTAACACAACTACATTAAAATAAGTCAACGTTGACTTTTTTCATGAACAGCGGTCTCCTGGCTGAAAGTCCTGTGTTTGTTTGACCCGTCCATCCTCCCCTCCCACCTGCCCTATGCCGACTTTCTTGTGCTTTATACTTCATCAGTTGTTCTGACCGTCTAATAATGACATTTGTGGGTTTACATTGGAGTTAGTTGAAAGCCTGGTGTGTCTCATACAGACACTAAAGGATGCCTAAAGGGTGTGTTGGTATCAGACGCCAAGGGTTCTGACCAAGCTATGTAGATATAAACGGCTCATTCTAAGCTAACGAAAACACAACGATTCTTAGTTTCAAGGTGATTATACACTAAAGAAAACATAGTTATGAATATTATATTCCATTTCTGCTAATAGATCCCCCCAAAATCCTTCACACTTGACCTTTTATTTGTTACATTACCATGATGAGGAACCACATGCAGAGCGGTTATAGTATAATAGGCCTGTTATATTTCCTACAGCCATGATGTTGATGAGCTGCCTGATAAAGCAGCTGCTGCCTGTGTGTCTGACTTTCTGTAACAGCATGACTGCAGATAAGGAGTGGAATTTAAAGGAACGTTTTTGGGAAATATGCTTGTTTGTCTTTTTCGCCCAGAGTAAGATGAGAAGATTAGTAACTGTTTCGTCTCCACAACAGGATGTGTTGAGCTTCTCTCAGCACAGAGGCTGGAATCAAAAGGAAACAGTGAACCTGGGTCAAGAGTGAAAAATACCCCTCTATGGTTGGGAAATATGACAATATTCTGTATGTCATGACACAATAGAAGTTTGTCTAGTAATACCTTGATTTGTTAGATATTTCAATGACCAAATTTCATTATTTCCTTGACCAAATAAATTAATTTTCCCAGGATCGTGTCCGGTGGCAGACAGAATTGCATAGTGAAAGCGAAGCTTATGGGAAATCAATCTAAACGCACATTACATAATAAAGAACACGTTTTCCTTGCGGTGGCCTCTCTAAAAATGAGAAGTGGTGAAAGTTTTTATGTTCTGTTATGATCAAGGAGTTGATAAGCTAGCATGCTACCTAGTTAAAAAAACTAGGGGACTAACATCATCACACATGAATACAGTTGGGCTCATTGGATCCACAAGAGTCTCAGCTTTACAGTGATACACAATTTATGTAATTCAAGACTGTTTAGGGACCCCAGTATGCAGAAATACTCAAATACTCCATTTTAGAATAGACGACAATAACACATTTATACTGCATGAAAAAAACTACATGGTTTTTGCCCCAAACTGGCATTTCTACCCAATGCAGCTTTTAAAGAACATTTTTAAATTAAGAGTGGAGAAACATATTTCCAGAATTAGTAGCACCTACTCTCACCTGGGAATTTTAGTATCTAAAGCACAATGTGTTACAGTATATAACGACAGACATTTATTGATGATGGTTAATCCCCTCTAATTTAATTGTTACTGACTATAATTCATTTTGTCACCTTCTGGTTTTGCAAATTCATGAAGTCCCTGTCTCATGCCAATAAAGCATGGAATGATTTGAAACAAGGAGAGAGAGTGAGAGGGTGACAACTGGCTCGATGTCAAAATCAATGCGGACCTCATTAATAATTAAAATGTTTTTGTTTTAGATGAAACTCGTAAAAAGTAATGGAAAGACAGACGGCCCGGAGGCGGGGAGAGGCCGAGTGGAGGGGCGACCTGGCCGGCAATTACAACCGACAACCTTTGATTTCTTTTCGATCCAAAATGTCAATCCATGTCCGTGATAACGCTGAGTCACAACTGTTGCCCAAATGTCTGCAGTTTAATGGTCCTGAGCGCTGGAGCTCTGCTGCCGTCTCCGTCAGATTACTGGTGTATGTGTGTGAGTGTGAGAGATAGAGACGGAGACACCGAGAGACAGACTGATGGAGATAGAAAGAGACAGAGGAAGAGGCCCTCTCCTTTTCTTTAATCTCTCCTCGTGTGTGTGTGTGTGTGTGTGTGTGTGTGTGTGTGTTTGTCTCTGTCTTTGACAACAAACACACACATGCACACTTGACAGGCGCCAGTCTCTGTAATGTCTGTAGACAGCTCAGTGGTCCGTCCCAGCACTGGCAGATGGTGTTCATTGACCAGTGCCCTTTTCCTCCCTCCCTCCCTCCCTCCCTCCTTCCTTCCTTCCTAGTTCCCTTCTTTCCTTCTTTCCTTCCTTTCTCTTCCTTACGGCCTGTCCAGCCCGCCCACGTGAGCAGCGTGTGACGGCTGCCTCGCTGAACTACTGCGTGTTTCACGCGTGGGTCGTCCACACTGGCAGCGTTTCTGCTGCTGCTGTCAGCCCTTTCTGTCTACATAGAGTTTGCCTTTCATAATGTCCATTTCATTTCATTATAAATGTAATTTGTATTTATTTTAGACAGAAAAAGGTAAAGAATCATGTGGTAATTTGTAAATAATAGTAATAATCAACCATTAAAACCCGGTACTGTAGGCATTCATGGAGCCGTTTACATCACTGCTATTCTACAACACTGTCCGGCAAATATTTCAGAATAAAAGCCTTGTGTTTACAAATGAAGGAATTCTGTCCACAGAAAAAACGCTTGAGGGCTTTTATTTTTAAATGAAAGCAGATTTAAAAATAAATCTTTACTTTTTTTCATGTTTGTGAGATATTCTACAGATGTCTAGACATTGAAACTGTAGTAATGTTGCTGATATGATGTCATTATACAGTCAAAAGATCATTTTCACTGTGTTGTTGCTGTGAACCGCACGGCTCACGGTAAAAATAGACGAGACCTCGAATCTGTAGAAGAGACGCAGCCGCGCCGCGCTGCTCTAACCTGTTAAGATGGACGCCAAAATAAAAAACAACAACGCTGCTGACGTTCCTTTTGTGGACGGACCGTTCCTTCCTTACTAGTTCCCTTCTTTCCTTCTTTCCGTCCTTCCTTCCTTTCTCTTCCTTAGTCCCTTCCTTCCTTCATCCAATCTGGATAAAGGCACGTCCCTCTATAGCCTTGAACTTTGGAAGCCCTCACCAAACAGTAGCAATTGCCAAGGATTTAATGCTTCCCACTGTGCCCTGCTGCATGTGTGTGTGTACGCATATGTTGTGTGTGTGTGTGTGTGTGTGTGTGTGTGTGTGTGTGTGTGTGTGTGTGTGTGTGTGTGCACAGAGAGATCAAATAGTCAGCCAATTTAGCCTCTTTAAAGTCTGTCTGTGTCCAGGTCCAGCTCCTCTGCTGAGGGATGAAGCTGTTTGAGGTACATTTTATCGTGCAGTAATTCACAATAATTAGGCGTTGTACTGCAGGAATGGTTCTATTTTATTTCCCTTCAATACTTTTCAATGTCTTTTCCAATTAGATTTTCACTTCTGTGAAGCTATTTCTGCTCCTTATGCCTGATTTGCACTTTTCGTTGAGACTGCATTGATGCAGTAATGTCGTTTGGACATGCTGTGATGGTGTACATTACAGGTTTAAGGCAGTATTCATTATGGGTGAGTGTATCTCCCTCTTTAAAGACGGGACAGGTGTTTAGATTTGTTTTTTAATCGCACAAAATGTTCAAAATGTACCTTAAAGGGAGCTTTGTCAAGTATTTAATACTCTTATCAACATGGGAGTGGACAAATATGCTGCTTTATAAAAATGTATGTATATATTTATTATTGGAAATCAATTAATGTGGCAGTAGGCAGTATATTTTTGGCATCATTGGGCAAAAATTCCATGATAATCTTTCAGCATATTGTAATTCAAATGTTCTGAGAGAAAACTAGACTTCTGCTCCTCCTCATGGCTCTGTTTTCAGGCTTTGGGGGGACCTCCCCCAGAAATATTTGAGTTTCAGAGACTTTGTTTCCTGCATTCTGGTGGCTTTAAAAGAGTGAAAATAACAAAATACTACACTGCAACATTTTACCTTTAACTCCCAGTAAAGACAACTGAATAATTCGCCCCTCTGGTGTGAACTTGGTGTGTGAATCTCTAACATAAACTAATATTCATCCTTTTTTATTTATTTTTGCTCCTGCTTGAGTGTTTCTTTTTTTGTAGTTCTCTCCATTTCTCTCTCCATCTCTCACTCACTGAAGGTCCTTTCAGACACAACGCAACAACGTCACCACTGCACTCTGAAACCCGTTATTTCTAACGGTTTGCATCGAGCAAAGCTCAACTTTGGGCGCTGCACCTCGTGGCGAGCGCAGCTTACACATGAGCTCAAACTGCGTTGCGTCGCGAGCATAGACTGCCCTCTTCCGCCGGGAAACGACAGTTGGTGTAGCTCTATTGTCGTCCGGGTGGAAACAGTAGGGATTATACACACTGTTCAGTTCCAGAAACAGGCTGAGATAACGAAAAGGAAAAAAAGTGTGAAAATTTGCCATAAATCAGGAGAAATACGGGAGAATTGTGGAAACCGGGAGATGGCGATGAGAAATGGGAGTCTCCTGGGAAAATCGGGAGGGTTGGCAAGGTGTGTGTGCCTTTTGTGAAGGCCCAAGCTTAATGTTTTACACCCGCATTACACAGTAGCGCCCAATTTGTATTGACACGTCTCTCTGGTCGGCTGCCCTTCCTGTTTCAGAGCAAGCAAAGTCATGACAAGCTGCCAAATGAACATAATTGGCACTTTGCTGTCACAGTCACTGTACTCATGAATGTCGGCCTTCATGTAGTCTCACTCAATGAAATAATACACACACTCCCTGTTTTTAACATTAGCTCTGCTCATTCATGGTCATGTTCTAATCACATGTTGTTGGTCAGTTTTCTCCAGGCTGCTTCTAGATGAAGGAAGTTACTTTTTTTGTGTTGTCAAAATGCTCTTTTTATTTGAACATATTCAACCAGCGTCCGCTCTGAAGGTCTGAAGAGAGCTGTCTCTTGTGATGTGTGAGATAACCGTGAGTGGTTGTGGCTCTGAGCGTGTGTACTTGTAGTGTATGCATACAATCATCTGATACGGGCCTGGAGACGCAGTGTCTTGTCTGTCTGTGGCCCAGCTGTCCAGGGACGTGTTTGTGGGTGAGCGTGGGAGTGCAAGTTTCTGTGTGTGTGTGTGTGTGTGTGTGTGTGTGTGTGTGTGTGTTTATCCCCACTGTTATCTGTGACAGATAGTTATGAGCAGACAGACTGACGCTTTCCCAAGTGTTAGCCTTGAGGCAGACTGGGGAGAGGCATGAGGGTGTGTGTGTGTGTGTGTGTGTGTATGTGTGTGTGAGAGAGAGAGAGGGGAAGAGATGAGCGTCTGAAATGCTCCGTTTCATCCCAAACTCCCCCACTTCTGGTTCTCTTACTCGTTCTTTCCATCATTGCTTCCTTCTCTTTTTCTTTCAGTTCCCCTCATTGTCTGTCTTCGCTGCTTCACTGCAAAAATATTCATTGTCACAAGTCATTCAGCCTCACATCCAGTGTTAAAGTAGTTTTTTCTTTCTGAAAGGACCAGGCCCATTTACTACGAATTATGCCTTTTCTGATTTATGAGGTCAGAGGTCAAGGGACCCCTGTGAAAATGTCATATGTCAACTTAGTCAGGAAATGACTCAAATAAATATGAAATATCATAGAAATGTCAAAATAGACCAGAGGGGGGGGGGGGGGGGGGGTTCTTTAGGATTCTTTAGGGTTTTTTTAGTTTCATATGTTGCAGTATCTTCACTCTAGCTTTAAAAATGAACCCGCTACAAACTCCAAAACATCGATTGCGTTAATGCGATTAGCGTTAGAAATTAGTGGCGTTAAAATTCATTTGCGTTAACGCTTTATTATCGCGTTAACTTTAACAGTTCTGGTCAATAATACACAGACCAAAAATGGAAATCAGAACTCTTCCGATACCAAAAACTTGCCCCGTTTCCTACAGATTCTGCATTCATACGCAGATATCTGTTTATAGAGATCAGTCACCACACAACTGTTTGAAACAAGCTACAATATGTCACACAGCACTGAGTGACTTTGTGTTTTTCAATTCATAGTCAAGTCAGCACACTGACACTCTGACAGCTGTTGTTGCCTGTTGGGCTGCAGTTTGACTCATGTCGTATGAGTACGAGGCTGCTGCATACTGAACTTTAAAAAAAAGTGTCTAGAGAAAATATTCGTTCTGACTGAAGTTTCTTATATTCTCTAGGGTCTCTGTCCTGCTCTGTGTTCCCTGAGTCATTCAGGGTCTCCCTCCACCAAAGGCACAAGCAACCGATATGATCCCTCACTGGCTTCTCACCACTCAACACAGCCAATTGAGTTGTAGGTGAGTGCTTTCAAACCCCCGCACCACCCAAACACACTTGCAGATGCTTTGAAAATATTTTTGAAATGTTATTTGGTTTCATTTTTAGATTTATTAGAAGGCTGTGACAGTTAATAGATGAGCAGTGTTTAAGTTTAATTTTTACACATTTTGATAAATATATAATGTAGTATTTATAGTATATGATATTATCAAACAGTAGTACATATAATTCAGTTTGAAATAAATCTTAAATTGCATGCAGGCAGAGTAGGCAGCGCTCCAGCAGCCGCCGACGCCTGGAGGGGGCTCTGGTGTGAGCGGTCTGCATAGCGAGCAGTGGCCCGGTCCCTGGCGGAGGGTGGAGACAGTCCGCGTCCGGCTGCTGCGCAGGCCTGCCTCACTCCGAAAAACGCTAGGCTAGAAAAAGCCTTTTTTTTCCTCCCCTGGCAACTTGTGTCGGAGTAAAAACCCCGCTGCCGTTGCGTCTTTACGCGCTGAGCCATCCCGTTGCGGGCCCGGAGCCTTGGGGGTCTTACCAAGGTCTAGAGGCTCCAACTCTGTGCCCTTCCAGGCCATCGTGTCCGCGGGACAATGATTTTGCATTCTGCGACTAGGCTAATATTACAAGTAACCGGTGATGCCGTTTGGCGTGTGTATCACTCCTGCTACATTTCAGCGTTTAGTAAACACAGTCTTGTGTGTTGGACGCCGCTGACTTGGTGATGCTGTGTTGAGCAGTTTTTTGCGTGCTGTGGCACTTTTGAGGCTGTGTGTCCGATCAGGTTGTAATAGACCTTCGTTTTTTTCAAATAAATCAATGTAATGGAAGACATCCTATGACCATTAGTCAGAGTTTGAGGGTACCCCTTCAAAGAGCCGTGCAGGAATTGTGAATTGTGGATTCTAAGTGTTTTTATGTGTATGTGTGTGTGTGCGTGCGTGCGTGCATGCATGTGTGTGAGTGAGTGTACCATTGTGGAGAATATGTGCAGTTGTGTGTCACAGTAATAGGATAAGAATATGGGCCGGGGTTACAGAAAATGTGATAGAGGGATTGCCATGAGAGGAGGAGAAATGGAAGAGGAAAGGATAGTGTGTGTGTGTGTGTAAGATAGTGTTTGTTGAAAGGTGTTACAGGGTGAAACTGGGTTAGAAAAGCTCCATTCCTCATACAGTAAAGCCTGCTATCAATCATACGCAGACACCCACAGCCACGCCGTAAAGTGCCAACAGGATTGGCAGCAGCGGCCACAGCTTCATTATTATTGGAACAAGAAAATTCAATCAGCCAATCAAAGAATCATCTGAGTTGCTTTGATTCTTCACCAGCTCTCCTCCTCTCTCCCGTTGTTTATGCTTTTCTCTTTTCTCTCACCATCTCTCTTTGTTTATTCTTGTTGTCTTTCTTTCTTTCCTTTTTCCTTCGTTCTTGATTTGCCAATAATTTGAGGTGACATGTAATCAATTCTGATGGTTTTTCTCTTTGAAAATCCATGAAGACTCGGCCACAAAGCTTTCCGCTCTTTACAGATTGTGATCATTGTGTTGATGCAACACATGTATTATTTTTCATAGTGAATGAACAAAAATCGACCAACTTTTTTGTATGTTATATCATGACAGTAGCAGAGAATATAAATGACCTGGAGATGATTAAACTATTTAAATTAAAGCTGCAGTGGGTAGAAATGGAGCAAATATGATTAAAAAAAAGTTTGTTTTTATAAAACGGTCACTATATCCTGACATTAGTGCATGAGACAGGTAATCTGAAGAAACATAATGTGCCTCTGTGTCCTCCGGTGTCCTCCAGTGCCCCTAATGGCATCTGAAATCTTCTCCCCTCGTCCTAAAATGGTCCTAAATCAATACCAGAGTACTTCCTTGTTTCTGAATGAGGCGGTACACCAGTTGAAGCTGTTGAAGCAGCAGCGCTGTGTGTGTGTGTTTCACCAATCAGCGACAGTCATCCACCTTGAAGGTTATGGTACTTTCAGAAAGTACTACCCCCCGACCAGGGACTCATAAAATGTCCCTGGAACTTAATTTAGACTCTGGTCCCTGCAGTCGAAACGCAATGAGTTCCTCAAAAGGTTCTTAGTTCTGGGTGAAAGTTCCTCTGGTTGAAACGGGGCTAGTGTTAACCTGGGAGGGGGGGGGGAAACTGGAGGGTGGTTGTTACGCTTCCACAACGTTATCAGCAGTAACAGCTCTATGAGCGCTGTGCAGTCTGACGGCTATTAGCTAGCCAGTGAGACACACACACAGCTTCCATTCACATGATCGGTATCAAGTTAGGTACTTTATTGGTATCGGTATCACTTTAAGGGTGTTGGTACTGGTATCGTAATTTTTTAAACGATACCCACCCCTACAGAGTATATACAAGAGCTGTATCACGAGCAGCTGAATCGAGTCTGGCCAAAACAACAATTTTTGTACAGAAGATATTGAAAATGAATGACTTTCATGAATTTTGTTATGATTATTCGTGGTTCCCAGAGTATGAATGAAAATGTTTTACCCACATATGTTGTCTCCCTATAGCCATCAGGTCAAAAATTCCACTTGTACACAATAAGTAAGAAAAACATAATGATTAAATAGCTGAACGTCTGCAGAAACTGCTTCGTAGAAAGAGGATATCCATGTGTCTGTTGAGCACCTGCAGCCTGCTGTCTCACACACAGATGTGCCAGTTGTTGGGGAGAAGGTGTCATAGAGTAGACCGCTGTTCACTAATCAGTTCCTTATAATAAACCTCACCTTTAAGTGACTTCTGTTTTGTCCCCCTAGTGAACTGCTCCTCAGATTTCTGTTGGACAGCGTCGTGTGCCGGTCATGTGCTCACTGACGGAGTTCCCTGAATGATTTACAGATCAATTTCTCTGGTGTTTATATTTTTCTTTCTAAAATTGGACCAATGGAGGGAATCAATGAAGATTGAGGTCTGTAGTTAGTTCAACTTAATTAGTAGAAGTCTGTGTGTGTGTCCAATGATTTTAAAATATTCTGCCTACTGCAGCTTTAACTCTGAACTGATTGCTTGTGTTGCTGGACATTCGAAAAACACAAGAAAAAAAACTTTCTGTAACATATCATATGAACCGTTGTTATGAGGATACTTTGGAATGAATGGACGACTGCAGTGAAGAAAAACTGGCTTCACCTCCACAAATTAATTTTGATTTGAATGCTGTAGCTGTTACACTGTGCGTAACCAAAAGGAATTTGATCTTAAATTGTAGAATAATGAACTAATGAATGAAGCAGTAGGTTTACATTTCAGTATGTGGATAATACCTGCTCCTGTGCAGGTTCTCAGATAAACTGTCTGATATGTAGGTACATCGATTTTCTCAAAAGGAATTCATAAGAGAGAATGGAAGAGTGAGAGATGAAAAATGAGAGGAGGGAATGTGTAAGTAAAAGAGAGGATACCAGTGAAGAAGAAGAAGAAGAAGAAGAAGAAGAAGAAGAAGAAGAAGAAGAGAGGAGAGACAGGCATGGAGGAATACGGGCTGATTGCCTGACTGATTTCATGAGTCACTTCTCTGCAGGCGAGAGGCTAGAGAGACAGGTGGCTGTGTGTGAGTGTGTGTCCCCATGGCTCACTGTGATATGTGTGTGTGTGTGTGTGTGGGTGTGTGTGTGTGTGTGTGTGTGTGTGTGTGTGTGTGTGTGTGTCTATGCGTACAGAGATAATGACTAGATGTGATCTTTGATGTTCAAAAGTGTCGACCTGAGAAGGAAAATACTCAGGAGAGGATAAAGGTCACAACACACAAACATACAGAAACACACACACACACACACACACACACACACACACACACACACACACACGTATACATTTTTGTCTGTTGGAAATTTAGTATTTGACGTAGTTGCACGTTCGTTCACACGGCTGACTCATACACATCCAGCTTTGAACAGTCAGACTGTTCATAAACTGTACTGCTCAGTTATTATATATATTATATTAAGGCTTTATTTAATAGCCTATGTCTAGGCTAGATTAATCACAAATTAATCACACATTTTTTATCTGTTCAAAATCTACCTTAAAGGGAGATTTGTCAAGCATTTAATACTCTTATCAACATGGGAGTGGACAAATATGCTGCTTTATGCAAATGTATGTATATATTTATTATTGGAAATCAATTAACAACACAAAACAATGACAAATATTATCCAGAAACCCTCACAGGTTCTGCATTTAGCATAAAAAATATGCTCAAATCCTAACATGGCAAACTGCAGCCCAACAGGCAACAACAGCTGTCAGTGTGTCAGCGTGCTGACTTGACTATGACTTGCCCCAAACTGCATGTGATTATCATAAAGTGGGCATGTCTGTAAAGGGGAGACTCGTGGGTACCCATAGAACCCATTTTCATTCACATATCTGGAGGTCAGAGGTCAAGGGACCCCTTTGAAAACGGCCATGCCAGTTTTTCCTTACCAAAAATTTAGCAGTATCTTCACTCTAACTTTAAAACTGAGTCGGCTACAACCTTACAAATTGCAAGTTGTGTCAATGCGTTAAAGAAATTAGTGGCGCTAAAACGAATTTGCGTTTACTCGTTATTATCGCGTTAACTTTGACAGCCATAGTAATTACAAAATAATATAGTATATTTGCTTTTTATACCACCTAAGCTGTAATCAGATGCCAAAACTTGCTTTGTATTTATATGAATTTAAACGGGCAGTGTGGAAGGCTAAGGCCGACTACGAAGACAAGCTGGAAAGCTCCAGGACAAACACTCGGCCTGTAATGATGACCCCAGGCTCCCTGATGAACTTAATGAATTCTACTGTCTACTGTTTAGATAATATCTCAACCCGCCAACAGAGTCTGCCTGTAGTGGAAGCCCCCCTGTTTCCACCTTTTGTGATTGAGGAGCATGAGGTCAGGTGTGAACAGCAGCTGCAGGCCCTGATCTTGTGTCCTTAGCAACTTTCAAATGATGTGCTGCTGAACTGACTTCTGTCCTGACTGGTATTTTTATCAACCAGTGTAAAATACCAGCATGTTTTAAATCTGCAGTAATAATTCCTGTGTCTAAGAAGCCCACTGGTAGCTGTTTAAATGACTACAGGCCGTTAACATCTGTTGTAATCAAAGTGTTGTTGAGGGTATAGTATGTAAATATCTGTCCTGTGCTTTGCTAGATTCCAAAACTCGTAAAGGTCACTAATTTAGACTTAATATCTCATTTGTTTAATCCATACAAAAAAATATAAAAACAACTCATTGAAATCGGTTGAGAGATGTAGACGTTATCCAGAATACAGAAGCTCCCCCATTCACTTGTATGTGTTTGCAGGCCAGTCCTGACCTCCCCAATATGGCGGCGGCATTGACATATCGCATAGGGGTGTAAAAAAATGTCGCTACACATGAATATCGCAATATTATGTTTTGTGATACTGTAATGATTCTCCAAAACGCTGTATCGATTTTTAATTCATCTGTTAACCGCTATTCGATTTTTCAGAGGTTGTAGCGGGCTCAGTTTTTTGGTGAGGACAAACTGTCATGGCCATTTTCAAAGGGGTCCCTTGACCTCTGACCTCAAGATATGTGAATGAAAATGTGTTCTATGGGTACCCACAAGTCTCCCCTTTACAGACATGCCCACTTTATGATAATCATATGCAGTGTGGGGCAAAACCCATGCAGTTATTTTGCATGCAGTGCAAATGTGTTATTTTTGCCTATTCTAAAATGGTGTGTTCTTTATACTATGACAGTTTTTCTAAAATTGCATTGAGAAAATCGCAATATATCGCCTTGCTTACAGTATCCCAATTTATTACACGGCTGTGTTGAATACTTGATTCTGATTGGTCAATCACGGCGTTCTGCGGTCTGTAATATCTGTATTACAGACCGTTGCTATGTATAACAGACCGTTGCTATGTATAACAGACCGTTGCTATGTATTACAGACCGTTGCTATGGGCGCAGCTCTGATGTCGGGCTCTGGCGGACCGTTTTTGTATCAAAATATTGATTTCTTCAGTAAGTAGCCGTGTAATAAGCGGGATAATGTACAGCTTGCGGGTCATCGTTGTGAAAGAATCCCCGACAGGGCGATGCTGCACCCCGTCGGGGATTCTTTCACAACAATGACCCGCTAGCTGTACATTATCCCTTACATATCGCAATATATTGAATGATTACCACTGTATCATGATACGTATCTTACGACGTACGATTCTTGCCAATACACAGCCGTAGTATCTCAGCAACGGGCTGAACCGGCCAATGTGGTATCTACATACACACATCTATGCTCTTGACCACTACCACCTGCAAGAAGAGGTCACGTGACAGCGGGAGACAGCTGAAGCCGTCAGTATAGGCTGCTTTTCGGTATCCTCGTCTATTTGTGCTGTAGAGTGTAAACAGTGAAGAGCATTCCCAGGAAATACATAGAGACAAGTCAGCCTGCCTGTAAAGAATGACTAAAGTGTCAGCATCTATTGAGATGACAGATGAGTGACTGATATTGACGTGGAGCGACTGCAAACCCCTCGCTGATATTTTTATTGTTTTTATGTACAAAGCCAGTAAAATAATACTAACTGCTCTTGTAAGAAGACCCATCACGGATGCTGTTACTTGTGATAGAGGCTGCCATCTCTTTCACACTCACTGTTCACCGTTCACGCTCTTCATACCAACGCATCACAGTTCATTTGACATTGATATACAGGCACTGTTGTTGGTGTGGGTGAGAAGAGTTTGAACTGTAGCTGGATGTGTGTTGTCGTGAGGGCTGCTGGCTTGTCAGAGAATAGACTGTGAACGCTCCATTGATTCAGTGTCATCACACACAAACACACACAGGAAGAGCCAACACAGGATCAATGAGGGTGCATCAGTGAATCGATGTCGTGCCCTTGTTATGAATCAGATCTTGCCTTGATAAGATGCCTTTTGTGTGTGTGTGTGCTTTTAATAACTGATCACTATTCATGCAGTTCACCCATTAAGTCTGATGGTGCAATTGAACCCCATTTCAAAGTAATTAAAGACTTTTTTTTGTCTATAGTTTTTTGCATTGTATTATTTCAATGCCTTCTTTTATAAGACAGAATCCAGCCAGTTAGTTTATTGTCCCCTCTTCTTTGTGACAGGATCCCGAGGCGTTCCCCCTCATTTCTATGATTATTATGAGGCTCATTTAGCCGACAGCATAGATTGATTTCTGCTCCAAGGCTCACAGTTGTTGGTATGGAAGTCTACGGGTGCCAGTATTAAAATGAACTCATTTAATCAAACTTAAATCTCATTTTCCATTTGTGATATGTGAGACAATTTCAATACAATATCTTCCTTTTCATGCTTGAAACTTAGGGCTGTCAATCTATTAAAATATTTAATGTGAGATTTGTCAAGTATTTAATACTCTTATCAACATGGGAGTGGACAAATATGCTGCTTTATGCAAATGTATGTATATATTTATTATTGGAAATCAATTAACGACACAAAACAATGACAGATATTGTCCAGAAACCCTCACAGGTACTGCATTTAGCATAAAACAATATGCTCAAATCATAACATGACTTGCCCCAAACTGCATGTGATTATCATAAAGTAGGCATGTCTGTAAAGGGGAGACTCGTGGGTACCCATTGAACCCATTTTCATTCACATATCTTGAGGTCAGAGGTCAAGGGACCTCTTTGAAAATGGCCATACCAGTTTTTCCTCTAAAATTTAGCCCAACTTTGGAGCGTTATTTACGCTCTACCCCTAAAATTGAACCTGCTAGAGCCTCTGAAAGACAGTAAAGTCTGTGAGGATCGGGGGTCTCAGGGGGAAGGTTGTCCATCTCATTTATTTTACTCCAAACTTTTCAATATATTCCAGTGTCACATACCTGTAATGGAAGAATAGTGTTGGAGTAGAAGTCACCATTTTCCCCCAAAGCGTCTCTATGGCTCAAAGACCTCATGATGTTTTTACACCTGAAGAAAATTACTGACAACTTGAAGTGGTCATCTGAAAAATGTAAGTCTGTTTGGGGAGTCCTTTAATCGTATTCCATTGTACCTTTTAAATGAATAAATTCATGTATTAAAAAAACATGCGTACGCATATGGAAAGGGAGGTAAAGGAAAGGAGTTTTGGGGGAGAAGGGCACTGAATGCATTGTGTTTGGTCCTTCTGGTCAAGACGGTGCTTATTCAAGCTCCGTCATTATGGCTCTTTTATGCCGATACTGGAGCTCATTGGTTTCGTTTCAGTGGACTTAATAGCATATCATCAAACCTGAATTATGATAGCATAGTCGGTGGATCGTTGAGTTCTGTATGGGACACATGACCTGAAATAGGAATACTTAAAAAATGTTATGAAATGCAGTGGTCTGGTTTCATAAGCTCATAATCTCTAGAGCCATCAAAATGGTACAAAATCAAGCACCCTTGTAGGAACGTCACCTCTCTCGTGCTCCACCGTCTCTTCAAAGCTTCGGTTCAGTGTAGTGTGGAAGACCGGAGCTCTAAAACTACCCAGCAGATTTTGCACCAAGGCTTTTCCAACATTCTGAGTCATTAGTACCTGAAAAGCCTGAAAGATTAATGTTTTGATATCAAATTGGGATTTCAGTTGAGTGCAGTTTGCAAATCACAAGAGCTGCTATTTAAATAAAATTATTAAGGTCTAAGGCTGTTGGAGGTCAAAGTTTTCGTCTGCGACTGTGACTGTTTAACGGACTGACAGAGAATTTACTAAGCTGCAGCTAATAATGTTAAACCTGTGAGTCGGTCACACCATGACATCAAACTGGTTGCTGTATTCTGGTTAATAAGCTCTCTACATGCCGGTATCAGTGCTTTTATTGTAAACTCAACCAAGGATGAACTGGATCAAGCGAAAGATAGAGACAAACGTTTTATTCAACCCGGTGTAACGTGAAGGCGTATAAATACACAACATTACACGGACATTCCGCATGTCATTAGTGCGCATTTTAGCGTTTTCGTGTGTCATTTGTACACCACGCAAACATCCGCAGTTTGATTTAGGCAAGAAAACCACTAACTTAGATTCAGGCAAGAAAACCACTTAGTTAGGGAAGAAAAAACATCATGGTTGGCCTTAAACTAAGTAAGTAAAATACATACGGAAACAAGGTAACACAACTACAGAAAACACGTCACAAACGTCAATAAAAAACACGTGACAAATGTCCCTAATATAACTTACAGAACGAAACACTGGTCAACAACGGTCTCAAACACGGGTCTCCTGGTTAAAAGTCTGGGTGTTTTTTGGGCCCATCCACCTCCTTACCCACCCACCTAAGTGTTTTTTCTCTCTTTCTATACTACGACACTAACTCTTACCGTATTTATACATGGATGCGTTTACATTACAGTCGGTACAAGATACATGGCGTACAAATGACACACGGAGATCAAGAAAGGCGTAGTTATTGCACGCTGAACTCCTTGAATATTATCATGGCATTTATAAGGGGCTGGTTTTATTTCTCTAGGGTCCTTTCCATAATGTTGTCAGACACTTATGATTAATATAAAACTAAAAAGTAAAAGCTTTATTGATACAGCAGAAACAGCAAATGGACAAACACAGCTGTGTGAAAACAACAACTGTTAGCGTTCAGAGTGTCCAGCCTCTAACAATAGTTGGCCTACAGCCGGACCTGGGGCATCACATGAGCCTTGAAATGTCTTTTTTGCCGCCTCTGAGTCATATGTATTTGGTGGCTTTCTGTCCGAATGAGGTCCAACGTGCAGCCCTCTGTGATGTGTAGCCATATACTTGGGGTTAGCCTCCAGCCTTGCCTGAGGTGTGGCACACAGGTCGGTGAGCTGGAGGCGGCACGATCCACCCAGACATCAAACGTGATGCCCCTCCAGAAGTCTTCTGCTGCTAGCACACTCTGCCTCTCTGCCAGCAGCTGGAAACACAATCAGTACTAAGTTTAAAGGCTGATTTTTGCCTTCTGCTCTAAGTTACATTTAAACTTACACTAGTTTGGCACAAGTACAGTAAATTAAGTTACATTTTTTTTAGAGAATAATTGCAATTTAGATCCGCATTCAATATGTTTTGGCCACTTTGGGGCAGCACAAAAAACTGTAAACACAACATCGGCCTCATGTTCGTCATGATTCATTCGCCAAGTCTGTTTGCATTCCACTTTCTTCAATATACAAACTTTTCCACCTCATCCAAGCAATATTTTGAGTTTTTTTTCTTGTCACTACTAGCAATCCCAAGATCCTTAGTCCCTGGTGGTACTCAATGGAAAATGAAGAGTAAGTCTACCAGAGGCTTCTAGTCTACTTAGCAATGTGCTTAAGTATTTATGGTGACCATACTGATGTCTACAACTGGTACTGACTTATTCATGTTATAAATGATGAATAGCACACCTTGAATACGGTGCATCCTGAACAAAATATTTATCCATGGTGGTGTAATTCAACACCTCCATTAGGACAAACAAAGATTATAGTTGTATTTACACATTCATATGTACATGTTTGTTCTAGTCATTGACATCTGTGTGTGTGTGTGTGTGTGTGTGTGTGTGTGTGTTTGCATCATTGTGTGCTCTTCCATTCAGTCTGAATCTGTGTGTTTGTTTAATAGTCTTTTGTGCCTGAGCCACTTAGCTAAACCAACATTGCCATAATGATAAGCCTCTTTTGCCAGCTTTCTGTGTGTGTGTGTGTGTGTGTGTGTGTGTGTGTGTGTGTGTGTGTGTGTGTGTGTGTGTGTGTGTGTTAGTTAATGATCCCCTTGTTAAAGTTTAATGTCTCTGTTCCACTGTTGTCAGGGAGATTTACCACTGAGCCCTATGGGAAATGCCTGCCCCACTGCTCCTAGCCTGATGGCAAACACACACACACATACACACACACACACACACACACACACACATTGGGTTGCGCATGTGCATGCTCAGGATGCATAAATGGCCGTATAAGTCACGTCACCTCTTGTATATCAGTTTCATTACCGCAAGTGAGTCAATGAAGACGGCAAGTGTCCTCGCTCTCTGGAGGGGAAATGTGTGTGTGTGTGTGTTTGTGTGTGTGTGTGTTTGTGTGTGTGTGCTGTACTTCACACATGGCTTCCTCCAGCACTAGATCAAGCACATCGTTGTCTCCTCATTCCTGCGTGTCTGTGTGTTTGAACCAGTCCATCCACAGACTGAAGGAGTGTATTTTTCTTACGCTGAGGACTGTGACGGCAGCTTTTTATCTCCTGTATCAGCTAAATGTGACATAACACTTTATTTGGACTTGTGCTGCCTTCAAATGAAACTCGTGAGCTTGTATTTCCAACACGGGAAGTCGTGTACACGATATGCTTGGCACAGTGGTTAAGTCGTGAAAAACACCGCTGCTAAGCAACGGCAATATTAACGTTACTGTCAGCGTCTAGAAGCCACAGAGGCTAACAATTTATCAAGCTAGCAAGTGGGTTACATAATGCAGGAAATGCAAAGACATAATGACAGAGGAAAATGATGAGGACGTTGGGAATATCAACATTTCCTCAGACATATTATGAAATTATGAAGAAAAAGAATATACGACTAAAATTACAATAAATTATTACACGGTTGTGTTGAATACTCGATTCTGATTGGTCAATCGCGGCGTTCTGCGGTCTGTAATTTCTGTATTACAGACCGTTGCTATGTATAACAGACCGTTGCTATGGGCGCAGCTCTGATGTTGGACTCTGGAAGACCGTTTTTGTGTCAAAATATTGATTTCTTCAGTAAGTAGCCGTGTAATAAGCTGGATAATGTACAACTAGCGGGTTATTGTTGTGAAATAAACCCCTTCAGGGCGATGAGAGTCCACCCCTCCGCTTCGAACATCGCCCTGTCGGGGATTCTTTCACAACAATGACCGGCTCACTGTACATTATCCCTTACTTAACTTATTATGCACCGAAAAATGAACTTCCATGGCCTCCGCCATTTCTGACAACGTCAACATCCTGAAACACATTACGACAGATTTTCAGAGTATAGATAGATGGCCTGTTTCATATTTGCATTTTGATTAATTGTATTTATTAGGGCTGTCAATCAATTAAAATATCTAATTGTGATTAATCGCATGATTGTCCATAGTTATTAATTAATTAATCGCAAATTAATCGCACATTTTTTATATGTTCAAATGTAACTTAAAGGGAGATTTGTCAAGTATTTCATACTCTTATCAACACTAGCTAACCTTAGCTAAGCAATGCGAAGCGCTAACGTTAGCTAGCGTTATGTGTTTGTCAGCTGAATTAGCTAACGTCTGGCGTACTGTATAACATCTTCATTTTCAGCTTTCTTAGGAATGAACGGGGCCCCGCCTCCAACGCCATATCCAGTTCTCTTTATACATCCAGGGTTCAGGGTAGCAGTGCATGTGTGAAAGGGGCTTTAGAGTACGGTGGGTTTATCTGAGCTAAGATAGGATAAAAGGCTGCATGATGCTGAGGGGAGCTGTAGAGTTTTGAGTGACGCCTCACGTCACACAGTCATTTGATTGTTAACATAAAAATGAAGCAGCTTTAACGAACAGCGAAGGGCACCGGATCCATGTTTGCACAAAGGTGTTAATACTGTAACCTCGTATCTACAGTAGCATTGCAACATAATGAATGCTGAAAGGAAAGGATGAAGGGATCACGGTGTTTGAAATGGAAATGTAACTAGATGGAAGCAGGGAATAAACAGCGTGGCATGATGGGTAAGCGGACTCTGATTAGAGAACAGATTAAACCTCAGACATTTTTATTTCCTGGATACAGTACCTCCTATTAGATGCTGCCTCCTGTGATACCCTTTGTAGAGTGTTACAGCTTCATGCCATAGCACTACACACACATAAGCTTACACCTGTGCTCATTTACTCAAATTGAAACACACACAGACTCAAAGAAAGAAAGGCAACCAGACATACAGTATTCTGTACATTACAGCACAATGCCCTGCATCCATCCCGCATACTTGCCCTCAATAATGGTGCGTGCCACCAGCATGAATAATGAACGATAATGTCGTGCTCCTCACTCTTCGATGAATAATATATATATATATCCATTTCTGCCTCTCTCTCTCTCTCTGACTGTACATTTCTTAGAGATGCCAAAGAGGGAGATGAGGGAAGACCCTTCCGGTGAAGAGTGAATGAAAGAAGGACGGAGTGAAGGAAAAACACAAGGAGAGCAAGAGGCAAAGAGGGAGAGAAAAAAGGAAAGAAGGGAAGATGTGAAGAGCTTCATGAAAGAGGAGAGACGTAGTTGAGGATAGATAGAACCAGGAAGTGTTAGAGGGAGGAAACTCACAAAAGAGACGGACAGCGAGGGACTGGTCGAGGGAGGGAAGAAACATCTGGATGGTCTCCACAGCGACGGCCAGCAGGTTACCCCCCCTCCGAAGATGGCCTCCAACTTCAACGATATCGTCAAGCAGGGCTACGTACGCATGCGCAGCCGCAAGCTGGGGGTGAGTGTGTGTATATATATATATATGTGTGTGTGTGTGTTCCCCCCCATTCATGTTTTATCACAACCATCACAAACAGACAATCTGAGCTTTACACAAGTCGACACATTTAATGAGCTATTCCTGAAAAACTATTTATTAAACATCTGAGACCCACAATAGACCAGTTTTTGTGTTTTTTAGGGGGGTCCAGGGGGTCTTTAGGGGGAGATAGCAGGTCAACAGTAGATGTCACATAGAAGTGGTGTACATCATCTGAAAGCTGGGAACCTGAAGATTAATTTGAGATTTGGTCAAAGTCTTTCTTGATAAGCTAGATTTTTTAAAGTCTGAAAACAGAGCCAGAAGTCTAGTTTTTACTCAGAACACTTGAATTACAATATGCTGAAAGGTTATTATGGAATTTTTGCCCAATGACGCCAAAAATATTCTGCCTACTGACGCTTCAATCAACGTTGACTTCTGATTTCACATGAACGCCGGTCTCCTAGGCAAAAGTCCGGTGTTTAGGATAGTTTGTTACACTTTATACTTCCTGGTTCATGATTACGAAGGTTACATACAAATTGATTTAGTGGGATATATAAGAATTTACAGTGCATTACTTTTCGTAGGCACAGCTACAAACGGTGTGCAAAAAAACACATATTTGCAGGCAGTTTTGGTTTTATTTGTCCAGGTTTTGACGAATAAATGTAATATATTTGTGTGAACCTACCCTTTAAGTAAAGATGATGATAATGTAGAAGTAGGATAATGATGTTGTTGTCATGAAACTAATACAGCAGGTCAGTGCACCAGAGTTAAAACAAGTAGATGCATATTAGAAGCAGGCAGTTGACTCATGAAAACTAAGGTTTTAACACTAAGTATTCTGCTGAGTGACCTCACCATGTAAATTCTGCATGACCTCTTGTTAAACCGACTGAAGGTCTCCACTCTCTGTTCCGTGTACATTTCTGCCTGTGGCTCGAGCTGCGTGGGGAATGCTAATTTGAACGAGCATGAGTCACATTCAGATGGCGTAGGCAGTGGAATTCAACTTCGCATGACTCACATTATGGAAACGAACACAAATCAATTTGAGCCAGGTTCTGTTCAACAGCTCACTTCAAATAATGCTCTCCTCTGCTATCGCTGCTCGCACAGCCGAGTGAACGGCGCCGCTCAGCTCTCTGAGGGGGACTGACGACTTTCCCATTTCCAGCAGGAACTCAGTGCTCAGGATATTACCAAAATAAAGTTTCTTGTCCTTAAGTTAAGTAGCTCAGTTACTCAGTTACTGGCTTATGTGTAGAACAAATGTGGCCTGAGGGAAATAATGTTCTTGTATTTTAGTGTTTGACCTACAGTGACCACAGTGTGGGTTTTTATACTTGCTTTTACTGGAACATCCCACACAATCAGATCTTTAGCAGCATGGCTCTAAGGATGACACTGGTGGTTGGCCAGAGTGAAATATCTCAACAACTATTGGATGGATTGCTACGAAGTTCTGTACAAACTGATTTTCTCCAGAGAATTGATCCTAATGACTTTGGGGAGTCAGGGTGATCCCCTGACTTTTTCTTCCAGTGCCACAGTGAAGTTCACAGTCGTGGTTTTTAATGAAAAAATAGGCGAGACCTCGAATCTCTCGAAGAGATGCAGCTGAAATGCAGCCGCACTGGCACCAAAATAAAAAGCTAGAGGTTCCGCGGCGCACGTGCTGTTCACGTGTCCAGAGTGTCCCGGCCGTAAGAATCTCCTTGCCCCTTTTTATTTATCACTTTAAGATGAATTTCAGCAGTTGTGTGTGCTATAAATACAGGTAACATATGAGCATGAAAGTGGTATTGATTGGCCCGGTTAGCGTCGTTTACATTTAAAATATAATTCCCAGAAAATGTTATAAATTCATTCGCTAACACTTCATTTTACAGGTCCGCAAATGTCATGGCAATTAGGTGATAATTAGCAAGTAACCTATATGAAATTTCTTTGGAATTACTGCCAAATTACCGAAGTTATCGAAAATGACTTTATTATAAACATTATTTAATAATTATATGCTAAAATAGCATATAATGGTTAAAATAGGGCCCTTGAGAAGCGGCTGTAAGCTGCTCTTCATCGGAGGTGGAAAACCAAAACTAATAGAAGACACTTCTGATCAGACACAAATCTCACCATTGTGACTTATTATCTACACAAATGTAACCTGGTAGCTAATGTCATGATACAGGGAGTTTTTTAAGAAAGTTCAAATAAGTTATTTGCTAATTATTATCTATTTATCAGCAGATATGGAAATAAAGCATATCAATTAACTTTGTATTCTTTTCCTGTAAATGTATTAAATAAATTACCAGCTATTGGGAAATAGTGGAATATAATTATTAAATAATGTTTATAATAAAGTAATTTTTGATACATTTTGAGGTAAATATTGGGGTAATTTGGCAGTAATTCCAAAGAAATAACATTACATTCAAATAAATTACTTGCTAATTATCACCTAATTACCATGAAATTTGCGGACCTGTAAAATGAAGTGTTACCACTTATTTTCTTATTTACAGTACATTTGAACTGTGTGTCGAATTAACTGGACCAAATTCTGCTTTTACAGTTTCTCTCTTTGGGAATCTTTATGTGTTTTTGTTTTGAACATTAACTGCTCTCCCTGTCTAATGTTTCCTCTCTTTCTCACACTGCTCCTGCCATTTAATTGCTCTGTGTCTTCTTTTTCTCCCTCTGTGGTTTTCTGCCCAAAGCGCTGATTCTTCACTTCTCATTCTTCCTTTTCTGCCTCATTATCTGTGTCCTTCCTCCGCATTCTCTCAGTATCATCTTTCTCTCTCTCTTTCTCTCTCTCTCGTTCTCTCTCTCTTTTTTGCCCTTTTTCATTTGCTCTCTTAATCCATCGTCTCCCTGTGCCAGTTCTGTTAGCAGTGTGCCCATATGTTGGGATGTGTAGTGTGAAGCAGAGACCGTTTGGCATCGGTGGAATCCAGCTGGTGTGCTAAAATCTCCTTACTGGTTTTTACAGTAATAAAAAAGCAGTCAGTAATTCTATATTATTTGTTTAATTGAACACAACTGGATTCCATGTTCCTGTTTCCCTTGTGTTCAGGTGTTCATGTCAGGTTTGGACTGTAATTACTTGCAATCGGGTGGGAAAAACGGCTAACGTTAGCCTCTTAGCTGTTATTATTAGTATTAGAGTATCAGGGATTTCTACAAACAGTAATACAAAAGGAGCTATACACTGTTTGTATGGCTTCACTTAACGAATACTACAAATATGGGCAACACTTTATAGTAAACATTATTTAAAAATGGTAAATTGATGGTTAATTAAACGTAGTTAATAGTTATTTTACTGTTAACAAACAATGAAACGATAATAATGTTTACTAATTATTAATAATGCTATAATTTCTGTTATTTTATCATTAGGTTGTGTAATATGAAATAATTAGTTTATAAGTTCTATTCTAATCTATTCATTATAACATTTTATACTATATTAATAATGTTAATAATTACCAAATTATTTGTAAATGTTTAAGAAATTTGTAAAACATCTATAATATATATATATATATATATATATATATATATATATATGGAAATGGCAAAATTCGATAAAACTTCCTCAATTGTGCACAAAAAGTTTTTACGCTCACTTGAGGTTTTTGCCTTTGTTGAAAAAGAGTTGATGTACTAAATGGATTATGGAAATGCCTTTGCCGAAGCGAACATTGACTCACATTGACTCACATGACTGATCAGCTGTTTCCACTGTCGGCGTCTTCTCGGATAATATTGTCTTCGTCTCCAGGCAGCAAGAAACATGGCCAATACTAGCTGACATGAAAGATCAATTAAAACTTGCCCAACTGAAACAAATTCCTGAAGACCCATTTTTCTCTCGTAGATGGTTAGATGGGCAAGCAGACTTGTTTTGTTGCCGGATCGCAACCTGTACTTCTTCTTCTACTCTGTTTTCTGGCGGATTACAGCCTATAGCACCAACTACTGACCAAACTACACTGTAGCCGAGTTTATTCGCTCCAAACCAGTTGATGGAAATACACTTTCTTTTTTGCGACATTTCAAAAGTTTGCTTAAAATGCGCTCGACAATTGAATGGAAACTCGGCTACTATGAGCAACACCTTTCACATTACACACATTACACAGTCATTTGATCCATTGTTAATATAAAAATATGTATTTGTGCAGCTTTAAGGTGGAAAAACCAGTCTGTTTTTTGCTAGCTTTTGTTTTTGAATTGGTGGTACAATGGTTAGCATTAGCAAAGTCTCAATAAGCCTCAGATTTGCGTGGAGACCCTGGAGGGTGAGCAGTTTCACGTGGTAAACCCAGGAGAGGGACCGGGGTAGAGAGGAGGGCATGAGTACAAAGAGAGGTAAAAAGAGGTTTTCTCTGTATCCTTAGGGCAGAGAGGACATGCACAGCTGAGGTCCTCCTCAAGGCTGGGTAGATGCTCTACCCAAGTCATGCTTAATTTACCTCAAAGGGAACAACAAAGCCAGAGAGGAAAAAGCCCCAGACATGCAAAAATCCCAGAGCACGCTGACTGAAACTAACCTTGCATGCACTGATGTACCCATGGAGCCCTGATGTTTCCACAAAACAGTCTGGTTTTCGTTTCCTGCTTCAGTATTGCCACAGTGGTCTGAGCATAATGAACTGTAGTATTGATGAGATCGATATTGATCAGCCTCTGGGCATGGGACACCCTCCTTAACCAACCTCCCACTGATTGATTATGCAGTCAATGCACTGCGCTCAGATGGTTAATCGGCATCAAGTCTAAAAACATATGTGAGATGTGTTTGTACCATCTGGCAATATGCTTAGGTGTGCCCTATGGGTATGATGAAACAAATGCTGGGGTAGTGTCCCCCCCCACATTCTGCATTGAGCAGTAAAATACTATTTGGATGCATTCCAAACTTTGAGATTGGTAGGCTAAACACTGCTTAGATTAATGGAATATGGAGAGAGCTGTACTTAATGCATGACACCAGCATTCATGTAGTGCATGGACATCATTCCCAGTAATGGCAGCATCTGTTCACCAACCGAGCAAAACCGGTCAGCTACACTTTATGTTTCCAGCACATCTTTAAAGCCCCCCTCCAGTGTATTTTGGCATTTCTATGATATTTCATATTTACATAATTAGCACAACACACTTACTGTCTCTCTCACTTCTTCTTTACCGTACGGAAATGGAAAGCAGCCGATACCGGAGGTTTGCGGGCCTCTAACAGGTCCGAACGATGGGAATGCACAACTTTCAGCCCAACAGAAAACAAGAGAAAGGTCCCGTTAGAGAAATAAACGAATCACAGTGCAGCCTGGTGCGGTGTCGGTGCTGGGAGCTGTGGCGAGAGCGGCCGGTGCTGGTGGACGGTGCACCTCTAAAACGTCCCGAAACTCCATTTCAAATGCCAGACCATGGCAACATGTCTATCAGTCCTCCGGTGTGCTGTGGCCGGCGTGCAGCGGTGCGGCTCCTCGCAGCAGCAGCAGCCAGACGGCCGCCTCGCCAGGAGGAGACAGTGAAGAAGAGAGCGAGTGAGAGAGAGTCGGCGTGTTGCGCTAATTCTTGTCTTGTGGTCTGATAAACAGTAAATTCATCTAAACTGGGTTGAGAAACGATGCAATCTGATTGCCCTGGTATGACTATTAACCGCACCCCTATTCTCTGTTTGAGAAAGAACGTTAACCAAAAAACATGAAGTAAAACTGGCTGGAGGGGGGGGCTTTAAGGCCTTGTAGATGTTGCTCCTCGATAGATGTGTGTTATATTTAAAAAAACAAACTGTAAATTATTCCCATAGATTAATAGAGGACGAAACACCTACCTCGGTGCCCTGGAAGAGTCTCACAGTGTGAATTAAACGTGACACTGCCTGAGTAAACTTAGAGACGACACGTGGGTAGGTGAGAGCTCAGCTAGCATGCAGGATATATCACTTCAGACACCTCCTCTGATCTCTGCTTATCCAGCACAGATATATCTGTAAGACAATAGGATGAGTTTCACCATCATGCACACTGGAGAGAGAGTATTACCATTAAAATCCCTTTAGCTGTCTGCAAATGCACAGAAGCAGTTGGTTTGATTGAAGAGCTGCAGAGACACACGAGGCTTTGGTGGCTTTGGCTTGAGACACCGGCTGTGTCCGAAATCATTCGCTCATTCACTTCCTTCTCACCATCCAGCGAGTTCTATGTAGAGGACTATATAGTGAGCTCATCAGCAAAATGAAAAAAACACGAAGGGCTAGTAGAAGTGCATCGTATTGCCCTGGGCTTAGGCTAACTCTGGGTTAACAATGTGCGTGTGAAAAGGGGCTACATTATCCCAGGTCAGCTCTTAGCCCAGGGCTAAGAATAGGCAGTGTGAAAAGTGTGTGCACTGAAAAATGTAATGAAATGAAAGTACATGATGATCTTTTTACAGTTCAGTCCAATCTCACACTCAGCCTGCCACATCCAGTTTTCTCTATTCAGTCCAGAGAACGTGTAAATGTGTTTTATATGCCTTGAAGGCATCATTATGTAAGCAGCCCTCTGAGACTAATAGGTCAGCCCACTATCGAGCCGGAGCGCCCTGATCTGGCATTCAGCTTCACCCCTCCTCTCAGCGACGCTCCGGCTGCAGGCGCTGTGACCTCCCTGCTCCTCCACATTCAATATCCTCCTCCGCTCCTGCCGAGCACGCTGCTCCCGCTTCTCCTCATCTGGTGCTGCTTTTCTTTTTTGTTTTTTATAGACAGTGCCGTGGTTATCAGGAGGCAAATTCGGGTCGCTCCGTCTTGACAAATGTAGCTTTGGCCTTCCTATGGTGCAGAATACATCATCTTCCTAGTTTTTTTTTTTTCGTTTTTGAGACATTTGTAAAGATTAAAATAAAACATTACTGTAAATGCTCAAATAAAAGCTGGTATTCAAACAATTGCCTCGTCTCAAATAATAGGCCGACGCTACAAATACAGACTAATAAAAGTCGAGTAAAAAAACATTGTTGAGTTTCTGGAATTACCCATGTTACAATAGCTTGGTGGTGCAGTGGTGTGCACTGCTGCCTCACAGCAAGAGCGTCGCAGGTTCCTCTTTGGTTCTACTCAAACCCGGCTTGGGGCCCTTCTGTGAGGAGTTTGCATGTTCTGTTAGGGTTAGGGTATCAGTGGCTATGCATTCGGTTCTAAGAAGGATTTAACTCACTTTTTGTCAAATTCTGAAAACATTTTACCATTAATTGTGACTTCGATGAAACAAGTGGGGCAAACTATAGCTAACTAATTGCTTAGTGTAACATTAACATAGATGATTTGTACCAATTTGATCTTAACAAAGCTAGCTTCTAGCAAGCAATTCAAAATCCACTGATGCTAATAATGTAACGATGCAGGAAGCGAAACGTTAATTCTCTATTTTAGAAAGGAGCTGCCTCGGACACTGTTGACAGATCGAGTGTATGGCTGCTCTTTTTGGCCGAAGATGAGGTGACTATGCAGAACTTTACAATATCCAAATATGTGTGCTTGAACTGCCACCATGAACATCCACATGTCCTCATATAGCCTACACATGGTAACTATTGACCGTGTCATAACATTTGAATAAAACTCATCTTGTTTTTTGTCTGCTGCCATGTTTTGTCTTTATGATGAAGTATGTACGGTAATAACAGCCAGAACCAGCTGTGCATTGAGAAATTAGAGAAGAAGAAAGAGTGGGCGTTCCCGTACCCCACGAGCCAATCAAAGCAGAGGGCGTTCCTGTCATGCTCAACAGGAACACCCATTACACAAAAACATGTTAATGTTCACTGGAGCTGGTGTGACATTTTTGGATGTTTGAGTGATCATCCCACAATGCAGCGCTTCCCTCTCTCTCCTGTGCAGACAGATGATGCTTCTGTGCAGGACGTGTTGGCCAACCACATATGATGGGGTAGTTACGGGAGCTATTGAAATGAGTCTAAATGCGTTTTTCCACCTCCACATTGATAAGTGAAGCACCCAGATGATCACTCAATATCATTATCTCGGTGGCTGTTAGCACTGACCTTGCTTCCTGTGAGAGGAGCAGGCCAAAGTCATGGCCAAATATAGCAGCTAGACTATTACAGAGCCACTGTTGCTGAAAGGAGTCATCTGCTGCCATTAGTCTGCAGGCGTTAGGACCGTGCAGCAGCAGAGGTGGCGGCCTAAAGCTTACCGAAGCAGGTAAGATAAGATCAGATCAATCTTTAATGATGCCTGTGGGGACGTCAGGTAGAGCGGGACGCAGCATTCCCAGAGGCACTGCAACAGCAGATCGATCCGCCGTGCCCAAAGCTGATTGTCCTGCTGGGAAAAGATGTGTCTAATCAGATATAGGAATAGGTCGCACTTGTTTGTGCAGCTCTCCTCTCTGTCTGGGAATTGAACCCTGATCTTGTGTGTGATTGGCGGGCTCAGCGCTGATGAGGAGGGAAGTGCTTTTGTCTGATTCAAAAACTACCATCAAGATGCACAAGAGGACCAAAAGTTAGTCTAGTGGACCTGGAATCAACACTGGGCGGTGGTAGTGTTACTGTAGAAGGAAGCAGTGAAACACTGAAGCAGTATGTTGCAGTAAAAGGCATGGTGCTCAGCAAACCTCTTCGTAATAACATGGTGATAAGAAGAACGCATTTAATTGGCTGTGGTTCTAATTCGTGTCATATAATAATAATAATAATAATAATAATGAATTTAATGTATAGAGCACAGCGTATTCTCAAGGTGCTTCACAACAAGGGCAAACAATCACAATACAACGTTAAAACAATTTATACAAGAAACATACGATTAAAAGCGCCAAAATAGGACGAATAAAATTATAGACAAATTACTTCCTGACGTTAGTTAAAAGCAACTAAAAAATACTATAAAATCATTAATTATTAAACCCTAGGGGGAAGCTTAAAGGAACAGGTGAGTTTTAAGATTAGATTTAAAAACAGCAAGTGAGTCTGAGGCCCTGGGAGGTTCCTGGGAGCTGACGTGGCTCCAGCGACGAGAAGGCACGATGGTTGTCAACTTTGTCCGTGGCACAGTGAGGAGGTTGGAGTGCCAGACCTGAGTGTCCGGTGTGAGGATTGAGGGGTGAGGAGCGAGGAGCTCCTGCAGGTAGGTGGAACTGGTACAGTTTACGGCCTTGAACACCAGGAGGAGTATCTTGTAGATGATCCGTTGGTTTATTGGGAGCCAGTGAAGGGAGCGGAGGACTGGGGTGATGTGCTGTGATTTACGAGTTCTGGTGAGGATCCGGGCGGCTCCGTTTTGGACATATTGTAATCTGTGGATAGCTTTGTTTGGGTGGCCTGAGAGGAGAGAGTTGCAATAGTCAATGCGTGAGCTGATGAAGGCGTGAACCAGTGTTTCTGCATCACGTCTGCTCAGGGATGATCTTAGTAGTGAAATGTTCCTCAGGTGGAAGAATGAGGTTTAACAGACAGATTTGATCTGTGCATCAGAGGACAGTGATGAGTCCAGCTTGACACCCAGGTTTGTGACGAGTGAGGAGAGAGGGATGGGATGACCATTGGTAGCGATGTGGGTAACACCAGCCTTTTTTTAAGAACGTTTCTGACCCGGTAGCCATGTTGAAAACAGTCAAGCCAAAAGCCCTCCCACTGGCCAGAGTAAACTTTCTCATTTTACAGCTAAACAGTACACTACAAGATGTTTCTGAAAACATTTAAGGAGAGAAATAGGCATTACAGTAACAGAATATTAATTCATATTTGATCAGCGCTGCCTAGTTTGACCGTTTGATCAGAGTTCACGAGCTTCGTAAGCAGTGATTGGCGGCTGCTGTAGAGACTCCTCGGCTCTGATTGGTTGTTTTCCTTCGTGCTCGGTGGAATCTTGCAAATGCCTTTAGAAATACAAACAAGCCGGAGCGTTTTTTCCCCCTATAGCAGAATGATAATGTGTAGAGCCGGACCTTTCTTTAGCGCTGACACAGCGCTGTGGAGAAAGGTCTGGCTATGTGAGACTACCTGGCTGGTTGCCCTGAAATGTGTGCTCTGTTGAATTTTGAAAGCACCATATGTTGCACACAGCATGGCATGATGTTCAGAGACATGTGGTCATCAGTTTCATGATAGGGACTATATTTTGCAGCCATGCTGTAATGCGTGCATCTTGTCAGGACACACAGCGTCCTGAAACATTCATATGTTCTGGCCCGTCGGGTGGCACCTGGTCAACAATGACGCTCATTCAGAACACAGCCAACGTACCAGAAGACACATTTTACACCATGTTTGTAATTGCACACATCAAAATCAGCAGTAGGAGTCCAGTAGTATCACACATCACCAGTTGGCACATTTTCCACTTTTTTACAGCGACTGATTCAGATTCCACACAATCATACACAACCAATGGCGTTCAAGACCTCTCTCTGCTGCAGAGGATGACAGTGAGTGGAAACAAAAGGATTAAAGAAGAGGTGTAATGGCTCTATCTATTTGGCGTGGAGAGGGGGTCGTGTTGCTCTGGCTTTATCTATTTGGCGTGGAGAGGAGGTTGTGTTGCTCTGGCTCTATCTATTTGACGTGGAGAGGAGGTCGTGTTGCTCTGGCTCTATCTATTTGGCGTGATGAGGAGGTTGTGTGGCTCTGGCTCTATCTATTTGGCATGGAGAGGAAGCCGTGTTGCTCTGGCTTTATCTGTTTGGCGTGGAGAGGAGGTCATGTTGCTCTGGCTCTATGTATTTGACGTGGAGAGGAAGTCGTGTTGCTCTGGCTCTATCTGTTTGGCATGGAGAGGAGGTCGTGTTGCTCTGGCTCTATTTATTTGGCGTGGAGAGGAGGTCGTGTTGCTCTAGCTCTCTCTGTTTGGCATGGAGCGGAGGTCGTGTTGCTCTGGCTCTATCTATTTGACGTGGAAAGGAGGTTGTGTTGCTCTGGCTCTATCTATTTGGCGTGGAGAG